>CM077079.1:105832188-106460756 GCA_039513925.1 Platanthera zijinensis | reverse complement strand
ACGCCCCCGAATTTTCGACGATTTATTTAAATCCTTTTTCGGCGTTACGTTGACGTTTTCCGTCTCGAGCCGTTGTTAGGTACCTCGTTAGGTGTTCTTAGAGGTTTAGCCTGTTTGCGGGTTTCCCCAGCTAGCCGGTGTCTGTTTTGGAGACCCGGTTGAGCCTTTCAGGGAATTCTCGTGTTTGGCTTCGGGCGAGGTTAGCTCGAGTTTTGTTCGTCGGAAGTTGTTTTTGACTTCGCCGTTGTTCTCGTAGCCCGGGTATTTAGCTACGGTGCGATTTTGGTCGAAATCCGAGGACGTCGCGTTTTCGCGTCGTTTTGGCGGTAGTTAACGTTTGCGAGTCGTCATTTTTCTATGTGACGGCACGTCTCTTGGCGCATGTGTCGCGTGGCGCGCGACTCGCGCGAGCCGGTGTGGGTTTTTGTTTAGTGTGCGTGTATGTACGTGCGGAGTAAGAAAATTTACGCGTGCGTGTCGGCGTTTGTGTAGTATGTATATATATATATATATGGGTGTTAGTATGTATATACATATGTGTGTTAGTGTGTAATTTAGTTATATTAGTTAATAATTATATAAGGTATAATATATAATTAAGTGATAATGGTTATTAATTATATTAATTATAATTTATATAATAAAGTATAAGAAATTAACCTCCCCTCCCTTTAACAAAACAGCCGAACATCCCCCCATCCAGCCATTTGTTTATGTATATTAATTAAATTATTAAGATCAATTAGGTGATATGTTAAATCTATTCCCCCTCCCTTATCAAAACCGCCGGCCCTTAAAAAAAAAACGGATCCTTTCTTCTGCCTTTTTCCTGTACGAGCCCGATCGGAAGAATAGGAGAAACCGCCCTAGCCGGCCTTTCCGCCGCCCGCCGCCAGCAGCCCCGACCCCCTCCTTCCGATCCGAGCCCGGATCCGCGTTCCCCTCGCCGAGGCCTACGAGCCGAGGTATTCTATTCGCCCTTTCCTCCATGATTCCGTTGGATCTCCGTTTTGATTTTTGTTTGGATTTCTTTAGGTTTTCTTGCTCATTTTGTTGATTAGATGATAATCTCATAGGTTTTTGGTATTGCGTGAATTGTTGGGAGCTTTCCGGAATTTTTGGGCGTCCGCCATAGCGCCGTTGTGCTGGCGAAATTTTTCGGTGATACGTGCGAGGCAAGTGCTTCCCCTCTTTTCGCCGTTTGGCCTCTCGTTTGTTCAATTCCTTGTAATTTCATGTATTATTGCAATTAAAATTTGTTGATTTAACTTCCTCCTAACCCTTATCCCCATTGGAACGCGCTAGAAAAATTAGGATTTCTACCCTCCCGCTAGTAGCTTCCGATTTAGGACGGCGTCGCGGTAGGTGCGTCGCGTAGATATGGGTTAGCGTCGGGTTGAGTTTATGTTAGGCCTAGGTGTAGGTCTAGGTTTTGGGGATTTTGCCTAGTTTACCTATTTGAGGCGTTTAGGTGTAATTGTGCACGCACGGCCTATGGTCGTGCGTCTTTTAAATCGCGCGACCCGATGTCGGTGCTCGTACGCTAGGCTTAGGATCGAGTGAGTGTACCCACTCGCAGCGGCGTTGCGTAATCGCAACGACTAATCCCTTAGCGTTGATTTCTCCCCGAGTGTTTTGCTCGTGTATCGAGAGTCCCTTGTCGGCTGTTACTTTTCGAAGGCCGAATCGTGGGTTGTGGTCAGTAGTGGTGGTGGATGGCTCTTTTAGGGGTTGTGTGGCGTGATATAGCCTTGACCACACTCTTTACCTTGACCCGAGTAGTTTTCTGGGCAAGTGAGTGATGGGTCTTTTGTGCCTTCACGTGTCAACCCTTGAGCAAATTTGTTGACTCGGAATTAGTGGTTGGGCGATTTGGAACGCTTTCAACCTGATTCCAAGTTTCTTGTTTTTTGCTACTGCCGCCTCTCACAGTTTAGGATGTTAGGCGTTTCTTCCGTAGGTGTTGCAGCATTTTGGCATCATGGCCATGTTGACTCTGCAGGTTGTTAGGCAGAGTAGTTGCTGTTTACCCGCACCTGGTGCAGGTTTGCTTTTCGCCCTTCCTTGGGCATTGTTGTTCTACCCTAGTTGTACTCTCTTTACTTCACTTTACCTGCTTTTACCTTACTTTTCTTTTTAGCACTTGCATTCCTTTTTCCTTGCTCTGAGGTGTTCTACTTTTCTGAATGCCTCAGGTTCAGGACAGTAGCCAGTAGGTGGCTTGCTGTGGTGCTGTTGGAGGTTTCCTTTCTGTTGCCTGTTGAGACTCTCTTGAGTCATTGTGAGGTAGTTTTACTGCACTTTCTACAGACATACATACTTGCCAGTGGGTTCGTGTCAGCTGTTGGCGCCCCTGGTAGTTTTACCTTTTTGTACTAGATATGCTTTTCTTCTTACTGCTACCCTTTCTGGGAGATAGTTTACTTGCTCTGGGAAGTTTTATGTTAGGTTGCTAGCTATTTTAAAACTATAAAAGTAAAACCATATTATGTATATAAAGCATGATCAGCATGATTTCTAAAAAGAACTCACTTAGCGTACTTTCTTAATTACGTATAACAAATGATTTTTTTCTATATATGTATAAATTAAAACTAGAGTTTTGGTTCAGCGTAAGGGTCCTTCGGGATCACTTATGCGCTCATTTAGGATGTTGTCATAAATGAAGTATTTTCCGCTACGTATAAAAAAATCAGTTTTGAAACCGTGGACTCTTTGGTCCACTGAGCCGAGGGATACGGCCAATAAATAAATCAAGTTTTCCTAATCAATTAATTCATGATTTGAAGGATTTGGAGTGTCGCCTGAACGTCGGCAGTTATCCCCTACTCGACGTGGCATCACAGCGCGTAGTTTTTCTCTTACTCTGATTTTATAAATAGTGAGAAAAATGCGGGTTGTGACAGTTGGTATCAGAGGGAGGTTGCTTGACAATTGGTCGGGCAACCTTCCTTTGTTTGTGTTAGATGTTTAGAGTCATATCATACACACACCGACATGTCATCGGCACGTTTTGGCTGAAGCACGAACACTGCACTACACTCATAAGCATAACACGAAGTATACGGGGCATATTATGTATTTTACGATACATAATATGTGGTTGTATATGGATCCACCATAGGGGCAACATGCGAGGGTTATGTATTATGGGGTGCATAACCTCACCGCATGGATGCGACTAGCACGTTTTCTTTTTTAGTTGCATGAGAATGTTATGTATTATGGGATGCATAACATTTTCATGTGTACTCCGCCATGGCATGCACTAGGGCCTTTTTAGAATGCATAGCATAACCATGCATAGCATAACATCGCATAAGCACAACGCGCCAAGCTAAAGACGTGCAGGATGACATGTGTACACACATAATTTTTGAGTCAAAAATAATATAATTCATGCATTCCCGATCTAGGCACAAGAGTTAGTGTGATGGTGGTGAACCATCTTAGGCTAAGCATATCATTCCTTTTGTATTAAATAAAATAAAATCTCAGAGCAAGTATAGCAGCAGAAGATCATATTTATGTATGTATTGTCTGTACCTTTTGTCTAATCCTAGGAGTTTAGCTAAGTTCTAATCGTTTGTTATGTTTTAATTTTCCTTATAGTATGCCGCCGAAGCGTAGAGTGACGAGGTCGACTCCCCAGTCTGAGGGTGAGTCCTCCGGTGCTCAAAGTGATGCGTTGGTGGAAAGCCTGAGGCAGAGTAACGAGGCCTTATCAAGGCAGGTGGTGGAGTTGCAGGCCCAGATGCAGTCCTTTTTATCCGGAGCGGCGGGTCAGACTCCGGGAGTTCAGGACCCCGCCGTGGGTGCAGCTGTTCTAGCCCCTCCTGCTCCTCTCGTGCCTCCAGTGGTGGTGCCCCCCGGGATGGCTTTCATCTCCCAGTTTCAGCGGCTGCGACCTCCTACCTACGATGGTAAGGCGGACTTTATGGTACTGGATGACTGGGTGATCTCCATAGAGGAGATGTTTCACTACTCTGGGGTGACTGAGGACCAGAAGGTGATGTTAGCCGCCTATCAGCTGAAGGGGCTAGCGAAGAGCTGGTGGATGCGAGAGAAGGAAGGCATGGTGGGAGGATGTACTTGGGCATCCTTCAAAGAGATCCTGATGAGGAAGTTTCTACCATCAGTAGAGCGAGACAGGCTGATGAATGACTTTATTCATCTGAAGCAGAGGCAGCTCTCCGTCAGCGATTACGAGATTGAGTTTAGCAAACTCAGTCGCTTTGGTCCTAGCTTGGTGAGCTCCGAGGAGGACAGGGTGAAGCGGTTTCTTGGTGGCCTCAGGAGCGATGTCCAGCAGCTTGCGGTTGCTCACGGCGCGGTTACTTATGCGGGAGCAGTTGAGGCCGCTTTGAAGGTAGAGGCTATCGAGAGCGGGAAGCAGCGTGGTCAGCAGGCGAGAAGCGAGAAGAGGAGGTCAGTTGAGGAAAAGGGTCCCCAGGTTCTTGGTGCTGCTTCTGAGAAGAAGAGCAAGGTAGTATGCAGTTTCTGTGGCCATCCGGGCCACCCAGCTGAGAGGTGCTTCAAGAGGGCAAGGGTCCCGAAGAAGGAGCATGTGCATGCTATCCAGGGTGCTCCTAGGAGGGATGTTCCTTGTCCTGTCTGCAAGCGACCCGGTCATGATGCTGCTCAGTGCTGGTCCAAGGATCGTGTTTGCTACCAGTGTGGCCAGAAGGGCCATATTAAGTCGAGGTGCCCTCAGGTTCAGTCCGCTCTACATGCCGTTCCGCTCCAGGCTTTACCTCCGCCTCAGCCGGTGGACAAGGGTAAAGGGAAGCTGAATGTGGTATCTTCAGCGGAGGCTGAGACTTCGACGCAGGTCATTTCAGGTAAACCCCCCTCGCTTGACTTTCTCTTTTGTAGCAGTTTTAGTGTTGCTATTGTTTTGTTAATTGCTTGTGCGTTTAATATTTTGTTTGTGTATAGGGAAATTTAAGGTAAGGAACCGCTGGGCCCGCGTTCTGTTTGACTCAGGTGCTACCCACTCCTTTGTGGCTAGGGCCTTTGTCGAGCGGTGCCAGTGGGTTCTTGATCGTGTTGGTGGTGCCTTTAGCGTCAAGTTTCCCTCGGGTGAATCCGTGATATCAGATCAGGGCATTCTGGACTGCCCTATTTGGTTGGGGGATTTTCTGGCCAAGGCTGATCTGAAGGTAATAGACCTGGAGGATTTCGATGTCATCCTGGGTATGGACTGGTTGTCCCGATATGATGCAGTGATTCAGTGCAGGGGAAAGCGCTTGGATTTCAGAAAGGACAGCGGTCAGCCCGGGAGTGTTTTCGGTGATTCGCGTCGGGACTCTCCGGCGATTGCTGCGGTATGTGCTCAGAGGGTTTTTCCTGCTGGTTGTTTTGCTTGTTTAGTCTCAGTGTTGGGGACTGTTAGCAGTGTGCCGCTGTTGGATGAGATTCCGGTTGCGCGAGAGTTTCCTGACGTGTTTCCTAGCGATCTTCCCGGTCTTCCTCCAGACAGGGATGTGGAGTTCGTGATTGATTTGGAGCCTGGTACGCGTCCGATTGCCAAGGCGCCGTATCGGATGGCCCCGCGAGAGCTGGAGGAGCTTCGTACTCAGCTTGATGAGTTATTGGAGAAGGGCTTCATAAGGCAAAGCTCGTCGCCCTGGGGTGCTCCGGTTCTCTTTGTAAAGAAGAAGGATGGTTCGATGCGCCTTTGTATCGACTATAGAGAGTTGAACAAAGTCACCATCAAGAACAGGTATCCACTGCCCAGAATCGACGATTTATTTGATCAGTTGCGTGGCAGTTCAGTATTTTCGAAGATAGACCTCCGTTCGGGTTACCATCAGCTTAGGATCCGAGAGTCGGATGTTCCACGGACGGCTTTCCGATCGAGGCATGGTCATTTCGAGTTCCTGGTCATGTCTTTTGGGCTGACCAATGCGCCTTCAGCATTTATGGACATGATGAACCGGGTGTTCAAGGACTTTCTGGACAAGTTTGTCGTCGTGTTCATTGACGACGTTCTGATTTATTCTCGGAATGCGGCGGAGCATGATCAGCATTTGCGGTTGGTGTTATCCGCCTTGAGGGATCATCAGTTGTATGCCAAGCTGAGCAAATGCGAGTTCTGGTTGCCTCAGGTTTCCTTCCTGGGTCATGTGGTGAACAAAGATGGTATTTCAGTGGACCCGGAGAAGATCTCAGCAGTGATGGATTGGAGTAGGCCGAGCACACCCAAGGAGATCAGGAGCTTCTTGGGGTTGGCCGGCTATTATAGGAGATTCGTCGAGGGCTTTTCTACCTTGGCAGCGCCCTTGACAAAGCTGACGCAGAAGCATGCGGCGTTCGTTTGGAGTGATAAGTGCGAGGAGGCCTTTCTGGAGCTGAAGAGCCGGTTATGTTCTGCCCCTGTGTTGACCTTACCGGCGGAGGGACAGGACTATGACGTTTATGTGGATGCCTCGCACGTTGGACTCGGTGGCGTGTTGATGCAGGAGGGGAAGGTGATCGCTTATGGGTCTCGTCAGTTGAAGATTCATGAGCGGAACTATCCTACGCACGACCTCGAGTTCGCAGCGGTGATTTTCGCCTTGAAGCTGTGGAGACACTTACTTTATGGGGCCCAGTGCAGGATCTTTACCGATCATAAGAGCCTGAAGTACGTGTTCACACAGAAGGAGCTGAATTTGCGCCAGCGGCGGTGGCTTGAGTATGTTGCTGATTATGATGTTGAGATTCAGTACCATCCGGGCAAGGCCAATGTGGTGGCCGACGCCTTGAGCCGGAAGACGGGGAAGGTCTTCAATCTCACCGCGGATCGCTTAGTGGAGGAGTTTCTATTGATGGATATCACCGCAGGACGCTGTGAGTTGCAGAGCAGTTTGGTAGTGGCAGAGCCGTCATGGATTTCTCTCACCAGATTGCATCAGAAAGAGGATCCGGATTTGTTGCACTTGTACCTCAGGGCTGAGAGGGGAGAGTTGCCAGATTTCTCCATCGACGAGGCGGGTACTTTGAAGTACCGCGGCAGGTTTTGCATCCCCGCAGTTGGAGGCATCAGGGTATTGGTTTGCAAAGAGGCTCACGGATCCAGTGTTTCCTACCACCCGGGATCTACGAAGATGTACCATGATCTGAAGCAGATCGCCTGGTGGTATGGGATGAAGGGTGATATAGCTCGTTTTGTCTCGGAGTGTTTCACTTGCAGGCGGGTGAAGGCCGACCATGGGAGGCCTGGTGGCAAATTGGCACCTTTGGAGATCCCGACTTGGAAGTGGGAAAGCATCTCGATGGATTTCATCACAGGCTTACCGAGATCTCCGAGAGGGTTTGATTCTGTTTGGGTGATCGTGGACCGATTGACGAAGTGTGCGCACTTCGTACCTTATAAGATCGATTACTCGATGAAGAAGATTGCTGAGTTGTACTTGGAAGAGGTCGTCAGATTGCATGGCGTTCCAGTTAGCATCGTTTCAGATCGAGACTCTCGGTTCACATCGCGTTTCTGGAGGAGTTTGCAGGAGGGTTTGGGCACTGATTTGAGGTATTCCACAGCTTACCATCCGCAGACCAACGGGCAGACCGAGCGTGTGAATCAGATTGTGGAGGATATGATCCGGTGCTATATTCTTGATCATGGAGGTGCTTGGGATGAGCGTTTGCGACTCATGGAATTTGCCTACAACAACAGCTACCAAGAGAGTCTACAGATGGCTCCCTTCGAGGCGTTGTATGGGAGGCGCTGCAGAACCCCTCTGTTTTGGGCCGAGGCCGGTGAGAGGCCTGTTTTGGGTCCTGATGCGCTCGAAGAGATGGAGATTTCCGTGAAGCTCATTCGGGAGAAGCTTCGAGTTGCTCAGGAGAGGTATGAGAAGAACGCCAATCGGCGTAGGTCCGATTTGGAGTTCTCTGTGGATGATTTGGTCTTCTTGAAGGTGTCTCCGATGGTAGGAGTGAAGAGGTTTGGCAAGAATCGGAAGTTGGATCCGAGATTTGTGGGCCCGTTCAGGATTTTGGAGCGTATTGGTGTGGCTGCTTATAGGCTGGATCTGCCAGCTAGCTTCCCGGGGGTTCATAATGTCTTTCATGTGAGCCAGTTGCGGAAGTGCGTGCGGAGCAGTGGGCAAGTCTTGGACGCTGTGCCCCAGTTGGAGCCCAATCTTTCGTATGTCGAGGTGCCGGTCCGCATCTTGGAAGCTCAAGCTCGAGTGTTGCGGACGAAGTCTATTCCTATGGTGAAGGTTCTTTGGAAGAATCAGGATTTGGAGAGCGCGACTTGGGAGCTAGAGTCGGCTATGAGGGAGGCTCACCCTCATTTGTTCCCCTGAGTTGTCGGGTACGTTCCCTTCTAGTAGTTTGTTTCTTTCCTTCTATTGTAGAAGTAGTGTTCGCAAAGTTTCGGGACGAAACTTTTTGTTAGGGGGAGTGGCTGTAACGCCCCCGAATTTTCGACGATTTATTTAAATCCTTTTTCGGCGTTACGTTGACGTTTTCCGTCTCGAGCCGTTGTTAGGTACCTCGTTAGGTGTTCTTAGAGGTTTAGCCTGTTTGCGGGTTTCCCCAGCTAGCCGGTGTCTGTTTTGGAGACCCGGTTGAGCCTTTCAGGGAATTCTCGTGTTTGGCTTCGGGCGAGGTTAGCTCGAGTTTTGTTCGTCGGAAGTCGTTTTTGACTTCGCCGTTGTTCTCGTAGCCCGGGTATTTAGCTACGGTGCGATTTTGGTCGAAATCCGAGGACGTCGCGTTTTCGCGTCGTTTTGGCGGTAGTTAACATTTGCGAGTCGTCATTTTTCTATGTGACGGCACGTCTCTTGGCGCATGTGTCGCGTGGCGCGCGACTCGCGCGAGCCGGTGTGGGTTTTTGTTTAGTGTGCGTGTATGTACGTGCGGAGTAAGAAAATTTACGCGTGCGTGTCGGCGTTTGTGTAGTATGTATATATATATATATATATGGGTGTTAGTATGTATATACATATGTGTGTTAGTGTGTAATTTAGTTATATTAGTTAATAATTATATAAGGTATAATATATAATTAAGTGATAATGGTTATTAATTATATTAATTATAATTTATATAATAAAGTATAAGAAATTAACCTCCCCCTCCCTTTAACAAAACAGCCGAACATCCCCCCATCCAGCCATTTGTTTATGTATATTAATTAAATTATTAAGATCAATTAGGTGATATGTTAAATCTATTCCCCCTCCCTTATCAAAACCGCCGGCCCTTAAAAAAAAAAACGGATCCTTTCTTCTGCCTTTTTCCTGTACGAGCCCGATCGGAAGAATAGGAGAAACCGCCCTAGCCGGCCTTTCCGCCGCCCGCCGCCAGCAGCCCCGACCCCCTCCTTCCGATCCGAGCCCGGATCCGCGTTCCCCTCGCCGAGGCCTACGAGCCGAGGTATTCTATTCGCCCTTTCCTCCATGATTCCGTTGGATCTCCGTTTTGATTTTTGTTTGGATTTCTTTAGGTTTTCTTGCTCATTTTGTTGATTAGATGATAATCTCATAGGTTTTTGGTATTGCGTGAATTGTTGGGAGCTTTCCGGAATTTTTGGGCGTCCGCCATAGCGCCGTTGTGCTGGCGAAATTTTTCGGTGATACGTGCGAGGCAAGTGCTTCCCCTCTTTTCGCCGTTTGGCCTCTCGTTTGTTCAATTCCTTGTAATTTCATGTATTATTGCAATTAAAATTTGTTGATTTAACTTCCTCCTAACCCTTATCCCCATTGGAACGCGCTAGAAAAATTAGGATTTCTACCCTCCCGCTAGTAGCTTCCGATTTAGGACGGCGTCGCGGTAGGTGCGTCGCGTAGATATGGGTTAGCGTCGGGTTGAGTTTATGTTAGGCCTAGGTGTAGGTCTAGGTTTTGGGGATTTTGCCTAGTTTACCTATTTGAGGCGTTTAGGTGTAATTGTGCACGCACGGCCTATGGTCGTGCGTCTTTTAAATCGTGCGACCCGATGTCGGTGCTCGTACGCTAGGCTTAGGATCGAGTGAGTGTACCCACTCGCAGCGGCGTTGCGTAATCGCAACGACTAATCCCTTAGCGTTGATTTCTCCCCGAGTGTTTTGCTCGTGTATCGAGAGTCCCTTGTCGGCTGTTACTTTTCGAAGGCCGAATCGTGGGTTGTGGTCAGTAGTGGTGGTGGATGGCTCTTTTAGGGGTTGTGTGGCGTGATATAGCCTTGACCACACTCTTTACCTTGACCCGAGTAGTTTTCTGGGCAAGTGAGTGATGGGTCTTTTGTGACTTCACGTGTCAACCCTTGAGCAAATTTGTTGACTCGGAATTAGTGGTTGGGCGATTTGGAACGCTTTCAACCTGATTCCAAGTTTCTTGTTTTTTGCTACTGCCGCCTCTCACAGTTTAGGATGTTAGGCGTTTCTTCCGTAGGTGTTGCAGCATTTTGGCATCATGGCCATGTTGACTCTGCAGGTTGTTAGGCAGAGTAGTTGCTGTTTACCCGCACCTGGTGCAGGTTTGCTTTTCGCCCTTCCTTGGGCATTGTTGTTCTACCCTAGTTGTACTCTCTTTACTTCACTTTACCTGCTTTTACCTTACTTTTCTTTTTAGCACTTGCATTCCTTTTTCCTTGCTCTGAGGTGTTCTACTTTTCTGAATGCCTCAGGTTCAGGACAGTAGCCAGTAGGTGGCTTGCTGTGGTGTTGTTGGAGGTTTCCTTTCTGTTGCCTGTTGAGACTCTCTTGAGTCATTGTGAGGTAGTTTTACTGCACTTTCTACAGACATACATACTTGCCAGTGGGTTCGTGTCAGCTGTTGGCGCCCCTGGTAGTTTTACCTTTTTGTACTAGATATGCTTTTCTTCTTACTGCTACCCTTTTTGGGAGATAGTTTACTTGCTCTGGGAAGTTTTATGTTAGGTTGCTAGCTATTTTAAAACTATAAAAGTAAAACCATATTATGTATATAAAGCATGATCAGCATGATTTCTAAAAAGAACTCACTTAGCGTACTTTCTTAATTACGTATAACAAATGATTTTTTTCTATATATGTATAAATTAAAACTAGAGTTTTGGTTCAGCGTAAGGGTCCTTCGGGATCACTTATGCGCTCATTTAGGATGTTGTCATAAATGAAGTATTTTCCGCTACGTATAAAAAAATCAGTTTTGAAACCGTGGACTCTTTGGTCCACTGAGCCGAGGGATACGGCCAATAAATAAATCAAGTTTTCCTAATCAATTAATTCATGATTTGAAGGATTTGGAGTGTCGCCTGAACGTCGGCAGTTATCCCCTGCTCGACGTGGCATCACAGCGCGTAGTTTTTCTCTTACTCTGATTTTATAAATAGTGAGAAAAATGCGGGTTGTGACACCCATCCCTTGATACGACGCATCCGTGTAAACTTGAAAGCCCTCCTTCCCAGATGGAAGAGCTAGGATGGGTGCAGTCGTCAATCTGTCCTTCAACTCTTGGAATGCAGCTTCGCACTGGGGTGTCCATTCAAACGGCACACCCTTCTTGGTCAGCGTAGTAAGGGGAAGGGCGATTTTCGAGAAGCCTTTCACGAACTTGCGATAGTACCCGGCAAGTCCAAGAAAGCTCCGTATGTCGGCCGCTGACTTCAATGGCGACCACTCCTTCACGGCCCGCACCTTGGCCGGATCTACAGCTAGCCCCGCCCCACTAATCACATGGCCCAAGAACGCGACCTCTCGAAGCCAAAACTCACATTTGCTGAACTTGGCAAACAAAGAGTGCTCCTTTAGTTTCCTCAGCACTAAAGTTAGATGTTCGGCGTGTTCTGCTTCAGTCTTTGAGTAGACTAGGATATCATCGATGAACACGATGACAAAGATGTTCAAATAAGGGCCGAACACCTTGTTCATCAAGCTCATAAAGGCGGAAGGGGCGTTTGTGAGCCCAAACGGCATCACGGTGAATTCATACAAACCATATCTCGAACTGAACGTCGTCTTCTGAATGTCATCTTCTTGTATCCTCAGCTGATAATATCCCAAACGCAGATCTAACTTGGAGAACCAATACGATCCCACCAATTGATCAAATAATTCATCAATGCGCGGTAGGGGATAGGTGTTCCGCACCGTTAACCGGTTCAACTCTCGATAATCAATACATAACCGCAAGGTGCCATCCTTCTTTTTGACGAACAAAACGGGCGCTCCCCAAGGCGACGAGCTTGGGTGAACGAACCCTGCTTCCACCAATTCCTGAAACTGGACTCTAAACTCTGCAAGTTCCTTCGGAGCCATTCGGTATGGAGCTCGCGAGACGGGCTTGGCACCCGGAATTAGCTTGATTTGGAAGTCCACTTCCCTATGCGGGGGTAGTCCCGGCAATTTCTCGGGGAATACCTCGGGAAATTCTCGCACCACCCGCACATCCTTGACTTCTAGTGTCAATTTCTTCAACTCGAAGCAAATTACATAGACCTCGTCCCCTTCCATATGAGATTTCATAACTTGGATTGAAGACAATAATTTACGGGGTGCGAATTTAATACCTTGGAAGATGACTTCCGAGTCTCCATGCCTCAACATAACTTGCTTCTCCGCACAATTGATCCTGGCGTGGTGCCAGTTCAACCACCTCATGCCCAGGATGAGATCGAACTCCGGGATTCTTAACACTGTAGCCGGAGTTTCAAAGAACTTCCCTCCAATAAGGGTGTCGAAGTCGCAACTTGCTGACGACGTCATCTCAGAGCCGTCCGGAAGGCGCACCCTTTGAGTAGTGCCCGTGAAGTGTTGCACTCCCTCCAAGTCCTTCACGAAGTCCGCCGAAATGAACGAGTGAGATGCACCCGTGTCAAATAACGTATAGGCGGGCCTCCCGCTAACCATGACAGTGCCTAGGTTCCAAAAAGGTAATCACCGTTCAAAATTGCGCGTAACATTTGTATCGTAAATCTATCAAGTCATATAATATTAATACATTTTGCACGTACCGGTGATGACTTCCTGCGGATTTCTCTCCTGAGTCATATCTAATGCGAATACATGCTCCCGTGCATGTCCTTGATTTCTCCCTGGTGGTCCTCTTCCTCGGCCACGCATATGCCCTCGCCCCCGTGGAGCTACTGGAGGGGGAGCAATAGGAGCATCCCCGATCAGTCGCGGGCAAACTCGCCGGACATGCCCCGGTTGGTTGCACTCAAAACATATCACCTCACGTCGGCCCCCAGGTTGTTGATAATATTGCTGCTGCGGTGGTGGTGGTAAAGGTAGTGGTTGCGGAATTGGGTACTCCACCCGATAGTTCCGGTTGACCCACCGACCGCCTCTGTGGTTTCCCCTTCCTCTGCCATGATCATTCCGCCTTCTATTACTAGGGCCGACTTCAATTACTCCTTCCGCAGGTCTCTTGCCACATCCCATGTGGTCCGCCTCCAGTCTCTTTGCCATGTCAATGATTTCTGCCAGGCTTCCATCGGCTATAAACAAAAGGGCCTGCCTCTGGGGATCCCTTAATCCTTTGTAGAAGCGCTTCGCGTAGCCTCTATCGTCCAAATCATAGGAATCGGCAAACCTAGCGAGGTGTTGGAACTCCCTCTGGTACTCCGTTACCGATTTCGATCCCTGCTTCAGCTGCAGAAATTTTTCTTCAAGTCCATCCCGAGCAGAAGAAGGGATGAAGTGATCCAGAAAAGCCTCGGTGAACTCGTTCCAACTGATGTCCGTGTACAACCGCCCTTGGAAGGTGGAGCCCATGAGGGACTTCCACCACCTTTTGGCGTGCAGCTCTAGCAGCGTCACTACCAATGTCACCGCCATGCTGTTCGGACATCTTATGCCAGCCATCAATTCCTGCACGGTATCAAGCCATTCCTCGGTGCGCACCGGCGATTCTGTCCCAAGATAGGCAGGAGGGGACAGGGCACGGAAGGTGCTCAACCAGTTGGAGCCTGGCGCTTGTTGTTGCACCGGAGCTTGCTGGGCTTTAAATGCATCCAATATGGCTGACAGCGTTTGTCCCAGTTCCGACTGCTGGAATTGTGAAGGGACGGAAGGGGTAGGAGTGCCCCCAACCGGCTCCACCTGCGCTGGGACCTATACGCAAGGTACAGATTAGGGTCAGGTTGGCTAAAACTAATGTCAAAGTTGGACAACTTAGTGTGAATTACATATGGGCACACCACTGCTTCCGCTAAGTCGGTTTGTCCACAAACCGACTAATCGAACGGGAGTGGCCCATTGTTACCTGACTGCTGTAGGTGAAGATCGGCTAAGTCTGATACCATTTGTAAGACCCCCCTCCCGGAACACAACACACGGCACGAGGGGAGCCTTATGCCCGAAATAGCCGCCTTGCGGTAGCACTAACACACGGGTTAGCCTTTACCACAAGACGCCTATTCCGCCGGCTACAATCCATATCACAACAATTATGCCAACCCAACCATAACAGAAAAGTAAAGCTAAAAGCAGTTCAGTTCACAGCTAAGTTAAAGTCCAAAAGTAGCGGAAGATAACAAGCACAACAGGCTTGTACAAAAGAACAAGAGTCTAGAAATGTTTTGCCAAACGGCTACATGAAAACACTCACGACTGTCACTGACGGTGCCGATGGCACCACCACCTCGGGTCCTATCATCCGGGCCTGGCTGTCGTGCTGCATAGTCCGTTGCCGCTCTACCTGCGGGATTTCCTCCTAAAAAGGAAGACGTAGCAACCGTTAGTCATAAAACTAAGTGGCTTCACATCCGCTCCCCCGGCGACTCCTCGGCACCGGGCGGAGAAAGGAACACAGGTACAATATATATACATAAGCAAGTAAACAAGCAGGTGACTGTAAATATGGTGGAGTATAAACTACGCTACACAACTAGCAATTCTACAAATATCAATAATAATGACAGCAGGTATAATTAATCAAAAATAATAACTCAACTTATAAGAGTGCCCATACAAACTTATAAGTTAAGGATCGGCTTAACAGTAAAGTAACTCATCGTATAAGAGTGCCCATACAAACTTATACGATGAGGATCTTGTGTATGCAATGAATGACATGATATGAATGTTATGGTATGACCGAATCATGCGCACGCACATGCAAGTTGCTATGTCGACACAGACTTGAAGTTCCCACTTTTCGAGCAGGTAGCTAACCTCTCAGGCGTCGCCCGTCGTGGCCAGACGGCGACAGTGGAGCGGGCGTCTCCACTACTAGGTGGTATCACACTACCTATCCTAGGCCCCCGTACGCCTCAACGCTAAGAACACAACAGCGGAGCTCACATGCGTACTATGGCTCAGAAGGGGTCTTGGGTAAATGTGCACCAAGAACACAGCCCAACCTGGCCTTTGATTTCGAACCGGATGGAACCTCGGAAACGCACGAGGTGCAAGCCCAACCGTTCTCATGGCGCGGTGGAGATCTCGGTTTATGGATGCCAAGTATCTAACCCTACCGCCCAAGGTCTACCCATTGGCTCCCATCGGTGTGATGACTGGCGAACCCGTAGACCTGCCATAGTCATTATCTCAACATCGCGACACGATGAATCGTCGCACATCACATGCCCCAAAACAACTCACTCGATGCTACCCGTAGGGAGACTTTAACTCTAAGCATCGGTTGTTAATAAACCCCTTGGGCTCGGATTACGGTTACAAAATACTCTTCACATAGTATTCATCATGTTCACGCCCACCTATTCAATGAATTCACCTCAACACTACGCATAATAGATAAGTTCAACACCAAATTGTATAAATATATCCTATACCAATCTCAACTCCTAATATCTAGCCTTCCCATCCAATCCATTTATCTACCATTGCATGGTTATTCCTTATTACACAACCAAATGAGTAACCATGCTAAATTATAGTAACAACAACATTATAGATATATGGGAGCAAGATAACAAATGGGCAAATCACAATCATTGCAAGAGTGCTAGCATTATAAATTAACAAGTTCATTAACATAGGATAGCCCGATACTAAAACTGGGATTCCCGGAGCTACAGGAATCCGATCACAATGCACAACCCCTCATTGGAAAGGTATTCGCGAGGGATACGACTTTCGTGTTGAGTCGATCGCCCAGATCTGGTCGCAACATACCAGAAATTCAACTCGAATACGTACAGGAAACAGTTTCCTGTACAGGAATTTTCCCGAACGCAGCGGACTCGAACCAGCTTTCCCGTGGCTACAGGTATCGCATGGAAACGAGCAACCCCTCGTTGGAAAGGTAATTTCAAGGCCTACGACTTTCGTGTTGAGTCATTCACCCAGATCTGGCCAGAACACCTCCGAAATTGGCCATGAAGGTCGCCGCGTGCAGAAATCAGATTTCTGCACGCATCTTAAGGCGAGATGAACGGCATCCGTTCATCTTCTTCCTTGCAACGACCTCGCATAAACTTCTCCAGAAATCACATCCAACCTTATTTCTCCTTTCAAAGCCAAACCCTCAACGAAAACCCCTCTCATCTCCACTTTGAATGATGAGAAGGTTGAGGGAGACTAAGCCTAGAAAACCTAGGCATGGCTTATCCTAAGAACTCTCCTCCTCACCATCAAGACTCTATGGAGTCGATGTCTCTCCTAACATAACTATAGATCTAGCACCAAGGGAGAGGGGAGGAAGCTCACCTCAAGTCCAGCGGTATCACCATGGCCGGCCATGAGCCTCGCACTCCTTCGCGGCGGTATTGTTTTTCCCTTGACGGTGGCGGCGTTTTGATTCCTCCAAGGATGGCTCCGGCAAGCTCTTCCTCCTCCTCCAGCCAAGAACCCTCTCAGGAATTTTGGGGCAGAAGAAAGGGGAATGAATGCTAGGGTTTCCAACTTTTTCCTTTTTATACATCGCAGACACGGGTAGGCACACGGCCGTGTTCCTACCCGTGTTCAGGTGACACGGCCGTGTGGCCTGCCGTGTCTAGGGCCGTGTTCATCCCAGAACAACTTTCTTCCGTGTCGGGGTTGCGGCACACGGGTAGAGACACGGCCGTGTCCCGACCCGTGTCCTTGGCACACGGCTAGGGACACGCCCGTGTCCCAATACCCGTGTACCTCTCTGACTGGAAACTTAATTTTATGAGGCACACGGGTATGGACACGGCCGTGTCCATACCCGTGTCAGCCAGAAATGCCATTTGCCTTGTTTTCCTTATTTCCCGTACGTCCACACCTGTTCACCCACACCCCCATTGGGCTCACCACAGCCCCCTTGACTCAAATACGCAATCAAGGGGCCTAGCGCGAATTGGGACGTTACAAATCCTATAAACAAAATAAAAGATTTCGTCCCCGAAATCAGGGTAAGGTTATGGGAGTGAAACACATAAAAGGGAACTATGCTTTCAAATAAAATTTTTTACCTGGGGTAAATAATTCCGGGTAGCGCTCTTGCATCAAATCCCTTGGCTCCCATGTGCACTCTTCCTTCCCATGATTAGACCATAGCACTTTCACCAAGGGAACACTTTTGCGGCGCAAGGTTCTTGACTCGTTATCAACGATCCGCACCGGCTCCAATCGCACAGACCTATCAGACCCCACGGCACCATCCGCCGTGGGGATATACTGTTCAGGCCGCAGCAAAGCCTTCCGAAGCGACAATACATGGAACACGTCGTGAAGGTTCTCCAGCTCCGGTGGTAACTCCAATCGATAGGCCAGAGGGCCAATCCTTTCCACTACGACATAGGGCCCAACATACCTTGGGCTGAGCTTCTTGACTCCACGTACCTGCGACACTCCGTGCATCGGTCGAATCTTCAGGAACACCTTATCACCCACTTGAAACTCTACCATACGGTGCCTTGCGTTGTAATATTTCGCCTGTCGGCTTTGAGCCTCTAGCATTCGATCCCGGATCAACCTAACCACCGCGTCCGTGTCATCAATATACTCATTTCCCAATGTCTTCGGATCTTCGTCTTGCACCCAGGACAAGGGTGTTCTACACCTCCTTCCATACAAAGCTTCATGAGGTGCTATTCCAATACTGGCTTGATGACTGTTATTATAAGAGAACTCCACGAGAGGTAAGAGCCTCTCCCATGGTTCTCCTTTATCTAGCACACACAACCTCAATAGGTCCTCCAATGTTCGGATGGTTCGTTCAGATTGCCCGTCCGTTTGTGGGTGAAAGGCTGTGCTAAAGGAGAGGCGCGAACCCAAATAAGCCTGTACAGCCCTCCATTCTCTTGAAGTAAACCGACCATCCCGGTCGGAGACGATCGTCTTTGGCACACCATGGTACCGCACAAATTGTTCCACAAAGAGACGCACTAAGACGCCCACTTGCGCCTCCTTCTTCATTGGGATAAATCGGGCTACCTTGGTCAACCGGTCAACTATCACCCACACAGAATCATTCCCCGAGCGCGAGCGAGGTAACCCGTGGATGAAGTCCATGGAGATGTCCTCAAATTTCCATTCGGGGATGGGCAACGACTGTAGCATTCCACCGGGGCTTCTACACTCCGCCTTCACCATTTGGCAGGCCACACAATGAGTAACAAAGTACTTGACATCCCTCTTCATGCCCGGCCAACACATCGTTTTTCTCAAATCGGTGTACATCTTCGCGATCCCCGGGTGCACCGAGTACTTGGAGCAATGGGCCTCCTTTAGAATATCCTCCCGAATGTTGTCACCTTCGGGGATGTAAAGCCGGCCACGAAAATGGACGAGGCCGTCTTTTAGGGAGTATTCTTCTGTAGTCCCATCCTCCATTGACTTGAAAGCCGGGGTTAAAGCCGCATCCTTCTTTTGTTCCGTCCGGATCCGGTCTCGTATGTTGCAAACTATACTCATCGCGGCCAAATATTCTGTATACTCTTCCGATCGATTCTTAAAGACCAAAGTGATTTCCATCTCTTGTAGTGTCCGGATTAACTCCATCCTCATCAAGCGGGATTCCGTGCTCGTTCCCGGTGCCTTTCGGCTCAAGGCATCAGCTACGGAATTAACCTTCCCGGGGTGGTAGTTCAAGGTGAATTCATAGTCGCACAAGAACTCCAACCACCGCCGCTGTCTCAAGTTTAACTCCTTTTGGGGTGTGAACATACTTCAGATTTTTGTGATCCGAGTAGATCTCGCAGTGGACGCCATATAAATAATGCCTCCACATCTTCAAGGCGAATACCACCGCTCCCAACTCTAGATCATGCACCGGGTAGCTGGCTTCATGCTTCTTCAACTGTCTTGAAGCATAAGCGATCACATGCCCATTCTGCATCAACACAGCTCCCATCCCTTGATACGACGCATCCGTGTAAACTTGAAAGCCCTCCTTCCCAGATGGAAGAGCTAGGATGGGTGCAGTCGTCAATCTGTCCTTCAACTCTTGGAATGCAGGCCAAGTTGGGTTCTGAATAGCCTTACACGGCCTATGACATAGGCGTGTCACAGGGCATATCGTGCTTGAGGTCGACCATTTCCCGAGAGGTCGATGATTTTCAGTCGACAAGCGTCTAAACAGGGCACACGGCCTATGACACGGGCATGTCATAGGGCGTGTCGTGCGTGAGGTCGACAATTTTCCGAGAGGTCGACAAATTTCAGTCGACAAGCGTCGAGACAGGGAACACGTCCTGAGATACGGGCGTGTCATAGGAAGTGTCCTTCTCGGGCAGTTTGGCGAGGTGTGCTGAGTTGAGTAACTTGGTCGAGACCACGGGCGTGTACTGGTTGACACGGGCATGTCAAGTTCGACACGGGCGTGTCTAAGCCCGTGTTCTGTTCGGAAAGTTTCGGTCCTGTGTCGATTGAGGCACACGGCCCATGACACAGGCATGTCACTTGAGACATGGGTGTGTCCCTAGCCGTGTCACAGGTCGTGTCCTGTTCTGTGATTTCTGGTTTGACGGTGAGTGAGGGAACACGGCCTTGGACACGGGCGTGTCACAAGCCGTGTTCGGCCTAGGAAATTCTTTTTTAGGGCGAATCGTGGCCGTTCATTCCCTTCAAGTAGGATCTGACGGCTCAAGGCTTTCCCCTGCAAGTTTTAGGCCGGGAATAGGGTTTCAAACCGTCATTCCATTTAGATCTTTCTCTTTCTAAGGTTTAGAGAGAGGGAAGAGCAAGGAAGAAGGTGGAGGAGAGTTCTAGCCGTCGGAGAAGCTTCAGAGCCCCATTTCTCGAGCAGAGTCCAGATCCGCGAAGGCAAGATCATTGCGGTGGTGTTCATCCGAACAAGTTCCTCCATGGCTAGAAAGAGAGGTCGAAAGGTAACGATACTTCTCCTCTTGGTTTTTAGGATGCACGCATAGCATCTCTTCTTTTCAATTTTTGGGCTCCAGATCTCTCAAATGAGAGGCGTTTGGGTTGCCTTGGTTCAAGAGGAACCTCCGGGTTGATTGTGTCCATCCCCGGCATGATTTTGCATTAGAGATCCGCTTCGTTAGTGGATTAGGCATTGTGGGTAAAGCCGTAGTCGCGACCGTTAGTCCGACTCGGTGATGTTGCATAGCGAGCCTTAAGTATTCGGTATAAATCCGTTGCGGCAAGATGTCGTTGTGATGTATGCATTTTCCCCCTTTTCTTAAGTGAGTACTTGTAGCCGGAATCGGGTAAGGTTAGCTCCGCATTGGCGGTAGATGGTTTCCTTGGTGCGCCGGAACGTTGCAGTATAAATGGTGGAATAGGGTGGGAAAGTTTATGGTTGTGCTTTGCTAAGGCGTGGCTATGTCTCTGTGGTCGGCTGGCTATCCCATGATGTGCAAGTCATGTGGGGAGAGTGTCCCGGTGAGACTAGTCCCTTCTATGAGACTGACGAGAATGCCAAGTGTAGGGCAAGCCTAGGCAATGAAGCCATGAGCGGGTGGGGTCCAGCAAGGGTTCTTAGAATCGGTTTTTGTGTGAGACGGAATTCTAACGCGAGAAGTCAGAATTTGCAGGCAAGCCCGGGTTTAAGACCCATGTGCGGGTGGGGCCTTGGCAAGATTTCCGTGTAACGGCTTTTGGGTCGTTAGGGTCATTGTAGTCCCCTTTTGTTTGCGGCTTTACACTAATGGGGAAATGGAAGTACCCAGTTGATATGATGATGTGCTAGTTGCATACGTTATAGGGTGCCTTGGGCGAAGCTCGGGTCTATATACATGCTGCATAGTAGGCCCCTTTTTGTTCTGTGCTCAACATAGAAAACGTGATTGTTGTATGAGACATCCAAACCTGTTTTAAAGCTTTACATGTTTATGTATATGGTATACGAAGTGCTGACTTGCAGGTTGGAGGGGTACCCCGTGGTCTGTTAGGGGAGGCTGGGAGGAGATGTGTTGGTTACACAGTAGAGGTCAGCCTTTGCTGACCCACGTTACTACAAATTTTTACAGGGCAAGGATCGCAAGTGGGAGTAAGTGCGCCGGCTGAAAAGCCCTAAGCCTCATGAAGTGTTTGTTGTGCTTTCTAGCTTGTTTCCATTTGATTGTATGCTTCATGTTTTGATATATTCCGGCTTGCATGCCGAGAAAGCCTAGGAGTGTTGGTGTACGTTGATGCTAGACCTTGTGGTCTTTCTATTTTGGACTCTTTTGTTGTAAGGCCATAAGGCTGTGGTGATACTCCTGTTTCAAGTAGTGGATAACTTCTAGTTGTTTGGTTTATTTTCGCTGTGCTTTATTCTGAGTTTTGAGACTTGGTAGTTAATATCATCTTTTAATGCTAAAGCTATGACGTCTATATGTTGTGGGGCCCCGGCCAAACCCATATTATACGGTCATTACAGGGGAGGTGTTACAATTTGGTATCAGAGCCAGGTTAGCGTTCCAAGGAGAAGATTCATGGTCGAAAATCATAATTGAATCATGTATAAGAAGTTATCCACATAGGAGTATTGCGGGACCATGAGTGTCCTTGTGTTTGAGTCTTGCGATTAGAGACTGATTTGTGTTTACCTTGCTTGTGTAAGAGTGCAATCAACGAGGCGGGAACGTCGAGGCCAAAAGAAGAGACTTCGGCGAGCAATGCTACTGCGCAGGGTCCTTTAGGCATGGGTATAACCCCAGCCGATTTTTGCCGCATGCTTGTAGAAGCAATGGTGGCATCCCAAGCTGCAGCGGTAGCACAAGTAGCAGCCCCTGTTGCTCAGGTAGCAACTCCTGTTACCCCGGATACGGCGACGGCCGTGCCGGGCGGAGAAGCCAGGCGATCAGAGTCGTTGGCCGAAAGTGTTTTTGTCGGGCATGGGGACCGACAAATAAAGTATTTTCTGATCTTCCATCCTCCGGCATTTAAGGGAGTCGGTATGCCGACTGATGCAAAGGATTGGTGGGCACAGATTTAGGAACTTTTGAGGGCGGCAGAGATGCCAGAAGAGAAGAAATCTGAGTTTGCAGCCTTCATGTTGGAAGGAGACGCCAAGTTGTGGTGGGTGAGCCATAGTGGCCGGTAGTTTCCTGGACGCACCCCGTCCATTGATGAGTTTGGGAATGCTTTCCTGAAGAAGTACATTCCCGTGTCAACAAGGTTAGCCCTCCAGAGGCAATTTCTGCACTTGGTGCAGCGAGACAAGGCAGTGGATGAATATTTTCACGAATTCACTCAGTTGGGTCGTTATGCGGGAACGATTATGGCGGACGATGAGGAGAGGGACAACCTCTTCTACCACGGATTGAGGGAGAACTTGAGGCAGCCACTCATATCTATGAAATGCGCAGGTTTAAATGAGTTTATTGAGGCGGTCAGAATTTTGTAGAGCGATATGGAGCGAACCCAGCGCCACAAGAGTTTCGCACCCAAGAAAGGGGAAGGGAAGCCTTCTCAATCCCAAGGAAAGTCTAAAGGGAGCAGATATAAGAAAAAGCCTCACCCGTACAAGTACGATGAGAAAAGCAACTGGACGTCCGGAGGATCTCGCTCTAAGGGACCTCTGGCGTGCTTTAATTGTGGTAAGGTGGGGCACATAGCTCGATTTTGTACTCAAGGAGGCACTGAGCAAGAGTCAAGACAGGAGCAGACTGTGCGCTCCGGCCCTAGTGTCGCAGAGAAAGGGAAGATGGAGGAGTCGAGCGCTTCTCGGTTCCAACCGGTGCAACCAAGGGCCTAAAACCTTGGGCAGCAGGAAGCGATCCGTCAACCCGATGTGGTGACAGGTATGAGAGTTTAAATTTAACCTTGGGTTTCATACTTTCAAGCCGTTTATGTTTGTTGCCTGTGTTTAGGCTTTGTGATAGTTTCTGGATACCCCGCTAGGGTATTGTTTGATACAGGAGCGTCACACTCCTTCCTTGCGAAAAGATTTATCCGGAGGTTTGGAGTTGAGTCATTCTCAACGAACGCATAGTTGAAGGTGCGCATGCCCAATGGGTCATCCATGACTACCAGGGCTAAGGGACGCATTTGTTGGAACTTAGACGGATTCGACTTCATGTTGCTCGCGGCGGTCCTACCGTTGGTGGAGTTTGATGTAATATTGGGAATGGACTGGCTAGCAGAGCAGCGTACCAGTATTAACTGCCTATCTAAGGTGGTAACCCTGAGGAGCGAAGGGCAAGCGTAAGCTAAGTTTGAGGGTCTTCACGGAGTGGCATGTTCCCTAGTTTCAGCCATACAGTTGGTGCGGGCAGTTAACCAGGGAGGGGTAGCCCTTGTAGCGTTGTTGGAGGTTAGCCTTTCCAGGTTATCCCTTGGAGAAGTACCCGTAGTGGCAGAATTCGAGGATGCGTTTCCTGAGGAGCTACCTGAAGCACCTCCTCGACGGGAGATTGATTTTTCTATTGAGTTAGTGTCAGAGGCTAGGTCGGTGTCACGTCCACCTTTTAGGATGGCTCCAAAAGAGTTGGCCAAACTCAAAGTACAGTTACAGGAACTATTGGAGCAGGGGTATATCAGACACAGTTCTTCACTGTGGAGCGCACTGGTGTTTTTTGTGATAAGAAAGACGATAGTATGCGGTTGTGCATAGACTACTGAGAGTTGAATAAACTGACTATCAAGAATAAGTATCTGATTCCTCGGATAGACGATCTGTTCGACAAGTTGGTTGGGTCGGTGGTGTATTCCAAGTTAGACCTGAAGTCAGGATACTATCAGTTGTGAATTCGAGACGAGGACATACCCAAGACAGCGTTTGGTATGAGGTATGGTCACTTTGAGTTCTCGGTGATGTCGTTCGGGCTGACGAATGCACCATCCGTTTTCATGGACTTGATGAACCGAGTATTTCTCAAATACTTGGACTCTTTTGTAGTCATCTTTATTAATGACATTCTGGTGTACTCCAAGACAGAGGAGGAGCACGAGACTCACTTGAGAATAGTTCTGCAAGTGTTGAGAGAGAACCAGTTTTATGCAAAGTTCTCAAAGTGCGAGTTCTGGTTAGAGAAGGTGACATTTTTTGGCCATGTGATTAATGGGGATGGGGTGGCGGTAGATCCAACAAAAGTGGAGGCCATCAGGGATTGGCCAGTATTGAGGACCGTGGCAGAAGTTCAAAGTTTTCTTGGACTAGCTGGGTACTATCGATGGTTCGTGGAGAACTTTTTGCGGATAGCTCTACCCCTCACTTGACTAACTCGTAAGTATCAGAAGTTCGTGTGGACTCAGGAGTGCAATCAGGCATTTGACACCCTGAAGGAAAGTCTGATGACAGCTCCAATCCTAAGTCTGTCGAAAGGGACTAAAGGATTTCAAATTTTCAGCGACGCATCCAAATGCGGTTTGGGGTACGTATTGGTACAACATGGCAG
The DNA here is from genome assembly GCA_039513925.1 of Platanthera zijinensis. Lineage (NCBI taxonomy): Eukaryota > Viridiplantae > Streptophyta > Magnoliopsida > Asparagales > Orchidaceae > Platanthera > Platanthera zijinensis. The sequence continues at coordinate 106,436,141 of CM077079.1, read as the reverse complement.
TGTGATCGTCTTTGGGTCTAGGCAGTTGAAGCCTCACGAGAGGAATTACCACATCCATGATTTGGAATTGGCAGCGGTAATTTTTGCGCTGAAATTGTGGCGGCACTACGTTTATGGTGCGAAAGTGGAGATCTTCACGGACCACAAAAGTCTGAAGTATCTCCTAGATCAGAAGGATTTGAATATGCGGAAGCGCATGTGGGTTGAGTTTCTTGGAGACTACGAGGTGGCGGTTCAGTATATGCCAGGCAAAGCCAATGTGGTGGCTGATGCCTTGAGTAGAAAATACTCTAGACAAGAGAATTGGATCGAATCTCATAATGAGCGACTGAGGCGAGACTGGGAGTCCCTAGGCATGGAGTGTGTAGCCAGAGGCGAGTCTAGTGTGGCTCGGTTGAACTAGATTGAAATGCAGAACAATTTGTCCGATTGTATTCAGGAAGAGACCCATTTGGATGCGGAGTTCACCATACGTGGAGGAAGCTCTAAAGGGCAAGTGTAGCGCCTGGGAAATGATTGATGGGATTCTAAGGAAGGGCGGTAGGATTTGTGTACCGCAGTTCGGCAAGCTCCGCGAGGAGTTGATGTTTGAGGCCCACTTCACAAAGTACTCCATTCACCCGAGCAGTACAAAGATGTACTTGGATATGAAGAAATCCTATTGGTGGCCTGGTCTGAAGCGGGACGTAGCTTTGTACATGAGTCGGTGCCAAACTTGTGCCTTGGTGAAGGCCGAGTGTCAGAAGCCGGGCGGATTCTTGAAGCCTCTTCCTATCCCCGAGTGTAAATTTGATGACATCTTCATGGATTTTGTGCATGGGTTACCCAGATCGCAGCATGGTAACGACGCAATTTGGGTGATCGTGGATCGCTTGACCAAAGTGGCACACTTTATCCCAAATCAGAAGGAGGACAGCGTAGAGAAGCTGGTGTAATTGTATGTTCGCAATATTGTGCGACTACATGGGATTCCCAAGAGCATAGTTAGTGATCGCGATGGACGTTTCACGTCTAAGGACTGGAGATTGGTACAAAAGCGTCTGGGCACGAAGCTCAAGTTCAGTATGGCTTTCCATCCTCAAACTGATGGGCAGACCGAAAGAACGAACCGTATTATGGAGGATATGCTGAGGATATGTACTCTTGACTTCGGCAAGAAATAAGAAGATCACCTCTTCATGGTGGAGTTCGCGTATAACAATTGTTACCAAGCAAGTATAAAGATGGCGCCATACGAAGCTTTGTATGGGAGGCGGTGTCGAACACCGATGTCTTGGACAGAGGCGGGAGACACCAAGATTTTGGTAAAAGAAGTGGTAGCTGATGCATGTGAGTTTGTGCGAACCATTCAAGAGCGCATGAAGGTAGCTCAAGATCGGCAAGCAAAATATTTTAATGCTCTCCAAAGGAAGGTGGAGTTCGCGGTAGGCGACTGGGTATATCTAAAAATCAAGCCGTTCAAAGGAGTTTCGCGGATTCGCCGACTCAAGAAGTTGATTCCAAGGTTTTGGGGACCGTTCGAGGTTATAGAACGGGTGGGAGAAGCAGCGTACCGATTGGCGTTGTCCACAGAGCTGAGTGGATTACACAATGTTTTCCATGTTTCCGTCTTGAGGAAAGCTTTGGTAGAGGCTAGTGTGGTGATCGAATCGGCATCAGTGTCGATAGAAGAGGACTTGAGGATGCGAGTTCATCCAATTAGTATAGAAGATTCAGAAATTTTGCAGATGCAGAACAAGGAGGTCAAACTCGTAAAAGTTCGTTGGGACAACTATGGTCGTGAGGAGCTTTCATGGGAGCGAGAGAAGGCCATGCTTGAGGAGTACCCCGAGCTTTTCTTCTCAGGTACCGTTTAAGTTTTGTGTACTTTCTATTGAAATTTCGGGATGAAAGTCTTTTAAGGGGGGAGGAATTGTAACGCCCTGAAACTCAAAAGAGGAACGGATGGCGTTTCTAGGCCAAGTTGGGTTCTAGATAGGCTTACACGGCCTGTGACACAGGCGGGTCACAAGGCGTGTCGTGCTTGAGGTCGATCATTTCTTGAGAGGTCGACGATTTTCAGTCGGCAAGCGTCGACACAGGGCACACGGCCTGTGACACGGGCGTGTCACAGGGCGTGTCGTGCGTAAGGTCAACGATTTTCCGAGAGGTCAAAAAATTTCAGTCGACGAGTGTCGAGACAGGGAACACGGCCTGAGACACGGGCGTGTCAAAGGCTGTGTCCTGCTCGGGCAGTTTGGCGAGGTATGTTGAGTTGAGTAACATGGTCGGGACCACGGGCGTGTCAAGTTCGACATGGGCGTGTCTAAGCCCGTGTTCTGTTCGGGACATTTCGGTCCTATGTCGATTGAGGCACACGGCCCATGACACGGGCGTGTCCCAAGCCGTGTCACAGGTCGTGTCCTGTTCTGTGATTTCTAGTTTGGCGGCGAGTGAGGGAACACGACCTTGGACACGGGCGTGTCACAAGCCGTGTTCGGCCCAGGAAATTCTTTTTCAGGGCGAATCGTGGTCGTTCGTTACCTTCAAGTAGGATCTGACGGCTCAGGCTTTCCCCTGCAAGTTTTAGGTCGTGAATAGGGTTTCAAACCCTCATTCCATTTAGATCTTTCTCTTTATAAGGGTTAGAGAGAGGGGAGAGCAAGGAAGAAGGTGGAGGAGAGTTCCGGCCGCCGGAGAAGCTTCGGAGCCCCGTTTCTCGAGCGGAGTCCAGATCCGCGAAGGCAAGATCGTTGTGGTGGTGTTCATCCGACCAAGTTCCTCCATGGCTAGAAAGAGAGGTCGAAAGGTAACGATACTTCTCCTCTTGGTTTTTAGGATGCACGCATATCATCACTTCTTTTCAGTTTTTGGGCTCCAGATCTCTCAAATGAGAGGAGTTTGGGTTGCCTTGGTTCAAGAGGAACCTCCAGGTTGATTGTGTCCGTCCTCGGCATGATTTTGCATTAGAGATCCGCTTCGTTAGTGGATTAGGCATTGTGGGTGAAGTCGTAGTTGCGACCGTTAGTCCGACTCGGTGATGTTGCATAGCGAGCTTTAAAGATTCGGTAGAAATCCGTTGCGGCAAGATGTTGTTGTGATGTATGAGTTTTCCCCCTTTTCTTGAGTGAGTACTTGTAGCCGAAACCGGACAAGGTTAGCTCCGCATTGGCGGTAGATGGTTTCCTTGGTGCGCGGGAACGTTGCAGTACAAATGGTGGAATATGGTGGGAAAGTTTATGGTTGTGCTTTGCAAAGGCGTGACTATGTTTCTGTGGTTGGCTGGCTATCCCATGACGTGCAAGTCATGTGGGGAGAGTGTCCCGGCGAGACTAGTGCCCTTCTGTGAGCTGACGAGAACGCCAAATGTAGGGAAAGCCCGGGCAATGAATCCATGAGCGGGTGGGTTCCAGCAAAGGTTCTTAGAATTGGTTTGTGTGTGAGACGGAATCCTGACGCGAGAAGTCAGAATTTGCAGGCAAGCCCGGGTTTAAGACCCATGTGCGGGTGGGGCCTTGGCAAAATTTTCGTGTAGCGGCTTTTGGGCCGTTAGGGGTATAGTAGTCCCCTTTTGTTTGCGGCTTTACGCCAATGGGGAAATGGAAGTACCAAGTTGATATGATGATGTGCTAGTTGCATACGCTATAGGGTGCCTTGGACGAAGCCCGAGTCTACATACATGCTGCATAGTAGGCCCCTTTTTGTTATGTGCTCAACATAGAAAACGTGATTTTTGTATGAGACATCCAAACCTGTTTTAAAGCTTTACATGTTTATGTATATGGTATACGAAGTGCTGACTTGCAGGTTGGAGGGGTACCCCGGAGTCCGTTAGGGGCGGCCGGGAGGAGATGTGTTGGTTACACAGTAGAGGTAAGACTTTGCTGACTCACGTTACTATAAATTTTTACAGTGCAAGGATCGCAAGCGGGAGCAAGTGCGCTGGCTGAAAAGCCCTAAGCCTCATGAAGTGTTTGTTGTGCTTTCTAGCTTGTTTCCTTTTGATTGTATGCTTCATGTTTTGGTATATTCCGGCTTGCATGCCGAGGTAGCCTAGGAGTGTTGTTGCACGTTGATGTTAGACCTTATGGTCTTTCTGTTTTGGACTCTTTTGTTGTAAGGCCATAAGGCCGCGGTGATACTCCTGTTTTAAGTAGTGGGTAACTTCTAGTTGTTTGGTTTATTTTCGCTGTGCTTTATTCTGAGTTTTGAGACTGGGTAGTTAATATCATCTTTTAATGCTAAAGCTGTGGAGTCTGTATGTTGTGGGGCCCCGGACGGACCCATATTATACAGTCATTACAGGGGAGGTATTATAAAGAGGAGGGTGGGCCACGGGTGGAGTAGTAGTAGTAGAGGAATCAGAGTGAGCCATAGAGAAGAAGAGGGCGGACAGAAAAGAAGCCGCTCGAACAGGGAAAGAGAGGTCGCGCGAACAGGGATTGACCCATTTCCCAACTGGATGTCAAGAATGTCTTCCTCTATGGTGATCTACAAGAGGATGTCTACATGGAGCAACCTCCTGTGTATGTTGCTTAGGAGGAGACACGTGTATGCAGACTAAAGAAGGTCATCTATGGACTAACGCAAAGCCCTCGGGCGTGGTTCAAAAAGTTCAGTGACATTGTAGCAACCGTTGGTTTCACAAGAAGCTCTCTCGACCAGTCATTATTCATTCGCAAAACCGCACTGGGTCTGGTGGTTCTTGCTGTATATGTGGATGATATTCTTCTCATACCATGTGCGAATAGAAAAAGAGAAACCGAAATTTGGACAATAACTGAGTTTTTATTTTCAAAAATTGTGTCTATTACAAAGGTATGGTCTCCCTTTTATAGAATGGAGGAGAATAGAGAGATTACAAATAAGCAATGTGGGATTAAATATATTTACAGTGACTAGCGGCTAGACAAAACAAGACCGCATGGGTCGCGCGGTTAGACGAGAAGGCTAACCGCATGACCATAACGACAAGCTGCCAGAGGAGAACGCTAGACTGCCCAGCTACCAAGCCGCTGGAGAGAAGCCGCCAGACCACCCGGCTAGCAAGCCGCCAGAGTGAAACCGCCGGACCGCCCGGTCTCCAAACCGTAAGAGTCAAGTCGCCAGACCGCCCGGTCTCCATACTACAACAACATGATAGTCACGGGCGTGGCATCTGGGCGTGTCTGCAAGTCGTGGCAGATAGACTTCGGCGGGCGTGACAGCGCGTTGCTTGCTTGGTCACGACTGAGGTCACAGACGTGACAGGTGGCACACGGGCGTGTAGCCCGGGCGTGACTAAGCTAGATGGTCGAGATCTATCGAATTGCTAGAATTGCTGGTTTAAAAGTTACACGTCCTAGATCACGGGCGTGACCTAGGGGCGTGACTTAGGAAATTTTGCATATTTGCTCCAAATTTGCAGAAATACCTGTAGGGCACAAAAACAGGTTAAGTTAGATCTGAAAAATAAAAAAAATGATTTATTTAGTTATGTACATAATATAATTACATTTTTATTAAAACGAAACAAAAATAGAACATGAAAATATGTATATTTTGCTACTCATGAGCGGTCTTCATTCGTCCCCGGAGGTTCTTAATTTTTGTTTTATAATGTAAAATTTATTAAAAAAATTATAATTTAATTATTTTTATTTTTTAAAAAATATATATTTTTTGTATTTTATTTAATTATTAATTTATTTGTATATTTAAAAAGTTTAAAAAAACACCCAAAATTAAACTATATATACATAAAGTTGGACGTATGAACGCAAATGTGCTCGAAGCCTAATGGATGAGACATTTGACTTTGAAAAGGGAGATTTTCGGTTTGATCCCACCTTGCGCCCAAATTTTTTAATTTTTTATTCTATCTATTTTTTAGTCTCACATTGTGGGTTTAAGAAGCTTATTCTGATTTCAATAACGAGAGGAGAGCATTGTTTGAAATTTGACAGCGGGCGGGATATGCAGTGCGGGTTGGGCTACAACGGGCAGGCTATATGTAATAACGAGAGGAGAGCATTGTCTAGACCCGGCGGGGAGTTAAATATGTAGATCAGGCTTGGTTTTTTTCATAAACCGAAAAGTAAAATGACAATTTCTCATTGTAGGGTAGGAATCTTATTAAATTCCTAGGTTTAGGACACTCTGTTATGCTGAATTCAGGGGCCCTATAAAAATTTATACGAACAGTGATGATTCGTTTGTTTGATCGGATCACTAAGATGTTATGATCTAATCAGATCGGGCGGTCCAGATATATATATATATAGTATAAATATTAACACCCAACATGTTTTTTCTTTTAATATGGTATAAATATCATGATAAAATCCCAACCAGAACAATATCTCAACCCGTGTTTGCCTAATCTCAGGTGCACGGCACTTGTTCCCAAGCACGATTGGGAGTCAATAGTACAGCGTTTACGCCTTGGTGTGGACATTTAATGATTATATTCAATATTGATGATCTACAGTTATTTAAATAAATTACTTGTTTAGATATTACTCTATTTTTATTGCAAAAATACATACAATCATTAAAGAAAAAAGAGGGTTTAAATTGGCATCACAGATGTTTGCACGGTGGAGATACTTTTCTTTTTACTATAATAATATTTATATCACAAATTACAATTTAAAATAAATATTTCGACTAGAGTCACTAAAGGAGTAAAAAAAGTTGAAAAAGAAGTGCAACAGCTAAAATCGAATAATGAATCTTATATTATAATAATAAAAAGCTTTAAAATTCAACCATTTCCTCAAATTGAATTAATGAGTGTGCACTAAAATTCAACCAAATATGAGTTTAATCAATCTAGCAATTCATACTGAATAATGAATCTTATATTATATTTCACAAATACGAATCAACAAGCATATCAAAGAAACATATTTCATGCAGTTCTTCCAAACCAGATTCATATAACATACATCAAGCAAATCATGTTCCAGTAAAACGTTTATGAAAGTTTTTTCAAACACCAAACTCATACAACTTACCGATAGAAGATAAAAGCAAGCATAAGAATTACTATAGTCCAGCTTTTTAAAAAGTTCTTATTAGCACACCAAACTCATATAAACTTAGAAATAGATAAAAGCAAGCTTAAGGATTAAATCCATATTTAAGTTCGTCAATACTTGGTAGCAACAGGCTTTTGATCAGAATGTGTTTTTTCCCCAGGCAGACACCACCAATCCTTCCAGATAGTTCCAGAACGCAACAGCTCCTCGAATCCTGAAACAAACAAATATCAAACATCATAATCGGAAGGCGCCTTTTCAGAAAGAAAGAGAGATTCAACAAACCATTCTTGATTATTCTGATGCGGCGCGTGTGACGCTCGCCGGAGCGCCCGAGTCTTGAGAAGGGCCAGCCCCGGCGCCTCCCAGACCCCGCTCCGGGTCATTGTTGATTGATTGCTAATCAGAATCTCTGTAAACTTCGTCATCGGAGAGCTCGTCGAACGACCTCATGTCAAGCTGGTAGCGAAGAATGCCGCCGATGCCCCCGAAGCCCCTGCAGAACTGAGACCCCTCCTGCGATTTATTCGTGACGAACTCCAGGGAGCAGCCGAAATTTTTATACTCATTGGCCAGCCACTCCAGTAGGGACTGCTTCTCCTGCACCTCGAGCTCCGCCGATGTTTCCCCATCCCGGAAGACCTTTTGATCCGTCTCCTGATCTTTGTTCAGATGCTTGACGACTATCTCCCCGGTCGTGCAGTTCTTGAGAACATATCGGTTGACGTCCAAATTCTCCCACACGATCAAGGTCTCGACGGCGCCCATGTCAAGAGCTTTCAGAAGATCATCGATGCCGAAAACATATTTTCCCGTGTCTTGGCTTATTTCCTCAAAGTACTTTCCGATCAACTTCTTCTCCTGTATGAACTTTACGTTAGCGAGGATCTCGGATGACAGCTCGATCGCTTGGTGAAAACCATTTTCGCCCCCATACGAGACATCGACAACGTTGATTATTTTAGCCTGTAGACGGGGATCGAACATGTCGGATTGACTCAATTCAGTTTTGAAATCGGCAGATCCAGCCAAGATCAACCCTGCAACATTCGGCTGACTCGTAGAGGGGTTGATGTAGAACTGTGTTGCAAGCTCGGCAGTCTTCCGAACATAATTGTGGCGCTTTTCCATTCGGAGGCGGGCAAATCTCAACGCCGACTGCCCTCCTCTTCCGTGCTTCTTTGGGAGGTCGACCGTGAACTTATGAAGCACCTCGCGGTTATTACCACTTAGAGTGCCAAACAGCGTACCATTACCATCCATGATGATGAAGCCGAACTTCTCGTCGGACTCGAGGAGTTCGTTGAGCGCCTCCGTGTGGAACTTGTTGTCGCATAAGTAGAGCGACGCATTTATGGGTTTAAATGGCTCGAAATCGATGGTCACTTTTTTCTCTTTCCCGTCATCAGTCACTATGGTCCCAGTATATAGAACAAGCCCATTGGGAGGAAGCTTGTTGTAAAGCTTGAGCCTTTGTTGAGCAGAAGTGATGGCTCCCAGCACGGATTGCCGATTAACTCTGCTCTTAATATTCGAAGCAGTTCCATATTCGTCGCCCAACATCTTGGCCACACGAGAGATCTGATCGCGGGGCGGCATGATAAGGGAGATCATGCTCGTGCCGTTACCTCTGGCAGCTTCTAGAGCCTTGATGAGTTTCTTAATCTTCCATATCTCAATGTTCCTGTCACTCTCATTAGCATCACCCATCTTGAATGCGCTTTGAGAGATGAACCTGCACAAATGCACAAGCAAAGAAGAAAGATCAAAATAGGAGAAGGTGGTGATGGCTGTGAATGCAGAATACCCATATTCTAATTTCCTACTCTATTGAATTCAAAAGATAATGGCCCTGTTTGGGATAGTTGTGAATGATGTTACAAAAAGCACGCAGTACTTGGGTAGATGCGGTTCTATTTTTTTTTCAAACATATAGGAGGGCAAGTTTGATCAAGCGTTAAAAAGCCGTGAACGCCCAGATCCCATAAAGTAAAATTTGGACCAAAAATTTGTCACAAAATTCCAAATACAGACCACGGCTGGGTTTCCTACTACGATCACCACTCAAACATGCTAAAGCCTACATTGAAGCACCTAGGACTGGCAACACAAATTTTCCAACAGCTCGGGCGAAGAAGAGGTAAACAAGGACAAGAAATTACTAGCAGATTGTAACGCCACAGTCTACTATGGGTGCCACAGTCTCCTCCCTAATATCAGCAATGATACTACCTGGAGGGTGCATCTCCCGAGTTGAAAAGCACAATAGCAACAAGCGCATCCATCTCAGAAAAAATCTTGCGATAACCCTCATCCCAAGCTAGTAGCTGATTGCAGGAATCCATTCTATCCATAATGGCCATTCTGTTTTGAGCCAGTCTCGTATGTGTGGCTAGGAAGGCCTGTTTCATATTTTCTACAGTGGCATTCTGATTGTCAATAACTTCTTGAATACCCTCATGGGTCATTTCATTTTGGAGTGCAGTATAGTCCACTGCTTTTGTAGCCTTCATGAAGAATTGAAAGGTCTGAGTGTTTAGAAAATGCATCTCCCTTTCAACTTCTGAAATCCTGTTAGTCATTTCTGTCCTCATTACTTGGACTGTCTTCTCAACAAATACTTCAATACTCTTCCTTTGAGTATCTATCATTCTCTGCGGCTGTACCAGAAAAGAACTTGATTCTTCAACAGGACTGTTGGTGGGAACTTCTGGTTGAGACTCGGCCTTAGTAGCTTGTTGGTTGGTCAATGCAGGACCTTTATAACCCTCATACATATAGTCAAGGTTAAACTTCTTGGAGGTACCTATGTCTGTGTCTGGGTCCTTAAGCACACTCTTCTCTTTCCACACTACCATCTCATGGCCAGTGGGATACAATTCTTCAGACTGTTCTTCAGCAGTAGCAGGTTCTTTGGCTGTGAAAACCATCACTTTGCTGACAACCTCTTTGACTGCGCTACAGGTCTGCAGACCAGTGACCCCAACCCATCTCCACGGATCTGATTGACCGCATCCATAAACTCCAATGGCGGGTTGTTGAAGTTGGGTCACTAAACTGCAGACCTCCTTTGATGAGGGAAACTCCAGTTATGCAGGCAGCACGGGAACTTCCTAGGAGGTCACCCATCCCAATACTACTCTCGCCGAGCACGCTTAACTATGGACTTCATAGTTAAGTGTGCTCGGGCAAGAGTAATATTGGGATGGGTGACCGCCTGGGAAGTCTCGGTGATGCCCGCTTAACTAGAGTTTCTCTCATCAAAAGAGGTATGTGGTTAGAGACTCAACCTCAACAACCCACCATTTGAGTTAGCGGATGCGGTCAATCAGATCCGTGGAGATAAGTTGGGTTCACTGGTCTGCAGACCTGTAGCGCACGCTAGTAGTAGACTGGGGCGTACCAGATACGCCTACGAAATACTTCTAAGATTTGGCATTCAACATGCATGAGGAGAAGCTTCCTTCCCAATATCAGACTACATAAAAATCTATTCCCTATTCAATCTTGTTGAAATTCACTGAAAAGGCCATAAACACCTTCCTAATCAAACCAAATAAAATTTTCAAAATTAAAAAAATTTTAATATAACATTTCCATGATCATTGAATGAAATTTAACTCCAAAGCTATGAGCAAACAGTATTATTATGTAATAATACTCTAGATTGAGAAAATTTGCTACTAAAACTAATTCGATATCCAGATATGCTCATAAAATACTTCGCAATTAGCAAAGTAACAAGTTTTTGCGATCAAAACAATGATTAAACTACAAAACAAATCCACTAAGAATTTAAATCTAAGAAAGAAATTAAATTGTTATAGATAAACCACAATGTGGTTTCAAATGTAAGAAGTCTTTAATAACTGAACTGATGCCAATCGGCCCAGAATAATGACGCCAGAACAACAACATTCATCAATGAAGGCGAAGGATACCGCCTCCCCCAATCCCGGGGACGAACTTTGCAATTAGCAAAGTAACAAGTTTTTGCCATCAAAACAATGATTAAACAACAAAAAAAATCGTCTAAGAATTTAAATCTAAGAAAGAAATTAAAATGTTAATAAATAAACCGCAATGTGGTTTCAAATGTAAGAAGTCTTTAAGAACTGAACCGAAGCCAAAAGACCAGAAAAATGACGCCAAAACAATATCATTCATCCATGAAGGAGACGGATACCGCCTCCCCCAATCTCAGGGACGAACTCTGATGATCACTATGATCACCTCTTTCATTCCACCTCGTCTCTCTTTCACCTCCACAATGAAATGATTCATTAGTATATGTGATGCTTATTATACTAGTTTGTTATGTCATCATGGTTTGACTTATCATTTCTTCTCTTACTGAATGAGACAAATGCATTCTACTATTAACTCATAATACTAAAAGCTATATACTTTTTTACACGACAAAATAATTTCAGCAAAATCAGATCAAACTTAGATCTGATCGAGCTAGCCAAAAGTAAGATCGTTCATCCAATTTTGATCCATGGAAGGATTGAACTGGGCTAAAACTCAAATAAAATATGAGGCAATATACTGAAATCAATGTTTTTAAATATTTCTTTAGAGCCGGATCGCGTATTACAAAATCTATGTAAAGGATTTGTAAAAAAGAAAGTATACTGGAGCTTATACAAAAATGATGTATTATAAAAACAAGGATAAGGCTAATGAGTAATGAACACACATTCAAACTAGCTCGAATGAATTATGAGTTGTTAAAATTCACTTAATTCTGACCTAATCTAGCCGATTTTGAGCCATATTAAAAATGGCATGATTCGATTTCAAGTTGGTTTTGAATCGGAAATATAAGATCAGTAACAATACTGCCTATTCTGGTTCACAAAATTAAGAACTCATAATTAGTTTTTTTTTTGTACAAATAATCCATCTTTGTTCAAGAGGATTTGCATAGTTTAGGTTTAACACATCAAACTAGACGGGAACTAATAAAGAATGATGATTACTATTTAGGTCTCCTTATTCAAACGTCCCTCCAACAAAATCAAAGGAAATTTGTAACGATCCCGTTGACCTGGGTATTGATTTCTTAAGGGAGGGAAAGCCAAGAGTGGCCGGAGGAGAGGCAGTGGGAGAAGAATAACAAGGGGTTGGCCGGAGGGAAAGAGAGAAGATGGGGAAGAAGAATAAGACGAAAGACAGAAATACTATTACCAAATTGCTTAAACATTACATTATGACACTAGGCCTATATAAAGCAACTGGACATAGCCGTCACACAGAATAAAAGGAAAATACATTTGCATAAAAAACACAATAAAGAAAATGTCTAACGGTCCACTGATGACATCAACGTTTGAGGATGGAATTGGAAAGTGCGCCGCGTGACCGGTCAATGATGAATTGCTGACCCCTGGATATCCTGGCTGTCGCTAATCTGCTGAGGTGGGTTTGGAGATATCGAGGCGACTTGTTTGCTGTCGTGCTGCCAGCCGTTGATTAACTCTGGGAATTTTGAGACCGTCAGATTAAACCTTAATTTCCTTACATTGTCGCCCCCTTTAAGAACGTTGTCCTCAGCGTTCATTCTTATCTTTGTGCCTTCGTCTTCGAGTAGAGGGAATGAGGTTTCCGGAAAAGCTGGTGTTGTTTTGCCTGAGGTCGTCTGTGTGACCCTGTGCTGAAATCCTTGAGCTGCTGCCGCTGCTGCTCCAACACCAGTTGAAATAGCTGAGAAGGCAGTGGTGATGACGGGCACGGACAGTATTGTTTGAGTCAGAGAGTTGTAACTCGCTATTTCTACTATGGCGTTGGAAGTGTGCGATACAACTCTCTCTTTTTCTTCACTTTTGTGCTGGATCAGGTTGTCTTCTGGCATTGCTCTAAGTTTTTGCATGGTTTTCCGCTATTTTCCATGAGTCGTGCGAGGTTTATGTTTTCTCCATGCATCTGTGAGCTCGTCTTTTTGCAGATCTGTTTGTTCGTGTTGTTTTCTGCGTGTTTGCTTTTGTGTTTTTTTCCAATTCAGTGTGTCGATGTTAGTTCCTTCTGCTACCATTTGTTGTTTAATCGCGGTCTGGATCTGTGGGTTATCTTCGAGTTCGGAGACATCTTCCCGCGTACTGTCAGAAGCAAGCAGCCCGTGCCATTGTATGAGTGCCTGGGCAATCTCCTGTCCTTGCAGCAGTATTCGGCGAGTGCTGATGACGGCCAATGGTTGGTGTAGAGCGATGTTCTCTCAGCTGAGATCTGGGAGTTCAGTGACTTATATTTTTGGGTCTCCTTCATATGATTTAAGCATTGATGTGTGGAATACCGGGTGTAACTTTGATGATGAAGGGAGGAGCAGCTGAAATATCGTTTCGCTGATGATCTCCGTCACTTGATAAGGCCCACAGTACTTCAGTCATAGTTTCCTCCCTTGCGGTCGTCGCATGGTTAATTGTCGGTATGGGTGCAATTTGAGTAGAACTCAGTCCTCTTTTTCCAATTTGAGTTCCATCCTTTTTTTATCCGCCTGGCTTTTCATGCGCTGCTGAGATTTTTCTAGGTTCTCTTTCAGGCAGTGGAGTATATTTTCTCTTATTTGTAGTGTTTCCTCCACGACTTCATTGACGGTGCTCCCTGCACATACATAGAACAAACCAGGGGGTGGTCGACTAAACATGACCTCAAACGGGGTCATGTTGGTCGAGGAGTTATACAAGGTATTATAATGGTATTCAGTAAGATTTAAATAGAGGGCCTATTTGTTTGGAATGTCGTGAGAAAAACTAGTAAATATTGTTCTAGGCACCTGTTAACCCTTTCTGTTAGGCCGTCAGTTTGAGGGTGATAAGCTGAGCTATATTTCAGTAGGATCCTTTGAAGTTTAAATAGCTCAACCCAAAAATTGCTCAAAAAATGGTCTCCCTGTCTGTTATTATAGATTCTGTTATTCCATGTATTTTGTCGACACAGTTCAAGAATTCGTTTGCTACTATGGGTCCTGTCATGGGATGTTCGAGAGGGGCAAAGTGTGCAGCTTTGGAGAACCTATCGACTACTACTAGTATGATAGTGAAGCCCTTGGAGTTAGGTAGACTTGTGATGAAGTCCATTGTGATGTCCGCCCATAATTTCTGAGGGGATGGTAAAGGCTGCAAGAGCCCATAAGGTGCATGGTTTATAGCCTTTGCTTTCTGTCAGATGTCACAATGTTTGATAAACCTGGTGATTTCCTCTTTCATATTATGCCAAAAAAACTGCGTTTTGATCCTATATAAGGTGCCTTTAATTCCTGAATGTCCTCCTACAAGACTAGAATGGGCCTCTAGAATGATTTTGTGTTTGATATCTGAATTGCTGGGTATATATATCTTGTGTTTATATGTGATGAAATTGCCTTTTTTTCTCCATTCTAGATATGCATGTGGTTCTAGTAGAAATTTCTGCACAGTCATCTTGGTTGTAGTCATTTTCTAATCCTTCGAGTAAGGATGAGATTGGATTGGTGATTTTAGTGAGGCTCAGTAGGGTTGTACATTCAGGATTTTTTGGTTACCCAGATAGGGTATCAGCTGCTTGGTTATTCTTTCCTGCCCTATATTGAATGACAAAATCGTACCCGAGTAGTTTGGATAAACAAATCTGCTGTTCTGGAGTTCATATTTGTTGGGTTAGCAAGTGGTGTAAACTCTGATGATCAGTCAGGATGGTGAATTGATGGACCGGTAAATACTGTCTCCATTTCGATACTGCGGCTGTCACTGCATAAAGCTCTCAGAGATATGTTGATTTTTTGTGCATCATGGGTGATAACTTTTTGTTGTAATAAGCTATGGTGCCTGTGCGTTGTTTTAGTACTGCGCCAATACCGCTGTCGGATGCATCTGTCTCTAATATAAATGATTCGTTAAAGTTTGGTAATGTGAGAATTGGGTAGGAAGTTAGTTTCTCTTTTAGCTGGTCAAAAGCTCCTTGGGTTTTAATGTTCCGGGTAAAGGAGTATTTCTTTAGCAATTCGGTTAATGGGAAGGCAATTTTGGCGTAATCTCTTATGAATTTTCTATAATAGCCAGTCAAACCTAAGAAAGCTCGAATGTGTTTCTGATTTGTAGGTGTCGGGAACTGCTCAATGGATAATATGTTATTTTTATTTGGGCTGACCATTCCATCTTGAATATTGTGACCTAAAAACTCTATTTTGTTAGATAAAAAAGAACACTTAGGTAGTTTAACGAATAATGTATGTTGCTCAAGTATTTTCAGAGTTACTTCTAGGTGCTCCAAATGTTCTTTTTCGGTTGCACTATATATTAGAATATCATCAAAGAAAACTACGATAAATTTTCAAAGGAATGGTTGAAAGATTGTATTCATTAGTGCCCGGAAGGTGGATGAGGTATTTGTTAATCCAAAGGGCATGACGAGGAACTCGTAGTGCCCTTGGTGGGTTCTGAATGCAGTTTTATGAATATCTATTGCATCTATCCTGATTTGGCGGTACCCGGATCATAGATCCAATTTTGAAAAAAAAGGGGCCAGGAACAACTCGTCTAGTAGCTCATCAATTGTTGGGATGGGGAACTTATCTTTGATAGTTATTTATTAAGGGCTCTGTAGTCAACAAAAAAACGCCATGTTTCACCCTTTTTTTGACCAAGAGCACGGGTGAGCTAAAAACTTAGGTACTTGGCATGATGTGTCCGTTAGCAAGCATTTCAGCAACTAGCCTCTCAATTTTGTTTTTTTGATGGTAGGGGTATCAGAAAGGCTTTATGTTTGGTGCGGTTGCGTTGTTTGTTAAGTTGATCTTGTGGTCTAATTCTTTTGGTGGTGGTAATGAGCTGGGTTCCTTAAATATTTGTGCGAATGAATTTAGTAATTGCCTAAATTGTTTGGGTAGATTACTCCCAATGGATCCTAGTGTTTGTGGGGAGTTATTTGTTGGGTTAGTATTTGAGATTAATAGACACATTGCGGATGGTTTCACTGCAACCATTCGCATTAACTGCGATGATGAGACTTAACTGGTCAAGGATGTTTTTCGATGTCCTATCAGAGTCACTTGTCCTTCCGTGCAGGAATACGATAATGTGAGTTTTTCGTAGTCCATAGTGACTGGACCTAATGTCTTGAGCCAACTCTGTCCCAATATAAGATCAGTGCCTTCAATATCAAAAAGGTATAAGTGAACAAGGTAGTGATTGGTCTGTATGAGCAGTGAGGTGTCTTTGCACTTGCCCTTGCAAGTTTCGGTTGACCAGTTCCCCATAAATACTGGGAAGTTCTGGACCTCTAATATTGGGAGTTTTAAAAATTGGGTCATGCGTGGAAATATGAAATTGTGGGTGCTTCCACTATCCACAAATAGTTGTAGGGGTTTGTTATTGATGTATCCAGTCATTCGTAGTCCATGATCAGGAAGGGTTCCGTTGAGGGTTCCGGTGAGGGTTTGTAAACAAATCATCGTGGCGTTGCACTCGTCTTCAGGTTGGATGTCTGGTGTGTTGATGTCCTATATATCGTCCTCCTCCTCAGTCCCAACTAAATATAGTAGAGCCCCTCTCCCTTTGCATTTATGCCCCGCATGGTACCTTTCGTTATAGTTGTAACATAATCCTTTATCTCGTTTAGCTTGAAGTTTGGCTGGTGTGAGTCTCTTAATTGGAGGGTATTTAGGCTTGAAAAGTGTTCTGGGGAATGCGATTTGCCTCACGATTTATGGTTGTGGGATCTGGAAGTACCTGTGCCATGTTTTATTATCTCGATTAAGTTGATCTTCATACATGCGTGCGATGGAATAAGCGTCATGAATCTCAGTTGGTCTGGCCAGTAGGGTAGGTCCCCTAATGTGTTCTTTGAGGCCGGAAATAAACATGTCACAGATAAACTCAGGAGATAGTCCTGGTACCTTAGTAATTAGTTCTTCAAAGTCTGTTTTGTAGTTCAGTACCGTACTGGTTTGTTGTAATTTGGTCAGTAGTCCTGCCGGTTTAATGTATAACGAGGGCCCGAAACGTTTTGAATGGCGTCGACAAATAATGGGAATGTTAGCGCTGGGTGGTCTTTTAGCGTGGCCTGGTACCATTTGGAGGCTGGTTTATCTAGGTGAAATAACACAATTAAAAAATAGTCTTGAGTCCATATATCATTATATTCAGCCTTAACTCATATAGCCAATTCGTCGGATCTCCGTCGGAAAAGCGAGGACAAGAGACATCTAAATTTCCAGGTTGGTTGGAGACTAACTGGTTTTTGTTGCCGAGGGGAGCCGAGCCTGGTATTCCATTTGATGCTTGTGCTGGAAATAGTTCTGGACAGCGGCGGGCGCTGTGTGCCTCTTCAATAATGGAAGGGGCCACTTGATATGGGGAGCTACCTTTCCCCATTGTTTTTTGTAGGTTTTTGAATTGTAACAGCATGTCCCGTCGTAACGCCTCCATCTGATCAGCCATCTGGTCGGCTGAATTTTCTTTAGTTTCCATTATCTGGCAGGCCAGCATATTCTCTTTTGTCAGAAGTTCGTGTGCAAATTGTTGTTGGAGTTGTTTTGTTTGTTGCGTCATCTCGGCAATCAGTCGTTGATGGATCTCTTCCAATTGAGATGAGCGGTTGGTCTGTTCGGCCTGAAGTGCCGCTTTGAATTCTGCAATGGAACGAAGTCCTTCGCCCATCCTGGTTCAACGAGATTAGGGCAATCTCAACGAGAGCACCAAATGTAACGATCCTGTTGGCATGCGTATTGATTTCTTAAGGGAGGGAAAGCCTAGAGTGGCCGGAGGGGAGGCAGTGGGAGAAGAATAGCCAGGGGTTGGCCGGAGGGAAAGTCGAGAGAAGACGGGGAAGAAGAGTAAGACGAAAGACAAATACTATTACCAAATTGCTTAAACATTACATTATGACATTAGGCCTATATAAAGCCACCGGACATAGTCGTTACACAAAATAAAAGGAAAATACATTTGCATAAAAAACACAATAAAGGAAATGTCTAACGGTCCACTTATGACATCAACGGTTGAGGATGGAATTGGAAAGTGCGTTGCGTGACCGGTCAATGATGAATTGTTGACCCCTGGATATCCTGGCTGACGTTGATCTACTGATGTGGGTTTGGAGATATCGAGGCGACTTGTTTGTTGTCGTGCTGCCCGCCGTTGATTAACTCTGGGAATTTTGAGACCGTCAGATTAAAGCCAAATTTCCTTCGCCCCCTTTAAAAATGTTGTCCTCAGCGTTCATTCTTATCTTTTCCCCAATCCTTAGAGCATGAAAATGAGGATTTACCCAATCCAATCAACGACACAATAAGGATTTACCCAATCCTTTAAAACCACAAGAGCAATTGGAAAACAACGCAAAAGCTTAGATGAAAACCCGAGATCGCAACAAGGCTTCGAAGGCAAAGTCGGGCTCTTCCACCAAAAATCAAGTAGAAAGAAGCACACACAAGATTGACTAGAGAAAATCGTTACCCAAACACTCAAGATAGTTTTGTGGAGAATCTCTCTACCACAGATCCACCGGAGTCACACCGAATGGAGAAGCACGCAAGCCCGAACTTCTACGGAGTCGCACCGTAGAAGACCCGACAGCGGAGTAGCAGCCCTCTCAACCAAGGGGGGAGGGTCGGCCAACACCAAGGGGAAGTAGCAGCGAGCAGCACAGGAGGGGCCTGTTGAGTCCATTGCCCACAATATTTCCTAGATTGGATTTGAAGAGGCATCTCCATCAACACTAAGAGCATAGTTGTATTTGATGTTGTTTAAGCTCATCATGTGCAGGATGTTCCATGGAACAAGTCTAGACAGATTGTCTAAGTGATGTGACAGGTGGTCACAAAGTGAAGATGCTGGAAAGGCAGGAATTTGCCTAAGTCCACAGGCGTTGAGTGAGGTAAGCACACTCAACGCCAAAAGTCAAGAAGCAATTGAAAATGCAGTCAAGTCCACAGGCGTTGAGTCGAGCAAGCTCACTCAACGCCAGAGGTAAGGAAGAATGTTGACAAGATGGAAATGTGGTTATGTCCACAGGCGTTGAGTGGAGTTGACTCACTCAACGCCATACAGTTATAGGCAGAAATATAGCTAAGTAGTTTGGCGTTAAGTGATGAAGACACACTCGACGCCATGCAGCAATAAAGCTGTGAGTTGAACTGAGTTCAGAGTTGAATGTTGGCAAGATGGAAATGTGGATATGTCCACAGGCGTTGAGTGGAGTTGACTAACTCAACGTCATACAGCTATAGGCAGAAATATGGCTAAGTAGTTTGGCGTTGAGTGATGAAGACACACTCGACGCCATACAGCAAAAAAGCTGTGAGTTGAACTTAGTTCAGAATTCGTCGAACTGAGTTAAGAGTTCGTCGAGCTGAGCTCAACATTCGACGAACTAAACTCAGAGTTTGAGATTCTAAGTTCGTCGAGCTCAGTTAAGAATTCGTCGAACAGAATTCAGAGTTCGTCGAGCTAAGCTCACCGTTCGTCGAACTCAGTTCAACATTCGTCGAACTCAGTTCAGAGTTGAGTAAGGCAGGCTGAGACAGTCAAAGCCTAAGGTTAAGAGGCAGAAAAGTGGCTAAGTCCACAGGCATTGAGTGAAGGTCATTCACTCAATGTCATAGCCTCATAAGTGTTGAGTAACACTCAGTCAATTAAAGCCAGTGTTTTTAAAACACTCAACGCCAGATAACAGAAGTGTTTGTTAAGTAGTTTGGCGTTGAATGGAGCTTACTCACTCAACGCATAGTAGCAGAAAATTGGCTAAGGCAAAAAAACGTTGAGTGATGAAGACACACTCAACGCTCTCAGCGGCTAAGATGCAGAAAGCTTTTCTAAGCCAAAAAGCGTTGAGTGATGAAGACACACTCAACGCTCTCAATGTCAAAGAAGCAGGAAGATTTTGCTAAGGCAAAAAGCGTTGAGTGATGCATGTTCACTCAACGCTCTCAACGCCTAGATAGACAGAATTCTGTCTAAGTGTTTTGGCGTTGAGTGATGCTTACTCACTCAACGCCTTTGTTAATGTTGCTTGATTTTTGGCTAAGTCCACAGCTGGTGACATCAGCAAGTCAACAAGTCAACATATTTCAAATTAGTGGCGGGATGGCTACAGTAAGCGACAAATGTTGCCGCAGACCTACTGTACGACAATTGGCGTTAAAGCAAGGTTGTTGCTGGCCATTAAAGGTGTGGGGCCCACTGCTCAAAAGCCGTTGGGTCATAATCAATAAAAGGGAAAGGCTTTACAGAGGAAGACAGCTTTTGAGTGGAGTCATCAGGTCGTTCTTCTTCACCATTATTGTTGTGTTAAAGAACAGGAAGCTCAAGTCAACAAGACGAAGAGCAAGTTAGCTGTTGTCATCATCATCGACCTCAGCAGTTCAGAGTATATCTCCGAGGAAAGAGGAAGCAGCGTAGGGCCGACCCTTACTGCAAGTTCTTCACAGTTCCAGCTGGACAAGCAACAACCTGAAGATCTTAATCTGGAAGTTGTGAAGAGAAGAAGTTTTAAGAAGCAGAGATCAAAAAGAAGGCTCAGGGGACTATTCCTCAGGAGTCAAAGTTAGGGTTGAATCACCTCAGCCCAGGAAAGGAAGAAGAGATAGAGCTATCTTAGTCTGCAAAGTTAGAGCTGAGATTTTCTCAGCTCAGGTAGCAGTAATTAGCTGTAGTAACTTCACAGTTCCAGCAGGAAAAATCCCTGGGGTTGTGAAGTAGTAGTTAGGGCTGAGCTTCAGACTCAGTTCAGAAAGAGGCAGAACATTATTCTGCAAGTCACTTCCAGCTCAAGTAAATATATACTTGTTGCTGTGGAAGTAGTTAGGACTAAGAACTTCTTAGTTCAGTAAAGGTAGACTCAGGAAATAAATTCCTGTAGTCATAGTTAGGTTGAGTTTATCTCAGTGAAGAAGCTTGACACAAAAAAACATCTCTTGTGTCAAGAGTAACCACCAACCCACCTTCATCCTGTAGGATCTAAGTGTGGATCTGAGTTGTAGGGCTTAACAGCCTGAGGTAAGAGAGTGTTGCTCTCTGAGTGTAGGATCTTTTGTGGATCTGAGGTAGGGCTTTCCTCCCAGCCTAAGTGTAGGGCTTAACAGCCTGAGATAAGTGATCTTAAGATCACTGAGTTGTAGGGTCTTGGGCCTGAGAAGTAAGTCTTGGATGAGACTTAGAGATCCTGAGGGATCTGAGGTATAAGCTCTTTGGAGCAAGTTTTGGAGAAGTGCCTAGTCCAACAAGATAGTTGGATAGGTGGGAGGGAAAGTGGATGTACCCTTATTAGGGAAACCACTATAAATTTGTGGGTGCTTGTTGTGTTGTTTCTTTGTGCAGGTTGTGTACATCTTGAAAGCATAAAACAACTAACAGTCAAAGCTCTTAAAGAAGAAATATATAAGAAACTCAAAAAGAAACCAATAACCTATTCACCCCCCTCCCCTCTAGGTGATTTAGCTATTCTTGAAATAAAGAATTTCAAGTGGTATCAGATGGAGGTTACTCAAAAAGGACTTAACAGTCTGAGTAGACCTCAAAGGATAGCTAAAAGGTTTGCATTGGTGGGTTCAAAAGAGAACCATATGGAGTGGAGCTCAATGAAGTTTCAAGTCTGCAGTGAGGGAAAGGACCACATTGGGTTGTTGGTAGCTCTTGTAGATGATGATGTCTATGCAGATGCAAGAATAGAGATCAGGGCCCCTCTATCACACTCAGATAGTGACTCAGAGGTGGATGAAGCTGAGGAAGGTGAACGCAGATGCTATGGGTCGATTGCTACACCAGAGGAAGAAGAATCCTGCCAGGATCAGCCTGGTCCAGATCAGGTACAATCTCTGTCTAGTTCTTCTTATTGCTCAGGTCATGAGTCCAGCTTAGACTTTGATGC
Source organism: Platanthera zijinensis (assembly GCA_039513925.1). Classification (NCBI taxonomy): domain Eukaryota; kingdom Viridiplantae; phylum Streptophyta; class Magnoliopsida; order Asparagales; family Orchidaceae; genus Platanthera; species Platanthera zijinensis. Next base: position 106,414,290 of record CM077079.1, on the reverse strand, counting down.
TTCCTCATCAAGTGATGATGAGAGTCATCTATCAGAAGATGATATTAATCAATTGATTGAGAATCATGTTGCACTTCTGAAAGCTTTCAAGGAAAGCAAGTTGTTTGTTAAGAAGCAAGCAGAGGAAATTGCCTCCCTACAGTTGACTGCTCCCCAGCAAGATGAGACTTCATCTTTGATATATCTGAAGATGAGGGAAGTTGGTCATCTGAAGACTATGGTAGATATCCATGTTAAGTCCATTAAATATAAGGACTTTATTATCAAGGTTCTTGAAGAGAAACTTGAAAGGGAGAAGAGGATAGTGACCAATTTCTCTAAGATAGATGCTATCAAGAGAAAATCTGAATCTGAGTGGATTTCTAAAGTTATCCAATCTCAGAGGAGAGGTCAAGCTCCTGTTGTGCCACAGTCAACCTTTCATAAGGTAATCCTTCGTTCTAACAGGTATGACTAGGACTATATGTATGGTCACTGTAAGAATGAGAATTCTTCTTGTAAGAATACAAGTGTATCTTACAATGAGAGAAGAAAGGGTAGGGGAATGAGTGCCTTTAAGGCTCCCCATGAAGAAGTATAAATGGTCCATTCTGGACAATTTATATTTGGTGCCTCAGCCCTAACTCACAAGGATAAGGCAGTGGCTTTCACTCAAGCCCATCCAGCAAGGAATCAGACCAAGGGTCAGTCAACCAGAAAGCCTAACTTAGCTAGTTCTGATGATATAAACAGCATGTCATCTGCAAAGAAGACAGCTATAAATACCCATTCAGGGCAAGCAAAGGAAGCCTGCTGGAAGAGTAACCTTCAGTCAGATCCTTGCTGAAAGGAACCTGAAGAAAGTTGTTGCTCCTCTTCCATCTGTTCAGTCAGCAGTTAACCACACTGCAAGACCTGCTCAGAAAAGAAGATATAATATTCATGAGTGTTGGTGTTGTGGTAAGGTGGGGCATTTTGCCCTAAAATGCTGGCACAATCCTTCTGTGTCTAGAGCAAGAGTTAGTCTACCTGTCAGAAATGCTGCAGGTAGGCAAGCTAGATTTTTGACTAATCAGAACCTAGGACCCAATTCATTTTGGGGTCTTAAGATAAGGTAAAATCTGTTTTGCAGGTTAGTCCAAACAATCATACCCATTTATGGTCCTTGGACAGAAGAGGTTCCAGAACTTGGACTGGAACAAGAAAGTCATCTTATGGTTCATACTCCAGTGAGGGAAAGACCTAAGATCAACAGTTGGTAATGGATATTGACCATCTAAGATATTCCTCTTACTGCCCAAGAAGAAGAGAATGTTGAGTGAAATCCTGAAGAAGGATAAGTAGGCTGTACTCATTTATGAGGAAAGCACAGGTAGCTCTACTGAGAGCAGCAAGGAAGGAGCACATGATGCTCAGCTGAAAAGTCTCTCAAGTGGTATCATCAGCCGTTAGACTCTTCAGAGGAAACTTGAAGAGAAATGTATGCTCAGGATTCAATATCATCTGAACCTGCAGCAAGGTATGTCCAAGTCAGTGGGCTTAATGGACAGGCTTTGTGCAAATTCTAAGGGGAAGATTATCAAGCTAGATGCTCATATTTGGGGAGCATGTTCAGTCAGGGTTACTGGACAAGCTTGAGTCTTACCTAGAGTACCTCCAGCACTGAAAAGATCAGCACTACTGATGAAGTTCAGCAATGTCTCTATAGACAATGCTGAGGATGAGAGGGAGACTATCCAGATGATTGCAATAGCTGTGAATGAGCAAGTTCACAAGAACAGCTAGTTTGCTCCAGCTAGTGCTGATATAAGTCAACACATTCCTATGGGAATAGCAGTGTAAAGAAAGACCTGGTATCAAAATGAAAGAATGGTTCATGGAAAGATCATTCAAGGTTCAAGTGGTCTTAAAGTCCAGCAGTTGCAGGAGAAAATTTAGCCACATGAGAAGAGAAAGCTGGCAGTTGCACCAATGGTATCATCTGCAATCAGCTAGGGGGAGAAGAGAATCACAGCAGACCAACTCCTCCCTGACTATTCAAAAACCAATGGATTGATCAAATGATATCAAGTGGCATAGGAGAGTTGGGCCAGTGATATCAACTCAAGAGATATGATCTCTAGTCAAGAGGTATGAACACTACTAGAGTAGTATCAACCACAGAATGCAATGATCAAAGGGGAGTAGGCTATCTGAGTTGCCAATGAAATCAGAACTACATTGGGACTAGAACAGCATACAGACAACATTCCTCCTATTCAAGAAGGATTGTGTGGTATCCAGTGTGGTGATTAAGAGGGCAGATCAATGTGATGATCAAGATAGTACTAAGTGGTCTGACCACTCTTGTGCTGCAGATCAGAAAGCTGAAGCCAAAGGCAAGCCTGGTGATAAAGAAAAGGAGAAGATCTGGCTCAGCAAGAAGAGACTGTGCAAGGTGCAAGGGAGTTGTTGTGCACAGTTGCTGTAAATCCAGCATCAGCTCCATGGCATCAAAACCATAACCTCCAGATAAGTAGAACCTCTTTATATTGATATTCTACTAGTGTAATTTAAGTTGCTAGGAATCCTGTCTGTCATAACAGGACTATGCATATGAAGATTAAGTATCAATAAGTTTGGGAGCATGAGGAAGAACTCAATCCTAAGTTTGTCCTCACTGACAAGTGGCTGACATGTTTATTATGCCACTAGATGAAGTCAAGTTCAACACCCTCTTGGTTGAGTTGGGTATGTGGAACTTAGGATAGCTTCAGCTGCTCCAAATTTTAGTTTGTGTTGCAGGATTTACTTTTCTTGCAAGTAGATAAGTCCTTGATATGATATCAAGACCATAAAGACCATTAAGTGGTATCAAGACTTAAATAGACTCACGTGTCTATTAGAGATGATGATAGTGATGCTCCTGTTGAGGGGGAGCATGTTCAGCACTTGCTGAAACAGGATCAGCCTCATATTGAGAAGGAGCAGGCAGCAGCTGCAGTAGATCAGCTGTCACAACTGCTGATCAGTTTGTCCTAAGGACAATGCACAGACTAAGGGGGAGATTATATATGACATAGTTATAATCTTCTCTGAGTCTGAGAAAGACTGATGCTGCTGAGAAGACAGTCCTGCTGCTAAAGAAGAGGAACAGCCAGCATAATTGGAACTATATTAGCAGCTAGCTCAAATGCTGCAGTGTTGTGTTGTATCCATTCTTGTCATGGCGTCGCCTAGGCGTCGCCTAGGCGACGCCTAGGCGTCCAGGCGCCCAATTGCAAACAAGGCGTTGGGCGCCTTTTTTTTTTTAAAAAAAGGGGAATAGACAGCGGTTATTCTAGAAACCGCTGTCTATTCCCCTGCAGGGCAGCATAGACAGCGGTTATTACAAAAACCGTTGTCTATGCTATCCTAACCTAGCATAGACAGCGGTTTTTGTAATAACCGCGGTCTATGCTATAATAGACAGCGGTTATTCAAAAAACCGCTGTCTATGCTAGGTTAGGATAGCATAGACAGCGGTTTACTGAAGAACCGCTGTCTATTCTACAATCCTGGGAGAAATAGACAGCGGTTATATAATTAACCGCTGTCTATGGGGAGAATAGACAGCGGTTATTCAATATAACCGCTGTCTATGCATTCAATATAAGCTGCTCGGCCGTAAATTTTTTTTTACCCCGACCCTTTTGTTCTTACTGCCGCTGTGCTGTGCGAAAAACCCTAAGGCTTTGATCCCTCGATTCCGCTTCGAAACTTCTCGTTTAGGTATATATCTTAGAAATTTTTGATCACATTTGCTTTTAGTTTTGATTTTTGACTTTGTTGAGATATTTTGTTTGTTGTGTATTGTGCTTCTTATTTAGCATTTTAGTCCTATATTTACATTTAGCATTGTAATCGTTAAGGTATACATCTCGTTGAGGTATATATATTACAAATATTTGTTGTGTTTGTTGATCACTAAGATGCATATTTAACTTTTTTTTTGTGAATATGTGAGTGTGATTATGATTTGTGAATGGCCATTATCCATTAGTTGTAGTTTATTGTGTGGTAGTTGTGTTTCTTCTTACTTTTGTAGTACTCTAGTCTTCAATAGTGAGCATTCTTTAGATTTGCTATGAATTTAGGGTTTAGGGTTTTTTAGGGCTTTCTTATTACAGAAAATGGCCGATAAAGGATCTTCGTCAAAGTCAACTAGAGGCTATACTAAATTGAATGAATTGAATAAGCTAAGGCTTGAGGGGAGGAAGCTTATGATTCCCTTGGATGATGATGGCCAAATTATTCCCGGGCCTGAAACACATAAATTGATGAGTTATATGGGTTCTCTTGTGAGATCTTATGTCCCTATTACATATACTCAATGGAAGGAAGTTGATAAGCAACTTAAAGATCAACTGTGGGATGAATTAAATGTACGTACTTTTTTTCATTAGTGATTCTTGATTACTTTTTACATGATTGTTTTTTTAGTTGTTTTTTAATGAATATTCTCTATTATTTTCAGATTTATTTTGATAATATTAGTGGTCTGCGAAATGTATTAATGAAAAGCATGGGTGAGAGTTGGAGGTCTTGGAAATCCAAACTTTTTGTCACTTATGTAAAAGATGTTGATTTGGAGCATCGGTACAATGTACCTGTCATGTATAACTTTATTACTCCTGAAGACTGGAGAATCTTTGTCGACCATCGCACCACTCCAGAATCTATGGTTTTGTTCTTACTTCTTACTTCTTATTAAATTCAATGCTTTATATCATTTATTTATAATATTAGCAATCTAGATATTAAGTTTTTTCCAAAATTGTATGTAGGAGAAAAGTAAGATTAACACAGAGAGAGCAAAAGCACAAAAAACTTTTCATACTACTTCCAGAATGGGTTATTCTGGATTACAAAAAAAAATGGTATTTTTTCTCTTATTATCTCTCCAATTATTTATTTTATAAGTATGATTTCAAAATAATTTAAATGATAATTTTTTTTCAATTTTTGTCAAGGTTGAACAAGGTGCAACTGCACCAATTTCTCGTGCTGAGTTATGGAAAGCCGGTCATAAAAGAAAGACTGGTGAATTCATTAATAAAGATGCAGCTGAGTTGGCATCCAAAATTGTAAGTTTAAATGTATTTAATTATTTATGTATCATTAATTTATTTTATATTTTGCAATATTGCTGATTGCTGAATTGCTTCTGTTTTGCTTAGGATGAGTTTTCAAGCCAAGAGTCTCAGAGTGCTGAATCATCTGGAAGGGAATCAAGGAATGACATCCTTTCTACTGTTTTAGGCAATGAACATCCGGGTAGAGTTAGAGCTGGTGGAAAATTTAGCACGATTAAAAGTTATTTCAAGAATGATAGGCGTGATAGATCAGTAACTAGAATTGAAGACGTGGAAGCTATAGTCCAAGAAAGGTTGAGCCAACAACAACAAGCGTGGAACCAGCAACAACAATCATGGAACCAACAACAAGAATTGTGGGCCAAAGACAAACAAGCGCAGCAAGAAGAGATGAACAATATGAAAAATCAAATTGAACAACTTATGCGTATGATTAGTGCTGGCACTGGAACGCATATGTCCACAAGTGTTGCCCTTGCACCTCCACATGAATCTTTTGCTGCATTTTCTCAGGTATTACCGTATTCCTATGTTTAATTATATAATTTTATCAAATGTCTTGATCTCCATTATCCACAAGTGTTATTTTTTTTTTGTCAGCCGGAGCCTGTAGGGTCAAATGAACCTGAGACATTACATGGGAGTTTATCTTCTCCGGTATTTAAATTTATAATTATTATTTTTGACGGTTTGACCTTAACGTAAGCAATGAATAAATTCAATGTTAATTGTTTGATTTCCACAGATTACAAATGGATCGATGGTTATGTTACCCAATTTCATAACTATGATGGAAAAAGAAAATAAATCAATATCGCTAGTATTTGATCCAGAAGTATTTGGGTCTGCTGAATCAACAACTACGTTCTTTGAAAGTACAGAGTTGTACGATTTTTTAAACATGGAAAGAATTGGAGTTAACATCATACTAGCATGTATTGGGTGAGTAGTGACTAGTGAGTACCGAGTATCAAATATTATGAAATTAAGATTTCTTTTTAACATTTCCGTTGATTTTGAAATTACATGTTTTTATACAGGTACATAGATTCACAATTAAAGAAATATACATACAAGAGAAGTGTATATTTTCATAATCCCACAGCCATTTTTGATATTGATGATAAGTATGCCAAGCAACATTCAAAAACTCGAGCATTGGATCTAAAACGCAGGCTAAGTCAACTCCAAGTGGACTCTTTATTATTTTTGTCTTATCATAGATTGTAAGTAACTAATTATGAATTATCAAATTTCAAGGATAATTGTTATTTTTACTTGCCACTAAATTATTAATTCTTCCAATTATTTTACAGAGAACATTGGATGTTGGCTATACTAGATTACACTAATAATACCATTTATTGGCTGGATCCCCTAAATGCTGACATTCGTGATGATATTAAAAATGTCATTACAAGGTAATTTTATTAATTAATTTTTAGTTATTTTTTTATTTGAAATTCATAACTATTAAGTATTAACTATTCATTTCGATATTTTCTAAAGTGCAATTAAGGATTTGGCAAAAGATCGGCAAATCAAATTTTTAAAACCAAAAGTTTTAAGTTGGAAACCGGTAAGCTATAGTCTATATGTATAATTGTAAATATGATGTTTAATTAAAATACTTATCAATTGTTTATTTTTTTAGTGCCCCAAACAACCAGATAACATTCAATGTGGGTATTATATCATGTGTTACGTGATTGACATTGTTGATGCTCTTAAAAGTTTGCATCTGCCATCCATGGTTAGTTTAGTGTATGTAGATTGGTAAATGATAATAGTTATTTTCAATTGATTTTAAGTTTTTAACAAATTATTTGTTTTTATTGCAGATCTATGATGGAGTGACGCAATTTTCTCAGGAAAAAATTGATACTATTAGAAATATGATTTGTGATTATATAATGACTAATTGTAATACATGAATCGTGTTTCTTGAATTCATGCTTGTGTAGAACAAATGTTTGTGTATAGTTTAGTGTATGTAGATTGGTAAATGAATAGTGTACATGAATCATGTTTTTGTAAATTTGCTTGGTCTTTAATTCTTTAATCTTGTGCTACATTACTAATTGTGCTACATGAATGGCCTTGTGAATTGTGATTTGTGAATGGTGATTTGTGAAGTTGTGTAGTAGACTAATTTTGCATTTTATAGGTCTTATTTTTGCTAGATGGAAGACCAAAACAACAACAGTCTTGCTCCATCCATTGATAGCAATGAACTTGATCCAAAAACGGATCCTAAAAGAAAAGCAAAGTCAAATGATCCTGGATGGAAGTATGGACATTGGCCTGATATAAAAGATAAAAATACAGTAAAATGCAATTTATGTGATAGATTAATTAAAGGTGGTATTAAAAGGTTGAAGCAACACTTATGTGGTGGGTATGGAGACGTATCGAAGTGTTTCAAGACCACTTCTGAAATAGCAGCCGAGATGTTTGCAGCTTTGAATGATAAGAAAAAAGAAAGGGTGGATTTGACTTGTGATGATGACAATGAAAGTGAGCAAGAAAGAGAGCCAACGGGATCACATAATGTATCCCCAGCATTATCTACAGCTAAGACTTCATTTACTCCAAGTTCGGGGACAAGTTCCAAAAAGAGAAAAGTAATCCACTTACCACAAAAAAGGGGACCAATGGATGCTCATGTGAGGCGTGCCCCGGAAGATGTAGTTGATGATAGACGTGCAAAAGGTCCTTCACAAACTACAATTGAGAGATGTTTTAGATCTCCTGAAGAGAAGAAGAGAGTTGATAGCTATGTTGCGGATTGGTTCTACGAATGTGGAATTCCTTTCAATGCTGCAAAAGCTCGAAGTTTTGAAGTCATGCTTGAAGCAGTTGGACAGTATGGGCCTGGTTATAAGGGCCCTAGTTATCATGATTTAAGAGTACCTTTATTAGCAAGTACAAAAGAAAAAGTTATGGTGATGAAGACAAAGTATCAAGCATATTGGAGAAGATATGGTTGCACTCTAATGTCAGATGGTTGGACCGATAGGAGAGGGAGACATTTGATCAATTTCCTTGTCAACTGTCCAGAAGGAACCTATTTTATGGGTTCCGTAGATGCTTCCTCTCATATTCAAGATGCTACCATGCTATCAGAGTTGCTTGATAGTAAAATTAGAGAGATAGGTGCAGAGTGCGTTGTTCAGATATATTTTGGGTTTGTTTCACTAAATTTCTTCTTACACATTTCAAGATTAATAGTCTAAAGGTTTTGATATATTTTCCAAAATATGTTGTGTAGGTGGTCACTGACAATGCTTCCAATTACAAGGCAGCTGGTAAAATTTTAATGGAGAGAAGACCCACATTATTTTGGACACCTTGTGCCGCTCATTGCATCGATCTCATGTTGGAGGATATAGGCAAGATGCAACAAAACAAATCTGTGATAAGGAAGGCAAGGATGATCACAAATTTTATTTATAGGCATACTCGCTTGCTTGATGCAGTAAGAGTTACTATAGGTGGTGACCTAGTAAGGCATTCGGTGACAAGATTTGCAACATCATTCCTCACTTTGCAAAGTCTTCTTAAGCATGAAGAGAAGTTGAAGTTATTCTTTGTATCTCCTTCGTGGAATACCGCCAATTTGGCAAAAACCGAAGCCGGAAAACAGATTGTTGAAATAATACTTTCAAGTGTATTTTGGAATGGAGTAAGAGATTGCTTGAAAGGAGGAAAGCCACTAATTGCCGTTTTGCGATTAGTAGACGGAGATGAAAGACCGGCTATGCCGGAAGTATATGTGGCAATGGAAGAGGCTAAACAAAAAATCAAAGAACATTTTGATAATAAAGAGAGATTATATAAAAAGATAATTGAGATTATTGAAAATAGGTGGACCAATCAAATGGAACAAAAATTATATAGAGCGGCTTTGTTCCTAAATCCGGGAAAATATTTTGAATACGAGGAAAACCATATGGATGATGCTTGGAAATTCCAAGATGCCTTCAATGATGTTATTGCGAGACTAGTGCCCGATCAAGAATTGCAAGACAAGATTGCAGAGCAAGGCACTAATTACAAAGCATCTCGAAATAGTTTTGGAAAGCCTATGGCTATCAGGCAACGTACCACCTTAAATCCAAGTAGGTTTTGATTACATTTTAATTTTAGGTTTTGATAATTTGATTACATTTTAAAATTTTAATTTGTTCTTAAATTATTTATATTTGTTTTAACTTATTAATGATTAGTGGATTGGTGGGGTGCGCACGGAGGACCAAATGTTGACCTTACAAAGGTAGCAATGCGCATACTTGGCTTATGTTGCTCTTCTTCTAGTTGTGAGCGCAACTGGAGTACGTTTGAGTTTGTAAGTACTAAGTATACAAATAGTTATTGTTAAAAGTATTTTTTTTCTCCAAAATACTAATAAGTTTGCAATTATCTTGATTCAGATTCACACAAAGAAAAGAAATAGATTGGAGCATGAAAGACTAAATGACCTTGTATACATCCAATATAATCGTCGTCTACAAGCACGATTCCAAGAAAGACGTGAAAAGGGAAGAAATTACAACCCTTTAGTGCTTGATGATCTAGATTGGAGTAGTGAGTGGATGATGAACAAGCCAGAGGATGCCCTAGTTTTTGATGATGATAATCTGACATGGGAAGCTGTAGAGCGAGCTATTGGAACTGGGGCTCGAAATTTACGGAGTGGAGCTGAAGCTAATCTTCAACAAATAGTTGAAGGGGATGAGGATTTTGATCATTTTGTACTTGTCAATGATGATGAACATATTGAAGATAATTATGGACAAGTGACGAGTACCACAAACCAACCAAGCACAAACAATGTAAATGACAATTTACTAGATGATGATTCTATGTGATGTATGGTGTATTGGTGTATCTAAAATTATTTAAGTTTATGTAAAAAATATTATTCAAGCTATGGTTTTTTTGTTTGGATTGTTCACTTTTCTGTTAATTTGTGTTTAGTAATTCACTACTTCAATGTTCAATCTACGGAATACTTGTATTGTATATTTGTATGAAACATTCATTCCTTCTAAAAAAAATACTGCTCTGCATTGCTGTATTGGTAATACCAGTGTAAACCATTCATTACTTCAGTTATTCATGCTGTATGCCTGTATGGTATTGGTTAAACCTCCATTCATTCTCAAAAAAAAAAAATTGGACTAATAGACAGCGGTTATTATCATAACCGCTGTCTATAGTCCCTGAAACCGACTATAGACAGCGGTTATGATAATAACCGCTGTCTATAGTCTCTATAGACAGCGGTTATTATCATAACCGCTGTTTATAGTCACTATAGGCAGCGGTTATGATAATAACCGCTGTCTATAGTCATTGTATCAGACTATAGACAGCGGTTATTATCATAACCGCTGTCTATAGTCGGTTTCAGGGACTATAGACAGCGGTTATAATAATAACCGCTGTCTATGAGTTCCCAGAGTTTTTTAAAAAAAGAAAATTGTCGCCTTGCGACTAGCTCGCCTTATTATCGCCTAGGCGTCCGCCTTGTCGCCTAGGCGTCATGGCGCCCGGCCCTCGCCTTGGTTCGCCTTGACGCCGTGACAAGAGGGGTTGTATCAGTGTATTAACACAAAAGGTATGACTCATAATCAAGTAGATTGATCATTAGGATAATTTTCTTAGTGTTATCAACATAGGACTTTGACTAGGATCAAGAGATAATCTCTTTTATGATCCTTTCTCCTCCCTCAATAGATATACCTATTGAAGAAGACAAAAAGGGGGAGATGTACGACAATACATAAGGGGGAGATATAGAAGCAATACTTGGCATGACTAGGTCATGTTGAGTCGGTTCATATTACTTGAAAAGATTCTAGTAGTATGATAAATGCAATGACTGACCACGTGTTGAGTCATGATTGTGTCAGTGCATATTTTGAGGTAATTGCTTCTAGGTAAGTACTTCTAGTGGTGCTCCATTTAAATATTAAGTGGTATAAAAGAGATAGCATATTACTTGAGCAATTGCTCAAGTAGTATGAGGATGCATTGACTTAACTTACTTGAGCAATTGCTTGCTCAAGTAGTATGAGGATGCATTGACTTAACTTATTGAGTCAATACAATTAAATGGAGCACATTGAATTAATATAGCATAAGCTAGCAGTTGTAGCATATTATAATCTACAGCTGCATGAATTTATTCTGCTTATTATATTAATGCTTTTTAGTATTGCTGGGTGTTCTGTCTTCTTCAAATAGGGGGAGATTGATGGGTCCATTGCCCACAATGTTCCCTAGATTGGATTTGAAGAGGCATCTCCATCAACACTAAGAGCATAGTTGTATTTGATGTTTTTAAGCTCATCATGTGCATGATGTTCCATGAAACCAGTCTAGACAGATTGTCTAAGTGATATGACAGGTGATCACAAAGTGAAGATACTGGAAAGGCGGGAATTTGCCTAAGTCCACAGGCGTTGAGTGAGGTAAGCACACTCAACGCCAAAAGTCAAGGAGCAATTGAAAATTCAGCCAAGTCCACAGGCGTTGAGTGGAGCAAGCTCACTCAACGCCAGAGGTAAGGAAGAATGTTGGCAAGATGGAAATGTGGCTATGTCCACAGACGTTGAGTGGAGTTGACTCACTAAACGTCATACAGCTATAGGCAGAAATATGGCTAATTAGTTTGGCGTTGAGTGATGAAAACACACTCGACGCCATAAAGCAAAAAAGCTGTGAGTTGAACTGAGTTCAGAGTTTAATGTTGGCAAGATGGAAATGTGGATATGTCCACAGGCGTTGAGTGGAGTTGACTCACTCAACGTCATACAATTATAGGCAGAAATATGGCTAAGTAGTTTGGCGTTGAGTGATGAAGATACACTCGACGCCATACAGCAAAAAAGCTGTGAGTTGAACTGAGTTCAGAGTTCGTCGAACTGAGTTCAGAGTTCGTCGAGCAGAGCTCAGCATTCGTCGAACTAAACTCAGAGTTTGAGATTCTGAGTTCGTCGAGCTCAGTTCAAAATTCGTCGAACTGAGTTCAGAGTTCGTTGAGCTGAGCTCGCCGTTCTTCGAACTCAGTTCAGCATTCGTCGAACTCAGTTCAGAGTTGAGTGAGGCAGGCTGAGACAGTCAAAGCCTAAGGTTTAAGAGGCAGAAAAGTGGCTAAGTCCACAGACGTTGATTAAGGTCATTCATTCAACGTCATAGCCTCATAAGTGTTGAGTAACACTCAGTCAATTAAAGCCAGTGTTTTTAAAACACAGAAATTTGACTAATGCGTTGAGTGTATCTCACTCACTCAACGCCAGATAGCAGAAATGTCTGTTAAGTAGTTTGGCGTTGAATGGAGCTTACTCATTCAACGCTTAGTAGCAGAAAATTGGCTAAGGCAAAAAGCGTTGAGTGGTGAAAATACACTCAATGCTCTCAGCGGCTTAAGATGCAGAAAGCTTTTCTAAGGCAAAAGGCGTTGAATGATGAATACACACTCAACGCTCTCAACGCCAGAGAAATAGGAAGATTTTGCTAAGGCAAAAAGCATTGAGTGAGGCTTGTTCACTCAACGCTCTCAACGCCAAGATAGACAGAATTCTGTCTAAGTGTTTTGGCGTTGAGTGATGCTTACTCACTCAACGTCTTTGCTAATGTTGCTTGATTTTTGGCTAAGTCCACAGCAGGTGACGTCAGCAAGTCAACAAGTCAACATATTTCAAATTAGTGGCGGGATAGCTACAATAAGCGACAAATGTTGTCGCAGACCTACTGTATGACAGTTTGCGTAAAAGCAAGGTTGTTGCTGGCCATTAAAGGTGTGGGGCCCACTGCTCAAGAGTCGTTGGGTCATAATCAATAAAAGGGAAAGGCTTTACAGAGGAAGACAGCTTTTGAGTGGATCCATCAGGTCGTTTTTCTCCACCATTGTTGCTGTGCTGAAGAACAGGAAGCTCAAGTCAACAAGACGAAGAGCAAGTTAGCTATTGTCATCATCATCGACCTCAGCAGTCCAGAGTATATCTCTGAGGAAAGAAAAAACAGCCTAGGGCCGACCCTTGCTGCATGTTCTTCACAGTTCCAGCTGGGCAAGCAACATCCTGAAGATCTTAATCTGGAAGCTGTGAAAAGAAGAAGTTTAAAGAAGCAGAGATCTGAAAGAAGGCTCAGGGGACTATTTCTCAGGAGTCAAAGTTAGGGCTGAATCACCTCAGCCAAGGAAAAGAAGAAGAGGCAGAGCTATCTTAGTCTGCAAAGTTAGAGCTGAGATTTTCTCAGCTCATGTAGCAGCAATTAGATGCAGTAACTTCACAGTTCTAGCAGGAAAAATCTCTGGTGTTGTGAAGTAGTAGTTAGGGCTGAGCTTTAGGCTCAGTTCAGAAAGAGGCAGAACATTGTTCTGCAAGTCACTTCCAGCTCAAGTAAATATATATTTGTTGTTGTTGAAGTAGTTAGGACTAAGAACTTTTTAGTACAGTAAAGGTAGACTCAGGAAATAAATTCTTGTAGTCATAGTTAGGTTAAGTTTATCTCAGTCAAGAAGCTTGACACAGAGAAACATCTCTTGTGTCAAGAGTAACCACCAACCCACGTTCATCCTGTAGAATCCAAGTGTGGATCTGAGTTGTAGGGCTTAACAGCTTGAGGTACGAGAGTGCTGCTCTCTGAGTGTAAGATCCTTTGTGGATCTGAGGTAGGGTTGTCCTTCCATCCTGAGTGTAGGGCTTAACAGCCTGAGATAGGTGATCTTAGGATCACTGAGTTGCAGGGTCTTGTGTCTGAGAAGTAAGTCTTGGAGGAGACTTAGAGATACTGAGGGATCTAAGGTGTAAGCTCTTTGCAGCAAGATTTGGAGAAGTGTCTAGTCCAACAAGATAGTTGGATAGGTGGGAGGGAAAGTGGATGTACGCTTATTAGGGAAACCACTATAAATCTGTGTGTGCTTGTTGTGTTGTTTCTTTGTGCAGGTTGTGTACATCTTGAAAACATAAAAAAACTAACAATCAAAGCTCTTAAAAAGAAATATATAAGAAACTAAAAAAGAGACCAATAACCTATTCACCCCCCTCTCTAGCTGATTTAGCTATCCTTGAAATAAAGACTTTCAGGGGCAAGAAATCCCAAGAAGCAGCCTGATCTCCGGGACGGCGAGCAGTACAGGAATTGGAATTCATCATTTCTAAAACCCACAGGAATTACGGTTTTGATGAATTCCAATTGTGATGTTCGGCTGTAAAATGGAATTGAACAAAATTTATAGGAATTAGAACTTAAAATACTATAAAATGGAGAAATAAAACATAATATGTAACCGAGGCAATGTTAAACTATTGGTCCCTTCTTGATCAGATATTAAACTATCAAGTTCCACGATTATATTTGCAATTAAAACTAACAAAATAATCTCAAACGAAAAATTTTAGATGAATCCCGCTGTTAATTTTTGCTGGTAAATATTTCAGATATTTATTTTTGCTATTAAAAATCAACAATGTTATTACCGGCCTCCCGCTCTAAGAAGTTTTGGTGCCGTATTCCTCTCCCGGCTCGAGGAAGAACAAACCAGAGGAAGGAATAAAGAAAAGGAAGAAATAGAGGAGGAAGGAGAAGAGGCGAAGCTAACTGTGCAGGCTGCACACGCAGGAAAAAGAAAAATCAGCTGTGTATCGACGAAAGAAGAAACGACCCCTCAGAAAAATTCTTGGAGCAGCATTGCGTCGCTGATGAACATCGTCCTCCCTTTCTTACCTTGGCAAGAGAAGAATTAGGCCGAGAGGCAGGCGGATGTGTGATCGGGAAGAAGGCCGCAAGCGCAATCGGGAAGAAGAAGAAGCGTTGCGGCAAAACCTAACCTCCAGACCCAAGAATTGGGAATAGGTCTAACGCAAAACCATGGGTTTTGAGAAAATCCAATTCCGGCATGAATTCCGCCTATCCGAACAACAACAAAAGAATTATTTAAGTGAAAACCAATTCCGCTTGGCAAATTCCTACTAACCGAACGCACCCGAAGGGGAAGTAGCAGCGAGCAGCACTGGAGGGGCCGAGAAATCCCAAGAAGCAGCCCGATCTCCGGGGCGGCGAGCAGCACAGGAAGAGGCCGAACCCTAGGGAGAAAAAAATACTCACGGGATTTTTTTTTTCTGTCCAAAAGCTGCCTCATTTCTCCCCCTCCTCAATACTTATAATGTTTTACGATTTAATAAACAGTGCGTTAATTAAACTCAGCCAAAACTAAAATGAGACATAAATTGATGCAGCCTTTGTAAACCCCAAACCAAAAGCTATGGGGGAGTTATGCGGCCGCATGTGGTCGTGGGCACAGGTCGCAGTGGCCGATATCTTCATTATCTTGATTGTTGCAGCGATGCGGTCACGAGCGGAGGTTGTAGCGGCGGATATCTTCATTATCACGATTGTTGCGGCGAATATCTTCAAATATTGGCGGATTGACTCCATCAAAAAAGAAAAAGAAACATTTTTGACCATCTCATCTCCCAACAAAATCTTGATTGCAACCATAAGGTCTCATTCGTTTGCACCGTTTTCACAACCGGTTTTCGTTTTGAGTTTTGGCAGTCCCAATGTAGCTATTTGTTTGCCTATGTTTTGGTCTGTTTTGGTTTTGACCCAAAATCATACCGTTTTCACTCATTCATTAAACACCCCCTTCCAAACGGAATATTTTTTTGTCCGAGTAACGGACAGTAAAAACGGTCCGAGTTTAAATACTCCCCTCTCTATCGCGCGGGTTTCCCCTTTTTGGCGAAAATTTGGTTTCCCTCGAGCGATTTAATCGCACTTTCTCCTTTTATTCCAGCCGATCATTGGATTTATCTCCTTTCTTTCGGCGAGCTGCGCATCTTTCTCCTCCTTTCTTCTGGCGAGCTGCGCATCTTTCTTCTTTTCCTTTCTTCCGGCGAGCAGCAAACCTTTCTCCTTATTCCCTTTCTACCAGTGATAAGTGTTGTTGTCGTCCTCGCAAACTTCGTCCAAATGACCATCATCATCGTCCTCTCTTCCGCCGAGAAGTGCAGATCACCGCCAGCTATTCTCCTCCCCTTTTATCTCGGAATACTTCACACATCAGCTGTTTTCTGATATATATTACACCGTTCCGCCACCATGGAGAAAACTGGAGAAACCTTAGACAACATCATTCCGGCAGTTAATGTAAGTGATGTGCCTCTTTGCCTTTTCTGTAGTTTTTGTTATAGGTTTGATTCTGCTAGAGGTGTGATTGTAGGATTTTGCAATACGGTTTTTTTTGTTGATTGTGTAAGATACGGCCGAAATTTGTTTATTTGTACTCTTACTGGGTTATTCTCCGGTCGGATTTGATAAGAATTTTTCTGCTGCAGTTTTCATTGTTTTGCGATTGAAGGTTTTTCCCTCTTCTCTTTGGGACAACAACAATTCTTGATTTGGTTTAGGGGTTAAATTAACAAGCTTGTAAACACAATATTTGGCCTTGGTCAAAGCTGTAAGACCATTACATAATGCACTTTGATGCCTTTTATTTCTTAAACTAATGACTTCTTTTAAATCATAGGAGAATGACGTTGTTGTCTTTCTGACCGTGCACTCTGATGAGGAAGTCTGCAATATGTATTGGGAGTACGATCGCAACGTTAGATTCAGTATGCGCAAAAAACATATCATATATTGGACACATACTCAGATTGTTAAGACGATGGAGTTTTCATGTGTAAAAACATGGTATAAACGATTGAATCCAGAGAAGGATGTGCAAAAAAAATCCGCAAACTCAGTTTGCGGATTGTTGGAACACCCTATTACTAATTTGGGTAAGGATCACTATGTGCTTAGGAATTTGTTTTGACCTTGCTGTATAGTCTGATAGGTCAATTAGAATGAGTCTTAGGGTTAGTACTTAGGTTTGAAAGCTGCCCTCAAGACCTTCTAAAGATCAGTATTCAAGTGATGAAGACTAGGACAATTCTCGTCGAGCTCAGGTCGACGAAACGTCGAACTCAGTTCGACTTTCTCTGAGCTCAGTTCAATGAGGCGTCGAACTCCGTTCAACGATCTTCGAGCTCAGATCAACGCTCTGTCTCTAGTTGTTTTCCAAGTCTCTGAGCTCAGGTCGATGATAGTTGAGCTCAGGTCGACATTTTCTGTTTTAAGTCTAGTTCGATCTCTGAGCTCAGGTCGACGATCGTTGAGCTCAGATTGACGCTTTTCTGAAGAGATCGACGATTTCAGGATTCAAATTCAGGACAGTTATGGAATTCATTCAGACTTTCTTTCAGCATTTATGGCAAAGGATTTTTTAGCTGTTTCAATCAATCTGGAGCAAGTTTCAAGGAAGACTAATTGGAATGTTTCTTAAGGACTTTCCTCTAGAGGCAGATATCAGTTAAGGTAGTCATTTATGACAGATTAACGGCTATCAAGAAGTCAGAATCTGATATAATCTCTAGAGAATCATTCTGAAAGATAGCAAGAGAATAGACAAGATTTGAAAAAGGATACAGAAGAGAGAACAAGAAAAGTATTCATCAAGAATTCATCTTCTGGAATAGACTCAGTAGACAAAAGTTTACAGAATTACTGAGTCAGAACTATTCAAGAACACAAGGAACATTACTATGAAGGAGATCATCTGCTATTCTACTCCTTCAAGCATCAAGTGTTCAAAAGCTACTTCATCAAGGACTCCAGACATCACACATTTTAGCATCTGCTAAAATCATCTATTGCTGGAGATCTGAAGCAACTGAAGGCCTATCACCCTAAGAAAAGCTCATCTTCCTGAACCCTTACAGATCTCAGGGGGAGCTTTGACAACATCTTCCACTTGTCTTCTCTAAGATTGTTGACAGAGAAGAATAACTCAACTCATTTTCTTTTTTCCTTTCTCACCTGTAAAAGGGTTTCTCAAAACTCCCTTCAAAAGTTTTGTGGCTGATTTCTGAGACCTTGTCAAAACTCAGTGGTGGCAAGACACCTTATCAAAAAATCTAGGTTTGGTTTTTGAGCACCTTATCAAAAGCTCATTGGTGCCCAGGACACCTAATCAACTATTCCTGTAGTGGATTCCTACCTAGGGTGGTAGAAGAGTGGATGTACCTAAGATTGTTGGGGAACAACTATAGCTCCTTGTGTCATCTGGTTTGCTGTGCTTTTTACTTTGCTGTGTGCTGTGTGTTTTTATTTTCTTACTGCTTTAGTGTTTACTTTTCTGCTAGCACATTACACATATAAGTAAATCAAGTCTTCCACTGCTTTACAGTTTTAAATTGTAAATTATTTTAATATACTCTATTCACCCCCCCCCTCTCGAGTAAGCTAGATCTTATCCTCACTTTCACGGATGTAGTTTGTTGTTTTCAAGTGCGGATAGATTGGATATATTGCTGCCTAATGGCTGCTCGATACGTGCGGATAGAGTTTGTTGTGTTTAGGTGTGGATAAAAAGTCATGACTTTGGATTGGAAGCATCAGTACTACCGATATCTGAGTTCAATGTGATCTTTAGTATGAACTGGCTCTCGGAGCAGCGTACCTGCATTGATTGCAACTCAAAGGAATTCATACTGAGACAGAACACCGAACGCGAGACTAAATTCGCTGGTATGCGAGGATCAAGCAAGATACAATGTCTGCTCTCCAAGTGGTCAAGACGGTTTGGAAGGGCACAGTTATTCTTCACGCTATTGGAGGCTATAGAGCCTAAGTCAAGTCTGAGTGATGTTTCCGTTGTATCAGAGTTTGCGGATGTGTTTTCTAAAGATCTCCTCGGGATTCCACCTCAGCGAGAGATCGACTTCACTATTGAGTTAGTTCTATGTGCAAAACTTGTATCACGCTCACCGTACCGAGTAGTAACAAAGGAGATGGTGAAGTTGAAGGTTCAGTTGTAGGAGTTGCTAGAGCAAGGCTATATACGTACAAGTATGTCCCCTTGGAGCGCACCGGTTCTCTTTGTGAAGAAGAAGGATGGATGCTTGTGTCTATGCATTGAATATCGTGAACTAAACAAGCTGACGGAAAAGAATAACTATTTGATTCTACGAATCGATGATTTATTTGATCAGATGGTTGGATCGACTGTCAATTCGAAGTTGGATTTGAAGTCCGGCTATTGGTAGTTGAAGATCAGGGAAAGTGATATTCCCAAGATAGCATTTGGTACATGATATGAGCGCTATGAGTTCACTATAATGTTGTTTGGGCTAACAAATGCGCCATCGGTATTCATAGACTTGATGCATGGGACCTTCTAAGAGTATTTAGACCGATTTGTGATCGTCTTTATAGATGACATATTGGTATACTCTCAGTCTAGGGAGGACCATGTGAATCATTTGAGGTTGGTTCTGCATACCCCAAGGAGGAATCGACTATATGCCAAGTTCTCAAAGTGTGTGTTTTGGCTATCATCAGTAGCATTCCTTGGTCATGTGGTTAGTGGAGAGGGTATTGCAATGGATCTAACAAAGATAGTTGTGATATAGGAGTGGCCTATGTTGTCCACTATGGCGAAAGTTAGGAGTTTTCTTGGACTTGTCGGCTACTATAGGTGCTTCATTGAAAACTTCTCGTTGATAGCTCTACCTCTCACGACATTGACAAGGAAGGATCAAAAGTCTATTTAGACGCCTAAGTGCGCGCGAGCTTTTGAGGAGTTGAAGAGATGTCTGACCACGATGCCTGTTTTGAGTTCGGCATGTGGTGTAAAAGGCTATGAGATCTACAATGATGTCTTAGGGAGCGGCTTGGGCTCTTTTCTTTTGCAGTTCGGTCATGTGATCGCTTATGGCTCTTGCCAACTGAAAGTGCATTAGAGGAATTATCTGATTCATGACTTGGAATTTGCGACCGTGATATTCGCTCTTAAGCTGTGGCAGCATTATTTATATGGTGTGAAGGTCGACATCTTAACAGACCATAAGAGCTTAAAGTATCTGTTATAACAGAAGGATATGAATATGCAATAATGGAGTTGGATGGAATTTATAGGGGACTACACCTTCGAGATTCATTACACTCCTAGGAAAGGAAATATAGTCGCGGATGCACTGAGTCGCAAGGCTCCAACACGAGCAAATTGGTTACAGATGCATGATAAGCGTCTGATTCGTGAGTTGGAAGCTTCTTAAATCTTTTGTGTTAACGGGAAGACGAGAATGAATGCATGTTTAAACTGCACGGAGCTGCAATACGACCTCGCAGACATGATTCATCAGGCATTGGAGCTTGACAATAACATGAATCGCTATTTGGTAGAGACTGTGGATGGGTCAAATTCCCAATTCTCAATTGGCGTCAGTCTTTTGTGGAATAACAGTCGATTGTGCGTCCTAAATGTTGGCAAGTTACGGAAGGAGTTGATGTACAAGACGCATTTCACCAAGTACTAAATCCACCCAAGGAGCACAAAAATGTTCAAGGACATGAAAAAGTTATTCTGGTGGCTAGGGATGAAGAAGGCATAGCTCTTTATGTGGCGAAGTTTCATATTTATGCCCTAGTAAAGGCTGGATGTCGAAAACCCAGTGATTTCCTAAAGTCGTTACCAATACCGGAGTGGAAGTTTGATAATATATTTATGGATTTCGTGCATGGCTTGTCGAGACCGCAATGCAGAAACGATGACATTTGGTTGATTGTGCACCGGTTGACCAAAGTGTCACACTTTATTCCAAATCGGAGGGATATTTGGTGGAAAAGTTGGTCAAACTTTATGTTGAACAGATCGTACGATTACACGGTGTGTCCTTTAGCATCGTGAGTGAACAAGATGAGCGTTTCATGTCAAATGACTAGAGGCTTATTGATCAACTGTTGGGTACCAAGTTGAAGTTCAGCACGACCTTTCATCCTCAGACGGATGGTCTGAACGAGAGGGTAAACAGAATGATGGAAGGTATACTTCACATATGCGCCTTGGATTTCGGGAAGAGGTGGGAGGAGCATCTCTCTATGATAGAATTCACCTACAACAATAACTACCAATCTAGTATTCAAACGGCTCCTTTTGAGGTCTTCTACTGTAGGAAGTGTCGTACTCCCTTAGCTTGGGAAGAAACGGGTGAATCAAAGTTGTTTAAACGTAAAGACGTCGAAGATGTGACATCAACGATACGTTTGATTCGAGAGCGGTTGCCAATTGCTCAGGATAGGCAAGTAAAGTACTATAACACCAAACACCGAAACACGAAGTTTGCGGTGGGTGATTGGGTGTATATTATGATAAAGGCGTTCAAGCGCGTATCTAGGATTCGACGCTTGAAAAAGCCAAGTCCGAGATACCTTGGGCCATTTGAAATCGTTGAACGGATTGGTGAAGCTGCCTATCAGCTGAAATCAATGGTTTACACGATGTGTTTCACATATCGGTGCTACAGAAGACTGTTAAAGAGCATGCGCAAGTGGTTATTGCGGATCAAGTATCGGGTGATAGTGGTATTGACGACGAAAGTCAAGCACATTCGAATCGAGGACACGAAGATCAAATAGTTGTGGAACAAAGAGATCAAAATTGTCAAAGTCCAGTGGAATAATTGTGGTCATGAGGAACTGTCATGGAAGTGCGAGCAGACCATGCAATAAGAGTTCCCTGAGCTATTCTGTTGAGGTACATTATTTATGTTTTGGTACTGTCACGACCCGTATTTCCTCATCAAAACAATTATATCAGAGCAGGGGAAAACACGCGCCGTGATACCACGCCGTGCAGGGGATAACTGCAGACGTTCAGGCAAAACTCCAGACTCTAAGGTTTAACCGAAAATCATAGTTTATTATGAAAGAAATCCAATTAAGTTGGATGGTCGTATCCCTCGGCACAGTGGATCAACTAGTCCACAAGTAAAATATATTCATACGCTGCGGAAAATACCTTGGTTAAGGTGATTTGACTTCCTACATGAGCGTAAACGTCCCCGAACGACAGCTCATGAAATGCAGGACTCTAAATATAGTATAATATGAAAATAGTCTTTACATTATTTTGGAAAATAGTACTTTAGGTTTAGAAATATGACATGTATGAAGTACATATAGTAATGCTTTTATGAGTTAAAATACCTAACATGCATCTTAGCATAAAGCATTCCCAGAGAGCAAGTAAACAACCTTCATAAAGGAAAAAACAGCAGTTTAGGTCACATACTTAGCATCACCAAAGAAAACCACCAGTGGATGTCAACAACCTGACACGAACCCACTGGTGAGTATGCATGTCTAAATGGAAGGAAACAAGAAAAGATCTACCTCACAGGCTGAGGAAGAGGAATCTCAACAACCCAAGAGATCACTAGTAAGCCCAAAAGAAAACTAGTCGCTCAGCTGGCTACTGCTCTGAACCTGGAGCATTCAAAAAAAGAACACCTCAGCAAGGATATAATCAAATAGAAATGGAGCATTAGATCATAAGCAATGAAAAAAAGGGGTTTACCAAACCCTATAATAGAATGCTGTCAAACTCAGCAAAAGGAAATAAACGTGACCGCAAAAGTAAGACATTGTCCAAGGAATAATCAAAGCGCACCAAGTGCGAGAAATTAGCAATACGCCCTACTAAAAACCTGCAGTAGCAACAAGGCAAACATATGCTAAAATAGCAATTTTGAAAGGGAAAGGAACTAACAATCCTAACTTGTGAATCATTAGTAGTGGCAAAACCATGGATCTGGGTTGGTGACAAAAAAATAGCCCTCATCCAAACAACCAGATCCAAACAACTCAGGGGTCACCGGTGCATCCTTGGGGTCCAACACACCAGCCCAAACCGGGGCTATAAAAGTGGTGGCCACGACTCTACACCCAAACATCCCTGTCAAGAAAACCAAAGTAACCACCTGCCATGATTCACGATTCGGCCTTCAAAACTAGCCGAAAATAGCACCAAACCGAAATAAAACCCACATTAACAATCTCGGGAGAAAACACCAGCCTAAGGAAAAAGCGTCGAGTCCACTCGACGCTGCATTGAGTGAGTACCACTCACTCAACGCCAAACACTAAGCAGGGAAGGCGTCGAGTTTACTCGACGCCGCGTTGAGTGAGCTCCACTCACTCAACGAAAAAAGACTTAGCCGCAAAATCTCTCGATGGACGATGGCGTTGAGTGAGTTCAGCTCACTCAACGCTGTCAACGCTAAACAGCCAATGACGTTGAGTGAGTTCACCACACTCAACGCTAAACACTAAACAGCCAACAGTGTTGAGTGAGTTCACCACACTCAACGCTTTTAACTTAGAACTAAACAAGGTCGACGGCGTTGAGTGAGTCTAGCTCACTCAACGCTGTCAACGCTAAACAACCAACGATGTTGAGTGAGTTCACCACACTCAACACTTTCGACTTAGAAAAATCTGCCTAACTAGACGACGTTGGGTGAGCTCAACTCACTCAACGCCAAAAGACTTAGAAAAAAAACCTGACTTTCTAGACGGCATTGAGTGAGCTCAGCTCACTCAACGCCAAAAGACTTAGAAAAATCTAAACAGGCAGACGGCGTTGAGTGAGCTCACCTCACTCAACGCTGTCAACGCTTTTTACTCAGTCTCTAGACCGAAAAGCTAGGCGTTGAGTGTACACATCACACTCAACGCTTTTACACTTAGCCCTAAAACTAAACCTCAGCCCTAGGCTAACACTCAACGTCTGCTCATAGAGAATTAACAAATATAATTTCCTACCCAAAATACCTTGCTAGGCTACAACTTCCCACAAACCAGCCTATTTCCTCTTATAACATGGACTAACTGGACATATTCTACCCTAACAGCAGGTTAACCGAAGTCAAAACCTACAACCTACTAAGACTAAGCCTGGATGAGCTATACAATAGCCCAACTCTGGACAAGATTAACAGCAGCCCTAAGTTCTAAGAGGAGAACAAGATAAAATAGCTACCAAAAGGAATCAGATGAATAAAATCAGATGAACAAGGAATCAGATGAATAAATTTCTAGGAACCAGAAATCAAATGAATAACAATTCAACTTGGCAAGGGCAAAGAACACCACTTGTCTCAACTTTCCAGGAATCGGCAGCTACTCTCCTCACTCGGCACCGACAGCAAGATCAGCCACCTAAGAGAAGATCTGGAGCTTTTTAGAGGGAAGACAAGCTAACCCGCAAACCCTAGCTGCAAGGACAAACCTAGAACTTGAAATACTTACCCTAGGGAGGTACATCCGGGCGAGAGTAGTCCAGATCTGCCTTCACACGATAAATCCGGGCTCTATCTAGCAGGAAATTGACGGCCGGAGCTCCAGCTACTCCCGTTGCCCTAGTTCTTTCCGCTGGAAGCTAGCTGGCTGAAAGCTTGGGGAAGAGGAAATGAGGGAAAGACTAAAGAATGGCCATATAAATTATCTCTCCACTCAACTAGATATAATATACAATATTTTATACTCTGCCACTTAACTAGTCTGCCACTAACCTTAAATAATCAGCCACTGTATATATACATCTATACATATATAAAAATAAAGCTAACATCACTTAGCCACAAACAAGCCAAACAAAACCGGCCACTTATATCATTATATCAATCATTTAAATAAAACGCCAAAACGACGTGAAAAACAAATGATCTTGGAATTCGACAAAATTCGCACCGTAGCTAAATACCCATGCTACGAAAACAACGACGAAGTCAAAATCAACATCCGACGAACAAAACTCGGGCTAACAACTACCGAAGACAAAACACAAGCATTCCTGAAGAGGATCCACCGAGTCACCAAAACAGACTCCGGGTCGCTAGAGAATCTTGCAACAGGCTACAAAACAAGCCACTCAGAGAACCTAAAGATCTAAGACCACGCTCTAACAACATCAAATGCCGAAAACGCATCAACGTAACGCCAAACAAAGATTTACCAATCACAGAAAAACCGGGGGCGTTACAGTCACTCCCCCTAAAAGAAAGTTTCGTCCCGAAACTTTACGCATAAACTTATACTAGAGAAGGGAAATAACAAACCAAGAGTTATAAAGAAGAATATATACCAAGCAAAATCAGGGAAACAGATGAGGGTGAGCCTCCCTCATAGCCGACTCCAATTCCCAAGTCGCGCTTTCCACACCCTGATTTCTCCCCAAAACTTTAACCATCGGGAATGACTTCCCCCGCAACACCCGATATTGAGCATCCAGAATGCGGACAGACATCTCAACATAAGAAAGATTTGGCTCTAACTGAGGCACATAATTAAAAACTTGCCCATTGCTTAGCATACACTTCCGTAGTTGGCTTACGTGAAAAACATCGTGCACGTTAGGAAAGTTTGCGGGCAAATCTAGTCTGTAAGCTGACACACAAATCCGCTCAACAATCTTAAACGGTCCCATATATCTTGGGTCCAACTTCGGTTCTTACCAAACCTCTTGACTCCAACCATCGGGGAAACTTTAAGAAATACCAAGTCCCCTACAACAATCTCCAAATCAGATCTACGTCAGTTGGCGTTCTTCTCATAATGTTTTTGGGCTATCTGAAGCTTCTCTCAAATAAGCTTCACAGCAACTTCCATTTCTTCAATCGCATCCATACCCAACAAAGATCTCTCGCCAACCTCAGTCCAAAATAGGTGAGTTCTGCAGCGTCTCCCATACAGAGCTTCGAAAGGAGCCATTTTCAAGCTTTCTTGATAACTATTATTATAAGAAAATTCCATAAGCCTCAAACTCTCATCCCACGCTCCTCTGTGGTCTAAAATATTACATCTGATCATGTCCTCCACAGTCTGATTAACTCGCTCTATCTGACCATTGGTCTGCGGGTGGTATGCGGTAGAATACCTCAAATCCATACCCAAACCTTCTTGCAAACTCTTCCAGATGCAAGACGTAAACCTGGAGTCTCGGTCTGATATGATACTTACAGGAACTCCATGCAATCAGATGAATTCATTCAGATACAGCTCAGTTATTTTCTTCATAGGGTAGTCAATCATATAAGATACGAAGTGAGCACACTTCGTCAATCTGCCCACAATAACCCAGACTGAATCATGCCCTCGAGGAGATCTCGGTAAACCTATGATGAAATCCATGGAAATACTCTCCCACTTCCAACTCAGAATTTCCAAGGGAGTCAAGTTGCCACCCGACCTTCCATGATCGGCCTTAACACGCCTGTAGGTGAAGCACTCAGAAACAAACTTGGCTATATCACCTTTCATTCCATACCACTAGGAAATTTTGCTTTAAATCTTGATACATCTTGGTAGAGCTTGGATGGTAGGCAATACTAGAACCATGCGCTTCTCTACACAACTTAACTCGGATATCCATAACGGCGGGGATACAAAATCTGCCGCGGTACCTTAAAGTACCTGCATCATCAATAGAGAAATCTGGTAACTCCCCTTTCTCAGTTCTAAGGTACAAGTGCAGTAGATCTGGGTCATCCTTCTGATGTAGCCTTGTAAGTGCAATCCAAGAAGGCTCTGCTACTACCAAACTACTCTGCAAGTCACAGCTCCCTAAGAAAATATTCATCAAGAAGAATTCTTCTACTAACAGTTTGGCAGAGAGATTAAAAATCTTCCCCGTCTTCCGACTTAGCGCGTCAGCTACCACATTAGCCTTTTCCGGATGGTATTGGATCTCAACCTCATAATCAACAACATATTCCAACCATCACCGCTGGCGCAAATTCAATTCTTTCTAGGTGAAGACATACTTTAAGCTCTTATGATCGGTAAAAATTTTGTACTGTGTGCCATAAAGCAGATGGCTCCACAGCTTCAGGGCATAAATCACCGTTGCGAACTCTAAATCATGCGTAGGGTAATTTCTTTCATGAGTCTTTAACTATCTTGACCCATACGCAATCACCTTGCCTTCTTGCATCAACACGCATCCAAGCCCAACATGTGATGTGTCAACATAAACAGCATAATCCATTCCTTCTATAGGCAATGTCAAAACAAGAGCAGTGCACAATCTATTCTTGAGCTCTAGAAAGGCTTCCTCGCACTTCTCTCTCCAAAAAAAGGTTGCATTCTTCTGTGTCAATTTGGTCAATGGCGCAGCCAGGGTGGAGAAACCCTCCACAAATCTCCTGTAATAGCCGGCCAACCCTAAGAAGCTCCTAATCTCTTTGGGTGTGCCAGGCCTACTCCATTCCATCATAGAAGCTATTTTCTCTGGGTCGACTGAAATCCCATTCTTATTAACCACATGGCCCAGAAACGAAACCTGAGGCAACCAAAACTGGCACTTGCTCAACTTGGCGAACAACTTGTGGTCCCTCAAAGCAGATAAAACTAATCACAGATGCTGGTCATGCTCCTCAGCTTTGTGAGAATATACTAGAACGTCGTCTATAAACACGACCACGAACTTGTCCAGGAAGTCCCTGAACACACGGTTCATCATATCCATAAAGGCTGAGGGCGCGTTGGTCAAACCAAACGACATTACCAAAAATTCAAAATGCCCCATGCCTAGATCGAAAAGCAGTCCGTGGGATGTCTGACTCACGAATGCTGAGCTGATGGTAGCCAGAACGAAGATCAATCTTAGAAAACACCGCGCTACCGGGCAACTGATTGAACCAATCGTCTATCCTCGGCAGGGGATACCGATTCTTAATAGTGACCTTATTTAGCTCTCTATAATCGATGATAAGCCTCATCGATCCATCTTTCTTCTTAACAAACAGAACAGGAGCACCCTAGGGCGACGAACTCGGCCTTATAAAACCCTTCTCTAACAACTCATCCAGCTGTATACGCAACTCCTCCAGCTCTCGCGGGGCCATCCAGTACGACGCCTTCACAATAAGACGCGTGCCCGACTCCAAATCTATCACAAACTCAACATCTCTATCAGGTGGAAGACCAGGAAGATCATCAGGATACACATCTGAAAACTTGCGCACAACAGGAATCTCTTCAAAACGCGGCAAACTACCAACGACCCCCAAAACTGAGACCAAACAAGCAAAGCAGCCGAAATCTAGCATCTTCCGAGCACATACCACAGAAATAACTGGAGAATCCTGGCACAGATCACCATAAACACTCCCAGGCTGACGGTTGTCCTTTTTGAAGTCCAAGCGCTTACCCTTGCACTGGATAACAACATCATACCTGGACAACCAGTCCATGCCTAAGATAACGTCAAAGTCTTCCAAGTCGATCACCTTCAGATTTGCCTTTGCTAGAAAATCCCCTAAAACAATCGGACAACACTGAATGCCCTGGTCCGAAACCACAGAATCGCCAGAGGGAAATTTGACACAAAATGCGCCTCCAACTCGATCTAGATCCAAACGATACCGCTCCATGAAGGCTCTAGCCACAAACAAGTGGGTAGCGCTAGAGTCGAAGAGAACACGCGCCCAACGGTTCTTTACCTTAAATCTTCCTATAAAAATTCTTCACGCATCTAAGGAAACAATTGCTAAAACTATAACTACGAACTAAAACATTGAAACTAGGGAGAAAGTCTAACCTGAAATAACCTGAGTAGAAGTCTGAGCTTCCTCTTAGAAAATCACATTCAGCTTTCCTTTTCCTTTATCCAATCGCTGAGGCGGTGACAATGCCTGAAGTGGGACTGGTTGAAGCACAGGATGGAGCTGCCGGCACTGAGCCTTGATATGCCCTTCTTATCCACATAGAAAACAGCCTCTTGTCTTCTTCTCTCACCAACAATGGGCAACATCATGCCCTATCTGTTTACATGCAGAACAGACTAAATCTTTCCTGAAAACACCTTGAATTGCATGAACCTACTCTTTCTTCTGAGATCCAATCCTTTTGTAACATCTTTCCAAAGGGTGGCCCGTTCGGCCACAAAAACTACACACTTCCTTACCCTTCTTCCTTGAAGTAGCACCGAATGGCTGGGTGCCCTTACCTTCAACAGATTTCCTTTTGTCTCGTCTCATTTGTTGGCCTATATTCTTAGCATATTTGATTGCCTCGACCTTCAAGGCAGCTTCTACCACACCGGTATAACTCACTGCTCCATAAGTACCAGCTAGCTGCTGGATGTCACTTCTTAGACCACCCAGAAATCGTTTAACTCAATCTGCTTCAATGCTCACCAATCCAGGAGCAAACCGACTTAATTTGCTAAATTCAATCTCATACTCACTAACTGTGAGTTGCCTCTGCTTAAATGTAAGAAGTCATTCATCAGACGGTCCCGCTCGACCGAGGGCAGAAACTTTCCTAGTAGCATCTCCTTAAAAGATTCCCAAGACCATCCTTCTTTCATGCTCTCCTTCTCCCTTAGCCACCAGTTTTTTGCTAACCCTTTGAGCTGGTAGGCGGCGATCATCACTCTCTGATCGTCAGTGATGAGTAGTTATTTATAAACATTTTACTATATGTTTTAGTTTAATTTCTAAATATAATTTCAAATATTTTATGTAAATTATTGAATATATGGTCTATTTTTTTCTCTAAATAAATTTAATTATATATTAAATACTATATTATAACAAATATAAGTTGTTTAGATATAAGTTAAATAAAATATATAATTGTTGTATTTATATAATATATATATATATTATAATAATAGAAATAAAAGTAGATTATAACTATTATAATAAATATTAAATATAATTGTATACTTATAATAATAATTTAAATACTACTTTCATATAGTATATAATATAATATATATATATAATAAAATAATATAGTATTTACTAGATAATAATAATTATATTATTTAATAATAATGATAATCAAAACTTATAATAATAATACTATATATATTTAATATATCATTATATATATAAAGTTAAAATTAAACCTATATATTAATTATTGTACAACCCCGTGTTCGTCGAAGGGGCTCAGGTAACCAGGCGGGCCTCCCCCGACCCGCGCATAAAAGGGTCGCCCTAGCGAGCCAGCCTGGCCCGCGCCTCCTAGGCGGGCCATCCTCTGGCCCGCACCCCCTAAGCGGGCCAGCCCTGCCCGCGCCTATTTTGGCGGGCCAGCCCCGCCCGCCTCTCCTAGGCGGGTCGGCCCGCGCCCTCCCGGCGAGCCAACCTCGTCCATCGCCTCATGCCGAGTGGAAGCATTGAAGGGCTGCTCGCTCGATTCCCAATGGGGAGGATTTCTTACTGTCTTACCCCATTGGACTGCCCCTAGCCGGTCAAAACAGCGGGGTCTCTCTATTGGCAGACCCAGGTGGGCTGCATATAGCTGTTTAGAACAACGGAGTTTGGCTGTTGGCAGGCCAGCCCGAGGAGCTTTTAGTAATTTCAAGGCAGCACAGGTTAGTTATTTACAGACCATCTTCAAAATCCTATAAATAGGACCTAAGGGGTACCTCAGAAGGCAGGCTTACTTGCTCCCCAGTCTTCTAGCGCTTTCTGAGGTACCTTAGCCCGGCATCTGGCTAAGGAGGGGAAGCGCTCAGCGATCTTCCGAGTTTGTGGTGGGACCTCCGAGCCGGGCCCTTGGACTAGTCCTTTGCTCTCTTTTCTTTGTTGTTTTTCTTGCAGGAGCGAAGTAGGTGCGCGACCACCCCTTCCCCAAGGGTGAACTCCACAAGAGACCGATTTTCGGTTTCAACATTTTGGTGCGGTGAGCGTGGACAGTGGTTAGCACAGAAAACCTTCAACGAGCTCGATGAAGGGAGGAGAAGGGCAAGGATTGGACAGGACCGACTCGCCAACCCCACCCCCTCTCGCCACCATGGGGATGTTCGAGGACTTCAGGCAGGAGGTACTCGGCCTGGTTCGGTTCGCACTCGGCACGCGCGCCGAGTGCTCGAATCCAGTAATCCCGGTCCTCGCGGATCCGGTACTCGGTGAGGCCGCTCCCGCCCGGCGAGCGGAGAAGGAAGTCGCCGAGGAGGGCCGGGGCACCGAGCTCCCCGGGCGAGTGCTTTTCCCAGGCTCGGGAGGCGGCGACAAGTTTTGCGAGTTGGGAGCGCGAGACCCTCCGGCTCGCCCATTGGGGGGAGAGAGTCCCATCAACGAGCTGGTCTCTTCTGCACCAGTCCCAGAGGGTTTCAGGGAGACCAACATTTCCTACTACACCGGGAAGGGAGACCCGGTCCAGTACGCCCAATGGTTCGAGGATGTGGTCTCGATCCGGCAGATGTCGGAAGGCTTCAAATGCAGGCTCTTCGCCATCACTCTGAAAGAGAAGGCCAGGGAGTGGTTCCACCAGCTGCCGGCCAGTTCTATCTACTGTTTCGAGGACATCCGCAGGGGGTTCATGCTGAGGTTCACCACCTCGAAGAAGATGAAGAGGGAGTCGGAGTCCCTGTTCCGCATCAAGCAGGGGGTGAATGAGACCCCGGGGAGCTACGTCGATCGCTTCCAGGAGGAGGTCACCCAGGTTCAGGAAATGCCGGGCCACACTTTGATGATGGCCTTCACCCTAGGGCTGCAGCAGGGTTTCTTCCGAATGGAGCTGAAGAGGATTCCTCCCTCTCCTACGAGGAGTTGATGGAGAGGGAGACGAAAGAAGTCGACGGGGAGGCGTCGAACCCGGAGTTTTCCCGGACGTTAGCCAGGTGGGCTACGGAGGAGGAGAGGCCCAGAGGAGGCAGAGGTCAGGAGGAAAGAAGATTTGAGCCCCGACAGAGGGAGCAGCAACAGCAGTAGCCCAGGTGGGGGCGTTAGGAGCCGAATCAGCGGCTAGGGTGGAGGCCCGAATGACAAGAGCAGGGGCGAGGGGAGGGTTCTGCGGAGGAGATAACCGCCAAGTAGGCCAGGGCCAGTTCTACCCTACAGAAGGGAGGCATGGCCAGAGGCCCCCCTCCTCGACCAAGAGGAGTCTATGGCCGTAGCCATGGGAGAAAGGAGAAGAGCAGCGCAGAGGAGAAGAAGGGAGGTTAGGGTGGAGTTACCCTACTGTGACTTCCATCGGGAGGAAGGGCACGCCACGGCCACGTGCCTGGAGTTCCTCGAGATAAGGGGAAATAGGGAGCAGCAACAACAACAGCAAGACCGCTAAGGGTTGCGGATCGAGGAGGTCCGGTGTTGGTACCCTAGTTTGATTTGAGTTTAGTCCTCTCCTTTGTGCTCCTTGACCCAAGAATTATCTATGGTCAATGGTTAGTAGTCTAGCTGTAGAGTCCTCACTTTTCCAGATTGAGAATTTGGTTAAGTAGTTTTTCGTTCGACTATAGTCGAACGCCGCTCGACTATCGTCTATCGGCTGATCGACGATCGTCTATCAGTTGGTCGACGCTCTGTCTGCGTTGATAGTTCGACTATCTGCTTGATAGGTCGACTATCTGCTTGGCGTGGTAGTTCGACTATCTGTCTTGGTAGATCGACTACCTGATAGTTCGACTATCTGGTGATAGGTCGACTATCTGTTCCGCTTTGATAGGTCGACTATCTGTTGATAGGTCGACTATCTGTCGTCTTTGATAGTTCGACTATCTGTCCTGATAGTTCAACTATCTGATAGTTCGACTATCTGTTGATAGATCGACTATCTGGTCTGCTTT
The DNA here is from genome assembly GCA_039513925.1 of Platanthera zijinensis. NCBI lineage: Eukaryota > Viridiplantae > Streptophyta > Magnoliopsida > Asparagales > Orchidaceae > Platanthera > Platanthera zijinensis. The sequence continues at coordinate 106,381,773 of CM077079.1, read as the reverse complement.
GATAGTTCGACTATCTGTTGATAGATCGACTATCTGTTTCCTGAGGTAGGTCGACTATCTGCTTGATAGGTCGACTATCTGTTTGTTTCTGATAGTTCGACTATCTGTCGATAGGTCGACTATCTGATAGCTCGACTATCTGTTGATAGCTCGACTATCTGTTTTGCCCTGATAGTTCGACTATCTGTTGATAGGTCGACTATCTGATAGTTCGACTATCTTCTGGTAGTTCGACTATCTGCTGTGATTGTTCGACTATCTCCTTTGATAGTTCGACTATCTGGATCGTTCGACTATCTGCCCGATAGCTCGACGATCTCTGTGCGTCGGTCGACGATCTCCGAAGGTCGTTCGACGCTTTCTGTATGCCTTTATATTTTGTATTTATTTATTATATTTAATTAATTAATACATTAATCTGGCATATCTTTTTAGCTGTATTATGATAATATTTCCAGGCATATCTGCTCTATTCTTTTTGCCTGAGTCAAATCTTTTTAGATAAAGTTGTTTGTCTTATTAGCTGACATTATAAATTACTTTATCTGTTGTCAGCCCTTTATAGCCGTTAGACTGAAAAGTCTTCTTTTTGCTATAAGGAGTTTGTTTCTGATATGACTTTATTTAGTACTTTATTATCAAATTGTTTCCTGCAGCTTCCTAGAAAAAGGGTTATTCCTTTTATAGAATGTTTCTGCTACAGAGTTTGTTGTGTCTTCTTGATATTTACAGCTCAGATCTCAAGTCTCAGAAGAAGACAAATTATTCAAACTGAAGAGAGCCGTTGCTTGCTGATGTTATATAAAGGACCCTTTGAAGAAGGATTCAGGCTAGCATATAGCTAACTAGTGTTACACATATTTTCAAGCATTCAAGCCTTCATCAAGATCAAGCTTTCTGCTCTCAGCAATTTCCATCTAACTGAGAAGTGTTAAGATCTTCTACTCTTCTTCTACCTGAGTTCTCCTGCTTTCAGGATGTTCAAACTCAGAGTTCCTTCGAAGAAGAAGAAGAAGAAGATAGCTGCTTGAAGATCTTTACTTTATTATTTATCTTCTTGTAGTTTTTCCTTCAGAGTTTTCTGAAGAGTTTTCTGCACTGAAGCAAGACTTCACCTGGACATCTTTGAGCCAGGGGGAGCCTTGATTCTTTAGAGCTTTCTAGCTCAGTGCAAGTTTTTGTGCTTCTCTAATCTTTGTAAAATAGAGAAGACATCTTAACCTTCTTCCCCCTCCTGTACAGGGTTATTACTCCCTTCAAAAGTATCCCTTGGTGGCAGGGCACCTGATCAAAAACCTGTGCTTGGTTTTTAGACACCTGATCAAAAGTCTAAAGGGTTTCTGGATCTACCTGAAGCAGATCCTGTTGGTGGCAGGGCACCTGATCAAAAACCTGAGTGGATTCCTACCGTGTGGGTAGAAGAGTGGACGTACCCAAGTTATTTGGGGAACCACTATAAATTTCCTTGTGTCGTCTGGATTCACTTGCTTAATTCCTGCATTGTGGCTGTGAATAGATATAACTAGGATTGCTAGTTGCTGATTAGGTTTTCCAAGCCTTAACTGTAATTACAGTTAGCTTGAGTTTGTACACATCACTTGTGTTAGGCTCTAAGGTTAAATCAATATCTATAATCTTTTCATTCCGCACTTCACTCCAAGGGAGTTGGGTAGACCATTAAGTTTTGTCTAGTGCAAAATTTGATAACTCTATTCACCCCCCCTCTAGAGTAGTATCTATCCCTTCACTTTCAATTGGTATCAGAGGGAGGTTGACTGACTAAATAGGCTAACACCTAAGTCACAAGATCCTGATAGATACCAAAGCTTATAGATATTCACTATCATGGCCCAGTCCAAGGATTATTCTAGCACCAGACCTCCAGCATGCAACTTAGCTAAGTTTGGCATCTGGAAGGCAAGGATAAAATTATATATGAATTCTATTGATGAAAGCATCTTTGCTTCTATTTTGTCAGGTCCCCCAAGAGCACCTGCTGTTGCTTCTGCCTCATCATCTGATATGAGTGCAGTGCCTCCTCCAGATTACAATGATGAATACAAGAAGGCCAAAATAGCAGATGCCAAAGCAATGAACATACTGGCTCAGACAATGTCTGATGAGGTATTCCAGAAGGTTGCTGACTGCTCCTCAACAAAGGCCATGTGGGATACACTGAACCAGATTGTAGCTGGTTCAGCTGATGAAAGGAAGGACAGAAGGTCCAACCTGATCTCACAGTATGAGAACTTCAAGAAAGCTGATGCTGAATCAGTTGAAGCCATGTACACCAGGCTCAGCTCAATCATCAATGAGCTGAGGACCCTGGACAAGGACATATCATTGACAGAGGTCAATGATAAGATTCTTATGTGCTTCCCTAGCACATGGGATCTAAGGATCTGGCCCATCAAGGAAGCCAGAAGTACAAATGAGATCTCCACTGAAGCCCTCCTCGGCAAGCTCAAGTCTTTTGAGCAAGTGCTGAAGACAAGGGAAGCAGAAGCTGAAGCAAAGACCCCCACTCCAACAAGAAAAGAGCAATCTCTAGCTCTTAAGGCTGCTGATGCTTCTGAAGGCAGCCAATCTAATAAGGAACTAATGACATTGTTTGCCAAGAGGTTTCTCAAGATGGGAAGAAAGGAGTTCAGAAAGAAGTCTTCATGCTATGAAGACAAACCAAGGTATGATCGCTCTCCTGTAACACCCCAGAATATATCGATGGACGAATTCTCTAGATTATTTTGGGCGAAATATTTGCCAATGGCGCAGAGAATTGCGATGGAAAATGAATTTCAACGTCTGGTTCAGGGTGATAAGACCGTAGACGATTACCTGCATGAGTTTACCAAGCTCGTTCGTTATGCGGGGTCGACGTTTGCGGACCAGGCGCGGAAGACAAATAGGTTCTATGAAGGGCTGCGTGATGAACTGAGGTTGGCTCTCTCAAGTTCAGTGAACCAAGGATTCCAAGCATTGGTGCATACCGCTAGTGCGCTAGAGAAGGATTTGAAGCGGGTACGGGAGAAGAAGATCGTAGCGGTGGAAAAGTCCGACTTCAAAGTTCCGCCATCAGAGCAATCAGATTTCAGGAAACGTGATAAGAAGCGGTTCAGGCCTGTGGAACAAACTTCTTCAGATGTTGCGTCAGGAACAATGTTTGGGCAAGAACGGGTTGAGCCGCGTACATGTTTCATTTGTGGGAGGCCAGGGCATATCGCGCGATTTTGCTGGAATGGTGCATCAAGGGGTGAAAGAAAGGCAGGGGCGTCTTATGACGAGAAAGGGAAAGCTGTGGCAGAGTCGTCTGCATCGCGGGCGCAACCGCGAATATACACTCTTGAGATGCAGGAGCCGCAAAGCTCAAATCAAGCAGAACAGCAAATCCGTGCTTTAGACTTAATGGAGGCCGCTAAACGGATTCTGCGAGATGCGGAGAAGCCGAAATAAAGTGGAGTGTGCACTTTATTTTGTTGTCTGTTGTATGTATGTATGTATGTATTTCTGTTTGAGACAAACAGTTGTGGTGGTACGATTCTATGGGGCGAGCCAAGCTGTGGCCTCTGAGCTCTAAACCTGGATCGTTTTGGGTTGTATCGCAACAGCGTGGTTGTGTTGATACTTGTGCGTTGCGCTAAATTTCGGGATGAAATTTCTATAAGGAGGGGAGGGTTGTAACACCCCAGAATCTCAAAATATGTTTGTGCACAGTTTTGAGTAGTTGGCAGTTAGACACGGCTTGGGACACGGGCGTGTCCCAGGGCGTGTCGGGGGTACACGGCCTGGGACACGGGCGTGTCCCAGGGCGTGTTCGAATTAAAGTTCGAATTTGGCCTATTCGAGTCAGAGCCGTACACGGCCGTGAACACGGCCATGAACACGGGCGTATCAGGCTGGACACGGGCGTGTCGGCTGCCGTGTTCCGACCCGTGTACTGGTTTTGGAAGCCGATGCGTGCCGTGTAGCAGGGGACACGGGCGTGTCTCAAGAATGACACGGGCGTGTCAGGTTCGACACGGGCGTGGCGAGCCCCGTGTTGTTCAGTCGGTTCCAAACCGCGTGTGCCGCTTAAGGGTACACGGCCTGTGACACGGGCGTGTCACAGGCCGTGTCAGCCAAAAGTTGGGTTTTTTGGCCAGATCTCGGCCGTTCGTTTCCTTCTATTTGGATCTTGTGGTCCAAAGCTGTTCCAGCCTCTTTAAGGCCGTGGATTGAGATGAAATCTCATTTCCACTTAGCCTTTCTCTCTCTAAAGAGAAGAAAGAGAGGAGAGCTTGGAGGAAGAGGAGGAGGAGCTTTCCGGCCGCCGGTGGAGCTTCGTCGAGCCGAATAGAGAGCCGAGTGCAGCGTTGCGGAGGCAAGGCCGCTGCGGTGATTTCCATCCGGCTAGTTTTCTATGGCGCCGAAGCGATCGTCAAGGGTAACGATCTTTCTTCCTTGGGCAGGTGAAGCCCTTTGTTTTGCATGTGCATGGGATCCTCCATCAAGAGATGGAAATGCGTAAGTGATTCCAGCAGTTGAGTCTGCATCTAGAGCCGGAAGTCTGTAGTACGGCATAGGCATGCTGTGTGAAGCCCATCCAGACGTATGTCGGGATTGGTGATGTTTATATTGCGAACCGGAGAAGACTCCGTGTATTCATCGTTTAGCCTGCGGAGATGGTGAGGACGATGTGTTTGGTGTATAGGATGCTTTGCATAGCTCCTTTGGTTGCATGCTTGTTAAGAGCTGGTTGATGGAGTGCGGACACCTCTGAGTGGGTGGGTGCGTGAGGTCTTCAACACGGGTTTGGAGGCTTATGCCCATTCCACCAAGTGGCGATGAACACCTCTGAGTGGGTGGGTGCGAGAGGTCTTCAACAGGGGTTTGGAGGCTTATGCCCATTCCACCAAGTGGCAATGTTAAGATCGGGTGAGCGGTCGATTGGTAGCAAAGCAGCAGGGCGAATTCCCTAGGCTTGTTACACTATGTGGGTAGGTCGACTGATAGTGCTCACGGGTTTTGGTGTGGTGCGTACCTCTGAGTGAGACGGGTGTGTGAGGTCTTCAACAAGGGTTTGGAGGCTTATGCCCGCCTACCAAGTACAAACCATAAAAGGTGCCCTGAGTGCACGGAGCGCCTGGCATTGAGGCCGGCGTTTGTGATGTTGGGTGTATGTTATATATATGTTGAAGTTGCTATACATGCAGGGAAGGAACCACTGCCCCGGGTAAGGGGTGGGGTCGTTATAATTGGTCAGCTGAATGCTGACCGTTGCTTTGTTTATCACCCATGGGGTGGATGTCCATATGCAGGTGTTGCGGGCTGATGGATTGAGCGGGCAAAAGCCCATGCTGCTGGTAGGCCCTTGAAGGCCGTGCGAAGTGTTGGATTTCATGTGTGGCCGGCCTGCGTGCCGATGTATGAAATTATATGTGTTGTAAAGAGTAACCTGTAAGGCCTTAAGGCCGTGTGGTTTTGTAAACATTCCTGGTGATCTATATAAATGTGATATTTATATATTAGTGGACATTCATTGTTATGAGTTCTTGCACTTAATAAGCTTCCGCTAGAATGCTCTGAGTTAGGACTCGTTTGGTTTGGTATTATCCTGTGACCTCACCGTCTGTTTGTGGCATATAGTGTGGGGCCCCGGCCGGACCTTCTACTATACGTCATTTAATGGATGGGGTCGTTACATTTCCTGCTAAAGAAATTATTTGTTATGGTTGCAGGAAGCCTGGACACATCTTGCCAGAGTGTCCAGAGGAGAAGAACAAAGAAAAGAGAAAAGAAAAGGAACAACACAGGAAGCACTCCAAGCCATCCTCCTACAAAAACAAGAAGAAGGAGAGAGGTTTCATTGCTGAAACCTGGAGTGATTCTGATGAAGAATCCTCCTCATCAAGCTCCAGTGAGGATGAGGAAGAGAAGAAGGCAAAAGAAGTTTGCCTGATGGCAATAGATGCCTGCAGCAACCACTCTGCTGCAGAGAGTTCTGATTCTGATGAAGAGATGCCTACAGAAGATGAGGTACTTTCTTCTTATGATTTTACTTCAGAAGAATTTAAATTAGACTTTAAATCTTTATGCTTAGATTTGATTAGCTCTGAAAAGGAAATAAAAGAACTTAGAAATAGGTTAGCTGACTCTGAATCAATAGCTACTAAAAATGTTAGGTTAAGGGAAGATCTCACTACTTGTAGTGAAGAAATTAAATTTCTTAAAATAGAGTTAGCTAAGTCTAAGAGATTAGAGGAATCACTTAATGGTAGAAGCCTTAAGCTGTTAGAAATTACCAGCATGACTAACACTAGGTCAGGTAATGATAAACTAGGCTTAGGAGCTTCTCCCAGTGAACCCCCAGTTCTACTTAAAAATAACCTTTCAACTCCAGTAAACTTCATTTCAGCTAGTGGAATGAAGAATACTGAGCAAGTAAATCTAGTTAATAAAACCTTAAATAAAGCTAAGAGAGAAAAGAGAAAGAAATTCTTTAAAGAAATGCAAAAAGCGTCGAACGCCGCTCGACGATCGGAAGCTCAATGGTCGAACGAAGCTCGACGATCTGAGCGCCCATCGTCGAACGTCGATCGACGATTTCAACATGATTTTCAAAATCATAATCAGTACTATAGAAACCTAAATGAAAATAGAAACCCTAGGTTTGTTGACCCATCATCTGCATGGAGAATCCCACCTAGGAGATCTCACCCACTAGGTTATCACCCTCAGCCTGCATTCTCATATATTTCCAGTTTTTCTTATGTGAAAAACAAGGGACCCAAGGTTACCTGGGTCCACACTGTCTAAATAATTGTCTTGCAGGTAAAGGCCTATCCAATCACTCAAAATAAGTGGTATTTGGATAGTGGATGCTCTAAGCATATGACAGGAAATAAAGATCTTCTGTCAAAGTTCAAAGCTAAGCTCGGCCCAAAGGTTATCTTTGGAGACTCCAGCTGTGGTCAGACAGAAGGCTATGGCAAGATCACAATTGGAGCAGTTACTTTCAAGAGAGTTGCTTATGTCAATGGACTGAAGCATAATTTGATCTCAGTCAGCCAGCTATGTGATGCTGGCTACCAGGTTTCATTCTCTAACTTCTCTTGTAATATTACTTTAAATAATAATGTTGTTTTAGTAGGTATTAGAATAGGTAATATCTATTTAGTAGATTTCAATTCATCTCATTCTGAAATCTGCCTGTTTAATGAAGTAACCCTTAATAATAATTCTTTGTGGCATAAGAGGCTTAGTCATGTAAATCTTAAAAATATATCTAGGTTATCTAAACACAACCTTGTTAGAGGTTTACCTTCTTGCCCCTACAAGAAGGAGAGCCTATGCAAGGCTTGTCAGCTAGGCAAGCAAACCAAAAACTCTTTTAAATCTGTAAATAAGAGTGATTCTCCTAGAATTCTGTATCTATTACACTTGGACCTTTTTGGCCCAATAAATGTACAGAGTTTAGGAGGGAAGTATTACACATTAGTAATTGTAGATGACTTCTCTAGGTTCAGTTGGGTTTTCTTTTTGAGAACTAAGTCTGATAACTTCAAAGCCCTTACAGACTTTCTACTATGTGTGCAGACTGAGTACTCTACTCATGTGGCCTTGATCAGAAGTGATCATGGTACTGAGTTTGACTCTCTTCTCATGCAAGAATTCTGTGAGAGAGAAGGTATCAAACATAGCTTCTCAGCTCCTAGAACTCCTCAACAAAATGGGGTAGTTGAAAGGAAGAATAGAACACTCATTGAAGCTGCTAGCACATTATTGGCAGATGCTAACATGCCTCTCTCCTATTGGGTAGAAGCTGTTAGTACAGCCAATTATGTCTTGAATAGAAGTTTGATACACAAACTTAAGTGTAAAACTCCTTATGAGTTGCTTAAAGGTAAGAAACCTAAAATTAATTATTTTAGAGTTTTTGGCTGTATTGTTTATATTCATAATAATAATAAAGAATATATTAGAAAGTTTGAAGCAAAAGCTTCAATGGGAATCATGCTTGGATATTCCCAAGTAAGCAAAGCTTATAGGGTTTATAACAAATCTACCTGTAAGATTGAAGAATCTGTGCATGTGTCATTTGATGAGCATCAGATGTTTTATAAGGAGAAAGAAAATTCTCCTTCCTCCAGTTCATTGCAGGTACCTGATGCCCCTCAAGAAATTCTTCAACTATCAACTCTTCAGATCACTGAATCAGACAGTGATGAAGACATTGCTGAAGCAGTTGTTGTTCCACCAACAGTAGATCAAATTCCTCCTGAGGAATTAATCCCAACTGTTGCTGAAGATCACATCCCACCTGCTGATATTGTCACACTTAGAGATCACCCCACATCTCAAGTGATTAGAGACATATCAGCTGGTGTGCAAACAAGACACCAATTAAGACAGGATGTGATGCATGCTTGTTTCCTCTCATAGGTTGAGCCCCTCACCTTTAAAGATGCAGAGCTAGATCCCCACTGGATCATTGCTATGCAAGAGGAGCTCAATCAGTTTGAGAGATGTAAAGTTTGGACTTTGGTTCCAAGACCTAAAGGCCAACTGATCATAGGCACCAAGTGGGTGTATAGAAACAAGTTGGATGCAAATGGAATTATAGTAAGGAATAAAGCAAGGCTTGTAGCTCAGGGCTACAGACAGGAGGAAGGTATAGATTATGACCAAACCTTTGCTCCTGTTGTAAGGCTAGAAGCAATAAGGATCTTCTTGGCCTATGCAGCCTACATGAAGTTTAAGGTGTTCCAAATGGATGTCAAAAGTGCATTCCTAAATGGTGAGCTTAAGGAAGAGGTGTTTGTTGAACAACCACCAGGGTTTGTTTCTTCAACTCAGCCCTCACATGTTTTTAAGTTACAGAAAGCTCTTTATGGACTAAAGCAAGCTCCCAGAGCCTGGTATGAGACTTTAGCTAGTTTCCTTTTAGAGCACAACTTTACTAGGGGAGTAGTTGATAGAACCCTTTTCGTCAAGCATCACAAGGACACAATCCTGTTAGTTCAGGTGTATGTAGATGATATTATATTTGGCTCCACTGATCCCAAACTTTGCAAAAGGTTCTCTGACCTGATGCACTCTAAGTTTGAGATGAGTAGTATGGGTGTGCTGTCTTACTTTCTTGGTCTCCAAGTTAAGCAAGATGCTGATGGTATCTTCATCTCCCAATCCAAATATGCCAAGGAATTGGTAAAGAAATTTGGGATGGCTGATGCTTCAGCAATGCCTACACCTATGGCTATTAATGTAGTTATTGACTCTGATGATCACGGCAAGCCAGTTGATCAAAAGAATTATAGGGCCATTGTTGGTTCCCTATTATATCTAACTGCAAGTAGGCCTGATATAATGTTTGCTACATGCCTTTGTGCTAGATTCCAGGTCAACCCCAAGGAATCTCATCTGATTCTTCTAAAGAGAATCCTGAGATACCTAAAGGGATGTCCAAATCTAGGACTTTGGTACCCAGCTGAGTCAGAATTTGAATTAATTGGATATTCTGATTCTGATTATGCTGGTTGCAGAGTTGACAGGAAGAGCACCTCAGGAACTTGCCAGTTCCTGGGAGAGAGATTGGTCTCTTGGTTCTGTAAGAAGCAGGCTTCTGTCTCAACTTCAACTGCAGAGGCTGAATATATAGCAGCTGCTAGTTGTTGTTCACAGATCCTGTGGATTCAAAACCAGCTTGTGGATTATGGTTACTCACACAAGAACACCAAAATCATGTGTGATAGTACCAGTGCCATTTCAATTGCACAAAATCCAGTGCACCACTCTAGAACGAAGCACATTGAGATTCGGCACCATTTCCTGAGAGATTGTGTGGAAAAGAACAAGATTTGTCTTGAGTTCATATCCACTGAGTTTCAGAGAGGTGATATATTCACCAAGCCTTTAGATGAACAGAAGCATCTGTTCTTTTTAGTTCAATTAGGCATGATCAATGGACGAGACTAAGTGTGACTGTATCTGCCTATGTTGAAACTTGTTTGAAGATCGTCGAACGATGATCGAAGATCGTCGAACGGATCAAGTCTATCGTCGACCTCTGGTTGATGATGGCTTATCTGTCTGAAGATCGTCGACCGACGTTCGACCATCGTCAAACAAGTCGAGCTCATCGTCGATCTCTGGATGATGAAAGCCTGCTGTTTGTGAAGCCAGAAATAGCCGAACGATGGTTCGACTACTCTGCTTCTGAGCCGATCGTCGAACGGCCGTTCGACTATCGGGTCAAGTATCTTTTTAATAGATCGACTATTTCCGGTCTAATATAAAGCCGATAGTCGACCTAGGTTAAAAGATCTCTTGTTTTATCGTCGACGGAGCGTGCCTTTTCGCATTCTGCCTTCCCGCTTGCGACTTTCGGGTGTTTCGTCTTCTTCGTCCTCTCCAGCTTTCTCGAGCTTTCTCCAGCGAATTAATGGCGGTCTCTCCAGCAGTTCTAGCAGTTGTGAAGTTTGATGCTGGCTTTAGCGTGGATTTCGACGCGTTCAGTAGCTGCGATGCCGGGATCGTAGAAGTTCTTCAGCTATGCAGGGATCAAGGATTAGAAAGGTTAATGTCTGCAAGGATTAAGATAAACATCCCAGAGATCAAGGAATGGGCCTTCACATCGTCCTCCACCAACGAATCAATGACTGGTACCATCGGCGGAGAAGAGGTAATCCTAACTCCGGCCGTTTTGACTGAAATTTTTGGTTTAATAAATGGTGAAGAGGATTATGAGCAAGATGCTCAAGAATTCGGAAGAATGTTAGTTGAGCTGGGACATGCTGAGGGCATTCCCACGAAGCTGCTCAAAGTAAATTTCCCCTTCAAAATTAAGTTTCTTGCTGAGTTGGTAGGAAAAGTGCTCCTGGGTAGGCACTCTGCTCACGATAATATCACAAGGCAGCAATTCGCACTGATGTGTGCGATTGTTAATCGGAAAAGGATAGATTGGGCAGCAGTGATGTTTGATTTAATAAGGAAAAAGAATGGCAAGAAGGAAGTTACCCTCGGAAGGGTTATTGGAATCTTCCTTAAGGAAAAATACCCCCAGTTGCTGAGTTCAACCGCAACAATAATTAACGCAAGCAAGAAGATGGATCCTAACCTATTCTCCAAATGGAAGAGAACTTTTGTAAAACCCGCTCTCACAGGGGTTGCTCCAGCAACATCTGAGGACACCAGGACTGAATCAGTCACTCCTCACCATGTCGAAGCTGGCTCAGCTCTTCCCTCCTCCTCTTCTGCTTTGCTGTCTGCCTCAGTTGAAGTACCATCTACTTCAGCTGAAGTACGACCTTCTTCCTCTTCTGCTCCAGAAACAACCACGGTTGTTCCTCTTTCCCCTCCAGCATCTCCTCTTCCTGCACATCAGACTAGGATATCTGCTCCTAGCTTTGATTTGTTAGGATCTGAGAGAATTCCTACTCCTCCTTTGTCTCCCATTCATTCCCCAGTTAATTCTCCAATTAACTCTCCAGCTCCATCTCCTATTCAATCCCCTGTCCACACCATTCTTCATCCCAGCACTTCAACCATATCTGCTGCAGCTCCATCCACTTCACATCCATCATCTTTTGAGATTACTCCTGAACTTATCTCCCGCATTGTGGAGTTGATTACCCCGTCAATCAAAACCATGATTGAAGAGGCAATCGCTCCCCTTGCATCCTCTATTGATATCTTAACTGCCTCCATCAAATCCCTTTCAAAATCTGCTGAGCCATCTTCCTCAAGGGGCCTGGTTTCAGTCTCCACTGAAATCAGGCAGGGGGAGATGTTCTATGAAGATGCCTCAGAACCTCCTGCCTCCCTTCCAGCTATAACAGATACTGTGATGACAGCCCTAGAAGTGTCTGCTCCAGCTGAGAAAGAAATAGTTCCAGTGTTATCTGATAAGGAAATAGCTGATGGAATCATGCTATCTGAAATTGCAGTAAAAGTCTGCCTAGAAGACCTCACCTCTCCTGTGGTTGCTAGATTCCTAGAAGGAATTATCACCTTATATCTAGATGAATCATGGGAGATGGTCAAGTATGAAGGTAATTCACTTATTCGATTTATTGACGAGTCAATTAATTTGCTTGCTAGTGAATACCTTGAAGGAATGATTATCGCTTATTTAGCAGATATGTATTCATAATTCTACAGATGTTATTAGAGAAGATTTATCTGCTCAGATAATAGTAATTGTCTCAGAGGCTGCCCCAAGTGTTCCTGTTATCCAAGTAGATCCTGAATTGGAATCTTTTTTAGATGATAGAGAAGATGAGCCTGAGAATCAAGATGAAGTCAAAGATGACACTCCTGCTCTGAGTATGGAAGAAGTACAAGCAAGGGCTGCCTGGGATCTAAGAGTACAGTCTTTGTTGAAAGAGAAAGAAAAAGATCTGCAAGTTGAAAAGTCAACCATTTGGGATGACTGTAACATCCCATTTCCGGCTAGGCCCCTAGGAGTCGGTGGGTCGTGATGGAACCCTAGGAAGCCCAAAAACCGAAATAAATCGACCAGGATCTCGGGTCACGGGTTGGTCACGCCCGTGACCGACCCGTCACGCCCGTGACCTGGGGCGTGACTCATTCGACGATCGTCGATCTCAGGGAGACGATCGTCGGGCGCAGAATTTTCAACCCGGCCCTGTCACGCCCGTGACCCAGGAGTCACGCCCGTGACCAAGGGCGTGACCCCTTCGGCGATCGTCGATCTCAACGCAACGATCGCCGAGCGCGGAAATTACCTTGACCCTGTCACGCCCGTGACCCCCAATGTCACACCCGTGACATAGAGCGTGACCATGTTCCATGATCGTCGATTTCAGATCGACGGTCTTCGACCCAAAATTGGCCACACGGGCATGTCACGCCCGTGACCAACAATGTCACGCCCGTGACATAGGGCGTGACAAGCTCGACGATCGTCGATTTCAGTTCGACGTCGTCGAGCCAGAATTAGTCACCAGGCATGTCACGCCCGTGACCCACAATGTCACGCCCGTGACATTGGGCGTGACCACGCTCGACGATCGTCGATTTCAGTTCGACGATCATCGAACCAGAATTGGCCGCGCGGGCCTGTCACGCCCGTGACCCAGGTGTCACGCCCGTGACCACCCTTCGACGATCGTCGATCTCGATTCGACGATCGTCGAACCCAGAACTGGCTAACCGGGCCTGTCACGCCCGTGACCTATGTGTCACGCCCGTGACCAAGGCCGAAACGTCAGCCAGACTAGAAATTTCGGTAACCGACGTCGAAATAAATTCTGATTATGGGAATGAAAATCAAGAGTATTTATGGGCCGTTTTAGTCCCTAATTAGTTAATAAATAATTAGGGAAATGTTGGTCAAATAAGAAATCGCCACCTGGCAACACCTCTTCATCTCCAACGTTTCAACTGCCATACGCCATAACCGAAACGTCATTAAGGGATTATTAATGGCCGCCAACGTTTCATCTTTTCCCCTCCCCATTTGCTGATCTATAAAAGACTCCTAAGAGCAAGAGGAAAAGGTTACACTCCCTCAAACCGTTTCAGACTTCCCCCTTGCTGTTGAAGAATTTCCGACGACGCCATCACCGCGCCATGACAGTCCAACGTCCGTCACGCCGTCAAACTATGAATAAGGTCCTCCCCTCCCTCTTCTTCTGCGGATAGATCTTAGGAATCGTTAGGAGAGATATCGGGCTCAAAAGAGCCAGATCGGGTGAGCGTCTTCGTGGTTTTCCTAAAATTTCATGGTGGCGGGTTCGCCGGAAACCGCCTCTCCGGCGGCTGTGCCGCCGCCCGACGATAGCCCTCGCCTCAACGGAGGTGGTGGTGGTGGTGGCCGGCCAGGGAGATGGCTGGATGGTCGGGAAATAGCTTGGAAAAGCTACAGGATATTAGATTTTTAGGCCTCTGGTTCGGGCTGTTGAAGAAGATGAACAGTGGCATGAGAAATAAATTCTATTTTTAAAATAATTTCTGAATGAAAAATCTGTCTTGTTAAATAAATTGGGAAAAATACCTAGAGGCTCCTACAGGAAAAATGATCAACATAGGAAGTGTAGCCCTTGAAGTCTACTTTAATTCAAAATTAATTTCACTCAATTTGGAATCCTGGTTAGACCACAACACCCTTTTTGGTGAGGTCTATCCAGAGGGCTGCCTTGACCTTAGAAAAATTCCCCACTCCAATTCAGTCATCCAAATGACTTGAAATTTGGGGTGTGGTCTAAACTTACATATATCTAGGTGCTATCCAAAAATGAGAATTTTTGGAGAACATTTTTCTATAGTTTTTAGAAAAATTCAATAATCCTAGCCGAATTTAATTAGATAGTTAAATAATTTCCAAACCCTCCCAAACTTTGGTGAGTGGTCCCTGGGGTCACCATAAAGTTCTGTATAATTTTCCATCTCATTTGTAGATGGTTTGGACTAGAAATGATCAATCCTAAGTTTTGCCCTAATAAGGGGTCTTAGGATAAAAGTGCACTTTTGAAGTTTGAGTGGTGAGATCGCCTCAACAGAGGCTGAGATTTTTACCACTGGCTAGTAATATTCTCTAGCACCCCCCTCATGGAGTTTGAGGTGGATCGGGGTAAGTTTACCCTAAGGACCAAGGCCAATCCCTAAGGATGGATCTTGGAGGTTTGTGAAGGTCATGTGGTCAAATGACCTTGGATTGACCCGAGATTGGGTGAAGAGGTCCATAGGGCCAATATAGTGCTCTGGATGAAATCTTAGTAGATTTGGAGACCGTTTGGATACCTAAAAATCTAACCCTAGTTTAGGGCGCGAAACTAATAGAGATAGGAAATGACACCAAATCACATTGAAAAGTGATGAAATCTGAGGAGAGTGAATTATAGGGATGGTTCAAGCTCTGGATATTTTTCTATGAATTTTATGTTCATTATTTTGGGTACTTCTTTAATGATTTAGTAATTGTATGATTTGCTTAGAAAATTTATTATGGGGTACAAACTTCCTGGAAACTGATGAAATTTAGGGTGAGAACCTTTATTATGATTTTAAAGCTCTGTGAATTTTTATGGTATTTTTAGAAGCTTAATTCTAAGGCTTGCTTCATTAAGTATTATTTATCATGGATATTGGATTAAATCTATTTTGTTGGTTAGCAAGCTAGTAAAATTATGATTCTCTGCACAAAGATCTTTTATATATCATACTACTGGCTAGTGATTTTTTCCATAATTTTTAGATGAATAATTTTAGTACTTCCTTCACTACGTAGAATTAATATTATTATACTAAATAAATTATTTAGAGGTTAAATACTTTCTATAAAATTCTGAAAATCTGTATTTGAGGTTATTTTTGCTGTTATTTAATGATCATGATTTTTGAGTAGCCATTACTTAGGAAGATCATGTGGTTCATGTTTAAAATGACCCGTAGCACGTCCTTTGGAAAAATTAAATAAATATCAGATTAATTAGGAAAATTATAAATTTCTGGATTTAGACCAATTATGTTATGATGGACCTCCAGTAAATATTATAGGAGATTTGGAAGATAATTTGGTGTACCTCCCCTTGGGCACCTCATATAGTTTAGGATGGTCTGCATATAGTAAAGCCACGGAATTTTAATAGTTGATGGTTGGTAGGGCAAACTGGGATCGAGTTCATCATTGGGAGACTTGATGGAATAAGGGAGTACGGGAACGACGAAAGATCGTCCATCCCGGGGAGAAGAGGAAGAGTCTTAATACTCTAGGGTTAACACTAAAGTAACTAAAAGGGGATCGGGCTAAGGGAGATCAACCAATAATAATAAGTGCCTTGCGAAAGGGAACTTCGGGCCGTAATGCCGCCGTCTTGGTTCCTAGTGCCCCTTGAGAGCCCTTCACGGGGTATACCGGGGGCAGTCCTGGGCTAACGTAAACCATAGGAATAATAAATTAAAAGAGTAACTAGTATAACTAGGGCTGCACACACTCACTCCCCGGTAGCTAGGAAAGTAGAACTATAGGATTACTTGCCATCAGACAGTAGCTCTGAAGATAGATGCACAGACAGGACTATCCGGGGGGCCGCGGGCTCGAGGGTTGGAGTACAGTATAAAGGTGGTGGGTCTTCGGTACCTGATCGTCGTTCACACCGACATCGATACGCTGACTCGGCGGTGTGGGACACTTAGCCAAAGAAAGTCTGGAGGGTACATCCAGCAGCAGTACGCGGATACTCTAGGTTGTGTTCTTCTAGGGGCGTACGGGAGGGCTAGGCCTGGTAGTGTGGATGCCCGCCTAGGAGTGGGGGGCCCGACCCACTGTCTCCGTTTGCCACTACGGAGGTTCCTGGGAGTGAAGCTAGCTGCCCAAACAGGGGGAACTAAAGGTCTGTGTGCATAGAGTCGTGTGCGTGAGTTGCACTTGCATGAATCATGGCATAGCATATCACTACACTCATATTTGCATACAACCGACACCCCAACGTATAAATTGGTATGGGACTTTTTATATGATGGGAGCTTTGCAGAAGATCCCTTAACTTATAAGTTTGTATGGGCATTCATATAAGTTAAGGTTACTTACTTACTTACTTGTTGCTTACTTACTATTCTCTAGCTGCCCTTTATACAACTTGCTATATATTAATTGTTCTACCTATTACAACATTTACACTGTTCACCTATTATAACTTGCTAGCATAGGTCCGCTGTCACCTGTTTATTTGGTTTAATCTCCACCTTCATGTCCTTCCCTTTCTTCCTCTCCGCTCGATACCTAGGAGCCATGGGGGAAGGGGTAGGGGATGATGGGGCTCAGTCTTTATGACTAACGGTTTTCGAACCACAACATTTTAGGTGTACCATTTGGAAGGGTCACGGCTTTTGCAGTTCCTGACAGAGTCGACCCCGCGACCGTGTTACCATTGTCACCAGCCGGGACATACACGAGTTGAATGCCCCTTGATGGGTGGGACCCCACCAGCTCAGCAGCCAGGAGGCCGAAGACGTAGACGCAGACGTGGATCGCGAGGCGGCGACGGCAGGTCAAAAAGGAAGAAGCACCCAGAGATGCAGTACCAGCGGAGTACAGAGTCGGTGGAGTTGGGCCAGTCCAGCTTGGGTGCTCTCGGTTCAATGACAGTTACGGTGACGCTTAGTTTTAGTTTTGCTTCCGCGAGTGGCTTGTAGTGAGGATTACATGTACCAGGCATAAGCCTGTAGTTTCAGTACTCTGATATATTGTGGACACTCCCTTCGTGGAGATTTAATTATATACATGTGATTATTGTGGACTTGCTCTTACTTTTTATGCTACTATTCTGCGATCGAAAAGGGCCGGCAGAATTGGCGTTTTGTAGTGGCAACCTTCCCGTGAGTCGGTGCCACCGCAAAGCGGCAATTCTGGGCTAAGACACCGGTGGTTGAAAAGAAAAAAAAGGGGGTCTTATAAGTGGTATCAGAGGAAACCTCGATCGGAAAAGTAGCAGTCCACTAACCCTGGGTCACCCCCGCTCGAGTTTAGTTTGGGGACAAACTAAGCAGCGGAAGCAGTGGTGTGCCCATAAGGGAAATCACATGTGAAAGTCCACTTCATCGTTAATTGGAATCCTTCTTTGTAGCCTGTGGCCTACCCTGCCCCAACAGGGAACACCTCCGGTGGCAGAGAACATTTCACATAATTCTCTAGTCTACGATTTAGACTCAACCAACTAGGACTCGTGACTAACCATGACAATTTATAGTGTTCCCTAGTTCAAAATAGACCTTGGGTATGAATTTGGTTAAGGTAAGGAGATACCCAAAGAGAATGAAGGAGGAGTTTAGCACGAGAATGACTACCTAAGACGTAAAACTCTGGTGCCCCTACTATCCCAATCAACGATTATTCGAAGCGGTAGGCTACCTTAAGGAGAATTGAGGCCAATGATCTATTAACAGAAGGGTAGAAGAAAAGCAGTTTTATCCCGCATACCTGTGACAAGAATTACTTGGGGGCAACCATCGAGACAAACACTGAGAGTCGGATAGGAATACAAGTTCGGAAGATACCCATTTGTGATTGGGAACATCGTGACTCGGATAAGGCTGTCGAAAATGTGACTCAAAGTCTTTGAAGTACGGGGTATATCGACGAATTTCAGGGTGGAACCCCAAGTCGAAGATTGATGCCCTATGGATTGTGCACCCAACTGGGACGGAGATAACATGGTAATATAAAAGATGTTTAGCCCAAGGTAGGTAGGGGCTTATCTTTTGTTTATTGGGGGCTAAACTTTTGTTTATTGGGCAAATAGGATTGACTTAGGTTTTCTTAGCCCGAATTTAGGAATAGTGAGATTGAATTTGACAGAATTCGACGTTGTTCGGGCAATATAAGACTAGATCGCTATGTTATATCATCGGAAGTACAATGACTCTAGGAAACTACCCGATGTGAGCAAACAATATATTGAAAGACGGATACCTTAAATATAACCCGTAAGGTTGAATTGATTGATTTCGGGCGTACTCGAAGGAATAGGACAATCATCGTGTGGAGATTTTATAGATCTGTTGCCTACACACACAAATGAGAAATTAAACTACCGGAAGTGTGGTGTATCTCAGAACATCTACCCCCTGGAGCGAATAAAAGTGTCACGGATTTGGTGATGCACGGTGAGATCCTTCAGTTGTTGAAGGCTAAGTGAAAGAATTTTTGGGAAACTATTGCAGCCACTGCCCGAGATATAGTGGAAGTACGAAGGTATAATTGGAGATTTCATGCACAGGATTCGTCGTCCCCACCCCAGGCACAATGGTAATGGGAGCGTCGAGGATAGACTGGACGGGGTAGTGGTGTCACCTCGACCCGAAAGAAAACTCTTGTGGGTGTTTCATAAGAATGGTGAGTAGCTGTTCGTTAGCACGGGATGCCCAAGACGATTGTGTTGAATCGGTCAGTCAACTTGGAACCTATCAAGATCGATGACACGACAGTGCGGGTCTTGCGGCGGAAGAAGGTTCCGTTAGTCAGGGTTCTGAGGAACAATCATGGACAGGAGGAGCATACATGGGAGCCACAGGACTTGATGCGACAGAAATATCCAGAACTTTTCGGCCATGTATACCTCACAACCCCTCTGGACAACCAATTTGTGTTCCTGTTTTAAACCAGTAGGACTGAAATTTTCAAGGATAGGGGCTGATCTTTTGTTTATTGGGATATATACCTAGTCAATTGGACGAACGGTTCTTAGAATCAAAACTGCACACTGCAAACGTAACGCAGAGATGTAGATCTTTCAACTTTCATGGGATGTTACAAGCTTCCTTTTCCCAATCAGAGTCCCGTAGGCTTAACCTTGATTTCGGGGACGAAATCTTTGTTTTGTTTATTGGGATTTGTAACATCCCATTTCCGGCTAGGCGCTAGGAGTCGGTGGGTCGTGATGGAACCCTAGGAAGCCCAAAAACCGAAATAAATCGACCAGGATCTCGGGTCACGGGTTGGTCACGCCCGTGACCGACCCGTCACGCCCGTGACCTGGGGCGTGACTCATTCGACGATCGTCGATCTCAGGGAGACGATCGTCGGGCGCAGAATTTTCAACCCGGCCCTGTCACGCCCGTGACCCAGGAGTCACGCCCGTGACCAAGGGCGTGACCCCTTCGGCGATCGTCGATCTCAACGCGACGATCGCCGAGCGCGGAAATTACCTTGACCCTGTCACGCCCGTGACCCCCAATGTCACACCCGTGACATAGAGCGTGACCATGTTCCATGATCGTCGATTTCAGATCGACGGTCTTCGACCCAAAATTGGCCACACGGGCATGTCACGCCCGTGACCAACAATGTCACGCCCGTGACATAGGGCGTGACACGCTCGACGATCGTCGATTTCAGTTCGACGTCGTCGAGCCAGAATTAGTCACCAGGCATGTCACGCCCGTGACCCACAATGTCACGCCCGTAACATTGGGCGTGACCACGCTCGACGATCGTCGATTTCAGTTCGACGATCGTCGAACCAGAATTGGCCGCACGGGCCTATCACGCCCGTGACCCAGGTGTCACGCCCGTGACCACCCTTCGACGATCGTCGATCTCGATTCGACGATCGTCGAACCCAGAACTGGCTAACCGGGCCTGTCACGCCCGTGACCTATGTGTCACGCCCGTGACCAAGGCCGAAACGTCAGCCAGACTGGAAATTTCGGTAACCGACGTCGAAATAAATTCTGATTATGGGAATGAAAATCAAGAGTATTTATGGGCCGTTTCAGTCCCTAATTAGTTAATAAATAATTAGGGAAATGTTGGTCAAATAAGAAATCGCCACCTGACAACACCTCTTCATCTCCAACGTTTCAACTGCCATACGCCATAACCGAAACGTCATTAAGGGATTATTAATGGCCGCCAACGTTTCATCTTTTCCCCTCCCCATTTGCTGATCTATAAAAGACTCCTAAGAGCAAGAGGAAAAGGTTACACTCCCTCAAACCGTTTCAGACTTCCCCCTTGCTGTTGAAGAATTTCCGACGACGCCATCACCGCGCCATGACAGTCCAACGTCCGTCTCGCCGTCAAACTATGAATAAGGTCCTCCCCTCCCTCTTCTTCTACGGATAGATCTTAGGAATCGTTAGGAGAGATATCGGGCTCAAAAGAGCCAGATCGGGTGAGCGTCTTCGTGGTTTTCCTAAAATTTCATGGTGGCGGGTTCGCCGGAAACCGCCTCTCCGGCGGCTGTGCCGCCGCCCGACGATAGCCCTCGCCTCAACGGAGGTGGTGGTGGTGGTGGCCGGCCAGGGAGATGGCTGGATGGTCGGGAAATAGCTTGGAAAAGCTACAGGATATTAGGTTTTTAGGCCTCTGGTTCGGGCTGTTGAAGAAGATGAACAGTGGCATGAGAAATAAATTCTATTTTTAAAATAATTTCTGAATGAAAAATCTGTCTTGTTAAATAAATTGGGAAAAATACCTAGAGGCTCCTACAGGAAAAATGATCAACATAGGAAGTGTAGCCCTTGAAGTCTACTTTAATTCAAAATTAATTTCACTCGATTTGGAATCCTGGTTAGACCACAGCACCCTTTTTGGTGAGGTCTATCCAGAGGGCTGCCTTGACCTTAGAAAAATTCCCCACTCCAATTCAGTCATCCAAATGACTTGAAATTTGGGGTGTGGTCTAATCTTACATATATCTAGGTGCTATCCAAAAATGAGAATTTGGGGTGAGGTCTTACATTTTTCTATAGGAAAAATATCCAGAGCTTATACTACCCCTATAATCCACTCTACCCAATTCTCATCACTTTTCAATGTGATTTGGTGTCATTTCCTATCTCTATTAGTTTTGCGCCCTAAACTAGGGTTAGATTTTTAGGTATCCCAACGGTCACCAAGTCTACTAAGATTTCATCCAGAGCACTGTATTGGCCCTATGGACCTCTTCACCCAATTTTGGGTCAATCCAAGGTCATCTGACCACATGACCTTCACAAACCACCAAGATCCAACCTTAGGGTTTGGCCTTGGTCCTTAGGGTAAACTTACCCCGATCCACCTCAAACTCCATGAGGGGGTGCTAGAGAATATTACTAGCCAGTGGTAAAAATCTCAGCCTCTGTTGAGGCGATCTCACCACTCAAACTTCAAAAGTGCACTTTTATCCTAAGACCCCTTATTAGGGCAAAACTTAGGATTGATCATTTCTAGTCCAAACCATCTACAAATGAGATGGAAAATTATACAGAACTTTATGGTGACCCCAGGGACCACTCACCAATGTTCGGGAGGGTTTGGAAATTATTTAACTATCTAATTAAATTCGGCTAGGATTATTGAATTTTTCTAAAAACTATAGAAAAATGTTCTCCAAAAATTCTCATTTTTGGATAGCACCTAGATATATGTAAGATTAGACCACACCCCAAATTTCAAGTCATTTGGATGACTGAATTGGAGTGGGGAATTTTTCTAAGGTCAAGGCAGCCCTCTGGATAGACCTCATCGTTAATTTTTCTAATTTTAGGAAAACCACGGAAGCGTGGTGTGCCCATAAGGGAAATCACATGTGAAAGTCCACTTCATCGTTAATTGGAATCCTTCTTTGTAGCCTGTGGCCTATCCTGCCCCAGCAGGGAACACCTCCGGCGGCAGAGAACATTTCACATAATTCTCTAGTCTACGATTTAGACTCAACCAACTAGGACTCGTGACTAACCATGACAATTTATAGTGTTCCCTAGTTCAAAATAGACCTTGGGTATGAATTTGGTTAAGGTAAGGAGATACCCAATGAGAATGAAGGAGGAGTTTAGCACGAGAATGACTACCTAAGACGTAAAACTCTGGTGCCCCTACTATCCCAATCAACGATTATTCGAAGCGGTAGGCTACCTTAAGGAGAATTGAGGCCAATGATCTATTAACAGAAGGGTAGAAGAAAAGCAGTTTTATCCCGCATACCTGTGACAAGAATTACTTGGGGGCAACCATCGAGACAAACACTGAGAGTCGGATAGGAATACAAGTTCGGAAGATACCCATTTAGGATTGGGAACATCGTGACTCGGATAAGGCTGTCGAAAATGTGACTCAAAGTGTTTGAAGTACGGGGTATATCGACGAATTTCAGGGTGGAACCCCAAGTCGAAGATTGATGCCCTATGGATTGTGCACCCAACTGGGACGGAGATAACATGGTAATATAAAAGATGCTTAGCCCAAGGTAGGTAGGGGCTTATCTTTTGTTTATTGGGGGCTAAACTTTTGTTTATTGGGCAAATAGGATTGACTTAGGTTTTCTTAGCCCGAATTTAGGAATAGTGAGATTGAATTTGACAGAATTCGACGTTGTTCGGGCAAGATAAGACTAGATCGCTATGTTATATCATCGGAAGTACAATGACTCTAGGAAACTACCCGATGTGAGCAAACAATATATTGAAAGACGGATACCTTAAATATAACCCGTAAGGTTGAATTGATTGATTTCGGGCGTACTCAAAGGAATAGGACAATCATCGTGTGGAGATTTTATAGATCTGTTGCCTGCACACACAAATGAGAAATTAAACTACCGGAAGTGTGGTGTATCTCAGAACATCTACCCCCTGGAGCGAATAAAAGTGTCACGGATTTGGTGATGCACGGTGAGATCCTTCAGTTGTTGAAGGCTAAGTGAAAGAATTTTTGGGAAACTATTGCAGCCACTGCCCGAGATATAATGGAAGTACGAAGGTATAATTGGAGATTTCATGCACAGGATTCGTCGTCCCCACCCCAGGCACAATGGTAAAGGGAGCGTCGAGGATAGAATGGACGGGGTAGTGGTGTCACCTCGACCTGAAAGAAAACTCTTGTGGGTGTTTCATAAGAATGGTGAGTAGCTGTTCGTTAGCACGGGATGCCCAAGACGATTGTGTTGAATCGGTCAGTCAACTTGGAACCTATCAAGATCGATGACACGACAGTGCGGGTCTTGCGACGGAAGAAGGTTCCGTTAGTCAGGGTTCTGAGGAACAATCATGGACAGGAGGAGCATACATGGGAGCCACAGGACTTGATGCGACAGAAGTATCCAGAACTTTTCGGCCATGTATACCTCACAACCCCTCTGGACAACCAATTTGTGTTCCTGTTTTAAACCAGTAGGACTGAAATTTTCAAGGATAGGGGCTGATCTTTTGTTTATTGGGATATATACCTAGTCAATTGGACGAACGGTTCTTAGAATCAAAACTGCACACTGCAAACGTAACGCAGAGATGTAGATCTTTCAACTTTCATGGGATGTTACAAGCTTCCTTTTCCCAATCAGAGTCCCGTAGGCTTAACCTTGATTTCGGGGACGAAATCTTTGTTTTGTTTATTGGGATTTGTAACATCCCATTTCTGGCTAGGCCCCTAGGAGTCGGTGGGTCGTGATGGAACCCTAGGAAGCCCAAAAACCGAAATAAATCGACCAGGATCTCGGGTCACGGGTTGGTCACGCCCGTGACCGACCCGTCACGCCCGTGACCTGGGGCGTGACTCATTCGACGATCGTCGATCTCAGGGAGACGATCGTCGGGCGCAGAATTTTCAACCCGGCCCTGTCACGCCCGTGACCCAGGAGTCACGCCCGTGACCAAGGGCGTGACCCCTTCGGCGATCGTCGATCTCAACGCGACGATCGCCGAGCGCGGAAATTACCTTGACCCTGTCACGCCCGTGACCCCCAATGTCACACCCGTGACATAGAGCGTGACCATGTTCCATGATCGTCGATTTCAGATCGACGGTCTTCGACCCAAAATTGGCCACACGGGCATGTCACGCCCGTGACCAACAATGTCACGCCCGTGACATAGGGCGTGACACGCTCGACGATCGTCGATTTCAGTTAGACATCGTCGAGCCAGAATTAGTCACCAGGCATGTCACGCCCGTGACCCACAATGTCACGCCCGTGACATTGGGCGTGACCACGCTCGACGATCGTCGATTTCAGTTCGACGATCGTCGAACCAGAATTGGCCGCGCGGGCCTGTCACGCCCGTGACCCAGGTGTCACGCCCGTGACCACCCTTCGACGATCGTCGATCTCGATTCGACGATCGTCGAACCCAGAACTGGCTAACCGGGCCTGTCACGCCCGTGACCTATGTGTCACGCCCGTGACCAAGGCCGAAACGTCAGCCAGACTGGAAATTTCGGTAACCGACGTCGAAATAAATTCTGATTATGGGAATGAAAATCAAGAGTATTTATGGGCCGTTTCAGTCCCTAATTAGTTAATAAATAATTAGGGAAATGTTGGTCAAATAAGAAATCGCCACCTGGCAACACCTCTTCATCTCCAACGTTTCAACTGCCATACGCCATAACCGAAACGTCATTAAGGGATTATTAATGGCCGCCAACATTTCATCTTTTCCCCTCCCCATTTGCTGATCTATAAAAGACTCCTAAGAGCAAGAGGAAAAGGTTACACTCCCTCAAACCGTTTCAGACTTCCCCCTTGCTGTTGAAGAATTTCCGACGACGCCATCACCGCGCCATGACAGTCCAACGTCCGTCTCGCCGTCAAACTATGAATAAGGTCCTCCCTCCCTCCTCTTCTGCGGATAGATCTTAGGAATCGTTAGGAGAGATATCGGGCTCAAAAGAGCCAGATCGGGTGAGCGTCTTCGTGGTTTTCCTAAAATTTCATGGTGGCGGGTTCGCCGGAAACCGCCTCTCCGGCGGCTGTGCCGCCGCCCGACGATAGCCCTCGCCTCAACGGAGGTGGTGGTGGTGGTGGCCGGCCAGGGAGATGGCTGGATGGTCGGGAAATAGCTTGGAAAAGCTACAGGATATTAGGTTTTTAGGCCTCTGGTTCGGGCTGTTGAAGAAGATGAACAGTGGCATGAGAAATAAATTCTATTTTTAAAATAATTTCTGAATGAAAAATCTGTCTTGTTAAATAAATTGGGAAAAATACCTAGAGGCTCCTACAGGAAAAATGATCAACATAGGAAGTGTAGCCCTTGAAGTCTACTTTAATTCAAAATTAATTTGACTCGATTTGGAATCCTGGTTAGACCACAACACCCTTTTTGGTGAGGTCTATCTAGAGGGCTGCCTTGACCTTAGAAAAATTCCCCACTCCAATTCAGTCATCCAAATGACTTGAAATTTGGGGTGTGGTCTAATCTTACATATATCTAGGTGCTATCCAAAAATGAGAATTTTTGGAGAACATTTTTCTATAGTTTTTAGAAAAATTCAATAATCCTAGCCGAATTTAATTAGATAGTTAAATAATTTCCAAACCCTCCTAAACTTTGGTGAGTGGTCCCTGGGGTCACCATAAAGTTCTGTATAATTTTCCATCTCATTTGTAGATGGTTTGGACTAGAAATGATCAATCCTAAGTTTTGCCCTAATAAGGGGTCTTAGGATAAAAGTGCACTTTTGAAGTTTGAGTGGTGAGATCGCCTCAACAGAGGCTGAGATTTTTACCACTGGCTAGTAATATTCTCTAGCACCCCCCTCATGGAGTTTGAGGTGGATCGGGGTAAGTTTACCCTAAGGACCAAGGCCAATCCCTAAGGATGGATCTTGGAGGTTTGTGAAGGTCATGTGGTCAAATGACCTTGGATTGACCCGAGATTGGGTGAAGAGGTCCATAGGGCCAATATAGTGCTCTGGATGAAATCTTAGTAGATTTGGAGACCGTTTGGATACCTAAAAATCTAACCCTAGTTTAGGGCGCGAAACTAATAGAGATAGGAAATGACACCAAATCACATTGAAAAGTGATGAAATCTGAGGAGAGTGAATTATAGGGATGGTACAAGCTCTGGATATTTTTCTATGAATTTTATGTTCATTATTTTGGGTACTTCTTTAATGATTTAGTAATTGTATGATTTGCTTAGAAAATTTATTATGGGGTACAAACTTCCTAGAAACTGATGAAATTTAGGCTGAGAACCTTTATTATGATTTTAAAGCTCTGTGAATTTTTATGGTATTTTTAGAAGCTTAATTCTAAGGCTTGCTTCATTAAGTATTATTTATCATGGATATTGGATTAAATCTATTTTGTTGGTTAGCAAGCTAGTAAAATTATGATTCTCTGCACAAAGATCTTTTATATATCATGCTACTGGCTAGTGATTTTTTCCATAATTTTTAGATGAATAATTTCAGTACTTCCTTCACTACGTAGAATTAATATAATTATACTAAATAAATTATTTAGAGGTTAAATACTTTCTATAAAATTCTGAAAATCTGTATTTGAGGTTATTTTTGCTGTTATTTAATGATCATGATTTTTGAGTAGCCATTACTTAGGAAGATCATGTGGTTCATGTTTAAAATGACCCATGGCACGTCCTTTGGAAAAATTAAATAAATATCAGATTAATTAGGAAAATTATAAATTTCTGGATTTAGACCAATTATATTATGATGGACCTCCAGTAAATATTATAGGAGATTTGGAAGATAATTTGGTGTACCTCCCCTTGGGCACCTCATATAGTTTAGGATGGTCTGCATATAGTAAAGCCACGGAATTTTGATAGTTGATGGTTGGTAGGGCAAACTGGGATCGAGTTCATCATTGGGAGACTTGATGGAATAAGGGAGTACGGGAACGACGAAAGATCGTCCATCCCGGGGAGAAGAGGAAGAGTCTTAATACTCTAGGGTTAACACTAAAGTAACTAAAAGGGGATCGGGCTAAGGGAGATCAACCAATAATAATAAGTGCCTTGCGAAAGGGAACTTCGGGCCGTAATGCCGCCGTCTTGGTTCCTAGTGCCCCTTGAGAGCCCTTCACGGGGTATACCGGGGGCAGTCCTGGGCTAACGTAAACCATAGGAATAATAAATTAAAAGAGTAACTAGTATAACTAGGGCTGCACACACTCACTCCCCGGTAGCTAGGAAAGTAGAACTATAGGATTACTTGCCATCAGACAGTAGCTCTGAAGGTAGATGCACGGACAGGACTGTCCGGGGGGCCGCGGGCTCGAGGGTTGGAGTACAGTATAAAGGTGGTGGGTCTTCGGTACCTGATCGTCGTTCACACCGACATCGGTACGCTGACTCGGCGGTGTGGGACACTTAGCCAAAGAAAGTCTGGAGGGTACATCCAGCAGCAGTACGCGGATACTCTAGGTTGTGTTCTTCTAGGGGCGTACGGGAGGGCTAGGCCTGGTAGTGTGGATGCCCGCCTAGGAGTGGGGGGCCCGACCCACTGTCTCCGTTTGCCACTACGGAGGTTCCTGGGAGTGAAGCTAGCTGCCCAAACAGGTGGAACTAAAGGTCTGTGCGCATAGAGTCGTGTGCGTGAGTTGCACTTGCATGAATCATGGCATAGCATATCACTACACTCATATTTGCATACAACCGACACCCCAACGTATAAATTGGTATGGGACTTTTTATACGATGGGAGCTTTGCAGAAGATCCCTTAACTTATAAGTTTGTATGGGCATTCATATAAGTTAAGGTTACTTACTTACTTACTTGTTGCTTACTTACTATTCTCTAGCTGCCCTTTATACAACTTGCTATATATTAATTGTTCTACCTATTACAACATTTACACTTTTCACCTATTATAACTTGCTAGCATAGGTCCGCTGTCACCTGTTTATTTGGTTTAATCTCCACCTTCATGTCCTTCCCTTTCTTCCTCTCCGCTCGATACCTAGGAGCCATGGGGGAAGGGGTAGGGGATGATAGGGCTTAGTCTTTATGACTAACGGTTTTCGAACCACAACATTTTAGGTGTACCATTTGGAAGGGTCACGGCTTTTGCAGTTCCTGACAGAGTCGACCCCGCGACCGTGTTACCATTGTCACCAGCCGGGACATACACGGGTTGAATGCCCCTTGATGGGTAGGACCCCACCAGCTCAGCAGCCAGGAGGCCGAAGACGTAGACGCAGACGTGGATCGCGAGGCGGCGACGGCAAGTCAAAAAGGAAGAAGCACCCAGAGATGCAGTACCAGCGGAGTACATAGTCGATGGAGTTGGGCCAGTCCAGCTTGGGTGCTCTCGGTTCAGTGACAGTTACGGTGACGCTTAGTTTTAGTTTTTCTTCCGCGAGTGGCTTGTAGTGAGGATTACATGTACCAGGCATAAGCCTGTAGTTTCAGTACTCTGATATATTGTGGACACTCCCTTCGTGGAGATTTAATTATATATATGTGATTATTGTGGACTTGCTCTTACTTTTTATGCTACTATTCTGCGATCGAAAAGGGCCGGCAGAATTGGCGTTTTGTAGTGGCAACCTTCCCGTGAGTCGGTGCCACCGCAAAGCGGCAATTCTGGGCTAAGACCCCGGTGGTTGAAAAGAAAAAAAAAGGGGGTCTTACAATGACTCACCAGGGTTGGACTTAGATTCCCTTCTGGCTCTGGATGCCATTGAAGAGGAAAGAGAGAAATCTGCTCTGAAGCTTAAAGAAAAGGCTGTTTCTAAAGCCTATGATCCGTATGATAATCCCCCATCATCTCACTCTGATGATGAGGATGATTCTGATGTATCTGAAAAGTCAAGGAAAAAGAAAGCTGCCCAAAAGAAAAGGAAAGCTGCTGCTCCTCCTCCTCCCAGTAAAGATAATGATACTCCTTATTATATTCTGAAGGGCATTGACCCTAAGTCAAAGGAATTTCAGCATTGGATGTGGTTCTCAAAGAACCAGCAGAAAGAAAGGAAAAGATCTAAAAGATATGACAGTCCTGGTTCAAGATGGACTCCCAGAGGTCCTCCTCCTCCTCCTCCAGGTGCAGGAGCTTCTGGTAATCTTTCTGCCAACCCTTCTGCTTCTTCAGGAAAATCTGCTCCATCAGCAAGACCTGCTTCATCTCAGCATCAATCAAGGAAAAGCTCTCATAGCTCTCATGGAAAGTCTCATTCTGACAGTCAAATGCATGAAGCAGAAGTGAAAGAACAAGTTAAGGAGGTTGTGTATCTAAAGCCAACTTTTTCACCTCCTCCTTCTCCTAAGAGAAAGGTTTCAACTGCTGCACCAATTCAGTCTGAGAAAGTTGTTTTAAAAGGTAAGTAGTTTACTTTGTTTTAAAATTCTAGCAAGAACCTTTTGCTAAGTTTGCTCCAATATCTTATCTAGATAAAGAATCAGATGCTGCTCCTCCTGAGCCTGTTTATGAAAGTCCAGAGCTAGATCCTAACTTTAGGATGGCTCGTTTTCACGAACTAGTTGGAGCAGCTCAAATAAGAAAAGCAAAAGCAGAAGGAAAAGATATTACTGGTTTAACCACCATGTCTGCTTTCAGAAAGAAAGAGTTTGAAAAGTTCCAAGTCAATCCTGATGTATTTGATCCCTCAAAATATATGGAAAAGCATCCTGAAGCAGTAGTCCCAAGAGCTGCAGAATTGAAGATCATTGGTATGCAGGATTTGAAGCTATCAAAGAAAGAATCTGATGATCCTCTAAGGAAAATTTCTTTTGTTCCTAGTTCTTCTGCCCCCTTGCGAGACTCTGTAGATTCTTAATAGTTTGATTGACTGCTGTGTTATATTGGTTTATTATCTATCTGTTTGATAATCTGCTAGTTAACTGTTAACTATTTCCTGCATTAATTTTAGTGTTCTATAGCTAGCTATATGCTTTAGTTTTTGGAAGACTTAACTCAAATAGGGGGAGATTGTTGGTACCCTAGTTTGATTTGAGTTTAGTCCTCTCCTTTGTGCTCCTTGACCCAAGAATTATCTATGGTCAATGGTTAGTAGTCTAGCTGTAGAGTCCTCACTTTTCCAGATTGAGAATTTGGTTAAGTAGTTTTTCGTTCGACTATAGTCGAACGCCGCTCGACTATCGTCTATCGGCTGAACGACGATCGTCTATCAGTTGGTCGACGCTCTGTCTGCGTTGATAGTTCGACTATCTGCTTGATAGGTCGACTATCTGCTTGGCGTGGTAGTTCGACTATCTGTCCTGGTAGATCGACTACCTGATAGTTCGACTATCTGGTGATAGGTCGACTATCTGTTCCGCTTTGATAGGTCGACTATCTGTTGATAGGTCGACTATTTGTCGTCTTTGATAGTTCGACTATCTGTCCTGATAGTTCAACTATCTGATAGTTCGACTATCTGTTGATAGATCGACTATCTGGTCTGCTTTGATAGTTCGACTATCTGTTGATAGGTCGACTATCTGTTTCCTGAGGTAGGTCGACTATCTGCTTGATAGGTCGACTATCTGTTTGTTTCTGATAGTTCGACCATCTGTCGATAGGTTGACTATCTGATAGCTCGACTATCTGTTGATAGCTCGACTATCTGTTTTGCCCTGATAGTTCGACTATCTGTTGATAGGTCGACTATCTGATAGTTCGACTATCTTCTGGTAGTTCGACTATCTGCTGTGATAGTTCGACTATCTCCTTTGATAGTTCGACTATCTGGATCGTTCGACTATCTGCCCGATAGCTCGACGATCTCCGTGCGTCGGTCGACGATCTCCGAAGGTCGTTCGACGCTTTCTGTCTGCCTTTATATTTTGTATTTATTTATTATATTTAATTAATTAATACATTAATCTGGCATATCTTTTTAGCTGTATTATAATAATATTTCCAGGCATATCTGCTCTATTCTTTTTGCCTGAGTCAAATCTTTTTAGATAAAGTTGTTTGTCTTATTAGCTGACATTATAAATTACTTTATCTGTTGTCAGCCCTTTATAGCCGTTAGACTGAAAAGTCTTCTTTTTGCTATAAGGAGTTTGTTTCTGATATGACTTTATTTAGTACTTTATTATCAAATTGTTTCCTGCAGCTTCCTAGAAAAAGGTTATTCCTTTTATAGAATGTTTCTGCTGCAGAGTTTGTTGTGTCTTCTTGATATTTACAGCTCAGGTCTCAAGTCTCAGAAGAAGACAAATTATTCAAACTGAAGAGAGCCGTTGCTTGCTGATGTTATATAAAGGACCCTTTGAAGAAGGATTCAGGCTAGCATATAGCTAACTAGTGTTACACATATTTTCAAGCATTCAAGCCTTCATCAAGATCAAGCTTTCTGCTCTCAGCAATTTCCATCTAACTGAGAAGTGTTAAGATCTTCTACTCTTCTTCAACCTGAGTTCTCCTGCTTTCAGGAAGTTCAAACTCAGAGTTCCTTTGAAGAAGAAGAAGAAGATAGCTGCTTGAAGATCTTTACTTTATTATTTATCTTCTTATAGTTTTTCCTTCAGAGTTTTCTGAAAAGTTTTCTGCACTGAAGCAAGACTTCACCTGGACATCTTTGAGCCAGGGGGAGCCTTGATTCTTTAGAGCTTTCTAGCTCAGTGCAAGTTTTTGTGCTTCTCTAATCTTTGTAAAATAGAGAAGACATCTTAACCTTCTTCCCCCTCCTGTACAGGGTTATTACTCCCTTCAAAAGTATCCCTTGGTGGCAGGGCACCTGATCAAAAACCTGTGCTTGGTTTTTAGACACCTGATCAAAAGTCTAAAGGGTTTCTGGATCTACCTGAAGCAGATCCTGTTGGTGGCAGGGCACCTGATCAAAAACCTGAGTGGATTCCTACCGTGTGGGTAGAAGAGTGGACGTACCCAAGTTGTTTTGGGAACCACTATAAATTTCCTTGTGTCGTCTGGATTCACTTGTTTAATTCCTGCATTGTGGCTGTGAATAGATATAACTAGGATTGCTAGTTGCTGATTAGGTTTTCCAAGCCTTAACTGTAATTACAGTTAGCTTGAGTTTGTACACATCACTTGTGTTAGGCTCTAAGGTTAAATCAATATCTATAATCTTTTCATTCCGCACTTCACTCCAAGGGAGTTGGGTAGACCATTAAGTTTTGTCTAGTGCAAAATTTGATAACTCTATTCACCCCCCCTCTAGAGTAGTATCTATCCCTTCACTTTCATCCGGCCTCGGGTAGAGGAGGACAAGTGTGAAGACCGGGCAGATGTGGGAACCCGGGGAGGGATCAGAGCAATACACGGGGGGGGGGGGGGGGGTGGGGGCAGGGATCGAGGCCTCCCATAAGGCGAGCCTCCACACCATGTACCGACAGAGCGTTGGCTCCACATCCTAGACCCCGCCCCTGGAAGAAAGAATCACCTTCACGGCTCAGGACATGCCGGGTCACGAGGACCCCTTTTGCGATGCGCTGGTCATCCGGACGGCCATCGAGGATTTCACCATCTCTCGGATTCTCATCGACAACGGGAGTTCCGTCAACGTCATCTTCAAGAAGGCGTTTGACGCGATGAAGGTGGAGGCCAGAAGGGTGTTGGCCTCAGATGGGCCCCTGTTTGGCTTCTCGGGGGAGAGGAAGGAAGTCGAGGGAGGGGTCGGACTCCAAGTCTCTCTGGGGGGGGGGGGGCAGTCCCGCAATTGCAAGTTCGTCATCGTGGACGCCCCCAGTAGCTACAGCGACATCTTTGGGAGGCCCCTCATAAGCGCCTTCCGCTGCGTCCCCTCGTCCTTCCACCAATGCCTAAAGTTCAACGTCGAGGGGGTCCAGGCCAGGGTCCACGGGAGACCCTAAGATGGCAAGGGAGTGCTATGTCACTGCCGTAAACTCCATCTCATGGAAGGAGGGTGCTGAAGAGATGGGGCAAAGGATGGAGGAGGCAGAGCAGGGGGTTGGTCCGGAAGAGATGGAGGTGGAGGGGAGCTGCGCCCAGAAGGAAGAAGTGAAGGAAGCTCAAGAGCCGGCCGAGGCAATGGCCGTGGAAGAAGCCAAAGCAGAGGCCTTTGCTTCAGGAGGATGGGAGGTTGAGGAATGGGGGGAGCGGCCTCGCCTGGAAGTGGAGGAAGAGGTGGTGGAGATGGAGGTTCTCACCCTCGGAGGCAAGGTGGAGAAGGTTCACGTCAGCGGGGGGCTGACCCCGGAGGCCCAAGGCAAGATGCTGGAGTGCATCCAGAGGAATGTGGACATCTTTGCCTGGAGAGCTGCAGAGATGCCCGTGGTCGACGCCGACGTGGCCTCCCATCGCCTCAACCTGGATCCAGAGGCTCGCCCCGTCCAGCAGAAGAAGAGGCCTATCGCGGATAGGTTGGCCGAGATGATTCGAGAGGAGGTGTCCAAGCTCCTTAAGGCCGGTTTTGTATCCGAGATCCAATACCCCGACTGGGTCTCCAATGTTGTAATGGTTAAAAAAGGAGATGGCCGGTGGCGTATGTGTGTTGATTTTTCGCTTCTTAATAAATCATGTCCTAAGGATTGTTACCCCTTGCCTTGGATCGACGCGCTGGTTGACTCAGCCGTCGGTTTCCCTGTAATGAGTTTTTTAGATGCATTTTCAGGTTATCACCAGATCAGGATGCACCCTCCCGACATCAAAGATGTCTCCTTCATCACCGGGGATGGATGCTACTGTTATAAAATGATGCACTTCGGGCTAAAGAACGCAAGGGAGACTTATCAAAAAATGATGGACAGGGTCTTTCGAGAGCAGAAGGGAAGGAACTTGGAAGTGTACGTTGACGACCTCATGATCAAGAGTCAAGACGACGACTCTCACCTCCAGGATCTGGAGGAAACCTTCACCACCCTACGCGATAACAAGATGAGGCTGAATCCCTTGAAGTGCATCTTTGGGGCGAGCAAGGGCAAATTTCTGGGCCAACTCCTCACCCCCGCTGGGGTAGAACCCAACTCCGATAAGGTCCGGGCGATTATGGAGTTGGGGTCGCCTCGGGATACAAAGGAGGTGCAGCGATTGACAGGGAAGCTGGCAGGGTTGAGCACGTTCCTCTCTCGGGACGGGGAGAAGTGCTCTCCCTTCTTCAAGACCTTGAGAGGAGGCCGGAAGTTCGAATGGACCTCTAAGTGTGAGGAGGCGTTCCAGGCCTTGAAGAGGCAGTTGACTCAGGCCCCCTTGCTCCAGGGGCCAAAGGAGGGGGAGGACTTATTCTTGTATTTGGGGGTTGGGGAGGAGACCGTGAGTTCTGTTTTAGTTTGGGAAGACGGGAGGAAACAGCTCCCGGTTTATTATGTGAGCAGGGTGCTGAGGAAGGCCGAGCTCCGCTATCCTATCCTGGAGAAGCTGGCTTTCACCCTAATCATCTCGGCCCGGAGGCTCCGACCTTACTTCCAGGCACACTCGATCCAAGTGGTGACTGACCACCCCCTCCGCAGCATCTTCGAAGGGGTGGAGCATTCGGGCAGATTAGCTAAGTGGTCGGTAGAGTTGAGCGAGTTCGACGTCTCCTTCATCCCTCGACTCTCGATCAAGGCCCAAGCTATGGCCGACTTCTTGGCTGACTATGTGGTCTAGGTAGCGGAGGAAGAACTCACTCGCCTAGTTCCTTGGAGGGTCATGGTGGATGGTGCTTCGGGGAGGCATTCCCTTGGGGAGGGAATCATCTTGGAGAGCCCCCAAGGAACGAGGATCGAGCAGACAGTGGTGATACACTTTCCCATCACCAACAATCAGGCGGAGTACGAAGCTGTGATTGTGGGTCTGTGTTTTTCCAGGGAACTAGGCCTGCATGATGTGGAGGTCCTCACTAACTCCATGGTGGTGTCTTCCCAGATTAATGGGGAGTTTGAGGCAAGGGAGCCGACTCTACAACTCTACTTGGCGAAGGTAAAGGGAGTCATCAGCACCTTCCAGACCTTTTCCATTCGACACGTGCCTAGGGAAGAGAGCGAGCAAGTAGATCAGCTGGCAAAGCATGGCCCCCGGGTGGGGGGTACCCTCACAAATCTCTTCCGCCCATCCATCGAAGAAGGGGAGTTGATGAAGGTGGAGCAGCACCCCTCGTGGATGGATCCCTTCGCGACATACCTGTCCACTGGGGAGTATCCAGAAGGGATGGATAGGAAAAAGCTCAAGTACAAGTCAGCATACTATATCATGCGAGACGACCAGCTATACCAAAAGACCCTCTCCGGGATGTTGGCGCGCTGCGTGGCCTAGGGGGAGGTCCCGAGGATCTTGGAAGAAACTCACTCCGGGGAGTGCGGGAGCCATTCCGGGAGTCAAACCTTGGAGGGTCGTATCATCAGGCAGGGGTATTTTTTGCCGACCCGGAGCCAAGACGCGACGAAGTTTGCGAAGGAATGCCACAAGTGCCCGCTGTTCGCCCCCCTCCAACTACAGCCGGCCCAACGCCTCAGGAGTATCATAGCCCCCTGACCATTTGCAATCTGGGGAATGGACTTGGTTGGGCCCTTCCCCCAGGCCAGCGGCCAGAGAAGGTTCCTGCTCGTGATGATTGATTATTTCTCTAAGTGGTTGGAAGTTAAGGAGTTGGCCAAGGTAACCTCCCAGGTCATCAGGAACTTCGTATGGGGGGAGATTATCTGCCGTCATGGGTTGCCTCAGGCCATCGTCATGGACAACGTCCCTCAGTTTGCCAGCACCGAGTTTATCAGCTTTTGCGAACAGCTTGGGATCGACCTTAGGTTCGCCTCGATTCATCACCCCAGGAGCAACAGGCAGGTAGAGGCGGCAAACAAGATCATTGTTAACCTCCTCAAAAAGGAGGTATCGAATCTTAGAGGAAGCTGGGTGGAGCAACTCCCTTCGGTCCTCCGGGCCCTTAGAACCACACCTAATACGGCGACATGAGAGACTCCCTTCAAGCTCTGTCATGGGTGCGAGGCGGTGCTTCCAGTAGAGTTCGAGGTTCGAACCCCTCGGGTGGTCGAGGCTGGAGAGGGCAGAGAGGAATGGAGGACCGAGAACGAGGAGGAGCTGCGGATCTCACTCGACATGGTTGAGGAATCGCGAGACCTCTCAGCCATCAGGCAAGAGGAAGTGAAGAGGAGAATGGTCAAATACTTCGACAAGCACGTCAGAGTCAAACAATTCGCGGAAGGGGACTTGGTCTTGAGAAAGGTGGATGCCACAGGAAGGTCAGCCACCGTGGGGAAGCTCAATCCCAACTGGGAGGGACCATACATCGTACATGAGGCATTGAAGTCAGGAGGGTACCGCCTCCGGAATGTGGAGGGCGAGACCCTCAGTCTCACCTGGAGTGGTGATGACCTGAAGCGTTTTTCCCTTGAGTCATGTAAACGTCGCTTAAGTTTCTAATAAAGCTTCTGTTGATGAACTTGTGCCCCGACGATGAAAAGCACAAATGCAAGTCTGCCTCAGACCCCGAGAAGATCCTGCTGCCAGGCTCCCATCAAGCTGGCAGGGCTGGATGTCACTCAGAGGAGTCTGCCTTAGACCCCGAGCAGATCCTGCTACCAGTCTCCCATCAAGCTGGCAGGGCTGGATGTCACTCAGAGGAGTCTGCCTTAGACCTCGAGCAGATCCCGCTGTCAGGCTCCCATCAAGCTGGCAGGGCTGGATGTCACTCAGAGGAGTCTGCCTCAGACCCCGAGTATATCCCGCTGCCAGGCTCCCATCAAGCTGGCAGGGCTGGATGTCACTCGGAGGAGTCTGCCTCAGACCCCGAGATGATCCCGCTGCCAGGATCCCATCAAGCTGACAGGGCTGTATGTAACTCAGAGGAGTCTGCCTTAGACCCCGAGCAGATCCCACTGCCAGGCTCCCATCAAGCTGGCAAGGCTGGATATCACTCGGAGGTGTCTTTCTCAGACCTCGAGCAGATCCCACTGCCAGGCCCCCATCAAGCTGGCAGGGCTGGATGTCACTCGGAGGAGTCTGCCTCAGACCCCGAGCAGATCCCGCTGCCAGGCCCCCATCAAGCTGGCAGGGCTGGATGTCACTCGGAGGAGTCTGCCTCAGACCCCGAGCAGATCCCTCTGCCAGGCTCCCATCAAGCTGGCAGGGCTAGATGTCACTCGGAGGAGTCTGCCTCAGACCCTGAGCAGATCCCGCTGCCAGGCTCCCATCAAGCTGGCAGAGCTGGATGTCACTCAGAGGAGTCTGCCTCAGACCCCGAGCAGATCCCGCTGCCAGGCTCCCATCAAGCTTGCAGGGCTGGATGTCACTCGGAGGAGTCTGCCTTAGACCCCGAGCAGATCCCGCTGCCAGGCTCCCATTAAGCTGGCAGGGCTGGATGTCACTCGGAGGAGTCTGCCTTCGACCCCGAGCAGATCCTGCTGCTAGGCTCCCATCAAGCTGGCAGGGCTAGATGTCACTCGGAGGAGTCTGCCTTAGACCCCGAGCAGATCCCGCTGCCAGGCTCACTTCAAGCTAGCATGGCTGGATGTCACTCGGAGGAGTCTACCTCAGACCTCGAGCCGATCCCGCTGCAAGGCTCCCATCAAGCTGGCAGGGCTGGATGTCACTCGGAGTAGTCTGTCCCCGAACCCCCCGAGCAGATTCTCTACCTCGGTAGAGAGCCACGAATGAATCGGCGGGTTGACGAGGGATCCCGACATGATGTTGAGTAAGGAAGGCCGGCTCCGTCCTAAAGATCGGCGGGTCCCATTGAAGGGGGCCCGGGCGGCGAAGGTGCTAGCCACCCTCGCCACGAATGGATCGGCGGGTCGACGAATGGATCTCAGCACGATGGCGAACCACGAAAGCTGCCCCCCGGCCTAGAGATCGGCGAGCCCCCAGAGAAGAGGGCCCGGACGGCAACAACCCGACCGCGCCAATGCCCCCGGAAGCCGGCTCGCCCAAAGTCCAAACGCGCTCCAGGCTTTTCTCGCCCACCCAATGACACGGATGGGTTAGCGAGCCCAAATGGAATTGGCAAGTCGCTCCCTCGCATCGCGACCACCCAACCTACCCCACGCTCCTAAGCCTAAGTTCAGAGTTTAAAGCGAGCGGACGACCTCACTCGCTCGCTCACTATCGCGACATCCATGAGAACATTCAAGGATAAAAGAAATCATAATTAGCGCGAGAATCAAGAGGCGAGTGCAAGAAATAAGGATATTCACGTTTCAGATCAAAAAAGAGTTTTGTACATTGGCGAAATTCAAAAGAGATAAGGCTATTACAAAAAATGGGCTTTGGCCCGCGTCACCGCCACGGCAAAAGTGGGACGAATGCATGCTCTCGGCGAGGCGAGCCCTGAGCGGCGGACCCTTATATGGGGTGGTATGGCCCGTCGCCTGGCTCTGGTACCAGAAGGAACAGCTCCGGTACCACCTCGCTCGCCAAAAGCTTGGCACCGTTGTCCTTGATAAGGTTGGCCCTCTGCAGCGTCCGGAAAGTGTATTTTACAGCGTTGGCCGCATTCTTCTGCATCATCACTTCGATCTCGTGATCGCTGTAATGAGCGAGCTGGCAGCCGCTTGTAGATGGCGGTGGGGCGGCTGCTGCAGCCCCCAACGCGTCCACTCGCTTCTGAAGTGCCTGCTTCTCCTGTTAGAGGGTGGCGACCTCAGTACCCAGCCGGCTGGCAGTCGCCGCGTCCTGTGAAAAGGAGAAAAACCGAGTTAAGTTATGCGGGAGGGAGTAAAGGTTGAGTCGAGTCAAGGAACCTACCACTCTACCTAGGTACTGAGCGAGAGCGGCCTCCGCCGCATCAGCCCGCTTCCGCAGCTCGTCTGCCTCTTCCCGAGCTAGTTGGCGGGCCACCTCCTTCTCGTCGATGAGCTTGGTAAGGGATGCAGCGCTCTTGTCCAGCCGAATACACCGCCGACCGACCATATGGGTCAGCTCGAGGCTGCAAAACTGGGCCCGCGCGCTTTCATAGATCAGCACCCGCGTCGTATCCTCGTCGTAAACGGCGGCATCCTCCGCCTATAGACGCCGAAGGTGAGGTTGTAAGCATCCCCGCTGCTGGAGTCATCCTCCAACCAGCTCGACAGCAGCGAGGAAATGTAGACCCTGGTGGTCTCCTTATCCCACTGAAGCAGCGGGACTCCGGCCTCATCCGCGGGCCCCTCGCCGTAACCAAAGTTATGATGGCCCCCGGGGGATTGCCTTCCCGGCGCTCCGAACCTCCTCCGGCAGCTGCGACGTGCCCGCCTCTCCGCCAGAAGATCTGCCGGCCGGAGAAGCCGCGGGGGCGGGAACGGCGAACGGCTGGCTCACGGGGGCCTTACCCTTGTCGCGGGCTGGGGGACGTGAGCCACCCGCCTTCTTTGACTTCTTGGGTGGTGGCGGATCCTTGGGCTGCTCACGACTGGGCCGCTTCGCGGGAGCAGGGGTTGAGAACTCGCGATGGGCGGCAGTCTCCGCCTCGGCCCGCGCTAGCTCGCCGGCAGCGAGTCGCGCGCTCTCATACGGCGGATGGATAGGGATGTCACGCTCTCCTACAGGAAGTGGAACTTAGAAAAAATTCGAAGAATTCAAGGATGCGTAGATAGGGCGAGCCGCTTACCTTCACCGGGCGGGACAAGGACAAGGTCGTTCAGATTCCTACGGAGGTAGGCCACCTTGAAGTTCTTCCCGGCGAAGAACCCGAACAACCCCGCTTCGTGGCCCCCTAGGGCTGGGGGGAGGTAGCTCGCCTCGCTGAGCTGGACCTGCGAAAAGTGGATGTTTTCGAAGTCCCCCTTGACGAAAATAAATTTCTTGAGTCAGTTGTGGCTCTTATTGACGGTTTCCCACACCTTGACATGGGTTCTGGCGAAGCAGGCGGTCCCGTCCTTATTCGCCCGAAAAGAGAACAACTTGCGGAATACCACAAGGCTGAACTCTATTTTCTCCTCTCGCAGGTAGCAGGTGAACTCGACGACCACTACAATGGAGTTCGGGGTCATCTGCCCGGGAACAACCCCGTAATACTTGAAGATTTGGCAGACTTCCGACCATAGGGGTAGCCGAAGGCCCGCCTCAAAATGGGCCACCGGGAACGCGAGCTCGCCAGCGAATAGCTCTTTCACTCGTTCCTCCTTCCTGGGTCGCCTCGCCTCAAAACCTGGCGGGACGAAAAGGCCGACCGTGTCTACGAATTCCCTCTCCGTAAGGAAGGCGAGAGGGAAATCATGCTTGGAGAAGGTCCAAGCGCATTTGGCCCTCCCCTCCGCCTCGCCACTACCACCACCCATCTTACAGTTGTCTTGTTGAGTGGGACAGAGGGCTTTTTTGCAAAGAGCTAGGGGGGGAGAAGGAGTCTTAAATGAGGTAGGTGAGGAAGGTCCGCCAGGGGCTATTTATAGGGTGAGGAAGGGAGGGAAAAAGCCTTCTTGGGTGGGAAAGTGCGGATAGCAATAAGGCCCTGACGTTTCGACTTCCGAACCCAAGCCGGGTTCTCGCCAACCCGTCAGTCCACTGCAAACCGCCCGGACTCGCGCCCGCATGATTAAATAGCAGCCGCCGAGCGGCCCAGTTTTGACCCGCGCGCGAGTCACCTGTCACATAACCCGCGAGCAACCGGCTCGCCTTCGCCAGTACAGGAAAAGGGCCCGGCGAGGCGACTCGACAAGGCCGAGCCCGTGCGAGGGAAGGTCGGCCGAGCCAGGGAGCCTCGCCCACACAGCCAGTGGAGGTCTGAACGATGGCGCAACCCAGAGAAAATTGCAATAAATATTAGCCCGTGACGGGAGAAAGTAGTTCTGAATTATTACAAATATTTAGACTGTCAAAAGTAAAGAGATGAACACCCTGAGCATTACTGCCGCATGCGGGGCGACCCGGACCCGGCGGATAACGACCGGCAAGGGGAGGGTGAACTCAACGCGGGATCCATTTCCACCTACCTCCCCTCCCCGTACTGGTTCGGGGCGGTACGCAAGGATAGTGATACTCGCGGACCGCCGACAGCTCCCACTGGGTCCTATTGATCTGCTCTGAGGAACGCCTCAGTCGCCCCTCGGCTTGCGTGATATACACACCCGGAGAAGTCGCCTTGTCCTCGTCAGAGGAAAGTCTCGCTCCCTCCAAAGCCGTGAGTTGCTCCTCCGTCTCGGCCTTATCTTTCTCCACTCTGTCGAAGACCTCCTGTAGCAGTAGCGTGTGCTTTTGAAACAGTTGCTTTACCTGCTTCTTCATCCTCTCGGCA
Organism: Platanthera zijinensis; assembly: GCA_039513925.1. Classification (NCBI taxonomy): domain Eukaryota; kingdom Viridiplantae; phylum Streptophyta; class Magnoliopsida; order Asparagales; family Orchidaceae; genus Platanthera; species Platanthera zijinensis. The sequence continues at coordinate 106,340,535 of CM077079.1, read as the reverse complement.
TCACGCGGGTCTCCCAGGTACTCGGAGATGCTGTCTGCATCCAGGAGGGGGGGGGGGGCGAGTACCCTCCGCTCATCTCGGCGTCAGACGAAGAGACCACATTATAACCTGCAGAGGTAAGTTCAGAAGGATCAATGACCGCAAGCAGGCCAAAGACAGAGGGTTTACCTGGTGTCGGTACGCCGCCCGCATCATCAGTAGGCCTAGAGGTGCCCGGCCGACCCTGGATGGGTTCTCCTCCAAGAGTAACAAAGGGTTTTCCCAGGCCGTGGGGCCTTGGCGACGGAGACACCACAGGAGGGACAGGTTCCTGCAGCAAGGGAATAGCCACCCGATTGGCCGCCGCCAGAGCGGAATGCCCGGGATCTCCCTCATTTTCCCAAACTCCCCGAGACGTCTCCTACCAAAAGGAAAGAAAAGTCAAGAAGCGGGGGAAGGGAATAATCGAGCAAGGGAAGCGCATATACCTTAGGGATGACCTCGGCACCGCTGACCGAGCTGGAGGTAGGGTCGTCGCTCCCTGAAGACCGCCGGACGATCTTCGCTTTCTTTGGCTTAAAAAGGGGGCCAGGCGACCCATACGCTAGCCACGGGGCGGCTTCGAGAGTCGCATCCCGGACACGCTCCCTCGCAGCCGCCAAACGAGCCCACATCTCCTCAGACATAAGCATCTCACGGTTATAGATCGCAGAAGGGAGTAAAGTAGAGGAATTACCCCAGAGGCTGGACAACTTATTTATATCGAGGAGGTGGGCCCCACCAAAAGATTCCCTCCAGCTCAGCAAGGTTTTCGCCGAACACGTGAGGGTTGGATGTTTCTTTCCGAGCCTTTTTCAAAAGCTCGCAAAGAGCGGGGATTATGTACAACCCCGTGTTCGTAGAAGGGGCTCAGGTAACCAGGCGGGCCGCCCCCAACCCGCGCATCAAAGGGTCACCCTAGCGAGCCAGCCTGGCCCGCGCCCCCTAGGCGGGCCATCCTCTGGCCCGCGCCCACCCTAAGCGGGCCAGCCCTGCCCGCGCCTATTTTGGCGGGCCAGCCCCGCCCGCCTCTCCTAGGCGGGTTGGCCCGCGCTATCCCAGCGAGCCGGCCTTGGCCCGCGCCTCACGCCGAGTGGAAGCATTGAAGGGCTGCTCGCTCAATTTCCAATAGGGAGGATTTCTTACTATCTTACCTTATTGGCCTGCCCCTAGCCGGTCAAACAGCGGGGTCTCGCTGTTGGCAGACCCAGGTGAGCTGCATATAGCTGTTTAGAACAGCGGAGTTTGGCTGTTGGCAGGCCAGCCCGAGGAGCTTTTAGTAATTTCAAGGCAGCAAAGGTTAGTTATTTACAGACCATCTTCACAATCCTATAAATAGGACCTAAGGGGTACCTCAGAAGGCAGGCTTACTTGCTCCCCAGTCTTCTAGCGCTTTCTGAGGTACCTTAGCCTGACATCTGGCTAAGGACGGGAAGCGCTCAGCGATCTTCCGGGTTTGTGGTGGGACTTTCGAGCCGGGCCCTTGGACTAGTCCTTTGCTCTCTTTTCTTTGTTATTTTTCTTGCAGGAGCGAAGTAGGTGCGCGACCACCCCTTCCCCAAGGGTGAACTCCACAAGAGACCGATTTTCGGTTTCAACAATTATATTAAATAATTAAATTTAGGTTTATATAAAAATATATACTATATAAAACTATATATATATGTAAATAAAAAAAAAAACTATGACAAATTAATTTTATCATATCAATATATATATGTATCTATGCTTGTATAATTATATATATAAAATAATTTTATAATAGAATAAATAAATAATTAAGATAATTATTATATATATATATTAATCTAGAACTATATAATATAAATAATATGTTTCTGTGTTTGACATAAATGATCAATTGGCTTGGTGGAATGGTTTCTAGTTGTTATCTCTGGCTGCTTGGGATTGAGACCAGGACAATGCAGGTTATTTTTTGATTTATTCCAGCCCGCAACCCGCTCCAGCCCGCAACCCACCAGGACCTGTAACCGCAACCTGCTCTAGCCCGCAACCTGCCAGTACCTGCAACTTGCAGCCCGTATGTAACACCCCAAAAAGTCCCCAAAAAGAGTCAACATGAAGTTTGAGGTGCAGGTCATTTTACACGGCCTGGGACACGGGCGTGTCCCAGGGCGTGTCAGGGGTACACGGCCTGGGACACGGGCGTGTCCCAGGGCGTGTCACTCAATAAAATTCGAAAATGGCCTGTTCGAGTCAGAAAATTACACGGCCTTGAACCAAGCCTTGAACACGGGCGTGTCAGGGTGGACACGGGCGTGTCCAATGCCGTGTGCCTACCCGTGTACTGCTTGCAGCTCGATGCGACAGGGGTGACACGGGCGTGTCTCAGGAATGACACGGGCGTGTCAGGTTCGACACGGGCGTGTCGATGCCCATGTTCTGGTAAATCTCAGTCGGTTCGTATACCACGTGTGCCGCTTAAGGGTACACGGCCTGTGACACGGGCGTGTCACAGGCCGTGTCAACCAAAAATTGGGTTTTTTGGGCAAATCGTGGCCATTCAGATTTCTCTCTTTTGATCCAAGGGCTCAGGTGATTCCTGGCTGGATTAAATTCGTGAAGGCTGATGAAGATTCATTCTTCATGTGCTTAAGGAAGAGAGAAAGAGAGAGGAGGAAGAAGAAGGAGGAGGAGATCAAGCCACCGGCGGAGTTCCCGTGGTCCGATTCGTGATCCGAAGCCGGCGTTGTGAAGGCAAGGCTGCTGCGGTTCTTTCTCACCGGCTAGTTTTCGATGGCTCCGAAGAGATCGACAAGGGTAACGATCTCCCTCCTTGGACATGTGAAGTCCTTCTTTTCTGCATTGCATAGGGAAAACCCTTCCCCGCGAGTGTGCGGTGGGTTGTGGTGTCCCTTGGGGTAGATATGTGAAGTCCCCCTTGTTAGAGGCCGGAATTGGAGTACGGCTCTAGGCATGCTGTGTGAAGCCCATTTGGACATGGTCTGGATTGGTGATGCTTGTTTGCATATCGGAGAAGGCTCCGTGATTATGGCTTGTGTTGCCTTGTGCCTACCTATTGCTTGGTGCATCAGGAAGTACTGGATGATGTCCAGGAAATGAAGAGGGTTGGATGCAACTCTTGTGGCCGTGCGTTGCCACTTTATGAGCGGTTGAGCCGTTGGGCTGCAACTCGATGAAAAGGCAGATTGCCGAACAGGAAAGGTGAAACCGACCCGCGCCTATAAATAGCCATGGATACTTCCGTATTCGAGGTGGCACGGCGACTTGAGCAACGGGGGGTGGCTGATCCGTACCTGCGTTAGGTCCGTCCGACTTGGAAGCCTGGTTATAGGTTTTGTTGGAGCGCCTAATGAGAGTCTTAGGCCCGCGCGCCGGAAAGACTAGAATGCTCAAATACCGTGTAGACGGTGGTGTTGACCCTGATATTCCGGTACACCAAGAATGTGCCCTGAGTGCACGGACTGTCGGGTCGTGTGGTCGATAGTTTTGATGGCTTGAATGTGCCTGCGCGCACATAGTTTCTATATGATGATGCCATGCTTTGCAGGGAAAGAATGCTCATGCCCCCGAGAGAGGGGTAAGATTGTTATAATTGGGTCAGCTGAATGCTGACCGTTGCATTGTTTGCCACCGGTTGGGTGGATTGTTTCCCGTGCAGGTGCTGGAGAGCCAAGTGGTAGGTGATGGGCTGAAGCCCTACTGCTGTTGCTGCTGCTGCTGCGGCTAGCCCTTGAAGGCTAAGCAAATGGTTTTGTTTATGTTGTTTTCCTCATGTATGGCCGGCCTGCGCGCCGAGGTTTGTAATCCATGTTGTATGGAAAGAGGAACTGTAAGGCCTTAAGGCCAAACTCTATGTATTTGTGTACATTCCGTGGTGATATATAAAGGTGGTTTATATATTGGAAATTCCTGGTTAGAGTTCAAATTATAACTTAAAGCTTCCGCTAGAATGCTCTGAGGTAGGATTCATGTTTGGTTTGGTATTATCCTGTGACTTCACCGTCTGTTTGTGGCATATAGTGTGGGGCCCCGGCCAGACCTTCTACTATACGTCATTTAACGGATGGGGTCGTTACATTTTGGTATCAGAGGGAGGTTGTGTTTATGCGCCCTGCTGTAACGCTAATGAACTCTGGAATGTCCACTAAGGAATGTACAAAATCTTGTTTGAGGAATCTGCGCGTTCCTTTTTGTGTTGTTTTGCTTGCATACGTTCGCTAATGTGTGTCTTGTCCACCTATAGGTGACGCGTAGTGGTGCTGGGCAGTCTGAGCCCCAGCGCTCTGATGAGAGTGCGGCACCAGCTGAGGTGCCAACACCTCCTCCATCTGCGGAAACTGTTCGCTTAGTTGCTGAGGCACTATTTGCCATGATTCAGCCGACCGGGCAAGCGCAGCCGGCAGTAGTGCCAGTTCGTGTTGATGTAAGACCCGAGCCGGTCGAGGCTGTAGATCCACGAGCAGCTGACTGACAGTTGAAGCAATTCATGAGCTTCAGTCCTTCTATGTTTACGGGAATGGGATCCCCAACGCAGGCAGAGGATTGGTTGTCGCGTGTCAAGCGGATAATGACAGCGATCAGGGCGGAGGAAACTCTAAAGGTCACCTTGGCCACCTTCATGCTTGAAGGAGAGGCGCGGTTGTGGTGGGACGAGGTTGAGGTACACCATTTGGCGGGCAGGCAATTAACGCAAGTGTCGATTGAGGAGTTCTCTCGAATATTTCTGGCGAAGCATGTCCCAGCGGCGCAACGCATTGCTATGGAAAATGAGTTCCAACGGTTAAAGCAAGGGGAAGATAGCGAGGATATCTACTTGCATGAGTTTACCAGGTTGGGACGATATGCGGGTACAATCTTCGCGGATGACCAAAGGAAAATGAATCGGTTCTATGAAGGATTGCGGGATGAGTTGCGATTCCTGCTTTCGAGTTCAGTGAACCAAGGGTTTCAGGCGTTGGTTGATACTGCGTGCGCGTTGGAGAAGGACATGAGGCGGGTGCACGGGAATAAGGGCTTGGTTGCGTCGAAGCCAGAGTTTCAAGCACCTCGCCCGAGCAAGTCGTTTTACCAGAAGAAAGGGGGCAAGAGGTCCAAGCCATCTGGGCAAGTGACTACGACCGTTGTGTCGGGAGCGACATCAAGGCCGGATTCTCGTACATGCTATAACTATGGCCGGGTGGGGCATATAGCTCGTGACTGTCGGGTTGTTCAGCCCAAAGGGGACAAGAAGACGGGTGCGTCTTATGCTGAGAAGGGCAAAGCGGTGGTTGATTCCTCTGCATCTCAGGCACAACCCCGAATCTATCAGCTTGGCCAACAGGAAGCGATTAAGCAAAGTGACGTCGTCACAGGTACGAGTTGATTTAGTTTACTTGCTGGTGCTTTTGTTTTTGGTTATGTATAGCTTGTGCATGATGTGTGTGCTGCAGGCTTTGTCCTGATTCGGAATAATTTGGCGAGAGCCCTGTTTGATACGGGTGCTTCGCATTCTTTTCTGTCTGAGGATTTCGTATCTCGAATTGGGGTACCAAGTCATGTGACGGTGGATAGTACAAGGGTGCTATTGCCGAATGGCTGTGTGATGCTTGCGGATAGGGCTTGCGATGTTGATGTGCAAATAGGAAGTCGAGATTTCAGTTTGAGTGCAGCTGTGCTACCGTTATCGGAGTTTGATGTGATCTTTGGTATGGACTGGCCCTCGGAGCAGCGTGCCTTTATTGATTGCAACTCCAAGGAGATTACACTGGGCCAGAATACCGGACTTGTGACGAAGTTCGCTGGTATGCGAGGAGTTGGCGGGACTCTGTTGTCTGCACTCCAAGTCGTCAATGCTGTTCGGAAGGGCGCAGAGTTATTCTTCACGCTAATTCAGGCTGTTGAGCCAAAGGCCAGTGTCGGTGAAGTACTAGTTGTGTCAGAGTTTGCCGACGTGTTTCCTAAAGATCTTCCTGGGTTACCACCCCAGCGGGAGATTGACTTCTCTATTGAGTTGGTGCCAGGTGCGAAACCTATGGCCCTCTCTCCATATCGCGTCGCGCCAAAAGAGATGGCTGAGTTGAAAGTCCAATTGCAAGAGTTGTTGGAGCAGGGATATATACGCCCAAGTATGTCACCTTGGAGCGCGCCTGTTCTCTTTGTGAAAAAGAAAGACGGTAGCTTACGGTTATGTATTGACTACCGCGAATTGAATAAGCTGACGGAGAAAAATAAATATCCGATCCCGCGGATTGATGACCTCTTTGATCAGCTGGCAGGATCAACGGTCTATTCCAAATTGGATTTGAAATCAGGATATTATCAGCTGCGGATTAGGGAAGGTGACATTCCCAAGACGGCGTTTGGAACACGCTACGGTCATTATGAGTTCACGGTAATGCCGTTTGGCCTATGTAATGCGCCTTCGGTATTTATGGACCTAATGCATCGAACGTTCAGAGAGTACTTGGATTTGTTCGTTATTGTGTTTATCGATGACATCTTAGTATACTCTCAGTCGGAAAAGGATCATGCAAACCATTTGCGGTTGGTCTTGCATACCCTGCGGAGGAATAAGCTTTTTGCCAAGTTCTCAAAGTGTGAGTTCTGGCTCTCTTTAGTAGCCTTTTTAGGCCATGTGGTAAGCGGAGAAGGTATCGCGGTGGATCCGTTGAAGATAAGTGCCATTCGAGATTGGCCAGTGATGTCTTCAGTGGCCGAGGTCAGGAGCTTCCTTGGACTTGCGGGCTACTATAGACGGTTTGTGGAAAATTTCTCACGGATTGCTTTACCTCTGACCACGCTGACGAGAAAAGATCAAAAGTTCATTTGGACGCCGGAGTGCGCGCGAGCTTTTGAAGACTTGAAGAGTCGTTTGACCACGGCGCCTGTGTTGACATCGCCATGTGGTACCGATGGGTATGAGATCTATAGTGATGCTTCCGGGAGCGGCTTAGGCTGCGTTCTTCTGCAGTTTGGTAAAGTGATTGCTTATGGCTCGCGCTAGTTGAAAGTGCATGAGCGGAATTACCTCGTCCATGATTTGGAGTTGGCAGCGGTAATCTTTGCGCTCAAGTTGTGGCGGCACTATCTATATGGCGTTAAAGTGGATATCTATACAGATCATAAAAGCCTAAAGTATTTGTTGGATCAGAAGGATCTGAATATGCGACAACGAAGATGGATGGAGTTCCTTGGGGACTACACCTTCGAGATTCACTATACTCCCGGGAAGGGAAATGTGGTCGCTGATGCTTTGAGTCGAAAGACTCCGGTACGGGCAAGCTGGTTGCAGAGGCATGATCAGCGTTTAATCCAGGAATTGGAAGCATTGGAGATATCTTGTGTTGACAAGGGTTCGTCGACCGATGCATGCTTGAACTGGACGGAGGTGCAATATGACCTTATGGACAGAGTTCGGCGAGCAACGGAGCTTGATGAAAGTCTCCAGCGCTATGCAAAAGATGGGCCGGATGACCAATTCTCTTGGGATAACGGTTTGTTACGAAGAAATGGTCGAGTGTGCGTCCCGAGTGTGGGTAAATTGAGGGAAGAGTTGATGTACGAAGCTCACTTTGCAAAGTACTCAGTTCACCCAGGGAGCACAAAGATGTACAGAGATCTGAAAAAGCTGTTCTGGTGGCCCGGACTAAAGAAAGATGTCACACGTTATGTGGCTGAATGCAATACCTGTGCGTTAGTGAAAGCAGAATGCCAGAAGCCTGGCGGTTTCCTGAAGTCGTTACCTATTCCGGAGTGGAAGTTCGATGATATTTCGATGGATTTCGTGCACGGGTTGCCGAGATCTCAATGCGGTCATGATTCAATCTGGGTGATTGTGGACCGGTTGATGAAAGTGGCGCACTTCCTTCCAAACAGAAGAGACGATTCAGTGGAAACCTTGGCCAAGCTTTATGTGGAGCAAGTTGTTCGACTGCACGGTGTTCCTCGGAGCATCGTTAGTGACCGTGATGGGCGGTTCACATCGAATGATTGGCGGCTCGTTCATCAAATGTTGGGTACAAAGTTAGCATTTAGTACGGCCTTTCATCCCCAAACGGATGGCCAGACTGAACGAACCAACAAGACGATGGAGGATATGCTCCGCATGTGCGCCCTAGACTTTGGTAAGAGATGGGAAGATTATATATTTCTTGTCGAATTTGCCTATAATAATAGCTACCAAGCGAGTATTGGTATGGTGCCATTTGAAGCTTTATATGGTCGGAAATGCCGTACACCGTTAGCTTGGGCAGAAGCAGGCGAATCTAAGCTGAGTGGGAAAAAGGAAGTCGAAGAAGCTACCTCGCTCATACGTTCTATTCGGGAGAGGCTATTGATAGCCCAAGATCGTCAAGCAAAGTACTACAATGCCAAACATCGGAACGTGGAGTTCGCGGTGGGTGATTGGGTATATTTGAAGATCAAACCCTTCAAAGGCGTGTCCAGGATTCGGCGTTTGAAAAAGCTAAGTCCGAGGTATCTTGGTCCGTTTGAGGTGGTGGAGCGAGTTGGGGAAGCTGCTTATCGACTAACACTTTCAGCAGACTTGGGTGGATTACATGATGTATTTCACATCTCAGTCCTTCGTAAGGCGGTGAAGGATCCAGCTCAAGTGGTGGAGAATGATCGGGTACCGGTCGAGTATGGACTAACGACGAGGGTTAGACCCATTCGGATCGAGGATCGAGCCGAGAAACAGTTGCGGAACAAAGTGATCGGGATGGTCAAGGTCCGATGGGACAATTGTGGCCGTGAAGAGCTAACATGGGAGCGAGAGCAGACCATGCGAGCTGAATTTCCCGAGTTGTTTGTATAAACTGTAGACCGTGTACTTTTTGTTATAACATAGTTATAACATTGCTGGTTCTTGTTTCCTTACCGTGCAAATTTCGGGACGAAATTTTGTTAAGGGGGGGGGGGGGACGGTTGTAACACCCCAAAAAGAGTCAACATGAAGTTTGAGGTTCAGGTCATTTTACACGGCCTGGGACACGGGCGTGTCCCAGGGCGTGTCAGGGGTACACGGCCTGGGACACGGGCGTGTCCCAGGGCGTGTCACTCAATAAAATTCGAAAATGGCCTGTTCGAGTTAGAAAATTACACGGCCTTGAACCAAGCCTTGAACACGGGCGTGTCAGGGTGGACACGGGCGTGTCCAATCCTGTGTGCCTACCCGTGTACTGCTTGTAGCTCGATGCGGCAGGGGTGACACGGGCGTGTCTCAGGAATGACACGGGCGTGTCAGGTTCGACACGGGCGTGTCGATGCCAGTGTTCTGGTAAATCTCAGTCGGTTCGTATACCGCGTGTGCCGCTTAAGGGTACACGGCCTGTGACACGGGCGTGTCACAGGCCGTGTCAACCAAAAATTGGGTTTTTTGGGCAAATCGTGGCCATTCAGATTTCTCTCTTTTGATCCAAGGGCTCAGGTGATTCCTGGCTGGATTAAATTCGTGAAGGCTGATGAAGATTCATTCTTCATGTGCTTAAGGAAGAGAGAAAGAGAGAGGAGGAAGAAGAAGGAGGAGGAGATCAAGCCACCGACGGAGTTCCCGTGGTCCGATTCGTGATCCGAAGCCGGCGTTGTGAAGGCAAGGCTGCTGCGGTTCTTTCTCACCGGTTAGTTTTCGATGGCTCCGAAGAGATCGACAAGGGTAACGATCTCCCTCCTTGGACATGTGAAGTCCTTCTTTTCTGCATTGCATAGGGAAAACCCTTCCCCGCGAGTGTGCGGTGGGTTGTGGTGTCCCTTGGAGTAGATATGTGAAGTCCCCCTTGTTAGAGGCCGGAATTGGAGTACGGCTCTAGGCATGCTGTGTGAAGCCCATCTGGACATGGTCTGGATTGGTGATGCTTGTTTGCATATCGGAGAAGGCTCTGTGATTATGGCTTGTGTTGCCTTGTGCCTACCTGTTGCTTGGTGCAGCAGGAAGTACTGGATGATGTCCAGGAAATGAAGAGGGTTGGATGCAACTCTTGTGGCCGTGCGTTGCCACTTTATGAGCGGTTGAGCCGTTGGGCTGCAACTCGATGAAAAGGCAGATTGCCGAACAGGAAAGGTGAAACCGACCCGCGCCTATAAATAGCCATGGATACTTCCGTATTCGAGGTGGCACGACGACTTGAGCAACGGGGGGTGGCTGATCCGTACCTGCGTTAGGTCTGTCCGACTTGGAAGCCTGGTTATAGGTTTTGTTGGAGCGCCTAATGAGAGTCTTAGGCCCGCGTGCCGGAAAGACTAGAATGCTCAAATACCGTGTAGACGGTGGTGTTGACCCTGGTATTCCGGTACACCAAGAATGTGCCCTGAGTGCACGGACTGTCGGGCCGTGTGGTCGATAGTTGTGATGGCTTGAATGTGCCTGCGCGCACATAGTTGCTATATGATGATGCCATGCTTTGTAGGGAAAGAATGCTCATGCTCCCGAGAGAGGGGTAAGATTGTTATAATTGGGTCAGCTAAATGCTGACCGTTGCATTGTTTGCCACCGGTTGGGTGGATTGTTTCCCGTGCAGGTGCTGGAGAGCCAAGTGGTAGGTGATGGGCTGAAGCCCTACTGCTGTTGTTGCTGCTGCTGCGGCTAGCCCTTGAAGGCTAAGCAAATGGTTTTGTTTATGTTGTTTTCCTCATGTATGGCCGGCCTGCGCGCCGAGGTTTGTAATCCATGTTGTATGGAAAGAGGAACTGTAAGGCCTTAAGGCCAAACTCTATGTATTTGTGTACATTCCGTGGTGATATATAAAGGTGGTTTATATATTGGACATTCCTGGTTAGAGTTCAAATTATAACTTAAAGCTTCCGCTAGAATGCTCTGAGGTAGGATTCGTGTTTGGTTTGGTATTATCCTGTGACTTCACCGTCTGTTTGTGGCATATAGTGTGGGGCCCCGACCGGACCTTCTACTATACGTCATTTAACGGATGGGGTCGTTACACCGTAACCCGCAACCCGCTCCAGCCCGCAGGTTGAGGTACCACAATAGATATTGTATCCCCGCTATTGAGGATATTTGAGTTAAGCTATGTAGTGAGGCGCATGGATACAGTGTTGCCTACCACCCTGGTTCTACAAAGATGTATAGAGATCTGAAGCAGATCGTTTGGTGGTATGGTACGAAGAAGGATATAGCCAAGTTCATGTCTGAGTGATTCACTTGTAAGCGAGTTAAGGCTGATCATAGGATGTCTGGTGGCAAGTTGATGCCTTTAGAGATTCCATGTTGGAATTGGGAGAGTATTTCAATGGACTTCGTTATTGGTTTGCCGATATCTCCCAAGGGACATGATTCTGTATGGGTTATAATAGATAGACTAACGAAGTGTGCTCACTTGGTGCCGTTCAGGATTGATTACTCCATGAAGAAGATAGAAGAGTTATACTTGGATGAGGTTATCAGGTTACATGGAGTACCTGTTAGAATTATGTCGGATCGAGACTCCAGGTTTACGTATCATTTCTGGAAAATCTTATATGAAGGATTGGGTACCGATCTGAGGTATTCCACCACTTATCTTCCGTAGACAAATGGTCAAACAGAAAGAGTTAATCCGATTTTGGAAGACATGATTAGATGTTACATCTTGGACCACGAAGGAGCATGGGACGAGCGTGTGAGGCTGATGGAATTTTCTTATAATAATAATTATCAAGAGAGCTTGTAGATGGACCTGTTTGAGACCTTGTATGGGAGACGTTGCAGAATTCCCTTATTTAGTGCTGAGGTTGGCGAAAGAACGTTGTTAGGTCTGGAAGCCTTGGAAGAAATGGATATTTCTGTGAAACATATTCAAGAGAATCTTTGTATAGCTCAGGAGCATTAGGAGAAGAACGCTAATCGACGAAGAACTAATTTGGAATTTGCTATCGGGGACATGATTTTTCTTAAGGTTTCCCCGATGTCTGGTGTAAAGAGGTTTGGAGAGAACCACAAGTTGGATCCTAGGTATGTGGGTCCTTTTCAGGTGGTTGATCGTATTGGTATGTCTGCTTATAGGCTGGATTTGCCCACAAGTTTTCCTGGTGTGCACGATGTGTTACACTTAAGCCAGTTGCGGAAATGTGTGCTTAGCGACCGACAGGTTCTTGACTCTGTTCCCAAGTTGGAGCCCACCTATCTTATTTTGAGATGCCTGTTCATATTTTGGATACTCAAATTGAGTGTTGCGGAGGAAGACCGTACCAATGGTTAAAGTTTTGTGGCGGAACCATGACGTGGAAAGTGCGACTTGGGAGTTGGAGTCAGCTATAAGGGAGGCTCATCCTCATCTGTTCTCCTAGTTTCTTTCGCTATGTATTTCCATTTTATAATCTTTGATTATTTTCCTTCTATAATGGAATATTTTGTTCGTAAAGTTTCGGGATGAAACTTTCTTTTAGGAGGGGTGGCTATAACGCCCCTGATTTTTCAAGGTTTATTTAAAATCCCTTTAGTGACATATTTTGACGTCAGGGCGTTACAATGACATGCAGTTGGTGGGTACCGCTATCATAGCATGGCTTTTGCTCGTTGGTATCCGAGGTTTTGGTTTGGGAGTATTAGCTTGGCTAATTTGTCCTATGATTTGGTATTCCCTTCCAAGTCGGGGTTCGTTTTGGAACACGCCGCAGCGTTTTTGGGATATTTGATGTTTTGACTTCGGGGGGGGGGGGGTGTTTACCCGAGTTTAGTTTTTCGGATTTTGATTTTGACTTCGTCGTTGGATTTATAACATCAATATTTAGCTACGGTGCGATTTTCGTAGAAATCCGAGTTAGTGCGAGTTTTGGTCATTTGGACGTTTTAATTATAAAAATAATATATTATATTCTTTATCCCCTATAAATAGCCTTGTGATAAGATGGAAACCCTATTCATTATCTTCTTCCCAAAACCGTCAGGCTGTATTGCGGAAGACGAGAGCAGCGGGCCTTGCGAAGCTTTTGACTGTTGATTGCAGGAGCTCCGATGCACGAAATCGTCGACAGAGAGTCGATCTAGTTAGCTCTCACCAAGATTATGTTTCTACGGTGAGTTTTTCACATTTCTTGTATTTTTAGATATTAAGGTATACGATTTTTACCTTCTCTCCTCTCGAAAAGTTTTAGGTTTTGCATCTTAGGTATTTTTGCGGCCAGATTCGTGAGGAGGAGCGTTGGTGTTGCCAGAGTTCGGCGAAGATTTGAGGCAAGTAGCAGTTTTCCTTGAAAGTATCTAGTGTCTACTTAAATCACCTTGAGGGGGGGGGGGTGAATAGGAGATGTTTGTGTCTTTTCACGAAATTAAAATCACTTTAAAAATCGAGCACATAAACACAGAGATTTATAAGGGTTCCCCGAGTTGGGTACGTCCACTTTACCGCCTCGCCTATCTGCATCAAAGGGATAGATTCAGCAACTTCACCAATACTCAAATTTCTTCAAATCTTATACCTTGGAACCCCAACTCCTACAACTCGGAGATGAGACTCCTACCACTCGATCCCAATCGAATCTACGAACTCGATCCACAAACGAATCTACAAACTCGATTCACAAACAGATCTACAAACTCTGAAAAAAAATCTAGTACAATATGTAAAAGAAAATTACAATAATATTATACAAGATCTGAAAACTTCAGTCCGTCGTTCTTCGAAAATAATGGATCTTGAAATCGCTTGTAGAACACGGAACTAATAGACTAGGAAGATCTTGAATCTTGATTTGAATCTTCAAACGATTTGATATGGAGGAGTATAGATTTGTAGAGAGAAACCAATCCAGTCGTGTATGTCAAAGAAGAATCGCACTGACGTCGGCAGCCGTTCGGAAGAATCGCGATGCGTACAGTAGTCGGCGGTGGACGAATGGTTTTTGATTTTGGAAGTTTTCTAGGTTTGAAAATGAGAGTAAAATTACGATTAGATGGAAAGGAAATATCCTATAGGTATTTATAGAGATTTCCTTCCCAAAGGTAAGAAGAAAATTTTCTAAAACGAAACCTAGAATTTACTGTGCATGGCCGACCGAATCCCGAACCAATAATTTTGAAAAATTCGAAAAAGAGACCTAAGTAAAAATTTTCGAGTATTGTCGAATATCACTAGTATACTCGCCGAATGTACCTTGATATGCGACGAATAAGACTTGGACAAATTAGTCTCAGGCCAACCATTCACTCAACGTAAAAGCGAAGAGTCATACTCGACGAATTTGTCGCGTATCACTTGGTATACTCTACGAATTCATCATGTATTAGCTAAATGACTCAACACACTTAACGTCATTGCACTCGACGCCTTTTGTTCACTCAACGCCAAGGGCAGCAATCGACGAATATCGTAAAGATGACTCAACACACTCAATGTCGTTGCACTCGATGAATAAGACTTGGAAAAATCGAAGTAGCGTCGACTGGACTCGATGAATTCGACATGTATCACTTAGCATATTCAACAAATTCGGCGAGTATCGTTAGATACATTTGACGAATTCGACGAGTATGCACGACGATACTCGGCGAATTTTACTTAACAGATTTTTTTCAATTCTTCAGCGAATTTACCCTAAGTATAAAAGATGGATTTGATGGGTATGGGTAGGTATACACGACGAATTCGACGAGTATCAAGCTAATACTCAACAAATTCGACTAGTATTCCATACCATACTCGACGAATTTTACTTGAGAGAAATTCTTGTCATTTTGAATCTAAGCCTTGACCAACTTTGAGCCTTCTCTTGTACTTGGGATAGAAGTACACCACAATAGAGAGATTACTCGTGAGTCAACACATTGACCTACACAATGAGGAATTACATTGTAAAGTCCTCTATTTACTGACCCACTGCAACCTGACATTTGTGTGTACTTATCAATGAAAACCTGCAAGTACATAACTCAAAAGGCAAAATCACATACATTCATAATTCATCTTAGCTTAATTGGGCACTTCTTCAAATCCGGGTTATTGTGGATACAATACCCAACAATCTCCCCCTATTTGAAGAAATAACAACCCTATAAGCTAAGGCGAATTGTATATAACAAATAATAAAGCATTAAGACTTGAAAAGGTAAGAGAAATTAAAAACAACACGCATTCCAAGACAATCATAGAAATTATATATATATATATATATATCATAAATTGTTCATAGTTTGGGGGGGGGGCAACCCACAACTCAACACAAAATATAACTATTGGTCCAGCCTGCTCTATCTCTTCTGCCTCTGTCTGTCAAAATAAGCCTTTAGCTTTGGAAAGTACTTTGGAGGGTCTGGTTGCATTAGATCAACATCTCTATGATTTCTGAAGTGTATCATTCTCTTTGTGCATGATAGCTTGTACTTGTTCCATTCTTCTTGATCGTAGTGGTTCTGATGTTTTTCACCACCAAGATCGAACAAAGAGAATGTATCCAAGATCGTTCCTCTGGATATTGGACCCCAAACTTCTTCCATCTATCAATTTGGCTCAACTCGAATCGGCTCTGAACTAATTGTAGCCGGGCATTCCCCATATCTTCTTAGCTTGTAAACTGTAGGAGAGAAGTCTTCAAAAAGTTCTACCTCTGGAGCCTTAGCAGCAGTAGCAGCAGCAACACTAACTAGAGAGAAATCCCGTATGTCTGACCAGTACTGAGAGTAATCTTGGGCAGGATGAGTCTCATCATGTGCTGGTACAAGCACAACATGTACTTGAGATCCTGTCAACTGACTATGAAGCCACACACAGTTGTCATAGCTGTAGTCATTTACACCTTTGAAATTATCTAACATTGCTAATTCAAGCGCATTGACCTTAACTAACACCTTAGCTTCCAAGGTTTCCTCCCCCTTTATGACTACTTCCGCCAAAGGATTTACATAAGCTTGCATGCTATCGTTATAATGAGTCATTGAATTATTATGTGCTTCAATCATAGTTTTGGCATTGGTATCAACATTGCACATAACTTTCTGATTGCTCTCTAAACCTTTCATAACAAACTCAACCCCTTTCCCCCTTGGGTAAACCAGGAGTCTAACTCGGTATCTTGCTTGTCAAATCTTACGTTAACCTCAGCTAGGCTGTTGTTCAGATCCCTTTCTCTCTCTTTTACCTTCTTAAACACTCTCTTCATTGAAGAATCAAAATATGCTTTCTGCTTGGTTAGCATTACCTCTATGCTTTGCATAAGTGTATTTTATGCAGTCAAAATAGGGGTCTCATGGATGAGAGTGCTGGGAAGATCCTCACTGGAAGACTCATCTATCAGAGATAAATGAGCTCTAGAAGTTGTACCATTATCTATAGCAGCAGTTAGATTTGGAGTCTGCTCCTCTACAACTCCTTCCTCATCAGAAAGAACCACAACCTCCTCTTCAGCAGTAGGAGGTGCATCCGACATCTTGCCTATCCATTTATCTAGGTTGCGCATAAGCCTGACAACCTCAGTAGCAACTGATATAGAAGGCCTAGTCACCTCCTCCTCAGAAGATGAAGCAGGAATAATTTCTGGGAGAGGGAAAATTAGGTTCTCCACTGGAACTAACTCAGAACAAATATCCACATTATCAGTAGCTTTTGTCTTATCTGTGTCAAACTCCACCACCATATCTTCAATATCCATATGGATATCATCCTCAGAAGCAACATCCTCCCAGCATCATCAGCAACACCCTCATCATCCAAAACATCATCAACATCATCTTCAGCAAACTAAGACTCAGCATCAGTCGCTAGAATATCTGGAACGGTGATCTCTACGGCTGGATTATCTGTCACTACCTCGGAAGAACCACTCAAGGGAACTCTTAGAGTGTCCATATGTGTAATAACTGTCTCCCCCTCAATTCCTGCACTCAAACTGTTAGGAATTTCACTAGGGTTTGGAGAGGTAATCATGAAATCAGGAGCCTATTCTGCCTCCTCCACAGCCAAATCTGGGGCTCCCCCATGCCTAGTGATTGTCCTATTCCAACTTGAGAATATAAATGAGTATATCTTCTTGAGGTGATGTATAGGCACACCTTCGGTCATATCAAACATGTCACCATCTAGTTGATTAGAATACAGGCTAATAATCCTCCCAAAGTTGGGAGTTCGAAGGCTGCCCTTGATTTTCTCAAACAATAATGCACCCTAATCAAGTCTCTTTCTGTAGATGATGACAATAAGGGTCTTGAACATCTCTATGGAGAGATAGTCGTGAGACCCAGTCTTGCACAAGAACACTTTACCCATGATGTCGGAAAGAAGCTTTCCTTCTTCATTCATCCCTTTGCGCTTAACTGCTTTTGTACCTCGGGACACTCCATAGAATATAAGAGCTCTAGAGAAGTCATCCTTGTCAAGGTAATCAACCTCATCACATATAGGAAGCCGCAAGTACCTGGAGTGAAGTGACGCTTTCACTTTTACTTTGGTCTTCTGAATTTTGCTCTTTATGACTGAATCTTCATGAAGTAGCTTGGCATTCTGGAAGAACTCAAGAACTTCCTTATCTAGGAACTTGTAAGGGTGTTCTAGGACAAACGAAAGTACTATAGTCTCCAACATTAGTAATACATTTCTAAACTCATCAGAAGCATCAGCAAAGCCTGTGTGAACAAGTTCTCATCCCCAGAGCAAACCACTTGTGCTTCTGGGAGCCATGGAGAAAACTGAATCTGGAATGAACTCGATTTTTGAACTTTGTAGGAGTCAGAGACAGCATGGTTTCGGGAACACACCCCGAGAAGAAATCGTCAAAAATCCTTATTGTACTGTCGGCTAGGGTTCGGAAGTCGTTCACAACCCTAATCGAGGAAGGAACAAATCCAAGTCAATGGGAGAAAGAATATCCGGTTGTTGCGGGAACAGAACGGTTGGGATTTCTAATTCGGCGAGTCGGCTTGAGTGTTTTGTCAAATTAGACTGTGCGGTTGCCCCCTTGACTATTTTTATATATATATATATAATTTTAAAATTGTCTAGAAGGCGCCTACCTGAATTCGTGGCTCTTCGGATCCAATATAGAAGTTTGAAATTTTTTCCTAAGTTGAATTCAGTGAGAATCGTTGATGGTCGAGTCCGATTCGATAAGTATCGCATGAATATCCGACGAATCAGTGACTTGAGCTCTGATACTCAACGAATTTTCCTTTGGACAATTTTCTGACTTTATGAAATAATTCCCGAGTGAGTTCCTGCTTACTTGGCTTTCTTCATGAGTCTATGCACTACAACAAATTGCACTTATAGTAAGGACCTAAATCTTTACAATAAGTACCAAAAATCGTTACAAAAACTCTTTGGTAACGAAAAAAACTTTATGTAACGGCCGTCCTCTAAAGCTCGACACTAATACTTCTTGTAAAGAATGTATGTGTATCGTTATAATAAATTAGTTACAATATTAAAAAAGATTCCGCCGGTCCCGCCCGCCCTCCGCCGCCCGCCAGCCGCCGCCGCCAGCCGCCCGCCCGCCCGCTGCCCTCCCGCCGCCCGCTGCCGCCCGCCAGCCGGCACCGCCGCCCGCCGTCGTGCCCGCCTGCGAGCTCGCCCATGAGCCCAGCATATTTAAAAAAATTCATTGTGGAATGGGTAATATAAACTCAAAATTGATGTTTTAACTAGCTGTGTGGGACTAAAAATGGCCAAACATATTGTGAGAAAAAATTACTATTTGTAACGTAACATTAGTATTGTTACAAATACTTACATTTATAGTAACAAATTAATTTTTATTGTAACAAAATATAAAATATTCGTTACACAAAGAACTTTTTGGTAACAACATGTTGGAACCCCTAGGTGATTTGGGCTAGGTTCTCTTCTTAGGTTGTGACCCATGTTGTATAGAAGGGTCAAATTTTATGTATTTCTAGAGTTTAGGCCATGTCCTTAGAGTCAACAGTACAAAGGACCAGCCTTCATCACTGCCAGAGACTCAAGACTTAAGGAAATCAAGATTTAGAAAAAGAGATCTACGTTCATCGATCTCAGGTCGACTAATACTTCATCACTCAATGCCAAAGATCACTCAGCGCCATAATCACTCAGCGCCATAATGGACTCAGCGATATAATTCACTCAAAGCCAAAGCTGATCTCAGGTCAACGAACTCAGAGCACATAATCATTATGTTTATGCAGTGTAGTTGTTTGCAGAGCTCAGGTCGACGAAATCACAGTTCGACGGAATTACAGGTCGACGAAAGATGATCTCAGGTCGACGAAAACTGTAAGACATTTTGTTATTTATTCTTTCTCTTTCTATCTCATCACTTTATATCTATTATAGGCTATTAATTCCCTTGTAAATCAATGCACTTATATTCCCTGAATAGAGCCGTTACTGACAGCATTGATTGCTAACATCCTCTATGGAATTAATTGCTTATATCTCGGGACAGACATATAATAGAATAATTTACAGCATTCTTGCCGTTTTTCATTCCCAAGATTTCGGCTGATCATTTATTGCAGAGTTTTTATTTGAAATTCGACCAAGTTGCAGTTATCTGATATACATCTCCCTGCTAAGAAAACAACAAGAGAGAGAACATACACAAAAAAACGACAATTCATCAACAACAGAGTTACAGAAAAGAAAACATACAAAAGTGCAGTGAAAACATCTCTCAAAAATTTTTTACTGCTCTACAGAGAAGAAGAAAGAACAACCATCACCATCAAGAGTCTTTCTTCCTCTCCTTCTTTGTTTACAGGGATCTCAAGTGACAGCAACATTCAAATCAGTCAAGGCCTACTCACTCTTCTACAAAGCTTTCACTCCTGAACCATTCAAGATCTCAGGGGGAGCTTTGTCATCAACAACAATAAATCCACATAGTCTTCTCACTGTATTTTGAGAAAAGAAGACTTTCATCAAACTCTCTTCCCCACCTCTGTACAGGGTTTTAATTCCCTCCAAAATTATTCTGGTTGCAAGTCTCCTTCCAAAAGACTTGAGTTAGTTTTTGAGCACCTGATCAAAAGCTCATTGGTGGCAATCACCTGATCAAAACCTGTAGTGGATTCCTACCTAGGGTGGTAGAAGAGTGGATGTACCCAAGTTTGGAGAACCATTATAAAATTCTTGTGTTGTCTGTGTTTGCTGTGATTTTTCTTTTTGCTTGTGCTGTGATACATATGTGTTGTGTAAATTAGATATATATCTCTAGTTTATCTGCTGCACCTGTACTCTTGTACACTGATAGTATAGTAAGCTATTTTATTAAAGATTCTTTAATACAACAAAAATTTAAAAAGGTTTCAATAACTTTATTCACCCCCCTCTAGAGTTTTTCAGAGCTTACCCTATCTTTCAATTGGTATCAGAGGAAGGTTAATCATATCATACAGGCTCACACCTGGATTAACCAAGATCCTAAGGATAAACTCTGAATAAGCTTTAGCAGTCTCTATGATTATATTTTATTTTCTAATATCATGGCACAAAATAAGGATTATGCCAGCACTAGACCTCCAATTTTCAACTTGCAAAAGTTTTGAATCTGGAAGACAAGAATCAAGCTGTACAAGAACTCTATTGATGAGGATATTTTCAATTCTATCTTGACATGACCACCAGCTCCAGTGGCCTCTACCTCAACTTTAGTAAATCTTAGTGCAGTGCCTCCTCCAAATTAAGCTGATGCACATAAGAAGGCAAAGATTGCTGATTCCAGAGCTATGAATATACTGGCCCAAACTATGTCAGATGACATATTTCAAAAGGTTGCTGATTGCACATCTACCAAAGACATTTGGGATTCCCTCAACCAATTGGTAGCAGGCTCTGCTGATGAGAGGAAGGAAAGAAGATCAAATCTCATCTCCCAATATGAGAACTTCAGGAAAGATGAAGCAAAATCTATAGAAGCAATGTACAATAGGCTGAGCTCCATCATAAGTGAGCTCAAAACATTGGATAAAGAAATCACTCTGACTAAGGTCAATGACAAGATCCTCACGTGCTTTCCCAGTACATGGGACTCCAGAATTTGGCCCATCAGAGAAGCAAGAAACATGACTGAAATATCAACAGAATCTCTTCTTGGAAAGCTCAAATCCTATGAGCAACTGATCAAGTCAAGAGAAGATGCAGTTCAACCAAAAGCTTCAACACCTACCAGGAAGGAACAAAGCTTAGCACTCAAAGCTGTAGAAGAATCTCCCATCTTATCAACCAATGAAGAACCTATGAGTCTCTTTGTTAAGAGATTCTATAAGATGACAAGGAAGGACTTCAGGAGGAAGCCTTCAAGGAATGAAGATAAACCCATGTATGATAAGACCCCTTCTAAAAAAGTTTTCTATTTTGGATGCAGGAAACCTGTACATTTTATCTCAGAATGTCCAGAAGCTCAAAAGAAAGACAAAAGGCAAGAAAAGGAGTCAAGAAGACATCAGCACAACAAGGCCTCCTCCAACAAATACAAAAAGAAGGAGAAGGGCTTTGTGTCTGAAACCTGGAGTGATACTAAAGATGAAACATCTTCCTCCAGCTCCATTGAGGATGATACAGAGGAAAAGAAGGCAAGGGAAGTTTGCTTTATGACAATAGATGCTGGAAGCAACAGATCAGATTCTGAAGGATTAGAAGATGAAGAATTCCTCTGTGAAGAGGATCAGGTAATTGCATCATATGATTTTCAATCTACAGAATTTCAATCCGAATTTAAACTATTGTTTTTAGACCTAATAGGATCTGAGAAAGAAATCAAACTTCTCAGGGAAAAACTGGTAGAACAAGAAAAAGTCATTGCTGATAATGAAAAATTAACTGAAGAACTAAACCTAGCTAATCAACAAATAGTGTTTTTAAAATCTGAATTAAGTAAGGCTAAGGAACTAGAAGAAACCTTAAATGGTAGAAGTTTACAATTGATAGACATAACTAGTACAGTTAATACAAGATCTAATAATAACAAACTAGGATTAGGAGCCTCATCTAGTGAACCAATCCTCATTTAGAAAAATCAACTATCAAAACCTATTAATTTTATTTCTGAAAGTGGTAAGAAGAATACTGAACAGGTAGACAAAGTTAATGAAGTTCTTAAACAATTAGAAATTAAGAAAACAAATCAGAAAAAGAAAAACAAACAACATAACTATATTTAGAAAATTTCGTCGAACTCAGAACGACGAAATGGGTATGGTTTGTCGACCTCAGAACGACGAACTCTGAACGCAAATAATAATGCAATCTATTCTTCAAACTGGGATCGACGAAACCAGTATGGTTCGTCAACCAGAGATCAACGTTTTTGGGGCTCTGAGAATGGATATCTCTATTCTTCGAGCATAGATCGAAGAACTCAACCCCGATCGTCGATCTCAGGTCGACGAACATACTCAAATTTGTCAGATCCAGTTCATAACCAGAGTAATCTAAAAGCTAATAAATCACTTAATCCCTTTAGTCAGTGGGTCATACCTCCTAGAAGGTATCATCCCTTAGGTTATAAGGATCAACCTGAATGCTCATTTATTTCAAGCTTCAGCTATGTTAAACAACAAGGACCCAAGGTAACCTGGGTCAAAAACTGCTAATCCTCTTTTCAGGTAGAAGAGAACCCTGTCACTCAAAACAAATGGTACCTGGACAATGGTTTCTCTAAACATATGACAGGTTGCAAAGAATGCCTAATCAACTATAAAGCCAAGACTGGACCTAAAGTAATCTTTGGGGATTCAGGCTTTGGATTGACAGAAGGCTATGGTGACTTCAACTGTGGAGTTGTCACATTCAAAAAGGTGACTTATGTAAATGGTCTAAAACATAACCTGATATCAGTAAGCCAACTATGTGATACAGGTTATCAAGTAAGCTTTACTAACTCCTTATGCATTATTTCTCTAAACAACACAACTATTTTAACAGGAATTAGACAAGGCAACATCTAATTAATAAATTTTGAATCTGCTAACTCTGAAATTTGTCTATTCAATTCTGTTAGCATTCAAACTAGCTTATGGCACAAAAGACTAGGTCATATAAACCTTAAGAATATAGCTAGGTTATCTAAGGACAATCTTGTTAGAGGTTTACCTTCTAGTCCCTACAAGAAGGAAGGCCTCTGCAGGGCTTGTCAACTAGGCAAGCAAACTAAATCTAGTTTCAAATCCATTAATAAGAGTTATTCACCTAGAATTTTGTATTTGCTCCAAATGGACAATTTTGGTTCTATTGCTGTACAAAGTCTAGGAGGAAAGTCTTATACATTAGTTATTGTAGATGACTTCTCCAGATTCACATGGGTTTTTTTTGAGAGCAAAGTCAGATACCTTTCAAGTTCTTACAGATTTTCTCAAGAACATACAGATTGAGTATTCTACTCAAGTTGCTTTGATCAGAAGTGATCATGGACATTGAGTTTGAGTCTCTTCTTATGCTAGAGTTCTGTAGGAAAGAAGGTATAAGACACTACTTCTCAGCTCCCAGAATTCCTCAACAAAATGGGGTAGTTGAAAGGAAGAATTGAACACTCATTGAAGCTGCAGGTACATTGCTTGCAGATGCTTACATGCCTCTATCCTATTGGGCAGAAGCTGTAAGCACAACAAACTATGTCCTGAATAGAAGCCTTATACACAAACTAAAGCTCAAGACTCCCTATGAACTACTCAAAGGGAAGAAACCTATAATCACCTATTTTAAAGTATTTGGATGTATATGCTATATTCACAATAATGACAAGAAACATCATAGAAAGTTTGAAGCTAAGGCTGCAATGGGAATTTTTCTAGGATATTCCCAAGTCAGCAAGGCATATAGGGTGTTTAATAAATCAACACTAAAAATTGAAGAATCCATGCATATGACATTTGATGAATCTAACATGTTTTACAAGGAGAGAGATATCTCTACCAACAGTCATTTGCAGGTACAGAATTTGTGTGAGAGCTTGGGTGATCTAAACCTTACCTCAAAGGTTGAATCACATCCCTCTCCACAAGCTATATCAGAAGCTGAAAGTGAAGAAGAAACTGTGGAAGCAGTCCAACTTCCTTCAACAGTTGATACAATTCCACAAGAGGGATTAAATCAAATAACTGTTGCTGAACCAACTTCTCTTAATGATTTTGTCACACTGAGGGATCACCCTAGATCTCAAGTAATTGGAGACATATCAACAGGAGTGCAAACAAGGCATCAACTCAACCCTGATGTGATGCTTGCCTTCTTTCTCTCTCAAATTGAGCCTCAATCCATATCTGATGCAGAGCAAGATCCAAACTAGATCATTGCAATGCAAGAGGAACTCAACCAGTTTGAGAGGTGTAAAGTTTGGGACTTAGTTCCAAGGCCTAAGGGCTATCCAGTAATTGGGACTAAGTGGGTATTCAGAAATAAACTTGATGCCCAAGGTGTGATTGTGAGGAACAAGGCAAGGCTTGTTGCTCAAGGATACAGACAAGAGGAAGGGATTGATTATGATCAAACCTTTACACCTGTTGCAAGCCTTGAAGCCATCAGAATCTTCTTGGCCTATGCTGCTCACAAGAAATTCAAGGTATATCAAATGGATGTCAAAAGTGCCTTTCTAGATGGGGAACTAAAAGAAGAAGTATATGTGGAACAGTCACCAGGTTTTATCTCTTCAACTCACCCCTCTTATGTTTTTAAATTGCATAAGGCTATCTATAGTTTAAAGCAAGCTCCAAGAGCTTGGTATGAGACCTTAGCCAACTTTCTTTTAGAGCATGGTTTTTCAAGAGGCATGGTTGATAGAACTCTTTTTACAAAATTGCATCATGATAAAATTCTATTAGTACAAATATATGTAGATGACATAATATTTGGATCTACTGATCCAAATCTGTGCAAAAGATTTTCTGATCTAATGCACTCAAGGTTTGAGATGAGTAGCAAGGGTGAGTTATCATATTTCCTTGGTCTTCAAGTGAAACAAACCCCTGAAGGAATCTTAATCTCTTAGTATAAATATGCTAAAGAGCTTATTAAGAAGTTTGGGATGAATGATGCCTCCTTTATGAAAACTCCCATGGCTGCTAATGCTGTTATAGATGCTGATGAATCTGGAAGAATAGTTGATCAGACCAAGTAATCTTCTTTGACTTGATTAAGAAGAAAATTAACAAGAATTTTGTTAACTTTGGGAGAATAGTAGGCTTGTTTTTAAACAACAGATGCCCCAACTGCTAGTGTCAAATGGCATGCACATAAATGCTTCCAAGAGACTCTCCCGTGCTCTCTTTGGAAAATGGGATAGGCAGATTGCCAAACCTAGCAGGGGTCTTGCAACTAACTCTACTTCAGGCACAAGGACTGTTTCAGTAACTTCCCCTCAGGCAACTGCCCCACTAGAAGATTTGCCTGCTTCTTCCTCCTCATCTCCACCATCTCCATCTCTAGTTTCCTCAACCATCCCTACATCCCTTATCATAGTTTCCTCAACCATCTCAACCATTTCATCATCCCCCATCTCAATTTCATCTCCAACAATCTCTTCACCACCTCCAGCCACTCTTCAAGAACTATTTCATCCTCTATATTTCTATCCCCCTCTAGACCTTGACTCATCCATACATATTCCATCATTCAACCTCTTAGATGATTCCTATATGGATGATTCTCATTCATCTCCTCAAGAGCTTCCATCCTCTTCCACCTCCTACCAACAACTACTTCAGGATATCCTAGCTCAGCCCTCATTCACCCCATCCATAACCATAGTCACTTCATCCATCACCATCCCAGTTACATCCATCTCCACCATCCCTATATCTGAACCATCCACACCTCTTCCATCAACATCAACTCTCCACATTTCTGTAGCTCCACCAACAACATCAACTTCTGCAACTTTCCTCTCTACCTCTACTCAAGCCTCCCTTGAGCAAGTAAATGTTCCTGCTCTTGTAGATAAGCTATATGAGATGTTAGCTCCCAGGCTAACACTCATGCTGGAAGCCTCCTTGGATCCTCTTCTAAAATCCATCCAGGATTTATTTACAAGGCTTTCTTCTTCCCATCTTCCTCAGGAAATCCCTTCTTAGGGGTGCCTAGATCCAGTTTCCACTGAATCCAGGCAGGGGGAGATGCCCAATGAAGTAGTCATGCTGCCTGCTAAAGATTATGACTTCATGCAAAGTTCAGAAGAAGTGCCAGATCTTCCAGCTCCAGCTCTTGTTCCATCTTTCAGTACAGTTGAATTCAGGTCACTTCTTTCAGATTTTGATGCTCTATATAGCAGATATCTTCCAGCACAAGATGCTGAAGATCTTACTATGGCCATTGTGCCTGTTTCTCACTGTGATCCCAGCTTGATATTATCATATATCAATTCAATCAAGGCTGTGGAAATTACTGCTGCTGATGTTTGTATTGATACTGCTGATAATGATATGATAATCACAGAGGCTAGTTTTCAGAGTTTGATGATATTGATTCAGAGCCTGATGTTATTGCTTTAGATGCTGATGTTGTTGTTTCTATAGTTGCTACCGCTCCTACTGTTATTATTTCTACTTCTGCTCCTACTGTCAGTATTCCTGCTCTTGCTACTGTTTTTGCTCCTGCTCCTGCTGCTCCTTCTAAAGCTACACAGGAATACATAAAGAGGATTGATGATCTGTATGACAATCCCAAGAGTTCTGACAGTGATGAATATAAGACTGATTCTGATGATTCCTCTACAACTATTGCAAGGAAGAGGAAAGCTAGAAGTAAAGCTATGAGAAAGTTCCTGCAGAGAAAGCCACTTCTGATAATGATATTCCTTGCTATATATTGCATGATTGTCCAATAACTGAACCCTGGATGCAATACTCTAGAAATCAGTTGAAGGCAGTGAAAAAGAAAAAGAGATGCAAGGAAAGATCTCTTCCATTTCTTCTTCTTCCTCCTCCTCCTCCTGGTGCAGGATCCAGTGCTGATTCAGCCTCAATTATCTCTACTCAAAGATCTGCCCAGTCTCATGTTCAAGCAAGAAGTTCTCAGTCAAGAAGTTACATCTCCAGGGGAAATCAATCTAGAGGAAGTCAACAAAGAGGTAATCAGAGAGATCATCAAGTATATTCCAGAGGACAATCCAGATACAGACCATATGAAAGGAAAAGACCAGCTGCTTCAAGTGAAACTTCTACTGGTCCATTCCCTTATAAGCTCAAAGAAAGTGTTCCCTCAAAAGCTCCTCCTTCTGACACTATTAACAGATATGAACCTCCTGTACCTTATGAAGATCCAGAGAACAACCCAGTCTCTTGGACAACAAGAATGAAGGAGTTAGCTGCATTAGATCAGATAAGGAAAGCCAGATAACAAGGAAAAGACACTTCTAATATTTCAACATTGTCTGAATAGAGAAAGAAAGAGCTTGAAAGATATTCTTCCAGAAAATTCTTTGATCCAGAAAGATACATGGAATTGCACCCAGAGGCAGTTGTCCCTAGAGCCAAATCTCAAACTATCCTTGGTGCTACTGATGACAGAAGATCTAAGAGAGAAGCTGAAAACCCCAACAGGGAAATCCTTTTCAAAAAGGGCAAGGAAAAGGACTGATAATGTAAGACTGAACTATATATATATCTCTCTCTGAACAATCTGTGTGATTATTCATATGCTTCTGCAATACTGTTATTTAATCTTCTGCAATGTTGTATTTTGTTCTGCTAGTATGCTTTTTAATTCCTTAATCATGTAAATAGTAATCCTAACCAAAATAGGGGGAGATTGTTGGAACATCCTATTACTGATTTGGGTAAGGATCACTATGTCCATAGGATTGTGTCTTGACCTTATTGTATAGATTTAAAGGTCAACTAGAATAGGTCTAAGGCTTAGAACTTAGGTTTGAAAGCTGCCCCAAAGACCTCCTAGTACAGATTATAAGTGCAGAAGACAAAGACAATTATCGTCGAGCTCAGATCGACGAGGCGTCGAACTCAGTTCGACTATTCTGAGCTCAGGTCGACGAGGCGTTGAACTCGGTTCGACGATCTCCGAGCTCAGATCGATGATTTCTGTCTCAAGTCAAAATACAGATCTCTGAGCTCAGATCGACGATAGTCGAGCTCAGATCGATGATTTTCCTGAGAGATCAACGATTTCTGGATTTCAAATCAGTTTGTTAAGGAATTCAAATTTCTTCAATCTCAAGCATTTAATGCAAAAGATTTTGTAGCCGTTTCAATCAATCTGGAGCAAGTTTCAAGGAGACTAAAAGAGAATGTTTCTTAGGACTTTCCTCTAGAGACAATTATCAATTAAGAAAAGTGATTTATGACTGGCTAACGGCTATCTAGAAGATTGGATTTTAATATATCATTTCAGAACAATATAGAGACAGAGAACCAACAACCAAGAACAACATCTAAGAGATAGACACACACAAGAACTACAGGATTATAGTGTTAGAGTTCTTACAGAACACAAGGAATAGAATAGAGAAGGAGATCAACACACAGAGAAGAATTCCTTCTATTCTTTCAGACCTCCTCTCTGATTTAAGCTTTCCAGGCTTCATCAATCAAGACTCCAGACACAACATATTTCAGCCTTTGCTGAAATCTTCATTTGCTGGAGATTTCATCTTATTGAAGGCCTATCACCCTGTGTAAAGCTTCTTCTACCAACCTACTGCTAATCTCAGGGGGAGCTTTGACATCATCAATCCACTAGTCTTCTCTTTGACTGTTGATAGAGAAGAATATCTTCACTCCTTTTATTTTCTTTTACTGTAAAAGGGTTATTCAAAACTCCCTTCAAAAGTTTTGTGTTTGGTTCCTGAGACCTTGTCAAAACTCAGTGGTGGCAAGACACCTGATCAAAAAATCTGGTTTGGTTTTTGAGCACCTTATCAAAAGCTCATTAGTGCCCAGGACACCTGATCAACTCATCCTGCAGTGGATTCCTACATAGGGTGGTAGAAGAGTGGATGTACCTAGGTTTATTGGGGAACCACTATAGCTCCTTGTGTCTTCTGGTTGCCTGTGTTTTATTTGGTGTGTGCTGTGAATTAGTTTCTTGCTTTACTTTTTTTTGTTTACTATGAGCACAATACACTATAATTAAATTAAGTCTTCCACTGCCAATTAGTTTTTAATTTGCAAAATTATTTTAAAAATACTCTATTCACCCCCCCTCTAGAGTAAAGGTAGATATTACCCTCTTTTTAATGGGTAACACGGCCTGGGACACGAGCGTGTCCCAGGGCGTGTACTGCTCTTTTTACTCAAGTGTGATTTTTGGTCTCGAGTGTGTGTCGAGTGAGGGACATGGCCTGGGCCATGGGCGTGTCCCAAGCTGTGTCCTTCTCTGTGTCGTCTCGAGTACTCGAAGAAATGCACTCGACGTTTGTCGAGAGGGTACACGACCTGAGACATGGGCGTATTAGAGGGCGTGTCCTCCTCGGGTTTTGGCAAGGTTTGTGCGGCCTATTGAACACGGCTGGGCAAGGGCATGTCTGCAGCTGTGTCTAGGCACACGGCCTATGATACGGGCGTGTCACAGGGCCGTGTCCTTCTCTGGTTTTGTCTAGGCTATTGAGTCCTGGTGATAGACACGGGCGTGATAGACACGGGCGTGTCTGAAGTCGTCTCAGTGCATAAGGCCTGTGACACAGGCGTGTCACATGGCCGTGTCATGTTTTGGATAAGTCAGTTTGTGTACCGCTTTAGGTACACGACCTGTGACACGGGCATGTCCCAGGCCGTGTCAGCCCAAAAATAGAATTTTTAGGGCGATTTGTGGCCGTTCATTTCCTTCAGATGGGATCTAAGGGTCCAAGCTTCTCCCTGCTGAGTTAAGTCTAGGACTTGAGAGTTATCTCTCATTTAAAGCTTGGCTATTCTCTTCTAAAAGAATAGAGAGAAGGGAGAGAAAGGAGGAAGAAGAGAAGAGATCCGGCTGCCGGTAGAGCTTCAACATCGAAATTGCGAGCCGAGTCCAGATTTGTGGAGGCGAGAGCGTTGCGGTGCTTGCTATTCGTCTAGAATTCCATGGCTCCCAAGAGATCGTTAAGGGTAACGATCTTCCTTCTTGGACATGTGAAGTCCTCATTTTGGCATGTCTGTGGATTTCCCCCACCAAAAGATGGCTGTTGAGGGATTTCCTTGGGTTGATTCTTGTAATCCCCAGTCTTGCATATAGATCTGGAAGTGTGTAGTACGAAATAGGCATGTTGTGTGAATCCCATCTGGACAGGTTTGTCTAGATTGGTGATGTTGCATTTTGCGCACTGGAGAAGACTCCACGTATAAACATGTAATTTGTGGAGTTGATGGGTTGTACCTGTGAAGGGTAGTAACAGGAAATACTGGAATGAAATTCCAAGAAAATCCCCGCGTGATTCTTGTGCTGTATGCCATGTTTGGGTGAGTCTGGGTGCAGAAAGTGAGTTCTGCTGAACCGCCAAGAGACCGCGAGGAACGCTGACATTATCTCCCCTTTTGGATTGTGAAGCAAGTCCTTGGTGGATAATGTGTATATTGTGAGCTGTGTGCTCTTAAAAAGGCTTAGTGCCGAACAAGAAAGGTGAAATCGACCCGCGCCTTTAAATTGGCCATGAGTACTTCGGTATTCATTGATGGCATGTCGACTTGAGCAACGGGGGTGGCTGATCCATACCTTGTTATGTCTGATCGGCTAGTAGACCTAGTTATTGGTCTCATTGGAGCGCATAATTAGAGTCTTTGGCCTACGCGCCACTAAGACTAAATGCTCAATACCGTTGATTTTCGGACCTTGAATGGTGGTGGGACCCTGGTTCGCTGGTACACCAATAATATGCCCTGAGTGCACGGATCGTCGGGCCGCGTGTCTAAAAGTTGTGATATGTTGATTGTGCGTGAGTGCACATTGTATGATATATCTGCTTGTGAAAGCTATACCTGCAGAAAAGGAATACCATTGCCCCGGGAAAGGGGTAGGGTTGTTATAAATTGGTCAGGTGAATGTTGACCGTTGCCTTGTTTGCCACCAAAATGGTGGGCTGTCCCTGTGTAGGTGTTGGAGAGTCGAGCTGGAAATAAAGGGCTGAAGCACCTACTGCTGATGCTGCTGCTGGCCCTCGAAGGCTGAGCAAAGGCTTTTGTTATGTTCATGTGTGGTCGGCCTGCGCGCCGATGTTTGTAATCCACACTTGTAAAGCGTAACTGTAAGGCCTTAAGGCAAAACTCTTGAGTATTTATTGTACATTACTTCGTGTGTATATATAAATGTGGTTGTTGATATATCGTGGACATTCATGGTTTGAGTTCAGTTTTAACATTAAAAGCTTCCGCTAGTATGCTCTGTGTTAGGAAGCATACCTGTTTTGGTATTAACCTGTGACCTCGCCATATGTTTGTGGTATATAGTGTGGGGCCCTGGCCAGACCTTCTATTATATGTTATTTAACGGATGGATTCGTTACAGGCCCAAGCTGCTAACTTTTTCTCAAAGAATCTTTCTGAGCTTGCTTGCTGGTAAAGATGAGAATGACGCACCAGCTATCTTGTTATTGAAGGTCTTGATTCTAACAGCTAACTTGCTCTTTGTCTTCAAGATTTGAGCTTCCTGTTTTTTAGCTCCTCAATAATAGCGGAGAAGAAGAACTGTCTTGAATAACATCTTTTTTTCCAAAATGCTTTCCTTCTTTTATTTAGCTTGGCCCAACGGCTCTTGAGCAGTGGGCGCCACATCATTAATGGCAAACATCAACTTGCTTTAACGCAAACTGTCGTACAGTAGGCCTGCAACATCATTTGTCACGTACTGTAGCCATCCCACCACTAATTTGAATTATGTTGACTTATTGACTTGCTGACATCATCAGCTGTGGACTTAGCCAAAAATCAAACAATATTAGCATAGGTGTTGAGTGAGTAAGCATCACTCAATGCCA
The DNA here is from genome assembly GCA_039513925.1 of Platanthera zijinensis. Lineage (NCBI taxonomy): Eukaryota > Viridiplantae > Streptophyta > Magnoliopsida > Asparagales > Orchidaceae > Platanthera > Platanthera zijinensis. Next base: position 106,308,768 of record CM077079.1, on the reverse strand, counting down.
AAACACTTAGACAGATTTACTGTCTCATGGCGTTGAGTGAGTAACCTTCACTCAATGCCAAACTACTTAGAATATAAATCTGTTTCTAGACGTTGAGTGAAACAGCTTCACTCAACGCCAGCTTGCTTTATTAGCTATCTGCTGCTTGGCGTTAAGTGTATGGTCATCACTCAATGATAAACTACTTAGACAAAATTCCGTCTTCACTAGGCGTTGACAGTATTTAGTGAGCAACCTCCACTAACCGCTTTTTGCCTTAACCATTTTTCTGCTTAACTTGTCTCAGCGCTTTCTTATTCTCAGCTGAGACAGACACTTTTCTCTGTGGTTATACTGAGACAAACAATTGTCTCAGCGGTTGTGCTAAGACTAACTCTTGTCTCAGTTGTTTTGCAGAGACCAATCATTTCTCTCAATGCTTTTGCCTTGAGCTTCTCAGCTGTCTCAACATTTTTTGACTTAGGGAAAATCTTCTTGCTTCTCCGACGTTGAGAGCGTTGAGTGTGTCTTCATCACTCAACGAGTTTTTCCTTAGAAAAAGTTTTCTGCAATTTAGTTCGACTAACTGAACTGAGTTCTGCATTCGTCGAGCTCAGCTCGATGAAGTCTGAACTCAGTTCGACGAATTCTCTGAACTGAATTCGACGAACCCAGAGTCTCAAACTCTGAACTAAGCTCGATGAATGGTGAGCTTAGCTCGACGAACTCTGAGCTTAGTTCGACGAATTCTTGAACTGAGCCCGACAAACTCAGAGTCTTAAACTCTGAATTTAGCTCGTCGAAGGGTGAGCTCAGCTCGACGAACTCTTAACTCAGTTCGATTAATTTCTGAACTGAGTTCTACTCACAGCTTTTTGTTGTATGGCGTTGAGTGTGTCTTCATCACTCAATGCCTATGGACTTAGACAGATTTTTGTCAGCCCACAACATAGATAAGAGTTTACCTGACTTGGCCACTTAGGCTACTTCCTACCTTTCGAGCATCTTTACTTTGTGACCACCTGTCACATCACTCAAACAACCTGTCTAGACTTATTCCATGGAACTCCTACATGTGATGAGCTTAAACAACATTAAATATAAATATGCTCATAGCGTTGATGGAGAAGCCTCTTCAAATCCATTCTAGGGAACATTGAGGGCAATGTACCCAACAAAGTATAAGCTAAATGACCCAATGCACTCAACGTCGTTGCACTCGACGCCTTTGGTTCACTCAATGCCAAGGGCAGCAATCGACGAATATCATCGAGATGACTCAACGCACCAAACACCATTGCACTCCATAATTAAGAATTGGAAAAATTTAGAGAAGTAGTGTCGGCTGGACTCGACAAATTCGGCGTGTATAACTTAGAATATTCGACAAATTCGACGAGTATAGTTAGATACATTCGACGAATTCGACGAGTATGCACGATGATACTCAACGAATTTTACTTAACAGATTTTTTTCAATTCTTCAGCGAATTTACCCTAAGTATAAAATATGGATTTGACGGGTATGGGTAGGTATACATGACGAATTCGACGAGTATCAAGTTGATACTCAATGAATTCGATGAGTATTCCAAACCATACTCGACGAATTTTATATGGGAGAAATTCCTGTCATTCTGAATCTAAGCCTTGACCATCCTTGAGCCTTCTGTTATTCTTGGGATAGAAGTACACCACAATAGAGAGATTACACATGAGTCAACACATTGGCCTACACAATGAAGAATTATATTGTAAAGTCCTATGTTTACTCACCCACTGTAACCTAACATTGGTGTGTACTTTGAAATAAAAACCTACAAGTACATAAATCAAAAGGTAATAATAAATAAAGTTACAATTCATCTTAGATTAACTGAGACCTTCTTCAAATCCGGGTTATTGTGGATACAATACCCAACACTCCCCCTTGCTCATTCTTTGTTTCCTTTTATCTTGTTTCCTTCACTGTATAGAAATTGGGATTAGGTTAGGGTTTGGCCATTTAGACCTGCTGCTTAGTGTGAAATTTCCGGTCAAGGGCCATTCGTCGTATTTGATTATTAGTATGAGTTAGATTTGTCGTCTCTCGGTTGATAATGTTTAAACCCGTCGATTTTTACCTATTATCCTAAGTAAATTCATCTTATATGAATGTTAGCCTAAGCAAAATCCGTCGAGTGTCGGTCTGTCTGTTAATTTGTCTATATTCGGCTTATGCCGCTATTAGTCTAAGTCAGGATTAGTCATATTAGGCAGGATAGAATTAGTCGAATATAGTTGGAGTTTTTGGTCTAAGTAAAATTCGATGAGTATTAGCAGGACCAGAGTTAAATTCGTCGAGTATCAGATGTAATTAAATCGGGTAATACTTGGTGTTGAGTGGTCTGTGAGGCTAAGGCAAAATCATTGAGTGCACTGAATGCACTCTATGAGGCATTGCGTGAAGTTCACTTGGCGTTTAGTGGTCTGTGTGGCTAAGGAAAAAGCGTTAAGTGTAAGACCCCCTTTTTTTTCACTGGGGTCTTAGGCCCAGAACCGCCGTTTTGCCGGTGACACCTTCACGCCCTGAAGGGTCGTCACCACAAAGTGCCGATCCTGCCAGCCAATTCGATCACAGAAAAGCAGCAAAGGTAAAGACTAAGGGTGAAACTCGAATACTAGTCCACAATAATCACATGAAAAGTAATAATATCTCCACGAAGGGAGAGTCCACAGAAATAGTATAAAAGGTACTGAAAGTAAGGGATTATGCCCGATACAACATAATCCTCACTACAGGTCACTCAAGCGGAAGCAAACTATAACATCTACTATAAGTCGAGACTCACAGTCCTAGCTGGCTGAACTCCTGAGCTAGACTGCCCTATCTCCAAACGGGCCGACCTCCGGGGCTGCTCCTCCATGCGGGGCTCCACAATCCCCTAAATGATGTGGTCCGAAAACCGTTAGTCTATAAGACTAAGTCCTATCATCCCCCACCCCTTCCCCCATGGCTCCTAAGTACCGAGCAAAGAGGAATAAAGGGAAGAACATGAAGGTGGAGAATAAATCAAAAGCAGGTGACAACGGAACTATGCTAGAATTCTATAGCAAATATGAAAGAAATAGAAAGTAGGAAATGTAACCTTTACTTATGTGCAGAAGCACCTAAGTCAAGGGGTCTTCTACAAGTCTCCCATAGTATAAAGTGTCCCTTACCACTTATACGTTGGGGTGTCGGTTATCAACAACAATATATATATATATAAAGAATTTGATCTTAATTTATAAACTTGCCCACACAAGCTTATATACCAAGGGGTCGTTTTGCAAGGCCTATTGTATAAGCGTCCCATTCCACTTATACATTAGGTGTCAGAGGTTAAATGTAACGGCTATGCTATGACATGCTAGTGGGTATGAATATGAACATTCAAGTGCAACTCACACACCCGACTCTGTGCACACAGACCTTTAGTTTTCCCTTTCGGAGCCGTTACCTCCAAGGATACCTCCGTAGTGGCAGACGAAAGTGGTGGGTTGGGCTTCGCCCACCTCTAAACCAGTAAAGCACTATCGGTTAGACCTATCGTACGCCTCAACGCTTGGTGCACGAAGCGGGCTCCTGCGTACTCTTGCCGCCTGGCACACCGGACTTCTGTTGGAGAAGTGCTAACCACACTTGCCGAGTAAGAGTATTGGTGTCGGTGCATCGACCCTCCAATACCGAAGACCCACCACCTTTTTCTTTCCTGACTATGCACATGCAATATTTATCGTATCAAACAAATCGAGCCTAAGCTCCCCGGACCATTCCGTCCATCTCTTAACCAATCGAGCCGAAGCTCCCCGGACCATTCTGTCCGTCTCTTAACCAACCGAGCCGAAGCTCCCAACAATCTTCTTGTGCTAATAGTGTTTTGTGAAATGTGAAACCCTAATTACTAAGTTTCTCTTATCAGTTTGTTAATACAGTTTACGTTAACCCAGGACTGCCCCCGACATACCCCGTGAAGGGCTCTCAAAGGGCACTAGGAACTATGATGGTAGCTGAAGCCCATTGTTCCCTTTCGCAAGGCACTTATTGTTATTGGTTTATTCCCTTAACCCATTCCCTTTTCATATTACAATGGGCTAATCCTAGGGTGATTTTGACTCTTCCTCTCCTCAGGGAAGACGATCTTTCGTCAAACCCGAACACCTCTAGACTCTAGCCAAACCACTTCTCACTACTCTTCCTATCCCTCTATAGTGAAACCATCCACATCAGTCCATCCCGCTAAAATGACTAACTCCAAAAATTATCCCAGATCATGTCCTGTTACAATTTAACAATTTGCTATATGCAGACCAACCTAGGCTATATGTCGAACCGGATAAGAGATAATTTAGATATTCATCCAAATGACCTAAATTATTTACTGGAGACTTATCATGACATAAATAGACTAAATCCAGAAAATTGTAATCTTCCTAATTTATTTGGCATTTAATTAATTTCCTTAAAGCTTCTAAAGGCTACCAATTGAACATTAAGTGCACTTTTCAAGTATGTATAAAACTTCATAAAATCATGATAAATACTAAAGAGCAATTCAACAGTAAATCCAAGATATATGAATTTTTAGAATGGTTTAGGCCCCAAAATCACCATTTAGAACATAAGGTTAATAATACCATTTTAAGAATCAAAGGTCAGAAATATTGTTCCTAAAATTATAGCAAAAATCTAGTAAGATCATTAAGGCCTAAAAACACGCTAGAAGGATTCTCCAAATTTTCCAGTGAATAGTAACTCCTAATTTAATTTTACATTGGTAATTCCATACTCTTGGGTTATTGAAGCAAGTACTGTAAATATTTATCTAAAAATTATGAGAAAATTCCAGAACCTACATATTGATTTAAAACACTCACTGACCAGATTTCATAATTTTTATAATAATATTAAGCTCCACATCTATTTATGATCAAAATTCCATAATTCATAATTTATGAATCAAGTACCTAAAATAATCATCTAAAATTTTCAATAAAAATACAAAGGGGGCTACTATGATGGAAAACTATCAAATGCTAAATTTCACAACTTTTTAATTGCCATAATTTTCATAACAAGCAACATAAAACTTAGGGGCATTGCTAGGGTCATAAAGGAAGTACTAATTTTATTAGTCTAAAAATTTCACCAAAATTATTTTAGGACAACTTCCTATCACTTAATTACCCTGCCCAAGTTTCAAGTTATTGTGAGGTGTTTTGATTGCCTAAACCTAATTTTTGGACTTTGTGCCCTAATCTAGGGTTAGGGATTTGAGGGGGTTAAAGACTTTCAAATTCAATGAAATTTCATCCAGAGGACCATATACACCCTATGGTCCTCTCCACCAATTTTCAGGTGATTCCAAGGTCATTTGACCCAATGACCATCAAACTCTAAAAAAATCCCATAAAGGGGCCTACCCTAGAGTTCTAGGGCTACCCTTCCCTAAACAACCCCAAATACCTTTGGAGGATGTGTCATACCATAAAAAGTCAGTGACCAAAATTTCAGCCTCTGTTGAGGTGATTTGACTACTCAAAACCCCAAGGGGGTGTTTTGACCTAATTAACCCTATAAGGGTAAACCCAGGGTTGGATAAACAACTAATCAAAATATCTACAAATGAGATGAAATTTTTACCAGAGACTTAACATGCCCCCTAAGACTACCCACCCAAATTTGGGGGGATTTTGAGGTGTTTTGGACACCTAATTAATTCATACATGGTTTATTAAATTTTTCTAAACACTATAGAAAAATATTCTCCAAAAATTTCCATTTTTGGATAGGCCCTAGGTATAGCTAAGGTAGACCCCCTGACCAAATTTCAGCTCTATTGGACAAGGGATGAAAGATGGGCATCCATTTGAATCTCAAGATAGCCATAGGTATAGGTCCCACCAAAATGGATGCTCTGGCCCAACCAAAGGTCCAAATTGGTCCAAATCAATTTTGGATTAAAGTACACCCTTAGGGCTACACATTTCATGTTGGTTACTTTTCCATTAGATGAGCCTAAGTTATTTTAAAAATTAAAACCAAATGTTGCATATAGTGTGACAGAGTTATATGGAATCAAAATAATTAAAATCCTGAATTATTCTGCACGAATCCTAAAGCATCTTAACCGACGACATTGGGTTATCTCCTTCCTCCAGCCGACGGCCAAAATCGTCCCGTCCTGGAGTGGCTTGCGGGCCGATTTCCCGGCCACCCGGCCACTTCCCCGGCCTGCCACCGCCACCACCACCTTAATGGAGGTGGTGGCTACCCCCAGCTTGCGGCACGGCCGCCGGAGATGACTATTCCGGCGAACCCGGGAAGTTAATTTTCTCCTGATTTTCATGGATTTGAAATCTTGTATCGGGATCAATTGAGCTCGATCCTTTCCCTAATCAATTCCTTAGATCTACCCATAAGGAGAGGAGTGGAGGAGGACCTTTCCGGCGGCCTGAAGGCGAGATGAATGGCAGAACACCATGGTTGACGACGGCGGCGCTCGACTTCTGCAACAACACAGTGGGGCAGCTTGCTCATTCCAGGTAAGAGTTCGAAAACGCTCCCCTCAGCCCATTGATGATGTTTAAATGGTCAATTGGGGAGGGGGCGGCTGGTTCTTCAATGCCCATCAAATCCATTAAAGCATGGCTCGGGTTGAGAGGAGGGTGGCTAAAACTGCCCCTTGGTGGCCGGGAAATGGCTGGAATCAACTCCTCTCCCCTAGAGGAGTTGATTGCAGCCATAATGGGTGGCTGTTGGCCTCCTTTGGCCGGTCCCCACACCATTCCTCTTCCCCCCATTTTCTCTCTCCACCATTACCATGGAATAAAGCTCACTTTCTCTCTCCTAGTCACCAAGTTGACTGGTAAAACCCCATAGGATATATGCAACCATTCTACTCATAATAATTATGAGAAATGAAGTTAGACTAAGGGAAACAATGTCTTAAGCTTTGGTTAGCCCATTTGGGTTAAGTTGACCCAAACATAGACTAGGGTTGACCCTAGCTAATTTGACCTTTTGGGTTGACCCCAATGGGTCCTAGGTGATCCTTTGGCCTCCCCTAGAGTCCAAGTAGGGTTGGGTAGGGTTGATTGGGCACCTTAGAGGTCACATGACCCTTAGCAAGGGCACTTGACCAAATTGGGGCTAGAGTTGACTTGAGTCAACCTAGCCACTTGGGTTAACCCCAATGGGCCCATATGGCTCTGGTGGACCCTCAAATGGACTGGGGGTGTTGTGGTGGGGTCATAAAGCCATGGTGAGTCATAATAGTCCTCCTACACTATTGTTTAGCATTTTATTATCTACAGACCAAGGTGGCCTTCAGATTCCTATCTGAGCTCACTTGATCTTATTGGGCTTCCTAAGGTTTTGTCATGCCCTAGTCATGACCAAGACCACTCTTAAGGGTCTAGTTAGAAATGGGATGTTACAAATCCCAATAAACAAAACAAAGATTTCGTTCACGAAATCAAGGTTAAGCCTACGAGAATTCCTATCGAAGGAGAAGAACCTTGTAACATCCCATAAGAAATGAAAGGTTACATCACGACGCCATTTTTTTGCTAGGTGAGATTTCAAGAGAAACTAAATCTATGATTAATCCGCCCAATTGGCAAGGCCAAGACCCCAATAAACAAAAAAATTAGCCTTTACTCCTAGAAAAGTCCTACTAGTTTAAAATAGGAAAGTAAATTGCACGTCTTAAGAAGTCGTGAGGCATACCTGACTGAACAGCTCTGGGTACTTTTGTCGCATAAGGTCCCGCGGTTCCCAGGTATGCTCCTCCTGGCCATGGTTCCTCCACAGAACTTTGACCAACGGAACCTTCTTGCGATGCATGACCTGTACTCCTCTGTCGTCGATCCGAACCGGCTCCAAGTGAACTGACTGGTCTAAAGCTACTGGCCCTTCGGTGGTCAAAATCTGCTACTCCGGGCGTAGTAGAGCCCTCCTAAGCGAAGAAATATGGAACATATCGTGTAAAACTGCCAGCTCCGGTGGTAACTCAAGTCTGTAGGCTAGTGGTCCGATCCACTCCAGAATCTTATAAGGGCCCATATACCTAAGGCTGAGTTTCTTCTTCCGACCACGCACCCGTGAAACTCTGTGCATGGGCTGGATCTTCAAGAAAACCCGGTCTCCCACCTGAAACTCTACCTGACGGTATCGGGCATCGTAATACTTAGCCTGTCAGCTCTACGCTTCCAACATCCTGTCCCGTATCAGTCTCACCTGAGCCTCGGTGTCTTCGACAAAATCTGATCCCAACACCTTCGGATCCTCATCGTGAATCCATGAAAGCGGAGTCCTACATCTCCTTCCGTACAAGGCTTCATAAGGAGCCATCCTTATGCTGGACTGGTAGCTGTTGTTATAGGAGAACTCGACCAGTGGTAAGAGCTTCTCCCAAGGTTCCCCACGGTCCAATATGCATAGCCTCAGGAGGTCCTCAATTGTCCGGTTGGTGCGTTCCGTATGACCATCCGTTTGGGGATGAAATGCTGTACTGAAGGTCAGTCGAGTTCCCAAGTAAGTCATCACAGATCTCCACTCCCTAGATGTGAATCGACCATCCCGATCCGACACGATAGTCCTGGGTACCCCGTGGTAACGAATGAACTACTCTACGAATCTCCGCACTAGTATCCCAACTGAGTCATCCTTCCTAATCGGAATGAATCTGACCACCTTCGTCAGCCGGTCGACGATGACCCAAATCGAATCATTTCTCGTCCGTGATCGGGGGAGGCCATGAATGAAATCCATCGTGATGTTTTCAAATTTCCACTCCTGCATCGAGAGTGGCTGTAGCAATCCTGAGGGGTTTCTGCACTCCGCCTTCACCAACTGGCATGCCTCGCAGTGAGTCACGAAGTATGTAATATCCTTCTTCATCCCCAGCAAGAACATCATCTTCTTCAAGTCTGCCGTCATCTTGGTGATCCCCGAGTGTATAGAATATCTACTATAATGTGCTTCTGCCATAATGTCTTCCTGACTCTGACCTCCTGTGGGTATATAGACCCTTCCTCTGAAATATAGCAATCCATCTCTCAAGGAATAATACCCTATCGAACCCTCCTCCAAGGCTCGGAATATCGGCTATGCCCATACATCTATCTTTTGTCCGTCCCGGATGCTATCCCGAATGTCATCTATGGAAACCATCGATCGAAAGTACTCCATATAAAGCTCTGGATCATCCTCGGACACTAGGGATATCTGCATTTCTCTGAAAGACCGGAATGGCTCCATGGACATCAGCTGTGGTCCCTTCCCTGAGGTATCTCCTCTCCGGCTCAAAGCATCTGCCACCACGTTCGCCTTCTCGGGATGGTAGTGCATGGTGTACTGGTAATCTGACAGTAACTCCACCTAACGTCTCTGTCTGATGTTGAGTTCCTTCTGTGTGTCAACATATTTCAAATTTTTGTGATCTGAAAAGATGTCACAGTGAACTCCGTAGAGGTAGTGTCGCCAAATCTTCAGAGCAAAGATCACTGCACCCATCTCTAAATCGTGCACTGGATAGTTCTTCTCATGTATCTTTAGCGATCGGGAGGCGTAGGCTATTACGTGTTCGTTCTGCATCAGAACGGCACCCATCCCCTGGTAGGAGGCGTCCGTGTACACCTGGAATCCCTCCCTTCCTTACGGAAGAGCGCGAGTGGGAGCTGAGGTAAGCCGACCTTTCAACTCCACAAAGGCCGCCTCGCACTGTGGCGTCCAAATGAAAGGGGATTCCTTTTTTGTCAGGGAAGTAAGAGGGAGCGCAATTCGGGAGAATCCTTCGACGAACTTCCGGTAATATCCGGCAAGTCCCAGGAAGCTCCGTAAATCTGTGGCTGTCTTCAACGGTGGCCAGTCCCGCACTTTTTGAATCTTGGCCGTATCTACTGCCAACCCCACTCCGTTGATGTTATGACCTAAGAAGGCCACCTCCTTTAGCCAAAAATGGCATTTGCTGAACTTTGCAAATAGCTGGTGCTCCCATAGCCTCTCTAAGGTCAATGTCAAGTGTCGTTCATGATCCTCCTTCGTTCTTGAGTAGATGAGGATGTCGTCAATAAATACTATCACGAAAAAAATCCAAATACTCTTTGAATACCCGGTTCATAAGGCTCGTAAATGCTGAAGGTGCATTTGTGAGCCCGAAGGGCATCACTATAAACTCGTACAGTCCATACCTACTGCTGAAGGAGGTCTTCGGAATGTCCTCCTCTCGAATCCGTAGCTGGTAGTACCCTGACCTTAAGTCAAGTTTCGAGAAGAAATGTGCTCCTTCAAGTTGATCGAATAACTCATCAATCCGTGGCAACGGGTATGTGTTACGGACTATCAGTCTATTCAGCGCTTGTTAATCAATACACAAGCGGAGGCTTCCGTCCTTTTTCTTGACAAAAAGCACCGGGGGTCCCCATGGGGATGAGCTTGGCCGGACAAACCCTGCCTCTATTAGTTCCTGCAACTGACTTCGGAACTCTGTCAACTCTTTCGGGGCCATCCTGTAAGGGGCCCTAGATGCCGGCTTGGCCCCCGGCACAAGTTGTATCTTGAAATCATTCTCCCGGTGCGGAGGTAGACCTGACAGCTTCTCTGGAAAAACATCAGCAAAATATCGTACTACTGGAATGTCTGTCACAGATTCCTTTACCTTCGCCATCTCAAATAGAACTTGATAAACTTCCTCCCCCTGTAGATGGGCCTTAACGGCCTAAACTGATGATAAGAGAATATGGGAGGCAAGTCTTATACCTTCGATAATAATAAAAGAGTCCCCGTGTCTCACGGTGATCCTCTTTGCTTGGCAATCAATCTGGGCATGGTTCCAGTGCAGCCATACCATGCCCAGGATCAAGTCGTAGTCCGTCAACTTCAAAAGCATCGCCGGAGCCTCAAACGCCTTTCCACCGATTTCTACCTCCATGTTACAGTAGTCCGAGGTAAGGAGTTCAGATCCATCGGGTAGTCGCACCCTCATCACTGAGCCCGTGAGTCGCTCCACGCCTTCCAATCCTTCTACGAACGTCTCCGACACGAAGGAGTAAGAAGCTCCGGTATCGAAAAGTATGCGGGCAGGCTTGCCGCTGATGAAGACTATACCTGGGGTGGTTAAATGTCTTAGGATTCTGTAACGAGTTTTTTCTTTCCTATTTATTCTATCTAGTGCAGTTCTACAAAATTTAACAACTGAGAAAGTGAATTCTAATTAAACCATTAAACAACTTGGTGTACCTTCTATGACCTGCTCTGGGTTCCGAGGCTGCGCTAGGTCCAAAGCATACACTTGCTCCATTTCTTGTCTACGATCCCTACCCTGGTATCCTCATCCTCGGCTATGTCCTTAGACTCCAAAATACTGCGCTGGCTTGGCAGCCGGTGGTGCTGGTGGGGGTACCCCTCTCATAGGACAATTTCTGCGGATGTGCCCAACCTGATGGTAGTGGAAGCACTCTGGCGGGGGATATGCCATTCCCCTGGGTCTCTGGCCCTCCCGTGTCTGAAGAGGTGGTGGAGCCACAACCACTGGCTCCCTTATTTACTGTCTTGCCTCCTGACGAGGCTGGTCCTCGACCCTTCTCCCGTCCGTGATACGGGCTCGTCTCTGATCGTTCCTTGCTCCTCGACCTTGATCCTCCATTGGCCGTTTCTGGCCCCGGGTAGCTTGCCAATCAGCCTCTATCCGTTTAACCATCTCTAGTATCCGGGAAATGGGCCCATCGGATACAAACAGCAGTGAATCCCTCAGCTCCTCTCGGAGGCCCTTGTAGAATCTCTTGATATATCCAACCTCGTCCATCTGATATGAGTCCGCAAACCGGGCTAGGTGGTTGAACTCTCGGTAGTACTCCATCACCGTCCTGGTGCCCTGCTTCAGCTGTAAAAAAATATCCTCCAGCTCATCCTTAGCCGACTGTGGAACAAAATGCTCAAGTAACGTGGCCCTGAACTCCCCCCAAGTAATCTCTACAATCTCCATATCCACAAAGGTCGTGTCCAATAGCGTCTTCCACCATCTCTTGGCGTGAGACTCCAAGCAAGAGACCACCAAAGACACTCTCTCCTCCCAGGGGCACCGTATCCCTATCAACATTTCATACATGATTTCCAACCATTATTCTGTCCGGACAACTGACTCTGTCTCTAGGTAGGATAGGGGTGAAAGTCCTTGGAAGATGCTCAGCCAGTTGGCCCCCGGGTTTGGCTGCGGAGACGGAACCTACTAAGCCCTGAAAGCCTCCAGAATGGCTGTCAGAGTTTGCCCCATCTCTGACTGTAGGAATGGAGTGGGGATCGGGGGAGGTGGTGCATCATTCGGAGTTTGTTGGACTCCGCCCTGTGGTGTAGGCTGTGCTAGAGGCTGCATATCAGAAACCATTTGTAAGCAATTGACTCAAGCCTAATTAACAGTGGACAATTACATGTGATCAACATATGGGCACACCACGCTTCCGCTGCTTAGTTTGTCCCCAAACTAAACTCAAGCAGGGGTGACCCAAGGTTAATGGACTGCTACTCTTCTGATCGAGGTTTGCTCTGATACCACTTGTAAGACCCCCCTTTTTTTTCGCAAGGGTCTTAGGCCCAGAACCGCCATTTTTCGGTGACACATTCACGCCCTGAAGGGTCGTCACCACAAAGCGCCGATCCTGCCGGCCAATTCGATCACAGAAGCAGCAAAGGTAAAGAGTAAGGGTGAAACTCGAATACTAGTCCACAATAATCACATGAAAGTAATAATATCTCCACAAAGGGAGAGTCCACAGAAATAGTATAAAAGGTACTGAAAGTAAGGGCTTATGCCCGATACATCATAATCCTCACTATAGGTCACTCAAGCGGAAGCAAACTATAACATCTACTATAAGTCGGGACTCACAGTCCCAGCTGGCTGAACTCCTGAGCTAGACTGCCCTATCTCCAAATGGCCCGACCTCTGGGGCTGCTCCTCCATGCTGGGCTCCACGATCCCCTAAATGATGTGGTCCGAAAACCGTTAGTCTATAAGACTAAGTACTATCATCCCCCACCCCTTCCCCCATGGCTCCTAAGTACCGAGTGGAGAGGAAGAAAGGGAAGGACACGAAGGTGAAGAATAAATCAAAAGCAGGTGACAGCGGACCTATGCTAGCAATTCTATAGCAAATATGACAGAAATAGAAAGTAGGAAATATAACCTTAACTTATGTGCGGAAGCACCTAAGTCAAGGGGTCTTCTGCAAGTCTCCCATCGTATAAAGTGTCCCATACCACTTATACGTTTGGGTGTCAGTTATCAACAGCAATATATATATAAATAATTTGACCTTAATTTATAAACTTGCCCACACAAGCTTATAGACCAAGGGGTCGTTTTGCAAGGCCTATTGTATAAGCGTCCCATTCCACTTATACATTAGGTGTCATGGGTTAAATGTAACGGCTATGCTATGACATGCTAGTGGGTATGAATATGAATATGCAAGTGACACTCACACACTCGACTTTATGTACACAGACCTTTAGTTCCCCCTTTCGGAGCCGTTACCTCCCAGGATACCTCCGTAGTGGCAGACGGAAGCGGTGGGTTGGGCCTCGCCCACCTCTAAACCAGTAAAACACTACCGGTCAGACCTATCGTACGCCTCAATGCTTGGTGCACGAAGCAGACTCCTACGTACTCTTGCCGGTTGGCGCATCGGACTTCTGTTGGCGAAGTGCTAACCAAACTTGCCGAGTCAGCGTATTGGTGTCGGTGCATCGACCCTCCAATACAGAAGACCCACCACCTTTTTCTTTCCTGACTATGCACATGCAATATTTATCGTATTAAACAAATCGAGCCGAAGCTCCCCGGACCATTCCGTCCGTCTCTTAACCAATCAAGACGAAGCTCCTCGGACCATTCTTTCCGTCTCTTAACCAACCGAGCCAAAGCTCCAAATAATCTTCCTGTGCTAATAGTGTTTTGTGAAATGTGAAACCCTAATTACTAAGGTACTCTTATCTGTTTGTTAATACAGTTTACGTTAACCCAGGACTGCCCCCGACATACCCCGTGAAGGGCTCTCAAAGGGCACTAGGAACTATGATGGTAGCTGAAGCCCATCGTTCCCTTTCGCAAGACATTTATTGTTATTGGTTTATTCCCTTAACCCATTCCCTTCTCATATTACAGTGGGCTAATCCTAGGGTGATTTTGACTCTTCCTCTCCTCGGGGAAGACGATCTTTCGTCGAACCCGAACACCTCTAGACTCTAGCCAAACAACTTCTCACTACTCTTCCTATCCCTCTATAGTGAAACCATCCACATCAGTCCACCCAGCTAAAATGACTAACTCCAACAACTATCCCAGATCATGTCCTATTACAATTTAACAATTTGCTATATGCAGACCAACCTAGGCTATATGTCGAACCAGATAGGAGATAATCTAGATATTCATCCAAATGCCCCAAATTATTTACTGGAGACTTATCATGACACAAATAGACTAAATCCAGAAAATTGTAATCTTCCTAATTTATCTGGCATTTAATTAATTTCCTTAAAGCTTCTAAGGGCTACCAATTGAACATTAAGTGCACTTTTCAGGTATGTATAAAACTTCGTAAAATCATGATAAATACTAAAGAGTAATTCAATAGTAAATCCAAGATATATGAATTTTTAGAATGGTTTAGGCCCCAAAATCACCATTTAGAACATAAGGTTAATAATACCATTTTAAGAATCAAAGGTCAGAAATATTGTTCCAAAAATTATAGCAAAAATCCAGTAAGATCATCCATGCCTAGAAACACTCTAGAAGGATTCTCCTAATTTTCCAGTGAATAGTAACTCCTAATTTAATTTTACATTGGTAATTCCATACTCTTAGGTTATTGAAGCAAAAACTATAAATAGTTGCCTAAAAACTGTGAGAAAATTCCAGAACCTACATATTGATTTAAAACACTCACTGACCAGATTTCATAATTTTTATAATAATATTAAGCTCCACATCTATTTATGATAAAAATTCCATAATTCATAATTTATGAATCAAGTACCTAAAATAATCATCTAAAATTTTCAATAAAAATACAGAGGGGGCTATCATGATGTAAAACTTCCAAATACTAAATTTCACAACTTTTTAATGGACATAATTTTTATAAAAAGCAACATAAAACTTAGGGGCATTGCTAGGGTTATAAAGGAAGTAGTGATTTTATTAGTCTAAAAATTTCACCAAATTATTTGAGGACAACTTCCTATCCCTTAATTTCCTTGCCCAAGTTTCAAGTTATTGTGAGGTGTTTTGATTGCCTAAACCCAATTATTGGGCTTTGTGCCCTAATCTAGGGTTAGGGATTTGAGGGGGTTAAAGACTTTCAAATTCAATGACACTTCAACCAGAGGACCATATACACCCTATGGTCCTCTCCACCAATTTTAAGGTCATTCCAAGGTCATTTAACCCAATGACCATCAAACTCTAAAAAAATCCCATAAAGGGCCTACCTTAGAGTTCTAGGGCTACCCTGCCCCAAACCACCCCAAATTCCATTGGAGGATGTGTCATACCATAAAAAGTCAATGACCAAAATTTCAGCCTCTGTTGAGGTGATTTGACCACTCAAAACCCAAAGGGGGTGTTTTGACCACTCAATAAGGGTCAACCTAGGGTTGGATAAACAACTAATCAAAACATCTCCAAATGAGATGAAATTTTTACCATAGCCTTAACATGCCCCCTAAGACTACCCGCCAAAATTTGGGGGGATTTTGAGGTGTTTATGACACCTAATTAATGTATACATGGTTTATTAAATTTTTCTTAAAACTAAATAAAAATATTCTCCAAAAATTTCCATTTTTGGATAGGCCCTAGGTATAGCTAAGGTAGACACCCTGACCAAATTTCAGCTCCATTGGACAAGGGATGAAAGATGGGCATCAATTTGAATCTCAGGATAGCCCTAGGTATAGGTCCCACCAAAATGGGTGCTCTGGCCCAACCAGAGGTCCAAATTGGTCCAAATCAATTTTGTATTAAAGTACACCCTTAGGGCTACACATTTCATGTTGGTTACTTTTCCATTAGATGAGCCTAAGTATTTTAAAAATTAAAACCAAATGCTGCATATAGTGTGACAGAGTTATATGAAATCAAAATAATTAAAATCCTGAATTTTCTTGCACGAATCCTAAAGCATCTAAACCGACGACATCGGGTTATCTCCTTCCTCCAGCCGACGACCCAGATCGTCCCGTCCTGGAGCGGCTAGCGGGCCAATTTCCTGGCCACCCGGCCACTTCCCCGGCCAGCCACCGCCACCACCACCTTCATGGAAGTGGTGGCTACCCCCAGCCGGCGGCACGGCCGCCAGAGACGAGTATTCCGGCGAACCCGGGAAGTTAATTTTCTCCCGATTTTCATGGATTTAAAATCTTGGATCGGGCTCAATTGAGCCCGATCCTTTCCCTAATCAATTCCTAAGATCTACCCATAAGGAGAGGAGTGAAGGAGGACCTTTCCGGCGGCCTGAAGGCGAGAGGAGCGGCGGAACACCATGGTTGACAACGGCGGCACTCGGCTTCTGCAACAACACAGTGGGGCGGCTTGCTCCTTCCAGGTAAGAGTTCGAAAATGCTCCCCTCAGTCCACTGATGATGTTTAAATGGTCAATTAGGGAGGGGGGCGGCTGGTTCTTCAATGCCCATCAAAGCCATTAAAGCATGGCTCGGGTTGAGAGGTGGGGGGCTAAAACTTCCCCTTGGTGGTCGGGAAATGGCTGGAATCAACTCCTCTCCCCTAGAGGAGTTGATTGCAACCATAATGGGTGGCTGTTGGCCTCCTTTGGCCGGTCCCCACACCATTCCTCTTCCCCCATTTTCTCTCTCCACCATTACCATGGAATGATGATCCCTTTCTCTCTCCTAGTCACCAAGTTGACTGGTCAAACCCCATAATATATATGCAGCCATTCTACTCATAATAATTATGAGAAATGAAGTTAGCCTAAGGGAAACAGTGGCTTAAGCTTGGGTTAGCCCATTTGGGCTAAGTTGACCCAAACATAGACTAGGGTTGACCCTAGCTAATTTGACCTTTTGGGTTGACCCTAATGGGTCCTAGGTGATCCTTTGTCCTCCCCTAAATTCCAAGTAGGGTTGGGTAGGGTTGATTGGGCACCTTAGAGGTCACATGACCCTTAGCAAGGGCACTTGACCAAATTGGGACTATAGTTGCTTGTGTCAACCTAGCCACTTGGGTTAACCCCAATGGGCCCATATGGCTCTAATGGACCCTCAAATGGACTAGGGGTGTTATGGTGGGGTCATAAAGCCATGGTGAGTCCTAATAGTCCTCCTACACTATTTTTTAACATTTTACTATCTGCAGACCAAGGTGGCCTTCAGATTCCTATCTGAGCTCACTTGATCTTATATGGCTTCCTAAGGTTTTGTCATGCCCTAATCATGACCAAGACCACTCTTAGGGGTCTAGTTAGAAATGGGATGTTACATTAAGTGTGCTGAATTCACTCAACACGGCGTTGAGTGAAGTTCACTTGGCGTTGAGTGGTCTGTGAGGCTAAGGGAAAAGCGTTGAGTGGGCTTAATGCACTGAACACGGCGTTGAGTGAAGTTCACTTAGCATTGAGTGGTCTGTGAGGCTAATGTAAAAGTGTTGAGTGTGATGAATGCACTCAATGCAGAATTGAGTGAAGTTCACATGGCATTGAGTGGTCTATGAGGCTAAGGAAAAAGCGTTGAGTGTGCAGAATGCACTCAACGTGGCATTGAGTGAAGTTCACTTGGCGTTGAGTGGTATGTGAGGCTAAGTAAAAAGCATTGAGTGTGTTGAATGCACTCAACATGGCATTAAGTGAAGTTCACTTGGAGTTGAGTGGTCTGTGAGGCTAAGGCAAAAGCGTTGAGTGCGTTGAATGCACTCAACGGGGCGTTGAGTGAAACCTTGGCATTGAGTAGCTTCGAGACTAAGTTAAAAGAGTTGAGTGGACTAAACGCGGAGTTGAGTGAAGGTAATTTCACTGAGTAATCTGGCTGGCGTTGAGTGTGTTGAATGCACTCAATGCGGTGTCGAGTATACTCGACGCTTTTCTCATGGACTTAGAATTTTTTTCGGGTTAAGTTGAATTCGTCAAGTATAACTTAGAATGGCTATCAAATGGGAATTTTCTTCCTTTATATCAAGGAGAGTTTTTGTATCCTGGTTAGGTTATTGGTGTTTATGGATGTTAT
This sequence comes from Platanthera zijinensis, assembly GCA_039513925.1. Taxonomy (NCBI): domain Eukaryota; kingdom Viridiplantae; phylum Streptophyta; class Magnoliopsida; order Asparagales; family Orchidaceae; genus Platanthera; species Platanthera zijinensis. Next base: position 106,290,521 of record CM077079.1, on the reverse strand, counting down.
GTGTGGCCCTTGGTTTGTTGTGGATAAAGGAACCCCAACTTAGTGCCAAATTGTGATTCATTACACTACTGGGCTTATTTTTTGTCTGTGTGTTGTGTTGGACAATGTTTCCACCACCACAACACATTATTTATATATATTTTGATTATTGGGTTGAGTTGGACAATGTTGCCACCACCCTAGTGTCTTGTTGAGACAATTGGACTGTCGGGTTATGTTGGGCAATGTTGCCACCACCACAGTACCTTCTTAGAATATGTTGGGTCTATAAGTTTGGGTTGGACAATGTGGCCACCAACTCAGGACCATTTATTACCAGTGTTAATGATTCATATGAGTAGAGTTATTAAGTATCTTTCCTCATATTGCATAAATATATGTTATTCTGCTTACTTTTGCAGATATTCTCGAAGCATGGCTTCATTTCACACTTGGTGCAACTTTCTTACTTTTGAACTCAATAAGTAAATATTTTTCCATTGTCATATGATTAATTGCTGAGATTTGATAGCTTTCTTATGTTTGGTTTGGTAACCCTTTATTCCTTTTTGGTTTATTGCTAACCTTTTGATCTTTAATCTCCACTTATTTTCATTCTTGCTGAGGTGTTCTTTCTTTGAATGCCTCAGGTTTGGAGAAGTAGCCGGTTGAGCGCCCAGGGTTGGTGTTTGGCTGGTACTCTGCAACTGTTGTTTCCTCACCGACTATGAGATAGTTATTTGTATTCTTTTAGTTCAGACATACATAGCTTTTAGTGGGTTCGTGTCAGGTTGTTGACGCCAACTAGATTTTTTTTGTTTAATGTTAAGTACTTGCTAACTGCAAAGCCTTTTCCTATGATGGTTTGGATTTACTTGTTCTTTAGGAAGGTTTTATGCTAGGTTGCATGATAGATATTTTAAATTATAAAAGTATTACCTTTATTACCTCATGCATGAGATCTTTTAAAGCTAAAGTCACCATATCTTATTGAACGTACAAACTACTTTATATACTTATACTAAATCTAGAGTCATACATAACATGAGTTGTCCTATGGGGACGGTTAGGCTTATGTAGGATATTAACCATTGTAAACAAACTATTTCCACATCGTATACTTATATTTTCAGTCGTGGACTAGTTGATCCACAGAGTCGAGGGACACGACTATCAAAACTTAACATGAAACATGTTTTTCTCACATCATAACTTGGTATTTTCATAAACTGTGTTAGGATTGGAGTTTGCCTGAACATATGCATTTATCCCCTGCACGGCATTGCATCACGACGCGTGTTTTCTCTTACTCTGATATACATTTAAATTCGAAGAAAATGCGGGTTTTGACAAGCATATCTTTGACTGGCTCTTCTCTGACTGGCTCGGACCTGACAGTAGATGTGCCTTCACTATATCTCCTTCTCTTATACACCGGAGGAAGTATATCTTCAACCACTTGAATCCCTGGAGACACAACAGCAGCAACAGACCTATCCTAAGAGAACTTATCTGTGTCTGTCCAATGTTGAGAGTAATCCTTAGTAGGATGAACTTCAACATGAGCAGGCATAACAGATACTTGAGAGCTCAACATCTGACTATGTATCCACACAAAATTATCATAGCAGTACTCATTGACTTGTTGGAAGATTGTATGCATTGCAACCTCAACAACATCCATCTTAGCTTTAAGGGAATCCTCCCCCTTTCTAACCTCCTCAGCTATAGCATTTGCATAAGATTCCATCGTCTTGTCAAAATGAGTCATTGATCCAATGTGAGCTTCAATAATCGTTACAACATTCTTATCAACATTTTCAAGAACTTCCACATTACTTTTTAGCCAGGCCATGTTATGAATGAGAGCTTCACGACCCTAAACAAACCAAGAGTCCAGCTTGGAGTCCAGCTTGTCAAACCTGACCTTGACCTCCGCAAGACCGTTATTTAGATATTTCTCTGTCTCCTTGACTTTTTTCAGAACTTTTTGCATTGAGGAATCAAAGTAAGCTTGTTGTTTAGCCAACATGGCTTCTTTGGTCTTCAGAATAAAACTGTCAGCACTAGATTTTGGAACATCTATAGTAGGAATACTGGGAAGAGAGGGCAGATATTCATGGATTTCTGAATGAAAGGAAGACTCATCTATCAGAGATAATCGAGCTTTAGAAATCAGACCGAGATCTTCAGCAGTAGGTAGGACAGGAGCATGTTCCTCTGCATCTTCTTCTTCATCAGAAATATCCACTACTTCCTCTAGAATAGTTAGAGGAATACCGTATGCCTTGGTAACCCTTTTCTCTAGGTTGCAGATAAACCTGTAAACCTGAGTAGAAATAGATGTCAAGGACTGAGTCGCCTCCCCCTCAGAAGCTGAAGCAGGAATAATATCTAGGAGAGGGACAATCATGTTGTACACTAACACATGCTCAACACCATCATTAGCATTATCAGCAGCTTTGGGCTCATTAAAAATAACCAGTACCTCATTTGTATCTATCTCATAATCAGCAATATTCAGATTATCTTCAGCAGCATCATCAACTTTATCATCATCAAGTACCATCTCCTCAGTCATAGCATTGACTATAATTGTCTCAGAAGGAACACTCAAGGGCACTTGTTCAGTTGCCACTTGTATATCAGCTGGCTCCCCCTCCATTCCTGCACTCAAACTATCAGGAGTTTCCATGGGGGTTGGATAAGGATTCCTATCCTCAGGAACATGTTCTTCCTCCTCCTCAGGCAAATCTCTAGCTCCCCATGGCCTCAAGATCCTCCTATCCCACCTCGAGAAGATTGATGAATCGATTTTCTTCAAGTGGTGGATAGGTGCTCTCTTGGACATATCAAATTTTTTCATATCCATCTGGTTTAGATATAAGCTGAGTATTCTTCCCAAATTGGGTTTGCGCAGACTATCCTTGATCTTCTCAAACAACAGTGCACCCAATCTATTCACTTTCTGTAGATGATGGACACATGTATCTTGAACATCTCAGAAGAAATATTATCATGTGATCCTGTCTTGCAAAGTAACACATTACTAATGATATCGGAAAGTAACTTTCCTTACTCATTCATCCATTTCTCTCTTAACTACCTTTGTGCCCTTGGGAAGTCCATGGAACATTAGAGTCCTGGTAATGTCTTCCTCTTCGAGGTAATCAGCCTATTCACAAGTAGGAAGCCGTAAATACCTTATTAGGAGGGAATCCTTCACTTTGACTTTGGTCTAACGCACTTTTCTCTTAATAACCGTATCCTCCCTACGGAGTTTAGCATGCTGAAAGAACTCCAAGACATCTTTAACCAAAATCTTGCGCAAATTTTCTAGGAAAAAAGAAAGGTCAGCCGACTCTAACATGAGAATCATATTCTTGAATTCATTGAATACAGAGGCGAAACCTGTATTTACCAATTCTCCACCGCTTAGCAAGCCGCTGGTACTTCGAGGGGCCATGGAGAATTATAGTCTTAAAACAGTGAGTTTTGCTCTGTTCGGACCTGTCAGAACCTGACTATATTTCTTCTTCTGACTGACGTGGCGAGAACAAATCGGCAGCAGAATTGTTAAGCCTTATTATATTTATAATTTAAAATCGTCTCTTTAGACGAGTGGTGTGGTTTCCCCCAACCCTTATTATATTTATAATTTAAAATTTGACATGGGAAAGGCGCATACCTGATAAGCCTTGACTCTTCAGATCCAATATTGGAAAAATTTTTTTGACCTAAGTGAAATTCGACGAAATTGACTGGACGCAGAGTAAAATTCGTCAAAATTAGTCGTGTATATCAGACGAATCGCCGAGTTCTGCTGACCGATATTCGATGAATTTGCCTTGGACAAATTTTTATACTTTCTGAATAATTTCTCAAGTGAATTCCCGTCTTTTTGGCCATCTTCACGAGTCCTTGTTCAACATGCCCAGTTTTGTTTTGAAAAACGAGAACTTGGCCTCATCCAGTTGCTTCGTGAAATATATATGACCTATTTATCTATTGAGACATAGCTGAGGGCTATATCCTTGTTCTCCACATGCTCTTAGATGGAGTGATATCGAATTTCATTGTATTTTTACCAACTGTGAGAGACTAGATTATTTGTGATCGCTATAGAACTGGAGGAATCGTAGAACATTGGAATTTCTTTGAACTTTAGGTTGTAATCTTCAAGTTGATTCCTGATCCATAGAAGCTATGCAAAGCAACTACCCGCAAAGATATACTCTGACTCGGTAGTTGAAGTTGCCACACAATTCTGCTTCTTATTGCTCGATGAGATAATCCTTCTTCTGAGTAATTGGCACATCCCGGAAGTGTTTTCCTGTCATCATTGCTACCTGCAAAATATGCATATGAAAATCCTATTAGCCCGACATAATTACTTCTTGGGTACCTTAAGCCAAGATAGGGTGTTCCCTTAACGTATCTTAAAATTTGCTTTGTAGTGACATAATGATATTCCTTAGTGTTCACCTGAAATCTAGCGCACACACATGTTGAAAACATTATGTCTGGTCTACTGGCAGTGAGGTAGAGTAAGGATCCAATTATGCTTCTGTAGTTTGTTTCATCAAAAGGTTTCCCTTTCTCATCCTTGTCCAGAGACATAGTTGAACCCATTGGATTCCTCATCGAGATTGCATTCTCCATTCTGAATATCTTTAGTAACTCTTTGGTGAACTTCGTCTGAGAGATGAAAATTCCATCTTCAGATTATTTCACCTAAAGTCCTAAGAAATACTTCAACTCTCCCATACTGCTCATTTAAAACTTCCCTTGTATAAGTTTGGAAAACTTCTTGCAAATGTTATCTTCCGTAGAGCTTAAAATGATGTTGTCGACATAGATTTGCACTAGTAAAATCTTGATGTTTACTTCCCTAAGAAATAAAGTCTTATCTATCTTTCCTCTTGTGAACTTGTTCTCAAGAAGAAAGTTAGACAATGTCTCATACAAAGCTCGACGAGCATGTTTTAAGCCATAAAGAGCTTAATTGAGAAAATAAACATAGTCAGGGAAAGCTGAGTTGACAAAACCTGGAGGTTGAGCTATGTATAATTCCTATTTCAGATTCCCATTGAGAAATGCCGACTTCACGTCCATTTGATAGGCCTTGAAGCCTATGAAGGCAACATACATAAGAAACAACCTGATCACCTCGAGCCTGGCCACTAGAGCAAAGGTCTGATTGAAGTCGATCCCTTCTTCTTATATGTATTCTTTTGCTACAAGCGTGACTTTGTTCTTTATGATTACGCCATTCTCGTTCAGCTTGTTTCTGAAAACCATTTGGTGCCGATCATGTTCTAACCCTTGGGCTTGGGCACCAACTCCCAGACTTTGCACCTAACAAACTAGTTGAGCTCCTCTTACATTGCCATGATCCAAGAGGCATCCTTATTTTCTTCTTCAAACTTCTTTGGCTCAACCTGAGAAAGAAAACTAAGATGCAATATCTCGTTAGTTATACCTCTTCTTTTTTTAACACCGTCGCCTGACTCTCCAATGATCTGAATAGCTGGGTGATCTCTGAGGTGTCTAAACTCTAGGTTTCTTCCTCTTCCACAAGCAGGTTCTGCCACATCAGGTGCTTCGTTTGTGGTTGGTTCATCTAGTTGTTCTTCATCCACCATACTTGGATCGACGTCCTTGACTGAGCTTGGAGCGTCTTCCCTGACTGTTTCATCCAAGCTTAGTTCTTCGAACCTGGTACTTGCCTCTAAACCAGTAACACTAGACGAGCTGCTATGGAGCACGTTTGTCTCATCAAATACACCATTAATAGACTCCTCTACCACCACGGTTTTCTTAATTAAAATCTTATATGCCTTACTATGGCTACTATAACCTTCGAAAATACCTTCAAAACATTTGTCACTAAACTTTGTGTGGTAATACATCCCATTATTAAGTACGAAGCATTTACTTCCAAAGATTCTAAAGTAGGATATAGTCAGTTTTCTGCCCTTCAATTGTTCATAGGGAGTCATATGATGGTGTTTGGTTATTAGTTCTCTATTTTACACGTGACAAGCAGTGTTAATTGCTTTGGCCCAAAAGTACTCTAGTAGTGAAGCATTATTCAACATAGTTGTACATGCTTCAATTAGGATTCTATTCCTTCTCTCAACAACTCCATTTTACTGTGGAGTATGCAGGGAGGAAAACTCATGAAAGATACCTTGAGGTCCACAGAAATCTGTCATGGCACCAGACTCAAATTCTATTTCGTGGTCACTTCTGATTTTGACCACTGAGCAGTTTAATTCATTCTAAATTTGCCTAACAAAGTTAGTGAAAGAATCGAAGGTGTCTGACTTTTGTTTCAAAAAGAATTCCCAAGTAAAATTTGAGTAGTCATCAACAATTACCAACGTATATATTTTACCTCATAAACTGTGAATTGATATAAGACCGAATAAGTCCATATGAAGTAAGTATAAACTTCTTGAAGAATCTTTTTCAGAAATGCTATTGAAGGTAGCCCTTTTCTGCTTACCCATCTGGCATGCGTGACATGGACTCTCTTTAAGGAACTTAATGCTGGGGACATCATGTACTAAGTTGTGAGAAAATAACATATTTATCATTTTGAAATTAATATATGCTAATCTCTTATGTCATTGGTCACAAAGAGACGCACTACTTTTAGCCAAAAAAGCACCCTGGTGTAGAGTTATCTTGCCATAAAAAATTTAAACAAAAGATATTTCTACACCGAGTGCTTGTTAAGATTGTCTCCAAATTAGCAGACGATTTTATCAGGCACTGGTCCTTGTAGAACTCAACGATATAGCCTTTGTCACATAGTTGACTTATGCTTATGAGATTATGCTGTAATCCTTCAACATAAGCCACGTCTGTGAATGAGATTATGCCGTGGGAAATCATACCGTAGCCTTTAGGAATTCCCCTATCTGACCCTCTAAAGATGACCTTTCGACTGTCTTCAATTGGGGTAAATTCTCGCAGTAGACTTCTTGTCCCGGTCATATGTCGAGAGCATTCTCTATCAAAATACCATATCAGAGTTTTATTGGCCTTTAGACATACCGACAACCATAAATTATTTTATCTTAGGAACTCAAACATATTTGAGTCATTGATTCTTTGTTAGCTTGACACCACTAGGAGCATTAAAGTTACGAGTGGTCGATCTTGAACTGTTAACTCGTGGAGCGTCAAAATGAGCAAGGTTAAACCAACAATTTGCGCCAAAATGACCAATTTTGCCGCAACACCAACAGTCAAACCTGTTGTACCTTTTCTTGTATTCCTGCTTTACCTTTTGTACGGTAGGTCTAGTAGGGGCTATAGACTTGGAGGAGGAAGCCTCTTGATTGCAACACATACAAGGCTTCTCAGTTACCTTAGCCTTAGGTACGAATGTTTTAGCCTTCAATGCCTTATTAAAGTTATGTCCATGAACATAAGGACCATACTCTTTTAGAATTATCTCTTCATAAGGAGCCTTAAAAACACTTGCCCTAAAGTCTCAGGGATGGGTCCATCCTTGATAGCTTTTCTTAGGCTCTACATAGGTTGGCCTAGCGAAGTGCCCATAGGACATCTTAGAGTCATATTTATTCGTGGGAAAAATCAGCTTCTTAAAGGTGGGTTCACTCTGAGGTGCCTTCCCTTTACCTATGGGGGTAGCTCTCTTAGCAGCCTTGCCTTTTTCAGATATGTGGCTAGGACCTCTATCCTTTTTAGGAGCAGAAAATTCATCAATGAGAGGGAGAATAGTTCTCGGCTTGGAGTAGCTTTCAATAAGTTTTCTCTCCACCAAGAGCTTTCAAAAGTTCCTGATGCTGAGCCATCAAGTCGGAATCGTCTTCCTCAGAAGAATAGCCTTAATGACCATTAGTTTATGTTTCCGATTCATAGAGTATCGTGTGCGAGTTTACCTTCCCGTGATACTCGGAGTCGCCAACTTTCTCGTCTTATCGAGTCATAAGCCTGAAGTAAGCTTCATCATTCTCTAAACTAGATTTACTCGAGTCACAGTCGCTGAGAGTCTTGGACTTCTTGGCGACGAAGCTCTTTTATTCTTTCCTCTTGCCCTTGAAGGATCTCTTCTTCTCTTTCTTAGATCCTTCCTTTTTTTGTACGGACAATCCACAATCATGTGTCCTATCTTATTACAATAATAATACACAATGTCAGCGGAAGAATGTTTATTCGGTTTAGATTTATACCTTTCCTCTCGGTTTTAGTTTTTCATTGCCGGATCACCATCACGATATAATCTTCTGAAGTCAGGTGAGGAAGACTGATTTTTCATCTGACTCCTCTTGCTGAGCAGTCTCTTGAAATGTTTGGAGATGAGTGAGAATTCTCCATCAGACAGCTCAGAGCCCGACGTGCTTGGCTCAGAGTCTTCTAGAGTATCTGGAGCTTGTGTCCTTACTGGTGGCACGACTTTGGATTTAACGAACCTTCAGCATTTAGATAAAATGACTTCTCTCTTCTTAAAGTCCTTCTTCTTTGCTCCTCCTTCTTCATGGTTTTCATTTGAAGCTCGTAGGAGAGCAGCTCTCTAAAGAGGTTCTGGGGTTCAATCTCCGATAACTACCCATACTCTCTAATTTCTACAACTTTAGTATCCCAGTCCTTTGTCAAGGATCTGAGGAATTTGTCGTTTAATTCACCATTAGTGAAGGTGCGGCCGTAGTTTCTGAGACCATTGATTATCTTGAAGAATTTCTCGAAGCAGTCTGCAATGCTATCACTTGATCCTTGCTTGAACACTTCGTACTCTTGATACAACAATGATCTACGATAATCTCTGACTTCTTCGGTTCCTTCCTTAAAAACAATTAGACAGCCCCATATCTCCTTAGAAGATTTGCAGTGGAATAAATTTTGAAGCAAGGAATCGTCCACTACACTTGCAATTATATTCTTCGCCTTCTTATCCAGGGAGATCAAGGAAATTTCATGCTTAGTTAATGTTGATGCATAAAAAGTGCCTCTTTGTGAGCTCGAGAGATATAAGCATTCGATCCACGATGCAGGAGTAAGAGAGGTGATGAGGACTGCCGAGTAGCTGGTTACTTTAATGGTAGGGATTAGTGGTTGATGCCAATTGAAGGGAGAAGAGAGAGGGCCGCTTGCAGCGGAAACAACAAAGTTCGCCCATCGCGGCTAAAATGCCACTCCTACGATGGGTTTCCTTTGATTATGAATCAATATTACAGCTTGAGTCGCTCCTTTACATGGAAAAATATAAAGGGTACAAGGGGAAGCTGGCGGCTAAAAGAAAGAGGTTGCCAGAGGATGTGCGGGCTGCTGAACTGGCAAGTCGCCAAGTCGCACAAACAATATCGGTAAAGTTGTTCGCCAAGCTGGTAATTGCTAGCCTGAATGCCTAGCCGCATGAGCTATCTACGGAGTCTTCCCAGACTAATGGGCAGGCCGCTAGTTAAGGCAAGAGATAGGAAATTGTAGTCGCAGGGTTTGATGCGAAGGTTAGTCCAACAAGGTCCTCACAAATGTGAGGTATGGGGGTCTATTTATAGGCTTGAGGAAGAAGCTTTCAGAACTGGGCTTGATGACATCACCCAAAATGGTTGGAGTGCAGAATGGGTCTAAGTGCAAGGTCACCTCCTATGCGGTAGACTGGAGCTGGCAGGTCGCACCTACTAGGCAGGCTGAGAAGGCAGGATGCGGGGGTAAGAAAGGTGATGAGGACTGTCAAGCAACCAATTACTTTAATGGTTAGGGATTAGTGGTTGATGCCGATAGAAGAGAGAAGGGAAGAAGAGAGAGGGCCTCTTGCAGCGGCAACGACAGAGTTCACCCTCCGTGGCAAAAATGCCACTCCTGCGATGGGATTTCCTTTGATTATGAATCAATATTACATCTTGAGTCGGTCCTTTACATGGAAAAATATAAAGGGTACAAGGGGAAGCTGGCGGATAGAAGAAAGAGGTTGCTAGAGGCCGCGCGGGCTCCTGAACTGGCAAGTCGCCAAGTCATCTGGACATCATCGGTAAAGCTGTTCTCCAAGCTGGTAATTGCCGGTCAGAAGGCCTAGCTTTGTGGGCTATCTGCGGAGTTTTCCCAGACTGATGGGTAGGCCACTAGTTAAGGCCGAAGGATAGGAATTTGTATCCACAGGGTTTGATGCATTGGTTGCTCCCCCAGGGGTTGTCCTCTCAAATGAGAGGTATGGGGGTTTATTTATAGGCTCGAGGAAGAATATTCCAAAACTGGGCTTTATGACGTCACCCAAAATGGTTGGAGTGCAGAATGGTTCTAAGTGAAAGGTTGCCTCCTATGCAGCAGAGTGGTGCAGGCAGGTCGCACCTGCTAGGCGGGATGAGAAGGCAGGTCGCCCTCTCTTGGGGGACCTAGAGGTAGGACGCCTGTTGGGAGACCTAGAGACAGGTTGCCCTCTTCTACTGGCAAGCTGAAGGAGCAGGTCGTGCCTGCTGCTGAAGTCCGTCTTTGGCTGGGAAGAGGCAAGTTTGCCACCTACTAGTGGACTTAAGTTTAATCTGTGCTGTGGTGTGCGGACTAAGGAGGAGATGGCTTGCTACTGCTGGAAGTGAGTTTGTCACCTGCTGGTGGGTTGTCCTTCATTTGCTGGTGGACTGAGACCGACTTCGCCACCTTTTAGTGAACTAGGATTGAATCTTCCTACTGCTAGCAGACTGAGGAGGAGTCCGCCCCATGCTTAGGCAGTCCACTGCCGAGCTGTCTGTTGACAAGGTTGTGGCGGACTAGAATGCGAGGCTGTCTCTCGCAGGCGGACTGAAAAAGAGACTTGGTCTAGGCCAATTCTTGCTTGCGGCGACCTGGAGGAGAGTCCATGAACTGGTGGCAGGCTGGAGAAGAGGCTGGTACCCTCCCGGATAACCACGTGATCTGATGGTGCGGACAGGGAATCAGTCCGCGCCATTGTAGAGCTATCGACTACCAGGCGTCTACTAGTCTAGCCACGCAGACAGAAGAGTCTATCCGCGCGGTTAGCTAGAAAATAGGCCGCAAACCCTCAAGATGAGACAACGTAATCCGTGGCTTGCAAGATAGCCATCTTGGAGAGGATCGTGGATTTCTGGGTTAACATAATCCCCGCACTTTTTTAAGTTTGCAGGAAACTTCGAAAAAGTAGAGGTAACCCCTAATATCGCGATCCGCCCCTCAGAAATATGGAAGAAAAATAAGGGTTAGGGAGAGATAGAACCTGATGTCTCTCCCTAAGTAGTCTGTATGTACTTATTTTTTCCTCTGCAAATGTAACTCCCCTGATTTTTTCGATGTTTAGTTAATTCTTTTATTTGTCGTATTTATGACGTCAGAGTATTACGTTAACTCTTGGTTGGCGTGTGCCTTTGTTAGAGCGTGGGTTTTAGCTCTTGAGTTTTCTGTGTGTAGTTGGGTTTAGCCTGTTAGCAAGATTTCCTAGCGAGCTGGGTTTGTTTTGATGACTCCGTGGAGCCTTTTGGGAATGCTTGTGTTTTGGCTTCGGGAGGTGTTTACCCAAGATTAGTTTGTCAGATTTCGATTATGAGTTCGTCATTGGATTTATAGCGTTGGTATTTAGCTACGGTATGATTTTCGTAAAATTCCGGGTATGTTTGGTTTTCTGGTCGATTTGACGTTTTATTTAATTAATTATGTTATCCTATATTAAAATATAGGATAAAGTAGTATAAATAGAAACCCATCGCGTCAAAACCCTATTCATTGTCTCCCTCGTTAAAATCGTCGGCCTGTTGCGAAAGAACGAGAGCGACAGACATTCCTAAGCCTTCAGCCTCCGATTTCTGGAGCTTTTTTGCTCGGTTTCATCTTTGGAGAGTAGATCCGGGTAGATCTCGCCTAGATCTACGTTTCTACGGTAAGCTTTTCTAGTTTCATGGATTTTTAGAGATCTAGGTATGCGGTTTTTACCCTATTTTTCTCTCAAATGTTTCAGGTTTTGTTGCTTAAGTGTTTTTGCGGCCAGATCTGTGAGGAAGGGCATTGCTTGGCCGAATTTCTAGAGATTTGAGACAAGTGGTGATTTTCCCCTTGCTTGTTCTCCTAATCTTTTGTTTCCTTGATCTGTATAAGGAATGATTTCCTGTAGGATTTCAAACTTGCAGAATGTTTGGACTAGAGTGGGATTTTCCTCCATGTCAAAATGATTTTCTGTAGATCTTGGGGCAAGTGGAGATTTACACCCTTGCCAAGCTTTCATGTTACTGTTTCTGTACTAGAAGGCCGATTAGTGCTTAGTTTAGCGGCTAGCTAGTGGTTGTGGGGAGGGATCTTTGTTGCAGGAGAAATCCCTTCCTGTGTGAGCATGACAGTAGGTTGTTCTTGGTATAGGTTTAGAAATTGACAAAAAAGAACTATTATTTACACTAATAATTAAATTATTCGGAAGTTAGTGGTGGTGGTAAGCCTAATGTCCTCTGTTTAGGTAGGATAGCTTTCTGCCAAGTCTATGTCTTAGGCGTTGAGTATAGGCTTAGCTGATAGTCGATTTCTAGCCTAAGTTAAAAAGCGTTGAGTGAGTGATACTCACTCGACGCGACGTTGAGTGAGCTTAGCACACTTAATGCCATTATGTAAATTATTGAATCTAAGTCTAAAAGCGTCGACAAAATTGAGTGATCTTAACTCACTCAACGTCGTCACTTTAATCAGCAAGTTAAGTATAAAAGTGTTGACAGGCTCACTCAATGCCGTCTCTTAATCTGTAAAATAAGTAAAAAGCGTTGACAACGTTGAGTGAGCTAAACTCACTAATCTCCGTCTCTTATATAGAAGGCGTTGACAACGTCGAGTGAGCTGAACTCACTCTACGCTATCATCTGATTTTTGGTAGCTAAGTGGTAAAGCGTTGAGTGAGCTGAACTAACTCAACGCCATTGCCAGTTTTTGCTGCTGTATTTTAAGCATTGAGTGTGCTGAGTAAAGACATCGAAAGCGTTGACTGCACTCGACGAGGCAACGAGTGTACTCGATGCTTTTCCTAGCTAAGTTGTGGAGTCGAGAGCGTTGACTACACTCGATGCGGCGTCGAGTGTACTCGACGCTTTCCCTGCACTCGATGTGTCGTCAAGTGCATTGACTGCCCTCGATGCGCCGTCGAGTGTACTCGACGCTTTTCCCTTAGACTTGTGTCATTTCATCGATTTGTCGTGTATCTCTAAAGGCTTAGTTTTGCCAAGTTAGAATCGTCGTGTTTCTGCTGAATTGGTCGATTTTGGGTTTTATAGGTGTATGGGATATGGGTTTGGTTTGGTTAGCTTAGTGTTGTGAATCATTACACCCATGCATGTTTGTGTCTTGTTTTTGGGATGTTGAGTTGTGTTTGACCAGATGGCCACCGCCACAGTCCCGTTTTTGAGACGTTTGTGTCTGTTAGTTCGAGTCTGACCGGTTGGTCCCGAATCAGATCCGGTTGCGTTACGGTGTTAATGATTCACGTGTTTATTGAGCATTTGCCTTGTTTTGAGGATTAAACTTATTTTTCCTTCTGATCTCGCAGATGTTCTAGGAGTTTGGCTCTGTTCGCACTTGGTGCAAATTTCATTACTTTTAACCTTATAAGTTAATTCTTTCGTTCCTAATTTCTTGTTAGATTGCTGTGTTTTGACAGCTATTAGGGTTTGGATTAGTAATCATACTACTCCATTGTTTTCTGACAGTTTTCTTTGCAACCTGTATTTTTCTTATTGAGGTGTTCTTTCTTTGAATTCCTCAGGTTCAGAGCACTAGCTGGTTGAGCGGCTAGGTTTGGTGTTTGCTAGTGGACTGCAGTGTTGTAGAGGTTTTCCTCTACCTTGAGAGGTAGTTCTTTGTTGTTTTCTTGTTAGTACAGACACATATACTGATTAGTGGGTTCGTGTTAGTATGTTGATGCCCACGGGTGGTTTCCTTTTGAATTGCTGAATACTTTGCTAAGCTGCTAGTTCTACCTTTTGTGGTTGTTTTTACTTGCTCTCTGGTAATTTTTTATGCTAGGTTGCATGTTTTGTATTTTTACTTATGAAAGTATAACTACTAGTACTTCATACATCTCATATTTCTAAAACGCAAATACTATTTCCTAGCTAACGCAAATACTATTTCCATACTTATAATAAATCTAGAGTCTTGCATGCCATGAGTTATCCTTTGGGGATATTTATACTCATGTAGGGTGATAATCAACATAATCAAAGTATTTTTCGTTGTGTATAACTATACTTTTACTCATGGACTAGTTGATCCACTGTGCCGAGGGATACAACCATCCAATTTAAACTGGTTTTTTACCTAATAACTTATGGATTTCATATAAAATTGTAGAGTTTGGAGTCTTACCTGAGCGCATGCAATTATCCCTTGCATGGTGTAGCATCACGACACATATTTTCTCTTACTCTGATATAATTTAAATGTTGAGAAAATTTGGGTTGTGACAGTTGGTATCATAGGGATAGGTTGTTTAACAATTGGTCGGGCAACCATCTCTAGTTAGTGTTTGTTATTTAGTGTCATTTCATACACAAACCAATGTGTCATCATTATGTCTTAGCTGAAGCATGAACACTACACTCATAAGCATGATAATAAGTATACAAGGCATATTATGTAGTATGGGATGCATAATATGTGTTTGTATATGGATCCACCATAGGCGGCAACATATGACGGTTATGTAGTATGGGATGCATAACCACCATCACATGAATGCCCATTAGCATGTTTTCTCTTTTCATTGCATGCGATGTTATGTAGTATGGGATGCATAATATTTTATGTGTACGCTGCTCATAATATGCATTAAGGCCTTTTTAGAATGCATAACACAACATACATAGCATAACATTGCATAACACATGTGCCAAGCTAAAGATTTACATGATGACACATGTATACACATTGTTTTGAGTCAAAGGAATACAAATTCATGCATTCATGGTCTAGGAACAAGAGTTAATAGGATGATTGTATATCATCCTAGGTTTAAACATTTCATCATTTAAAAAATTCCCAGAGCAAGTTAGCAGCAAGAGCAAGTATTTATGTGTATTTGGTCTGTGCTATTTGGTTTTAGCGGTTAAGCTTGGTTTTGACTAGTTGCTTATTGTAATTATTAGAATGTCGTGACGTCCTAAGACGAGGTCGACTCCCCAGTCAGAGGGTGAGTCATCTGGTGCTCAGAATGAGGTCGTGATAGAAGGATTGCGATAGAGCAATGAAACTTTGTCTAGGCAGATGTTGGAGGTGCAGTCACAGATCCAATCCTTATTAACCATTGTGGCAGGGCAACCACTTAGAGTTTAGGACCCGGCCATGGGTCAAGGTGTTCTAGTTCCTCTTGCTCCTCTGGTGCCCCCAGCAGTGTTACTGCCAGAGATGAAATTAATCTCGCATTTCCAGCGATTATGACCTCCTTCTTATGATGGTAGGGCAGATTTCATGGTGTTGGATGATTGGCTTATAGCTATCGAGGAGATGTTTTCATACTCGGGAGTTTCTGACAGCTAGAGCGTGATGGTTGCTGCATATCAGCTCAAAGGTTTGGCAAAGAGTTAGTGCCTAAGGGAGAAGGAAACTTTGAAGGATGGGTGTTCCTGGGAAGCCTTCAAGGTGTTACTGCTGAAGAAGTTCTGCCATCGGCCGAGCGAGACCATCTGATGAATGATTTCCTGCATTTGAAGCAAAGAAAACTCATGGCTAGTGAGTATGAGATTTAGTTTAGCAAGCTAAGCAAGTTTGCTCCTGATTTGGTAATCTCTGAAGCCAGTAGAGTTAAACGATTTCTGGGTGGTCTAAGGAGTGACATCCAACAACTAGCCAGTGCTTATGGGTCGGAGAGTTATGCTGGAGGAGTCAAAGCAGCTCTTAAGGTTTAGGAGATCGACAATGCTAAGAACTAAGGTCAACAAACGAGAAAGGATAAGAGGAAGACTTGTGAGAGTAAGAGTTCCCAGGAATCCGGTGCTGCTTCGAGGAAGAGGAGAAAAGAAATATGCAGTTTCTGTGGCCGGCCAGGCCACCCGTTTGAGAAATGTTTCAAGAGGATAGGAGCTTAGAGGTAGGAGCAAGTTCATACGATTCAGGGTGCTCCTAAGGGAGAGTTGGTTTATACTTCATGCAAACAGAAGGGGCATGATGCTGCCCACTATTGGGATAAGGTTAAAGTCTACTTCCAGTGCGAACAGAAAGGTCACATCAAGTCAAAGTGCCCGCAATCTCAGCCTGCGCTGCAGCAAGTTCCGCTTCGGGCCTTGCCACCGCCGCAGCCTATAGACAAAGGGAAGGGAAAGCTGAACGTGTTGTCTCTGGAGGAAGCCCAGACATCCATTCAAGTGATTTCAGGTTAGTTTCTAACCAGGAATTATTTCTTTTTATCTCATAGCTATAGTTTCGATGTTGTTCGATTAGTTATGTAAGCTTTTTATAGGGAAATTTAAGGTAAAGAACCGCTGAGCGTGTGTTCTATTTGATTCCGGTGCTACCCACTCGTTTGTGGATAGGGTCTTCATAGAGCATCATCGCTTGACTATTGATCGGATTGATGACGTGTTTTGTGTCAAGTTTCCTTCTGGTGATTCTGTGGTATCGGACCAAGGCATTTAGAGTTGTCCTATTCTGTTAGCTGTTTTTCTAGCAGTTGCTGATTTGAAGGTGCTAAACTTGGAAGATTTTGATGTGATTTTGGGCATGGACTGGTTGTCCAAATATGATGCTGTTATCCAGTGCAAGGTTAAGCACTTGGAATTCAAGATGGACAGCGGTCAACCCAGGACTGTTTATGGATATCCGCGCCAAGTTTCTCCGATTATTTCTGCGGTATGTGCTCAGAAGCTTTTAGATTCCGGATGTTTTGCTTGTTTGGTTTCAGTTTTGGAAACCATTGTTAGCTTGCCAAGTGTAGAGGAGATTCTGGTGGTGCGTGAGTTTCTAGATGTTTTTCCAGCTAATCTTCCTGGTCTTCCGCCTGAAAGGGACATCGAGTTTGTTATAGATCTGGAGCCGGGTACCCGTCCTATTGCCAAGGCACTGTACCGGATGGTCCCGTGTGAGTTGGTGGAGTTGCATACTCAGTTGGATGAGTTGATCTTGAATGGTTTTATTAGGCCGAGTTCTTTGCCTTGGGGTGCTCCCATTTTGTTTGTAAAGAAAAAGTATGGATCAATGAGGTTGTGCATTGATTATAAGGAGCTGAATAAAGTCACCATTAAGAAAAAGTATCCTTTGCCAAGAATTGATGATTTGTTTGATCAACTGTGTGGTAACACGGTATTTTCAAAGATTGACCTTCGTTTGGGCTACCACCAGTTAAGGATTTGTGAGACGGATTTCCCACGGACTGCTTTCTGTTCCAAGCATTGACATTTTGAGTTTTTAGTAATGTCCTTTGGTTTGACCAATGCTTCCTCTGCCTTTATGGATATGATGAACCGCGTGTTCAAGGATTTTTTGGACTGTTTCGTGGTTGTGTTTATAGACGACGTTTTTGTCTATTCTCGCAGTGCTGATTAGCATGCCAGGAACTTGCGTTTAGTTTTGTCTGCCGTGAGGGACCATAAGTTGTTTGCTAAGCTAAGCAAGTGTGAGTTTTGGTTGCCTCAGGTTTCGTTCTTGGGTCATGTTGTTAATAAAGATGGAATTTCAGTTGACCCTGAGAAGATAGCTGCTGTTATGGATTGGAAAAGGCCAACCACACCCAAGGAGATAAGGAGCTTCCTAGGGTTGGCTGGCTATTATAGAAGATTTGTAGAGGGTTTCTCTACATTGTCTGCACCACTGACTAAACTTACGCAGAAGAACGCAACTTTTTCCTGGAGCGATGAGTGCGAAGAAGCTTTCTTGGAATTAAAGAAGAGATTGTGCACTGCACCTGTGTTGTCTCTACCTACTGAGGGGTTGGAATATGACGTGTATCTAGACGCGTTGCACGTTGGACTTGGTTGTGTGCTAATGCAAGGGGGAAAAGTAATAGCGTATGGGTCTAGAAAGTTAAAGATCCATGAAAGAAATTACCCTATGCATGATTTGGAATTTGTGGCAGTTATTTATGCATTAAAGCTGTGGAGGCACTTGCTGTACGACGCATCAAGATTTACACAGATCTCAAAAGAGTTTGAAATATGTTTTCGCTCAAAGGGAGTTTAATCTGCGCCAGCGAAGATGGTTAGAGTACGTTGTTGATTATGATGTTGAGATCCAGTACCGTTCGGGCAAAACCAATGTTGTAGCCGATTCCTTGAGTAGGAAGACAACAAAGATTATTAATCTCTCTATGGATTCTCTGGTAGAAGAATTTATCTTGATGGACATTTCTATTGGGAGTTGCGACTCGTCTAGTAGTTTGGAGGTAGCTGAGCCTTCATGGATTGCACTCACAACATAATATCAGCTGGAAGATCCTGAATTGTTGCACCTTTATAAGAGAACTGAAAAAGGAGAGTTGATAGATTTTTTCGATCGATGATGCGGGTAACTTGAAGTACCGCAATAGATTTTGTATCCCCGATGTAGAAGGTATTCGAGTTAAGTTGTGCACTGAGGCTCAAGGTTCTAGTGTTGCCTACAACCCAGGTTTAACTAAGATGTACCAAAATTTGAAGCAGATCGCCTAGTGGTTCGGAATAAAAGGTGATATAGCGAAGTTCATTTCAGAATGTTTTACGTGCAAGCGAGTAAAGGCCAATCATGGAAGGCCTGGTGGCAAGTTAACGCCCTTAGAAATTCCGAGGTCGAAGTGGGAGAGTATCTCAATGGATTTCATTACTGGTTTATCGAGATCTCCCTGAGGACATGATTCAGTATGGGTTATTGTTGATAGACTAACAAAGTGTGCTCACTTCGTGCCTTTTAAGATTGCTTACCCCATGAATAAGATAGCTGAGCTATATTTAGATGAAGTCATCAGATTATATGGAGTGCCAGTTCGTATTGTATCAGATCTAGACACCAGGTTTACGTCTCGCTTTCGGAAGAGTTTACAAGAAGGTTTGGGTACCAATTTGAGGTATTCCACAACCTATCATATACAGACAAATGGTCAGACGGAAAGAGTGAATCAGATCGTGGAGGATATGATCAGATATTACATTTTGTACCACGGAGGAGCATGGGATGAGCGACTCAAATTGATGGAGTTTGCATACAATAATAGTTATCAAGAAAGTTTGCAGATGGCTCTGTTTGAGGCCTTGTATGGGAGGCGAAGCTGAACTCCCTTGTTTTGGGCTGAGGTCGGTGAGAGACAGTTGCTGGGTCCTGAAGTGTTGGAAGAAATTTAAATTTCTGTGAAGCTTATTCGGGAAAATCTTCAGATAGCGCAAGAGAGATATGAAAAGAACGCCAATCGGCATAGGTCTTATTTAGAGTTTGTTGTAGGGGACATGGTATTCCTCAATATTTCTCTGATGTCAGGCGTTAAAAAGTTTGTTAAGAATCATAAGTTGGACCCGAGTGATGGCGCGTCCCCCCCGCCACTCATCGATGATGAAGACCCGGCTGCCGAGGCGCTGCAACATAAAGATCTGCGGCGTCGTGACGATGATGGAAGCCCGCGTTATAATCTCCGCCCGCGGCGTGACAAGGCCGCCAAGAAATATTGAACTTTTAATTCATGCACTTTTACTTTATATTAATAAATATAAAATTATTTCATGTTTGATGATAATTTTATATTTATTATAATGGTTGTATTTTAATTTTAGAACTCTTTATTTGATTTTGGTGTGTACTTAACCATACGGATGGATGAGATTTCATCTCCATCATGGATGGTTAAGATGTTTTTGTAACTCCTATTTAAGGAGGTCTTTATGAAGGAATGAGGAGATGAAAAATATCAAACCCTAACCCTTCCTAAATTGGAAATTTCGGCCATAGGAGTTCCTCCTTGCCTCCCCTCTTGGTGTGACTCCAAGGCCGCCGCCTCCCTCCATCCTCTTCGGTGCGACTCCGGCGAGACTTCCGTGGTGTGACTCCAAGGAAGAAGGGTTGCTTCTCCGTTCGGTGCGACGCCGGCGGAACCGTGGAGAGAGAGATTCTCCCACAAATCTATCTTGAGTGCATGCTTGATCTTGGTTGGGTAATCTCTTTCCTCTCTAGTGATTCTTCTAAACGTTTGTGGAGGTTTGGTCGAATCGTTTTATCCGTGATCTTAATTTTTCGCGCTTGCAAAAATCTGAACTAAAAGTGTTGTTATTAAACCTCTTGCTAACCGGATTGGAACGATCCATGCCATGTTAACAAGGGAGTTAATCACCACTAAATCTTTCGTCGCCGCTTGAAGTTTATCACCGCTCCGCGAATATTGCCGCTGCGTTTTGCTAAAATCATTTGATGGAATAGATGCTTGTGTAGGTGCGGTGAGTTGTGTGCTTGTTGGAGAGGTAGGTCCTAAGGACGTGGTATCGAGTCCGCTAAACGGTGAGATGTGTGCTTGTTGGAGCTAGGTCCTAAGGACGTGGTATCGAGTCCCGGATCTTTGGGAGCCAACCGACCCCTTTTCGTTCGCTTTTGGTCGGAGCCCTCTCTTTCTTTATTTCTATGTTGCGTTGTCGCGGTGACCCCTACATCAATTTGGTATCAGAGGGAGGTTTGTTTCAACTTCCACGTTGCAAACATCCTCGCTGCGATCTTTGTTGGTCGATCCGGTCGTTAGAGAAAATCTGAAAATTTTCGGATTGGTCTGCGTTTAGTAGAAAATCCTAAATTTTAAAAACTTGTCCAAAAAATCTGAAAAAAATTCTGTAGCTTCCTGCACTTATTTCCAGCAACTTTAAAACTGAAACTTTTTCGATTCGTCCTCGTTAGGTCAGCCTAAAAATTGGAAACGTCGTAATTCTGTCCAGGTGGTCTGCAAATAGCGGGCTAACATTCTCAGTTTTTGTCGAAAAATTCAGAAAAAAAAAATTCTGAATATCCTACCCTTTAGTGTCATCCCTAAATCTATTTTCTGTCAAATTTTAGGGTCGTTTAAGTCCTTAGTTTTGCCCGCACTCGCATGCGCACTAGACTAGGCACAGAGTACACATTACCTTCAACATCTGGGATGGACGCGAATCAGCACAATGATCCCAACACCGAGGCCATAGCAGGTCTACGTACGGAGATGACTGAGCTTAGGACGATGTTAGAACAAATTTTACGGAATCAAGGTGGTCCACCGCCACCACCCGGTGACGTTGAAAGGCCCAACCGGCACCAACCGGTCACTGATTCGGATTCTGATGAGGGCTATCCCCGAGTGCCCCCTCGTGAACGCCGCCCCGAGTGTGGCTTCGAAATCACTAGAGCCATCAATCCTCCCCCACTACGATGGCATGGGAGACCCCCAAGTCTTCCTTAGCTGGGTAGTTGATATGGAATGTTACTACCAGTGGCACAATCTCACGGACATCCAAAAGGTCCAAGTTGCCCGCATGAAGTTGACTGATCGTGCGAAAACCTTTTGGCTGAATGAGGAGAGGAGGTTGGGAGCCGGAGAGGGAATCCCACCTATCGGATGGGCGGTGATGAAAAATTTGCTCACCGACCAATACGTTCCCGCTTACCACCGAACACAGATGTTCGATGAACTAGCCACCCTGCGGCAAGGTTCAAAGTCAGTAGCCGAGTATATGGGAGATTTGAAAGACCGAATGGTGCGTTGCGAACTTAGGGAACCCCCGGAGGTCATATTATCTAGGTTTCGTAAGGGGCTTCAACCCGATATCCAGCGGAAGCTCTTGCGCTATGGGCACACAGATCTGAATGCCACCTTCAATGCCGCCCTAGACATTGAAAAACATTTAGCCGCCAAGGCTCACTCCCGTACTTCCTACACGAAGACTAAGACCAATGTTGGAGCGTCTTCTTCCACCTATCCGGACAAGGGAAGGTCGAGAACCACCGAGTCTAAGTCCGTCGTGATCACCGCTAGGAACACTAGAAACCCCACGAGTGAGCGAGTGCCCATTGGGAAGGTTAGCAAGGCCAATACCACGTGCTATTCTTGCGGTGTTCAAGGCCACTATGCCTTTGAATGCCCAACTAAGACTAAGGCCGTTGCCCTCTTAGATATGGCAGCTGATTCTACGGATTACGTCTACGAGGCCGCCGAGGAGAGCGACCCGGAAGGGGTTCCAAGCGATATGGAAGACGATCACCACCTCATGGTGATGCGATGTATTCTGACCACTCCACGTCCGCTAGATGACTGGAGGAGGACGAGTATATTCTCCCTGATCTTTAAGAGTGGTGAAAAGTTGTGCAAACTCATTATAGATAGCGGTAGCTGTGTGAATGTCATCTCTGAGAACGCCGTGACACGTATGAATCTGACCACGGAACCACACCCAACACCCTACCAGGTAGCTTGGATTAGCAAGGTTACTGTCCCCGTTAGCAAGCGTTGCCTGGTTCCCCTTACCTTCAAATCTTACACGGATGAGGTCTGGTGTGACGTCCTCCCCATGGACGCGTGCCACGTGTTATTAGGCCGCCCTTGGCTTTATGACCGTGACGTCACACATTTCGGTCGAGCCAATACATATGAGTTCAAATTCAACGGCAAGACCATCACCCTGAGACCGACCGCTCCTAAGGAGCCAGTAGTTATGGCTAAGGACACCATCGTTCCGGTAGAGAGAAAGGCATTGAGCCTAGTTGGTAAGAGAGAGTTTGTGAGAGATCCCTTTCTGGACGGAGTTATGTATGCGTTAGTTCTTATGAGTTCGAAGGGTGATTCGGAAACGTTGAGAGAGCTTCCTAGAGCGTTACGAGTGCTTCTGGACGAGTACAAAGATGTGTACCCAGAAGAGCTGCCTTCGGTGTTACCTCCACTGAGGAACATACAGCATGCGATAGACCTCATCCCAGGTTCATCCTTACCGAACCAAGCCCACTATAGGCTTCATCCCGCGGCCCACAAAGAGCTACAGACTCAGATCGAGGATTTGATGAACAAAGGATTCATCAGGCCTAGCATGAGCCCTTGTGCGGTGCCAGCCCTTTTGGCCCCAAAAAGGATGGTACGTGGCGGATGTGTGTTGATAGCCGCGCTATCAACAAGATCACCATAAAGTACCGATTTCCCATACCACGCCTAGATGACCTCCTAGATATCTTGGCTGGCGCCACCATATTTTCTAAGCTAGATTTACGAAGCGGCTATCACCAGATAAGGATCCGCGAGGGAGATGAGTGGAAGACGGCGTTCAAATCCAAGGACGGGTTGTACGAGTGGCTTGTGATGCCCTTTGGGCTATCCAATGCCCCTAGCACCTTCTCCCGCATGATGACGCACGTCTTTCAGCCATTCATGGGAAAGTTTGTGGTAGTTTACTTTGATGATATCTTAGTATATAGCACCACCACGATCGAGCACATCACCCACCTAAGAGAGGTTCTTTCCACCCTTCGGAAGGAAACTTTATTTCTTAATCTCAAGAAATGCACGTTCCATGTTACAGAAGTAGAGTTCTTAGGATACATTGTTGGAGCGGAGGGCATTAGAGTTGACCCTGGCAAGGTCAAGGTCATTGAGGACTGGCCCGAGCCGACCACGATACGTGAGGTAAGAAGCTTCCATGGGTTGGCCACTTTCTACCGCCGCTTCATCAAAGACTTTAGTAGCATTATGGCCCCCATTAGTGACTGCATGAGAAAGGGTGAGTTTACTTGGACGAAGTCCGCCACCTTCGCTTTCCAACGCATCAAAAAGCTTATGACGGAGGCACCTGTCCTACGTCTACCAGACTTCTCCAAAGTCTTCGAGCTTACTTGTGACGCTTCGGGCGTGGGAATAGGAGGTGTCCTGAGTCAGGAGGGGCACCCTGTGAGTTTCTTTAGTGAAAAGTTGGCGGGTGCTAAATTAAATTATTCCAACTACGATAGGGAATTCTATGCAGTTATTAGATGCTTGCACCACTGGAGGCATTATCTCCTCTCTAAGGAGTTCGTGATCCTCTCCGATCATGAAGCGTTACGATTTATTAATGGCCAACACAAAATCAGCCCGCGTCACGCCAAGTGGGTATCCTTCCTACAGGGTTATACGTTTAATCTCAAGCACCTCAAGGGAGCGGACAATCGGGTTGCGGATGCTCTTAGTCGCCTAGCCCTTTTAGTCACCACTATGGAGGTTAACGTTGTTGGGTTCGAGCGCATCAAGGATGAGTACGCCACATGTCCGGATTTTCAGGATTCTTATCTCTCAGCCCAGGA
Source organism: Platanthera zijinensis (assembly GCA_039513925.1). Taxonomy (NCBI): domain Eukaryota; kingdom Viridiplantae; phylum Streptophyta; class Magnoliopsida; order Asparagales; family Orchidaceae; genus Platanthera; species Platanthera zijinensis. Next base: position 106,266,365 of record CM077079.1, on the reverse strand, counting down.
TAGTTCCCCCACCACTATTACCGCGTTCGTTATTAGGGATGGTTACCTATTTAGGCACGGGAAGTTGTGTATCCCGCAGTCCTCCTTACGTCTCCATATCATCTGGGAACTGCATAGTGGCGGGTTGAGTGGCCATTTCGGTAGAGATAAGACTATCACTCTGGTTGAGGAAAAGTTTTATTGGCCAAAGTTAAAGGCAATGGTAGGGCGAGTAGTGAGTAGTTGCCGTGCTTGCCAAGTCTCTAAGGGTACCAAAACCAACGTAGGGCTATATACACCGTTGCCTATTCCGTCCACACCTTGGGAGGACGTGAGCATGGACTTTGTCTTAGGCTTACCCATCACTTTTCGTCGCCACGACTCCATCTTCGTAGTTGTGGATAGGTTCTCCAAAATGGCATATTTTATACCGTGTACTAGAACCAACGACGCGTCTCATATTGCAAAGCTATATTTTAAGGAAGTCGTTAGTCACCGGGGAGTGCCGAAGACAATAGTCTCGGATAGGGCTGTTAAGTATACGAGCTATTTCTGGAAGACACTTTGGACCCTAATGGGTACCAAGCTATTGTTTTCCTCCGCCTATCATCCTCAAACCGATGGGCAAACTGAGGTGGTGAACCGGAGTCTAGGAAACCTTCTTAGATGCCTCGTGAGTGATCATAAAGGCACATGGGATCTTCTTCTTCCCCACGCTCAGCTAGCCTACAACAATTCCAAAAATCGGTCCACTGGTCTGTCACCTAATGAGATTGTCCACGGATACAAGGCCCCTGTGCCTCTTGACTTGGTTCCCTTGCCCCCAACATACAAGGCAAGTCACTTTGCACAATCCTTTGCCCAACATATTCACGACCTTCATGCACGTATACGAGCTACCTTGACTGCTCAGTATGATTCTTATCAGGCACACGCCAATACACACCGGAGAGCGTCACACTTCAAGGTTGGCGATTTGGTTTTAGTCCGATTAGTTCCCGAGCGTTTGCCATCTGGCACCGTTAAAAAGTTAGCACCTAAGCGCGCCGGCCCTTTTCGGATTATCAAGAAAATAGGTGACAACGCTTTTATTTTAGACTTGCCTGCCGAATGGGGAATCTCCCCTATTTTTAACGTCTCGGATTTAACGATGTTCGTATCGCCTCCACATGAGTTGAGTTCCTTGCCGTTTTCTTCTTCCACCAAATCTTCTAATGGGTTGGGGAGTGGTAGTACGGATGACCTCTCTCTGTCGGTTCCCACTGGTATTTCATCGGATGGTAAGTTGCATACTTTTATTCCTACTGCTGATATGTTCCCCAGGTTTCCGAAGACTTTCCTCACTCCGGCTATGATACTTGCTGCGGAGCCACTTACTACCTCGGAGGGTGCTACTTACCGCTTCCTCATCCGTTGGCGCGATCGCCCTCCTTCTGACGATTCCTGGATCCTCGCGACGGAGCTTCAACGACTGGATGCTGCTCTTCTCCGCCGCTACCTCTCGGACCACGCATCGGAGATGCTTGATTTTGAGTGGGGGAGGATTGATGGCGCGTCCCCCCGCCACTCATCGATGATGAAGACCCGGCTGCCGAGGCGCTGCAACATAAAGATCTGCGGCGTCGTGACGATGATGGAAGCCCGCGTTATAATCTCCGCCCGCGGCGTGACAAGGCCGCCAAGAAATATTGAACTTTTAATTCATGCACTTTTACTTTATATTAATAAATATAAAATTATTTCATGTTTGATGATAATTTTATATTTATTATAATGGTTGTATTTTAATTTTAGAACTCTTTATTTGATTTTGGTGTGTACTTAACCATACGGATGGATGAGATTTCATCTCCATCATGGATGGTTAAGATGTTTTTGTAACTCCTATTTAAGGAGGTCTTTATGAAGGAATGAGGAGATGAAAAATATCAAACCCTAACCCTTCCTAAATTGGAAATTTCGGCCATAGGAGTTCCTCCTTGCCTCCCCTCTTGGTGTGACTCCAAGGCCGCCGCCTCCCTCCATCCTCTTCGGTGCGACTCCGGCGAGACTTCCGTGGTGTGACTCCAAGGAAGAAGGGTTGCTTCTCCGTTCGGTGCGACGCCGGCGGAACCGTGGAGAGAGAGATTCTCCCACAAATCTATCTTGAGTGCATGCTTGATCTTGGTTGGGTAATCTCTTTCCTCTCTAGTGATTCTTCTAAACGTTTGTGGAGGTTTGGTCGAATCGTTTTATCCGTGATCTTAATTTTTCGCGCTTGCAAAAATCTGAACTAAAAGTGTTGTTATTAAACCTCTTGCTAACCGGATTGGAACGATCCATGCCATGTTAACAAGGGAGTTAATCACCACTAAATCTTTCGTCGCCGCTTGAAGTTTATCACCGCTCCGCGAATATTGCCGCTGCGTTTTGCTAAAATCATTTGATGGAATAGATGCTTGTGTAGGTGCGGTGAGTTGTGTGCTTGTTGGAGAGGTAGGTCCTAAGGACGTGGTATCGAGTCCGCTAAACGGTGAGATGTGTGCTTGTTGGAGCTAGGTCCTAAGGACGTGGTATCGAGTCCCGGATCTTTGGGAGCCAACCGACCCCTTTTCGTTCGCTTTTGGTCGGAGCCCTCTCTTTCTTTATTTCTATGTTGCGTTGTCGCGGTGACCCCTACATCACCGAGGTATGTGGGACCTTTTAAGGTTGTTGAGCGTATTGGTGTATCATCTTATAGGCTGGATTTGCCCGCAAACTTTCCTGGTGTACACGATGTGTTTCACGTGAGCCAGTTGCGGAAATGTGTGCTAAGCGTCCGACAGATTCTTGATGTTGTGCCCCAGTTGCAGCCTAATCTTACCTATGTTGAGATGCCTGTCCGCATTCTGGATACTCAAGATCGAGTGTTGCGGAGGAAAACCATACCAATGATTAAAGTTTTGTGGCGAAACCAAGACGTGGAAAGCGCCACTTGGGAGTTGGAGTCAGCTATGAGGGAGTCTTATCCTCATCTGTTCTCCTAGATTCTTATGGTATGTATTTCCCCTTCTATAATCCTTGATTAAATTCTTCTTTTTGTTGAGTCTTTTGGTGCATAAAGTTTCGGGACGAAACATCTTTTTAGTGGAGTGGCTGTAACGCCCCTGATTTTTTCGATGTTTAGTTAATTCTTTTATTTGGCGTATTTATGACATCAGGGCATTACGTTAACACATGGTTTGCGTGTGCCATTGTAAGAGCGTGAGTTTTAACTCTTGAGTTTTTTATGTGTGGGTGGGTTTAGCCTGTTTGTAAGATTTCCTAGCGAGCCGGGTCTGTTTTGGTGACTCTGTGGAGCCTTTTGGGAATGTTTGTGTTTTGGCTTTGGGAGGTGTTTACCCAAGATTGATTAGTCGAATTTCAATTTTTAGTTCGCCGTTGGATTTGTAGCGTTAGTATTTAGCTACGGTGCGATTTTCGTAAAATTACGGGTATGTTTGGTTTCCGGGTCGATTTGATGTTTTATTTAATTAATTATGTTATCCTATATTAAAATAATAGGATAAAATAGTATAAATAGAAACCCATCGCGTCAAAACCCTATTCATTGTCTCCCTCTAGAAAACCGTTGGGTTGTTGCGAAAGAACGAGAGCGACGGACATTCCTAAGCCTTCGACCACCGATTTCTGGAGCTTTGGTGCTCGGTTTCGTCTTTGGAGAGTGCATCCGGGTAGATATCGCCTAGATCTACGTTTATACGATAAGCTTTTCCAGTTTCTTGGATTTTTAGAGATCTAGGTATGCGATTTTTACCCTATTTTTCTCTCAAAAGTTTCAGGTTTTGTTGCTTAAGTGTTTTTGCGGCCAGATCTTCGAGAAGGGGCGTTGCTTGGCCGAATTTCTGGAGATTTGAGGCAAGTGGTGATTTTCCCCTCGCTTGTTCTTCCTTCACTTTTGTTTCCTTGATCTGTATAAGGAATGATTTCCTGTAGAATTTCTAACTTGCAGAATGTTTGGCCTAGAGTAGGATTTTCCTCCATGTCAAAATGATTTTCTGTAGATCTTTGGGCAAGTGGAGATTTACACCCTTGCCAAGCGTTCATGTTACTGTTTCTCTCCTAGAAGGCCGATTATTTCTTAGTTTAGCGGCCAACTAGTGGCTGTGGGGAGGGAGCATTGTTGCAGGAGAAATCCCTTCCTGTGTGAGCATGGCAATAGGTTGTTCTTGGTCTAGGTTTAGACATTGACAAAAAAGAACTATTATTTACACTAATAATAAAATTATTCAGAAGTTAGTGGTGGTGGTAGGCCTAATATCCTCTGTTTAGGTAGGATAACTTTTTTTCCAAGTCTCTGTCTTAGGCATTGAGTATAACCTTAGATGATAGTCGGTTTCTAGCCTAAGTTAAAAAGCGTTGAGTTAGTGGTACTCACTCAACACGGCGTTGAGTGAGCTTAGCACACTCAACACTATTATGTAAATTTTAGAAGCTAAGTCTAAAAGCGTCGACAACCACTACCAGAAACTGGACTTTTAGCCACGGCAATTTGTCGTGGCTAAAGGTCAAAAACCGTGGCTAAAGACTTTTAGCCACGACCTGCCCACGGAAAATGAGCGTGGGCAATACTCGCGTGGCAAAAAGTATTTGCCACGCCAATTCCGTGGGAAAAGCTTTTTTGCCACGAACATTAGCCATGGCTCCAAACAGTGGGCAAAGATTTTGGATGCAGGACTTATCCCCACGAGTTCTTTGCCGTGGTTAAAAGTCCCTTATTTACCATGAATTCTTTGCCGTGGCTAATGTTTTTTTTATTTGCCACGGAAATTTCCGTGGTAAATACTCCTGCAAATTTTTTAAAAAACTTATTACCACGGTTTTGAACCGTGGTAAATATGTCCCTCATTTTTTTAAAAACTTTAACCACGGAATTGTGCCATGGCTAATAGTTAACTAATATTTTGTTCTTTTTTGCCACAAACAAATGCTCTTGACGACGCGATGGTGGCAGTCATGAACGCCGTGGTCATGAACCACAGTTTTTGAATGGAGTGGTCATTAACCAACTTTTGTGAATGGAGTTTTGTTTGGATGATTTATGTTTTTTGAGGTCATGAACCGGTTTGTGAATTGAATTTTATTTGGAAGTTTTTTATTTTATGGCATCATAAATGAAGAAATATTTTTTATCAATTTGGCAAATGAAAATAAAAATTTGATAAATGCACACCAAAACAAAAATTGGGTAAATGAAAATGCACACTTTATAAATATACACCAAATAATACTCCTGCTCAAAATTTATCCTGCTCCCATTTTCCCACCACCTTATATCAATACAAAGTTCCTGCGCAAAATTATAGCTCAAGTGAGAAAATCATTACTTCTTTAAGCCTCTCTCTCTGTCTTACTCCCCTTGATCTTGGGACCGAATAGCTTATGCTACCATCCTTAAATCTTTGTCTCTCCCCAAGAGATCAGACCATTGGCCTCCCGCCAACCTGCAGTTGTGGGCCTCACTGTTCGTGCCAGCTCGTATGCTGATGAGCTCGTTAAAACTGTTGTAAGTTCCCATGAACTGTTGGCTGACAAAAAAAATCAAGCAGCAGAGATATAAAATCATCACTAGTGGAAGAAAAATACTTTCTATATAAAGGCCGACCTATAGAGTAAAAAGTCAAAAAATGACATGGAGGCGGAATCTGATGGCGGGAAAGACTCTTCGATTTTGATGTACATTTCGCTTTTTAATTAAGGTAGTGGCATTATTGCGAAGACCGTGGTGTCTATAATGCATGGATAATATTAATGCAATATGCACGAAACATATGTCGATGTGGATGTCTGCAGTGTCATTAAAAAAATATGATAAACAGGAGTTAGGGCTCACTTGGCAATATTATTAGCTCATGTGAATTAAGTTGCTATGAGCGCACTTAGATGAATTACATTGATACAACATCAAATAGTTCTTTAATGCACTCCTTAAATTCTGAATCTCTGCACTATATATAGTAGTTCAACCACAACTAATAATGCCTATCAAATGATAATGAAATCAACATTCGAATTCCTAAACTGAGGCAGTGTGTCATATTGGCTGACCGACCCTAAAGCATTTGGCTACACTTGGAGGAGGAGAGGCGATATGATCTCACTAGAAGAACCTGCCCAACAATCTCCCAAATCCTCCTCCAGCTTGAGCTCTCCAACTTTCTAACAGGACATATGTATCATAATACGCAAACATTTAACATACATGACTTGATCACACATACAACAGGTTCCCCAAATGAGCCAAACTGACCAGCTTGGAACCGAGTCGGCCCCATCCCTAACTATAGAAAGCTCCGATGCAATATATGTAAAACACATGCTCTTCTTAGGGGGACCCTAAACTCCACATGCCACCACCCAATTTTTCAGACAGTGATGCTATTGAGGAAAGAAATTTGTTGATAAATGGTTGGGTTCCCTGTAGGAATTTGGACCAAAAACTAACACTGTAAAGTAAATCAGGGAATAATAAAGACTTACTTTTAGTAAGGATATATATTCAGGGAGTAATGCTGACTATGTGATGTTGCATGCATTAATTTAAGAGGACAAAAAAAGGAAGGATTAGAATAAAAGGAGAAAAATGAAGACCCACTTCCACCTAAAATAGAGCTGGGAATCAATGGAATACACATCAGACAGGACCCACAGACATCTCTTAAAACATGGAGGCAACCACTAATATTATCTTCAAAATTAATATATCCTCCTCATATATACACACTTGACACTTGGGGGGACGGCTATATGCACATATGTATATATTAAATATGTGTTATTAAAGGGTACTTAATAGACACTTCATATGCTCGATAATATAAGAAAATTAAGAAAAAATGGCCTTTGGTTTCTTCTCTTTACCCGTCACTTGGCACCAGATTGCCTTCTTTACTGCTCCTGATAGCATGGATGATGGGGACTGCTGCTGCTGCTGATTCAGACATCCACCATCAACTTCTTCTCTGCCACTGTGTGATGATGTGGACTGCTGTTGCTGCTTAAATTGAATAGTTGGACAATGAAAATATTCAATTGAAATTGTATATAAGTAATCTAGATCTTCAAATCCAATCTGCCAATATCCAACTTACTGATATGAAAAATGCACTTGTGAAAATAGAGCATGAAAGATATTCACTAGTTGAATAAAAAATGAGTCTTTTGAGAAAGATAAAAGAAGATGGAATAGACATTGATGGTCTCAAAGCTCAAATAGAAGAGGTAGATGGTGAGAAAACTCACTTGTAGTTGAAAATGAGTGATCTGGACCTTGAACTCCAATTTGCAAATCTCCAATTAAATGATGTGAGAAAAGTTCTTGTGCAGACAAAATCTAAAAAGGATTCATTAATTGAAGAAAAATCAGCTATTTTGATCAAAATAAATGAGTCTGACATGGCTGTTAAGGCTCTTAGAGCTCAAATAGAGGAGGTTGAAAGTGAAAATCTCAGCTGTAGTTGGAAATGAGTAATCTTGACCATGAAATCCAATCTGCCAATCTCCAATTCACTGATGTGAAACATGCATTTGTGCAAACAGAACTTGAAAAGAATTTACTAGTCGGAGAAAAATTTAACCTTTTGAGAAAGATAAATGAAGATGTAATAAACATCGATGGTCTCAAAGCTCAAATAGAAAAGGTAGAAAGTGAAAAATCTCAGTTGCATCTAAAAATGAGAAATCTGGACCTTTAAATCCAATCTTTCAATCTTCAATTAAATGATGTGAAAAATGTAGTTGCGTGGACAGAATCTGAAAAGAATTCATTAATCGAAGAAAATTTGGCTCTTTTGATCAAAATAAATGAGGGTGACATGGTCGTTCAGGCTCTCAAAGCTCAAATAGAAGAGGTAGAAAATGAAAAATTGCAGTTGTAGTCGAAAATGAGTAATCTGGACCATGAAATCCAATTTGCCAATCTCCAACTCACTGATGTGAAAAATGTACTTCTGCAAACAGAATTTGAAAGGAATTCACTATTTCAAGGAAAATCAGGTTTTTTGAGGAATATGAATGAAGATGGAGTGGTCATTGATGGTCTCAAAGCTCAAGTAAAAGAGTTAGAAATTGAAAAATCTCATTTTCTGTAGAAAATAAGTAATCTGGATCTTGAAATCCAATCTTCCAAGCTCCAACTCATCAATATAAAAACTGCACTTCTGACTGCCGAAGATGAGAAGAAGGCTTTAATCTCAGAAAATTCAGTTATTGAGAGCAAGTTACTGGAAGCAGAGTTTATGAAAGAGAAGTCGCAGGCTGAGTTGAGAGAATTGAATCAGAGAAACTCCACCCTCCTAAGCAAGATTGATGAAACTGAGAAGGCTGCAATTGATTTTCAGATTGAATGGGATGGGCTAATAGCTGATAATTTACAACTCAATAATAAGGTAAAGGAGTTACTGACACAATTTCAAAGCAAGATGGTTGATTTTGACAGAAAGTTGGAAGCTACGTTAAGTGAAATGCAAGATTTGAGGAGTAAATTAAAACTAGCCCAGAAGGAGGTTTCTCATGAGATCCAAACTTCGATTAATTCAATTAGAGGTGACTTCCAAGCTATAAACATTGAGAAAGGTGATTTAGATCAAGAGATATAAAAACTGACATCCATCTCTTTGAAGAACGAAGTGCTGCTGAAAAAAATGGAAGATAGATTAAGGAGTAACATTTCAGATCAGGAAGCTCTACTGCAAAAATATGATGAGTTGCTCACTGAACATAAGCAGTTGGAATATATCTATTCCGAGTCCAGTGCAAAGCTTCAAAGTGTGGAGAAGGAGGTTGAACAATCAGAAATGAAAGAAGAGAGCATCCAATGATTGGAAAGAATCTGTGCAGAGCAGTACATAACATGGATGATGGGGACTGCTGCTGCTGCTGATTCAGACATCCACCATCAACTTTTTTCTTATGCACGTTTTATAAAATTAACATTTTTAATGTTTGAAGTTCTTATAATTTCAGTTGCTTAACCTCCCAGGTTTTTGAATTTCTATAAATACGCATCAGCCGGTTTAATTTGGAGAAGAACACAGCTAATTGAGCAATCTCATCCACTTCAGATAGCAGAATTCGTGGAGGCGGGGGAGGAAAAGGAGGAGATGCTGTAAGTAGGAAGGATGAAGCAAAGTTCGGGGCCGGTGATAGGCATCAAAAATGTTTAAAAATAGAAGACTGATGCAATCTTTTACCATTTGTTATGGGGACTGAATCTGAGACTTTACCACAACTGATGTGAAGTATGGAGTTCCCGAAAGCGGGTCGTGCTGCAATCCGACAAAGAACTCTGAGCACAGATTGGACCTGCACGCAGCTCGCATTCATCCGATCAGTTTATATTTCAACGAGTTAAGATGAATAAATCTAGTAATCCAATTAAGTGACACAAGTTCAGGAATCATGCACTCACCAACATTATCTAGTTCTTGGGTTGAGAGGCTGCTGCGCTCTTCATGAGCTTTTTTGCAACAATTTGGAGGAGTTTTGGATTCATTTTCGACACGATGTGGCTGTGATTACAGAGATTCAGCAGTGAGAATTAAAAGAACTTCAAACATAAAAAATGTTATTTTTATTGAATGTGCATAAATAAAGCATAGCCTCAAGCATCTCCTGCAACACTACTGGCGTCTCGTTCTGCAAGGAAGAACGTTCCGCTTGAGCTCTGCTGTACGTGCGAGCAGGGAACCCTAAACATACCCTAAGCAACTGATCTATCCACTTGAAAGGAAACCTTCCAAACCATGACAGACTTCAATTCGTACAAAAAATGGAAAATTACTTCAAATTTTTCATCATTTGGTTAGATGAATATACCTTAGATGCCCTAATTCTTTCCCTTGACCACTTAGAGACAACAGATTCAGGTCTATCGATGTCAATAAATGACACAGAACTTCTCTTCGGCAGTGCAAAATCCAACAATCTCCACCTAAATTGACAAAGTCAAAGATGCAGAATGAGATGCAAGAATAAAAAACCACAGTATATAGAACAAGGAGATCGAGGATAAATCCCAACAAATTACAAAATGCTTAAAGGAAAAGATTGCAAATTATTAATACCACAAAATAGTGAACTAACACATAATTCAACACAGAAACATCAGTCAAACAATGAACTCAGAATGACTATGAGATAGAAGGCTTGGGTGTCCAATGAGGTGCTAGTGGCCAGGAAGATGTCGGTGGACTAATTCTTGACTTTTGGAGGTGACTCTGAGAGCTGGGAATGGCTTTCCGAGTGTTAAAAATCTTGGTGGGACTAAGAAGTAGTGGTGTGGGGGCTGGAAGGTAGGGTGGAGTTTTGACAGGGTTTTGGATGTTATTTGGGGCTGCTTTTGGGATTATAGGGGCTGGTGCAAGTGCTGGAATGGAATTCAGAGGCTGAAATTACATTCCTGGATAGATATTAAACTCTGCACGAAAGTACATTTCATCTTCAAAAATGTATCCTTCTGCAAATATTGGCAAGAGACACCATGCTTCCAACATTAGGTTCATGCAATTCATCAACTTGTTAGTCAGAATACAGCTGGAAAACTCACATAGAAACATCATACATATTCAAAAATATGTAGGGCTTTTAAAAAAATAGTATACCTTCTTTTGTAACGCAAAAAGTAATTTCAAATTTTGAAGTGTTACAATCATGGGTGCCGTGGTATCTTTTTAAGCAGGAACAATAGCTAATACAAGCTGCAATAAGAACAGTTACCCATCTAAAATGAAAGAGAAACACTGAAAAGAGATATTTGCATATCTAGCATAAATGAGTGTCAAATAGTGAGATATTTGCATATCTAGCATAAATGAGTGTCTAACAATAGGAAGCAGTTCATAATAACAAATTAAAAACTGTCTATGAAAGTTGTTCTCATGCATTTTCCAAAAGAGGCTATTTCTAGTCCATAATTGGATGAAATAAAAGATATTTACAGCCAAAACAATACATTGTATGGAGTTTATAACATCCATGCCATAGAAGGATAATAAAAAGCTGACAAGTTATGTTATAGAGAAATGGATCAAAATAAAACATATTCATTGCAATACAGATTTACTTGAAATAGAAATTTAATCGTTGTCAAATCTCAAGCCATGATGAAACACCTAAACTGGCAGGGAACTAAAAACAGTCAAAATGTTACCCAATCCCTACGGTCATGTTCATCCCTACGGTCATGTTTATCCAAGAGCAGAAAACAATCCACTGATCATTTGAACACTGAACGAGTGCTCCATCAAACAAAATGTTACTTTTGTAAAAACTATAGCATAAAAAAGTACAATATAAATTCATATAAATCATTCCCACACCACAAAATAAAACCAACAAAAAACTATAGCATATTAATTAATTTTTTGAAGGATGCATCATGCCCTCCGACTCTCCGTCTTGTAAAGCATCATGTTCATCTCCGACCTTTAAAATTTCAAATATTAGAAGTTTTTTTAAAAAATTAGTAATTGAAAAGTACATTAAAAACAAACCTGTCCAGTGCTAGATGGAATGGAATGATCATCAGTTTTATTCATTGTTGATGTTAATGGAATGCCAACACGCTCTAAAAGCACTTGCATATTTTGTTGAACACGTGACATTTCATCCATTTGTGCTTTCATTTGAGCAATTTGAGAATCAAATTGAGATTGCACCTCCCCTCAAATTTGCGTACGAATTGATTTTGAGGCTTCCTCACTCGATGGCTTGCTTACTCTGGAACCCCATATATGCACACGACAATGGCCATCCTCTCCTATGACCTTAACAAAGCAAGCTTCTTTATATTCTGTAGTGCGCTCCTCCTTAGGTAACTTTTCATACAAGCTATTCACTTCATCCTGCATTATGAAAATACAGGATATTTTTTATTTCTTGTAACGAAAATCTATAACAATAAAAGGGAACTTAAGATAATATCTTGAGATTTAAACTCAATCATGCCACGTTTGTCAGTTCGTGTTCTTTTAAAAACACTAAGTCTATCTATTTCAACTCCCTCCATCTCCATCTAAAATATCAATATAATTTATAACATTAATCTCAAATGCATGTGTAATTATAAATACTTTTAGTTAATTAATTACCTTTTGTCGAATGGAGCGAAATGATGATCTGCCCATCCTATGATATCCTCCCTGACACTCACGGTTGCAAGAATTTGTTGCTGATATAGACTTTATAGTATCTTTCCCCCAATACTAAAACAGTGTCCTCCACTGATCAACAACAACCCGATCTGGGACGATAGATAAACGCTCATCATCTATCTTATATATATTATACTTATGACGTTTAATGTAATGTTTCCATTATCTCCTTCTCTCTCAAATTATATGCAAACATTTAGTTTGAAACTCTGGAGGTGCATCTGTATTATCCTACACTTACACAATAAGATAATTAGAATAAAACAATAATATCTATGTTTTTAACTTGTTAAAAAAAAGCATACCTGTACCTCCCGCCACAACCCATCAAGAACATCATCAGGTAAAATACTCCATCGTGGATATGTTAGTGGTACTCTAAATCCATTCCTCGCTAGCAAACCAATTTGTCCTATTAAAGGTTGCTCACACTTACCAATAGGCAACCCATGCTTATCAAAATCAATATGAAACCGCTCTCCTGTGCCCAATGTTGAAATGCCATTAGCTCCACCACGTCCTCTCTTGCTACTTTTAAAGTTTGAGTCATCTTCATAAAAAAGAAAATATTATATACCACACTTCTCATATAATCAAACAACACAATATTCAAGTACCTACCGATGCAGTGGATATTGAATTAGATCCCGAATTTGGTGGTACGGAGAGTGGTGGCATGGATACGATCACCGGTTGCGAGAGGGATGGTACATGTATAGTAGTTGACTGGGATCCTGACGACATATTTGTGGTGGGCGTAGAGAGCGATGATATTGGATGTTTAGTTGCTCAAAACAGTGACTTAATATTTGGGGCAGGAATAGAGGATGGGGGATGTGTAGTGGGATGGGAAATTAAAGGTGTAGAGGTACGGTCACCGGTTGCAAGTTGCATTTTTGCATTCATAGTTTTTCCTGCAGGCTTTTTCTTCCCCATTCCTACAAATGTCATTACTATATCTCAATTATGACATTATCAACATCCAATAAATAAAAATGTGTGAGAAACCTTTAATAAATTAAATAAAAAAGTTTGTAGCGGTACATTCATACCTTCAATTAAATAAAAAAAGAAACATTTAAACTTCCATTATGTCATTATCAACATCCACTTATACATCATCAACTAACACTACACAATCAACTCCATCTCTAGCCCAATGAACATCATCATCACGTACATATATTCTTTCATCTAATTCTTGTTGACTTAGTGGTTCAACTTGAGGCACAAGCCAAGAAACATGGGATGAATCCTTGGAGTACATATCAAATAAATCTCTAATTGTCAGATGCATAACAACTTCCCAATCGAGTTCTAAAGGATCTTTTACATAACATACTTGTTCTGCTTGAGTGGATAATATAAAAGGCTCATCTGTCACCTTATTATGCTTATATAATAAATGATTGAAGTTCACAAGGGTGAAATTAAACTCATCAATTTTTTGACCTACCAGAGGATCAATCCAATCACATTTAAATAAGATAATCTTAAATTCACTAGTATAATGAATCTCAATAATATCAGTTAACTTCCCATAGTAAGTGACACCTCCGATACGAGGGTTCTTATCCTTTGAACTAGCGTAGCTAATAGTGTTTGCTTTGAGCATCACACCACTATTTTGTGTATTTCTCCTACTATCCATGTACTTTGTACAGAAATGGAATCCATTAATAAAATATCCATTGTATCTCCATACCCAATCACTTGGTCCTTCACTAAGCTGCTTAATTTCATCTGATATATTTATATCACTGGATTTGACCTACAAAAGTATGGAGTTCAATTATTTCATAGATAATCATAATGCTTTAATAAAAATTTTGTTGAATATATTGACATGTTGTTTGTACCACAAATGAAATGATTCATTATGAACCTTGTCAATTTGATTTTTGGTTGCTCGAGGGAACTCCTTTCTTAGTTTTTCGATGTGTTTCCTATAATAAAATTTAGCATCATAGACAACTAATACAAAAGATACTAAACTTGAATAAGTTCATGAAACTCACTCTAAAAATATGGTAATTGCATCTGTGTTGAAAAGAATATGGCGATGCATTTGTGTTAACGTAACTTCATCAAGAAGCATTTTTTTGCCTCTCTTGAAAGGACGACCAGAAACATCACCTCCATCATAATTTCTACTTGGGCGGTTAGACTTTGTTTCCACTCCATCTAGGTATCTCTCACAGAATTTCATGCATTCTTCCATAAGATAACCTTTAGCAATAGAACCTTCGGGATGAGCACGATTACGTACATATCTCTTAAGAGTCAGTAGATACCTAAATTAAAATATACATTATGTTAACAAAAAAAAGGTAGAATATTATCAAATACAAGCAAAAATCATTACCTTTCAATGGGATACATCCATCGAAATTGAACCGGACCAGCAATGGCAGCTTCTTTAGCTAAATAGATAGTTAGATGCTCCATAATATCAAAAAATGCGAGTGGAAAAATCTTTTCAAGATGACATAGTGTGAGAACAATGCGTTCTTGCACGGACTTTAAGTCAATAACTCTGTTACTTTTGGAGCACAATTGTCTATAAAAATTGGATAACTCAATAAATACCTTGACAACATCTACCGACAATGCTTTTCTAATGGCTACTGGAAGGAATTGTTGCATAATTATATGCATGTCATGACTTTTAAGACCCCAAATATTTCTTTCTTTCAAATGAACACATCGAGAAATATTTGATGCATAACCATCAGGCACTTGGATGCTTTTTAAAACTCTTAAGAAAATATCTTGATGTGTTTTATCCATTGTAAAGCGAGCTGGATACAATAAATTCTTTCCAGATGCAAGTAGTTGTGGGTGCAACATAGTGCGAATACCCATAACCTTTAAATCTTGTCTTGCCTTTAATCCATCCTTTGATTTCCCTGTAATGCCTAATATGGTATATATCAAATTTTCTCCAACATTTTTCTCTTGGTGTATCACATCAATGGAATGACGTACTTGAAGAGACCCCCAATATGATAATTCAAAAAAGATACTCTTTTTTTTCCAACCAGGCCTTTGTCCAATATTACTTACTCGGTTACGCTCTTCCCTCTTCCTTTTTTTAAGGTCATCTTTCTTGTACTCAGTAAGTATGCCATCCAACTGTGCTAAAATGTCACTTTCCTTTAAGTTAGGTGGCTTATCTTCAAACTCTCGATGTCCATCAAAAGATACCTTATCTCTTCGAAACCAATGCCCACAAGGTAACTAACGACGATGACCAGAGTAACAAAATTTTATACCATTTGCCAACCAATGAGATCTAGTTTGGTGATTATAATTTGCACAAGCACATTTACCTTTTGTACTCCATCCTGATAAATTGGAATATACTGGATAATCATTAATTGTCCAGAGTAGTGCAGCATGAAGTGTAAACATTTGATTCTTTGATGCATCATACGTTATCATACCATAACCCCACAGTTCATTCAACTCTTCAATCAACGGTTGAAGATAAACATCTATCTTATTACCTGGTCCCTTTGGTCCATCAATTAACACAACGAGGAAAAGAAAAGCTTCTGTCATACAAAACCATGATGGTAAATTATAAGGCATTAAAACTACTGGCCAAGTGCTATGAGTAATAGACATGGTTCTAAAAGGATTAAATTCATCAGATGCCAAACCAAGTCAAACATTGCGATGCTCAGCTGCAAATTCAGGAAAATCATTATCAAATTTTTTCCACTAAGGAGTGTCTGCAGGGTGTCGCATGATCCCATCATGTATGCATTCTTCTGTATGCCATCACATGAAATGTGAAGTTTTTGATGACATGAATAGCCTTTTTAGCCTTGGCTTAATAGGAAAGTACCTTACTTGTTTTGAAGCAATTTTTGTAGTTGTGCACTGTACAATACCCGAGCTTTCATTATATTTTTTATATCTTGATTCACCGCATATCTCACATTCATCAAGTGACAAATCATTTCCTCTGAATAACATACAATTGTTAGGGCATGCATCCCAAGTCTCGTAAGAAAACCCCAAGTCTTTAGTGATATTTTGAGCTTCATAATAAGACTTTGAAAGGTTTATGTTAGGAAATGCATCAATTAGAGATTCTAACAACCAAGTGAATGATACATCTCTCCATCCATGCATTGTTTTCACCTGTAGTAACCTAACCACAAAAGACAATGATGTATATTTAGCACAATCAGGTTACAATGGACGCTCTGCATCTTCAATAAGTTTTCTAAATTTTGCATCCCCTGCTGTAAAATCATCTATTGGATTATTTGATGTATGTGGATCTTCATGCAAGCTAACATCAATTGCAGGAATGCCAGCTGCCTCATGTATTATTCCAATCATATCGTCACTCAAATTTACATGATGATTAATTGACCAATCTCCACTATAATTTTGTGAATGACATGACTCCCCATGAAAACTCCATGTCTTGTACTTTTTAAGAAACCCATGAATAATTATATGCTCACGTGCAATAGTTCTCTCTACAAGATAACGGTTGGTACATTTCTTGTAAGGACAGTAAATCCTACTCTCATAACTACTTGAATTGTTTTCATATGCATAATCCAAAAATTTGTCAACGCCTTCAATATATTCATCTGAAACTCTATTTTGCAAATCAAATCAACTCTTGTCCATGTTATATGGTAGAGTTACCTACATAAAAGCTCATAATAAGTGATTTACAATGAGAGGACTATAAAATTGGAATCAACAAAACATGAGTAGTGAGAGTTTCACTTCAAAGAATAAATCAATTAAGCCAAAACAAAATTTTAAATATGGATTTTCTTTTAATCGGTCATAAAAGGTTAAAAATATAAATATCTCTTAAAACTCATATACACAACCATTACGAAGAATCTCGCGTAGCTTCACAACAATTTATAAAATTGAGCAGCTCATTTTTAAGTTGGTATAAAATTGGAACCGACAAGCTCACTTGTTTGTGGACATGCAGCAGTATCATACGCAGCCATTTCACAGCATTATCCAAAACCTATCATGAAAAGCTAATGGAGAGGGGCACTATAACAAATATGGACATCGGTCACGTTTTTATGAGTCTTTGGCGATGGTTTTCAAACGTCGCTAATGTTTTCGCAATGCTTTTATAAACGTCGCAAAAGCGTCGCAAATACAAACGTCGCCAAAAGTATTCGCGACGTTTTCACTATCCGCGTCCCGCATTATGACTAAATTTGGATACAAAACAATGTTTGAAACTTGATATTTCACAAAACAATAAACACCTGCTATAAACTCCGAGGAGAGTAAAAAATCAAAACTGATAAATAAAGCAATAATTCATTTATTTAGCTGGTAAAATATTTAATTAAAAAACATTTGACACCTTCCGCATATAATTTTCATTGCATTGTTTGATCCACCACACAATGAGTTTATTCTAGCCATTAGTGATTCTCCGGAAATGGAGCCACTCAAGAAATAATAGAGGTACCTTCTTCTTCTTCTACTACTTAATCTTGTTTTCAATACTTTTTTGTAACTTTAGAATGATTAAGGACCATTTAAATTGCTGAGCAAAATTATGCAAGATGTTCATTCTTATATAGACTTGAAACTTAAATTTAAAATTTATGAATTTTGGAATTTCGACTGTCATATATGCATTTCAAGTGTTCAGATAATAAATGGAAATGTTTAGATGAATGAATGAAAATATCAAGTGCATATAAAATTCCCTGGCGAGTTAAGATGCTTTTAGGACTTGTGATTTATGCATCCTCTCATGGTGTTTCTGTGAATAAAAGAAAATGTGCATTTGATCTCCTATCTCATGCATATATGATGTAGTGTAAACCTTTGCGACAACTATGCTTCCATATGCCACTCTTACTGTGAGGATAGGGAATTTCTAAATGATATTATTATGAACCCCATAGGACTTACTATCTGGAAATATAATGTATTCTAAGAGGAAATATCAAACATCTTAAATACAGAAAAAACAATGTTAAGTCATCATCAAAATGGGTGGAAACTTTTTTTTAAAAAAATGGAAGCAAAACTTGAGCCATTCAAGATCCATGTGTATATTTTCTTCTTGTCACTAAGAAAAAGAGGTCAATTTACTTACAAATGGATCGGGGCCTTTCGAGGAAGGGAGAGGCGAGAAACTTGCACGTCGTTGAAGGGAGAAAAATCTTCAAAACACTAGTGACATGAGTAGCCGGGTTGGTGAGGAAATTGCAGGCCGAGTAATTTTCACGCCTATAACTTGCAAAATGATGCCGAGCTATCGTGAGGGAGAGGGCTTGTTGTCGGCATAAATAACGAGGTTGCAAGGGGCCGTCGCCCGACAGAAAAGCAGAGTTGCGGGGATGTTGGTCGCCAGTCTTCGGTCGGCAAAACAGGCGAGTCGATCTCGCAGTCGGCAGAAATGGGGGAGATTAATGGCTGAGGTTTAGGGTTAGAAAAGATGCGAGTAAAAAGGAGAGGAAATGAGTAAGAAAATTTTGCAGTAGGGGCTCGTCGGAGAACAGAGGGGGCTCGCCGGAGAACAGAGAAGGCTCGACTAGGGCTTGGCCACGAATAGGGAGGGGACGGAGCTCCGTGCGGGAATCGCGAAAGAGAATGGTGGCTGAGGTCGGGCTCGATTTGCACATGCCCTAATATATATCAATTAACCATTATATAATTATATATAAGAGTTTTTATTATTATAATATAATATATGCCTATAATAAATTTTTAGCCACGAATTCTTGATGGTCGTGGCTAATGTTTTATTTTTAGCCACGATTTGAGTAAGGCCATGGCTAATAGTTGTTCATTAGCAACAAATAAAGAGCCGTGGCTAATACTTGGTTATTAGCAACAAATTTGAATCCGTGGCAAAAAAAATCGTGGCTAAAAGCCAATTTTCTAGTAGTGAGCGTTGAGTGAGCTTAACTCACTCAACGTCGTCACTTTAATCGACAAGTTAAGTATAAAAGCATTGACAGCATTGAGTGAGCTTAGCTCACTCAGCGCTGTCTCTTAATCTGTAAAATAAGTAGAAAGCTTTAACATCATTGAGTGAGCTAAACTCACTCAACATCATCACTTATATAGAAGGCGTTGACGCTCACTCGATGCCGTCATCTAATTTTTGGTAGCTAAGTTGTAAAGCATTGAGTGAGCTGAACTCACTATACGCCATACCTAATTTTTGCTACTATATTTTAAGCGTTGAGTGTGCTGAGTAATGGCACCAAGAGAGTTGATTGCACTCGATGCGGCGTCGAGTGTACTCGACGCGGCTTCGAGTGTACTCAACGCGGCGTCGAGTGTACTCGATGCTTTTCCCAGCTAAGTGGTGGCGTCGAGAGTGTTGACTGCACTCGATGCAGCGTCGAGTGTACTCGATGCTTTCATTGCACTTGATGTGGCATCGAGTGCATTGATTGCACTCGATGCGGCGTCGAGTGTACTCAACGCTTTTCCCATAGACTCGTGTCATTTCATCGATTTGTCATGTATCTCTAAAGGCTAGTTTTGCCAAGTTAGAAATGTTGGGTTTCTACTGAATTGGTCGAGTTTGGATTTTATGGGTGTATAAGATATGTGTTTGGTTTGGTGGGCTTAGTTTCATGAATCATTACACCCAGGCATGTTTGGGTCTTGTTTTTGGGATGTTGAGTTTTGTTGGACCAGATGGACACCACAGTAGTCCTGTTTTTGAGACGTTTGGGTCTGTTAGTTCGGGTTTGACCGGTTGATCACGAATCAGATCTGTTTGCATTACGGTGTTAATGATTTACGTGTTTATTTAGCCTTTGCCTTATTTTGAGGATTAAACTTATTTTTCTGCCTGATCTCGCAGATATTCTCGGAGTTTGGCTCCGTTCACACTTGGCTCAAATTTCATTACTTTTAACCTTATAATTTAATTCTTTCGTTCCTAATTTCTTATTAGATTGTTGTGTTTTGACAGCTATTCAGGTTTGGATTAGTAATCTTACTACTCCCTTGTTTACTGACAGTTTTGTTTGCCACTTGTATTTTTCTTGCTGAGGTATTCTTTCTTTGAATGCCTCAGGTTCAGAGCAGTAGCTGGTTGAGCTGCTAGGTTTGGTGTTTGCTAGTGGACTGCAGTGTTGTAGAGGTTTTCCTCTACCTTGAGAGGTAGTTCTTCGTTGTTTTCCTATTAGTCCAAACACACATACTGACCAGTGGGTTCGTGCCAGTTTGTTGATGCCCACTGGTGGTTTCCTTTTGAATTGCTGAATACTTTGCTAAGCTGCTAGTTTTACCTTTTGTGGTTGTTTTTACTTGCTCTCTATTAATGTTTTATGCTAGGTTGCATGTTAGGTATTTTCACTTATAAAAGCATAACTACTAGTACTTCATACATCTCATATTTCTAAAACTAAAATACAATTTCCTAGCTAACGCAAATACTATTTCCATACTTATAATAAATCTAGAGTCTTGCAAACCATGAGTTATCTTTTGAGGATGTTTATACTCATGTAGGGTGATAATCAACATAATCAAAGTTTTTTCCGCAGCGTATAACTATACTTTTACTCGTGGACTAGTTGATCCACTGTGTCGAGGGATACGACCATCCAATTTAAACTGGTTTTTTTTACCTAATAACTTGTGGATTTCACATAAAATTGTAGAGTTTGAAGTCTTACCTGAGCGCATGCAGTTATCCCCTGCATGGCGTGAAATCACAGTGCGTATATATTACTCTGATATAATTTAAATGTTGAGAAAATTTGGGTTGTGACAGCAAAGGAGAAGAGTTAGAGCAAGTAAAAAATGCATATCTTGTGTGTACCTTAATTGTTCTTGCAAAGTGAAGAAGACTTGTGAATGTCTTCTATTGAGTCTCTACAAAACAAAGGTGAGAGGTATAAAAGAACAATAACTTGCAATTTCCTAAAGGGAACTTTCAAATATTTGCTTATCTATGTAAAAAGAAGGGTAAGAAGCCGATACGAAAGAAAAACAACTTGCAAGTACCTGAAGGGAACTTTCAAATACCTGCTAATCTCTTCAAAAAGGGGAGTAAGAAGCAGATATGAAAGAAAAAGAACTTGCAAGTAACTAAAGGGAACTTGCAAATATCTACTAATCTCTGAAGGGAACTCACAAATATCTTATAATCTCTGCAAAAAGAAGAGTAAGAAGCAGATACGAAAGAAAAATAACTTGCAAATATTTGAAGGGAACTTGCAAATATCTACTAATCTCTGCAAAAAGAAGAGTAAGAAGCAAATATATAAATGAAATGCAAAGCGTGGATACCTGCTAATTGTTGAGGTGGTAAGGAAGGTATAATTGGACAACAGGAAGAATATCCAACAAACCCAACTATCAACTGAGTAAAAGAATGGGCAGAATGGAGTAGAGGTTAAGCTATAACAATAATCTTCTTGCGCAGTCAGATATGATATCCACAATATGAAATCAAGATCATCCAGGTAAAACCACTTTGATTAGACTTCAATTACATTGCTTGTCGACAAAGAGAACCAGATTCTTTGATAAAACAATTGGTGCCAAAAATTATTCAATAAGTATAGTAGAGGCACTGCCATCAGATAAAGCTTTATATAAGCTGAGTATATAAGACGAGTATAAGCAAGAAATATGATGTCACGAATTCTTCGGATAGGTCGGATTTTTCCTGCTAACCTGAAAAAAGGCAGTTCACAAAAAAGGTTTACACCTGAAGATGACCAATAAGGCCGGGTGCGCCCCAGGTGTTCCCTGAGGGCTAAAGCAATACCCGCTCAAGAAAGGTCATCAAGAGTGTAGTACTACTACGAGAGGACTAGCCGTGCCCCCGGGAGGGCACAAAGAAGAAAAAATGCAAAATATCAAGAAGGAAGTGACGACCACACTGCTCTCATGCCTTAGGGCTAAAAGCATCGCTGATCAGTGAGGCCAGGTGCTCCAAAATGGTCTATAACATTGCTTGCCAAGAAAGATCAGCAAAGTTATGGGTCCCCGGAAGGCACGTATTGAGATTACCATGAAGTGTTCGATGATCACAGTGTGAGATGATCATAGAGACAAGGCTATGCTCGGGGCCATTGCTTGACAAGCAAAAATCATCTTAGATGTAATGTATCCCTAGAAAAGCATAGTAGAGCTAACACATGGGACCTCCCATGATGCGTGCTGTGTGTTAGATACCGGCTAGGATCCGAAGCCTTGAACTTTGCCTACACAGATTGGACGGCTCCCACTGCATATATGTGAACACTCCCCGCTATAAGTTGTCATGGTGGTATTTATGCCAGGGACCAAACTATGGGGGGATCAAGCAAGTCTTGGCAATATCTCTTCGGTATCTCGTCGGTTCAGCGATCTCTTTCGCAAAGAGAAAATAGAGGAGGAGGCACTCCAAAAAGTGAAATGTGTCAGTATAGGATCCTTGATGTAAAATATTAAAATGAATGAAAGAACTTAAAAGTGTCCCAGGGAAAATGTATACAGAATGAAAAACAAGAACCAAACGACTATGAATGCAAAGAGCTTTTGAAACTAAGTCATGTTCATCTTCACCTCAGAATAGATCTCTAAGGGTGCCTACATCATCCACATCAATGTTCTCACCAATAATGCAATTAATGTCATTGCTGATTTGGCTCACTCCCTTTGAGCCGAAAAGAATGTCCGCTACTTCTTTGCCTTTCGAAGTAGATGGATCAGATTGGTCATCCTTCTTGAATAAGTCACACAATTTGCCCTACCTCAACATCTTCTCCACCAGTTGACGAAGAGCTCGACAATTTTTAGTTGGATGCCCTTTCTCTTTATGGAACTCTCAATAGGGATCTGAGTCCTTGGATCTTTGATCTACGGGCTATTATGGACTTTTATAACCGATCTTGCTTTTCATGACTTGAATTACTTCTTGCATAGCTCTACTCAGTTTAGATTCTTGCGAATTATCACCCTACTACTAGTAAACTAAGGCTGCTTTTGGAGATTTTGCTGGATAAGTGAGAGGAAGTGACAATTTGTATCTTTGACTTTGGAAGTGATCTTAGCCTGGGAAGAGGCGTTGATGACGTCGAAAATTCCTTCCCTAACTTGTTCCCGATTGAAAATCCTTCTGAGGAGACTTTGGAGGTTGCCCGTATGAAGAAAAAGGATCTTTCTTTGTTACAAGCCTAGAAATGTAGTTGGGATTACTCTTTTCACCTTGTTTGTGAAGTTGGCAAGTCTGATCATCTCCTGGTATGTCCTTGGCACTCGAATATTAGCTTCAAACATAAGTGGACCTTCTCCTAAACCACTTATCAGAGAGACTCGGTACATCTCGGGATCGACGTTTTTAATGTCAAAAATCTCTCTTTGAAAACGATCGACAAAATGAGCCCAAGTCTCATTCTCTTGCTGCCTGATCTCAAATAGGGCTTCCGACCCGCTCTTCCTCTTGGTATAGGTTGAAAACCTGAGTAAAAGCTCTCTTCGCAGATCAGCAAAGGAAGCGATAGACTGAGGGGGTATTCTATAGAACCACTCTCTTGCTTATCCATCAAATTACGTTACAAAGATCTTGAACCTAGTGGCATCAGTAAGAGTCTTGAGGGCGATGACTGACTCAAAAGATTGTAAGTGTGCTATCAGGTCAGACTCCCCATTGTAAGTTTGTAATAGCAGCTCTCTGAAGTGAGCTAGAGTTGGTTCTTGCAAGATACTATCTATAAACGGCGATGGTTCTTCCTGCCCTCCTAGAACATTAGGAAAAGGAAAGAATGGAGGATAAGCTACAGTTGAAAAATGAGTGGGAGGATAGAAAGGAAAATCTACTACGAGAGGAGCAATTGTGGGAGCTGAAGGGTAGGGATGACTTCCCTGGAAATTCTAGAATCTTGCTAGACTTCCTCGAGCAGCTTCCCGAAAGAACTTTTGACGATCTATGAACTCATCATTTTGAGACCGCAAAGGGGCTGCGACTTACCCTTGCAGATTGGTTGCTGGATAGATCGGCAGAGAGACAGGAGGGTAGACCGACGGGTAAGCCAGTGGATCGGCTTGCGGGTTGTCCATTCCTTGTGCTGGATTGGTCGGAGGAACTGGCGCTGCTGTAGCTTGCTCTTCTAATCACCGCGTGATAGTAGCTAGAGTACGGTTAATTGCCTGAAATTGATGGGCGGTTTCCTGATGCGATTGCTCCAAGGCTTCCTAGAGAGGATCTTCACAAGGACTTGAAGGAAAGAGGTACTCGGCAGGTTGATGGTCTGACATGGTTAACTGTTGGTTTTCACTGTCTGTTCGAGATCTGAAGGCCGCGTGTTTACTGTTTATGCACAAAATGTGCCTCTCAGTTAGCTCGAGAGATATAAGCATTCGATCCGAGATACGGGGGTAAAAGAGATGATGAGGACTGTCGAGCAGCCAGTTACTTTAATGGTTAGGGATTAGCGGTAGATATCGAGAGAAGGGAGAAGGGAAGAAGAGAGAGGGCCGCTTGCAACGATAATAACAGAGTTCCCCCGCCGTGGCTAAAATGCCACTCCTATGACAGGCTTTCCTTTGATTATGAATCATTATTACAGCTTAAGTCGCTCCTTTACATGGAAAAATATAAAGGGTACAAGGGGAAGCTGGCAGCTAGAAGAAAGAGGTTGCTAGAGGATACGCGGGTTGCTGAACTGAAAAATCGCCAAGTCACGCGGACAGCATCAGTAAAGTTGTTCGCCAAGCTAGTCACGCATGCTATCTATGGAGTTTTCCTGAACTGATGGGCAGGCCGCTGGTTAAGGCCGGTGGATAAGAATTTGTAGCCGCATGGTTTGATGCGATGGTTGCTCCCCCGGGGGTCTTCCTCGCAAATGAGAGGTATGGGGATCTATTTATAGGATCGAGGAAGAATCTTCCAGAACTGGGCTTGATGACGTCACCCAAAATAGTTGGAGTGCAGAATGGTTCTAAGTGCAAGGTCGCCTCCTATGCGCCAGAATGGAGCAGGCAGGTCGCACCTGTTAGGCGGGATAAGAAGGTAGGTCGCCCTCTCCTGGGCGACCTGGAGGCAGGATGCCTGCTGGGTGACCTATAGGCAGACCGCCTTCTGCTTTTAGCGAGCCTAAGGAGCAGGTCATCCCTGCTGCTGAAGTCTGTCTCCTGCTGGGAAGAGGCGAGTCCGCCACCTACTGGTGGACTGAAGTTGAATCTACGTTGTGGTGTGAATACTGATGAGGAGATGGCTTGCTGTTGCTGGAAGTGAGTTCACCACCAGTTGGCAGGTTATCCTTCATTTACTGGCGGACTGATACTGAGTTCGTGACCTTTGGTGAACTAGGATTGAATCCGCCTACTGCTAGTGGACTGAGGAGGAGTCTACCCCATGCTTTGACGTTCCGCAGCCAAGTGGTATATTCACAAGGTTGTGGTGGACTGGAATGCAAGGCCGCCTCTCGCAGGTGGACTAAAGAAGAGCTTGTTCTAGGCCGGTTCTTGCTTGCGGCGACCTGGAGGAGAGTCTACAAACTCGCGGCGCACTGGAGAAGAGACTGCTACCCTCCCGGCTAACCACACGATCTGATGGTGCGGACTGGGAAGCAGTCCGCGCCATCGCAGAGCTTTCGACTACCGGGCGTCTACTAGTCTAGCCGCACGATTAGCTGGTAAATAGGCCGCGAACCCTCCGAATGAGATGGAGAAGTCCACAGCTTGAAAGCTAGCCATCTTGGAGAGGATCGTAAAATTCTGGGTTAACAGTTAAATCCATCATTTTCTTAGGGATCATGATTGTTGGATTCAGGGCATAGGCTTGTGTTGGAATATGCATTCTCCTTCCACAATCTGAAAAATCCTCGGATCTGCTACTTCCACGAATAATCAGACTCGTTCTTTCCAAATGGGAAAATTTTCTTTAGTGCACATCAGTAACTTCATAGAAGACATGTCCTTGCTTTTATCCATAGCCACGAAGTGGAATCTCTTGACACTAGATAGGAGATCTTATTCAAGGTGTTAACCTTTTACTGAACAACACCCCTCTAATACCAATTGAAAGTATCTAGTGTCTACCTAAATCACCTAGAGGTGGTGAATAAGTGATGTCTGTGTCATTTCGCGGAATAAAAATACTATAAAAATAAGAGCACACAAACACAAAGATTTATAGTGGTTCCCCAAGTTGGGTACGTCCACTGTCCCGCCTCGCTTATCTACCATGAAGGGCTAGATTCGGCTACTTCACATTTCTCAGATTTCAGCAAAATCTTACACCTCAGAGCCGCAACTACTATAACTCGGAGACAACTCTCCTACCACTCGATCTACAACTGGATCTACAACTAGATCCACAAATAGATCTACAACTTGATCCAAAAACAGATCAACGAATCGATCCACAAACGGATCTACAACTCAGAGATCAATCTAATATAAATTTAAAGGACAATTACACAATAGTTTTACAAGAAAAACTTGACAAGATCTAAATTCTTCTATCCGTCATTCTTCGTTTAGGATGACTTGAATATCTTTGTGAACACGGTGAAGTCGGAAATCTTGAAGACTTTTAACCTTGAATCTCAAAAAGAATAGATCTGAAGGATTAAAGATCTTCAGAATACAAATATCCAGTCGAATCAGAAGAGGGAGATCGAAACATGCACTGCTTGCGTCAGCCGAACGGAAGTAGCGTACGTACATGAGCCGAAATTTTATCTTTTTGGAATCTTTTACGATTTTGTATCTTGGACAATTAGCACGATTAGGATTGATGAAAAATCGACCATAGGTATTTATAGGCATCCTCAATAGCAACGACTATAAAGAAATTTCCAAAATAAGACTTGTGGAATTACTGTACATGGTCGTCGTTTAACCCGAGCCGCTATTTGAAAAAAGATTGAAAATAACCAAGTACTTTTTGTCGAGTATCGTCAAGTATAGCTGAGTATACTCGATGAACAAGTAGTGATATTTGACGTAGAGAAAATTCAGCTCAAACCAGCTAGCCACTCAACATCATGCTAAAGTTATACTCGACGAATTCGATGAGTATCAGCTAGAATACTCAATGAATTCGACGAGTATCGGCAGTCTTACCTGACACACTCGACGCCTTCAACACACATGATGAAATTGATGCCTTCAATGCACTCGACATAGTCAATAAATATCGGCAATCCCACTTGACGCTGTTGACACTTGACCCAGTGATAGTCAATGAATTTGACTTAGAAAATCAAAAGAAGTAAAATCGAATTGACTCAAAGAAATCATCGGGTATCGACTAGTATATTCAACGAATTCGGCGAGTATCGTTAGATACATTTGATGAATTCAAAGAGTATACACGAGAATACTCGATGCTTTTTTACTTAACGGATTTTCCAAAACTCAAATATTTTACCTCAAGTATAATATGTTGAATTCGACGAGTGTTTGTAAGTATACACGATGAATTCGACGAGTATTACTCATCGAATTTTACTTGGGTAAAATTCCTGTCCTTCTAATTCCTTCGACTTTCTGGATCCTCCTCATGCACTTAGAATAAAAGTACACCCCAATATAGAGATTACACATGAGCCAGCATACTGTCCTACACAATGAGGGTTTATATTGTATAGACATGTGTTTACTAACTCATTGTAACTTGATATTGGTGTGTACTTAGCAATGTAGACCTGCAAGCACATACCTAAAATAGAGCTTCAAATACAGAATCAATTCATCTTAGCTTAATGGGACCCTTCTTCAAATCAGGGTTATTGTGGAAATAATACCTAACAATACACATAAATGTGTTTGATGCATGCCCTTAGTTCAATGTATGCAGGTTGTTCTCTATTGAATTGATTTGACAGGTTGTCAAAGTCACAAAGTCAGATGGACTCATGATAAGATGCTGGCAAAGCAGAAATTTGGATAAGTCCAGATGCATTGAGTGATGACAGTTCACTTAATGCCAAGGGGCTCAAAGCATTGACTAATGTTCAGGCAGTCAAAGCCTCTGTATTACCAAAGCAAAAATTTACTAAGTCCAGAAGCATTGAGTTAAGGCAGTTCACTCAACGCCAAGAAGCAAAAGCGTCGACAGGACAACATGTAGTCAAAGCCGCAGTGTTGCTGTCAAAGAAATAAGTCTAAGTCCAGAAGCGTTAAGTGAAGGCAGCTCACTCAACGCCTCCCCAATAGAAAATCCTACTATGTATATAAGCGTTGAGTGCAGACAGTAAAAGTCAGAAAGTGTTGAGCTAAGAATCCTCACTCAATGCCTTAAACTAAAGGATATCAACTAAGTACAGAAGCATCGAGTGATGAAAGTTCACTCGATGCCAAAGTTGTTAGGCTATAAAAGTCTATATGCGTTGAGTAAGGAACGCTCACTCAACACACTGAATGCCACCAGTCAAAATTCAGCTAAGTGTCAGTGCGTTGAGTGACAAGGCTTCACTCAACGCACAACAAGAACAATTAGAATTTTGGCTAAGTCTATAGGAGCCGAGTCATAGTGATGTCAGTAGAAATTCAAATATCGCGGGATCGCCATGCTAAAGGAAAAAAAGGCGCCGTTTTCTTTTGGTACAACTGTGATGCTAAAAGGAAAAGTTACAACTACCAAACCAACTGGTCCATACTACTAAGAGAGTCGTTGGACGGCGGAATACAAATTCAGAGTTCTGAGGAAAAGAAAATTAACTTTTGGAAAAAGGGTTTTTGATCTTCATCTTCCTCCTCTCGACCAAGTAGCAGAACTTGAAGGAAAACTCTCTCATTGTTATTCTGAAGTTAAACCAGGTAGCTGTTGATAGTATCATCTTAAACATCTAGTTCAGGAAGACTACTTTTTGAGTTGATTCATAGCACAAGCAAAATATTCTTGAAGATCCATTCTTGGTGCAGTGATGAGTATAGGACTGAGTCTTCTCAGTTCAGGAAGGGATAGACTCAAAGATCATTTCTTTGGACTCCATTCATTAACAAAAAACAACATTTCTTTTGTAGGATCTTAGCTGATCTGAGTTATAATCCTGATCTATAAAGGCTGAGTGTAGGATCCTTTTGTGGATCTAAGGAAGAGCCTGTGTGCCTAAGGTATATATGGGTTCATTCAATGAGTGTAGGATCCTTCTGTGGATCTGAGTGTAGGGCTATTCTCCTAGCCTGAGTGGTAGGACTTTATTTAAAGTCTGAGGTAGGTGATCTATTGATCACTGAGTTGTAGGAGCATCATTTGGTCGGAGTGGTAGGGCCTTGTGCCGGAGGTAGGACTTGGAGGAGTCTGAGAGATCTTGAGGGATCTAAGTTATAAGCTCTTGGAGCCGAGTTTAGAGAAGTTGGCCTTGTCTAACGTAATGTTAAAAAGGTGGGAGGGACAATGAATGTACCCAAACCTTGGGGAACCACTTTAAATACCTATGTATTGATTGTGTATTCCTGAAAGATAACATAACACTATGTCACAACACACCAAAGTAAGAAGATAGTCTAGAAAGGCATAAAAACCTATTCACCCCCCTCTAGGTGTTTAGCTACTCTTGAAACTAAAGACTTTCAAGTGGTATCAGAGGGAGGTTGTTCAAAAAGGTATTAACAGTCTGATAGATCTCAAGAGTAGATTTAGATTATCCTTATGAGTTCAGGAGAGAACCATAAGGAGTTGGGGTACATGAAGCTTCTAATCTGCAGGAAGGAAACTTTTAGTATCTAGAAAGAGAGGGTCAGGTTGTTCATGGAAGCTTCTGATCCTAGGATATCATCACAGTTCAGGAGGGACCCTTCATCCCTATGAAGATTTCTATCCTAGATGCAAATGTCTAAACCCTAAAGAAATCGCTGAGATACCAAGGATGAGGTCATCCTGGCAACCATGGAAATGAGGGAACAAAACATTTTTGTGAGTGCTTTTGATGATTCCACATTCCAGAATCTTGTCCACCGCAAGAATTCTAAGGAAATGTGGGACACCCTGATTGTCTACATGTTAAGCACTGAAGAAGTTAGGGATGATAGAAAATCCGTACTTAATCAGGAATATGAGGCCTTCAGGAAAAGCAGCAAGGAAAACATAGCTGATTGCTATGAAAAGTTCATCAATGTGGTCAATGAGCTGAGGACCTATGGGAGGGTCTTCAACAATTATAAGCTAAATAATAAGTTCCTAAGATATCTTACCAGAGACCAAGACACAAATATTTGTGCAATTAGAGAAGTGGACAAGCTTGCTGAAACTCGTCCTTACACATTATTTGGAAAGCTGTTGTCATATAAAATACAGTTATCTATAAAGAAGGAGGAGGTGACCTGCAACAAGTCTCAAGACAGAGAAAGGATAGTGTCCTTCAAGGCTGAGAGCTCTAAGAAGAGTAAGGAGAGGATTGCCTCTCCCCCAGAAGGCCAATTAATTCAAAAAGGCCTGAGTCCAACTTATTTGATAGCAATATGTCTGATGGAGAGTTTGCTGCCTTTGAAGGGAGTTCTAGAAGATGATGAAGAGGAAGCAGTGGAGGATCAAACCTTCATCCTTTTCACATCATAAGAGGGATCACAATAAATTCGAGAAGAAGCTATCCAAAGGAGACTTGTACGACTCCAAACCCAACAAACATAGTTCTTTTAAAATTGTTTGTTATTGTTATAGTAAGCCTGGACATGTCATTGCTGATTGCCCAGTCAAGAGAAAAGAGATAGGTGAGAAGAAGCACTTGACCATAAGTGAAAGAAGGAAAAGACCTTCATTGCCAAGAATGAGAAGAGATGGAGCCAAACTAACTCAACATCTTCTGACTCTAAAGAAGAAGATGAAGCATATATTGTGCAGTTTGCTGCTGAAGAAGATGAGGACTATCTAGCTACAAGGATAGGAATCAGGGCCCCTCTGATACACTCAGATAGAGATAATGAGGTGGATGAAGATATTATTGGATGTTATGGACTTATGGCCAAAACAGATGGTGAATCCTGCCACGATCAGTCTGACCATTATGAGGTACTAATTCATTCTCTTTTATCCTCAGAATCTGATTATGAAAATAGTCCCAATTATGATGCTCCTTCATCCTGTGATGAAGATGGTTCAAAATTTGAGGAAGAAGTCAATCAATTTACTGACAATTATGGGTTAATATTGGAAGATCTAAAGAAGAGCAAGTTGCTTGTCAAAAAACAAGCCAAGGAGATTGTCTCCCTATAGCTAGCTGCTTCCATGCAGTCTAAATCAACACCTTTGCTTGATCAGTTAAGGAGGAAAGTCGGCGAACTGAAAAATATCTCAACCATTCAAATTAGGACCATCAGCCATAAGAACAAGATCATTATGGATCTTGAATAAAATCTCCTTAAGGAGAGAAGGTTAGTTGCTAAATTCTCAAATCCCAAAACAGTGTTGCCACTGATAGACTCCTTTACTTCTCAAAAGGATAAGAGAGGTTTTGGGTTCAAGTAGAATTCCAGAGCTGCCCATCCCAAAGGAAAAGGAAAAGCTCCTATAGTGTCTCAGACAACCTTTCATAAGGTAATTCTCCCATCTAACAGGTATGACAAAGATAGTATTTATGGTTACTTGAAAAATGGGAACTCTACTTGTAAGAATACAAGGGTATCTTACAATGGAGGAAGAAAGGACATCAGTGTGAGTGCACTAAAGGATTCCCAAGAGGAAATTCAAATGGCTCATCATGGACCATATGTATTTGGTGCTCCAGCCCCTATACTCCATGATTGGACAGTAGCTAATTCTCAGGGTCCTCCAGCAAAAATCTAGACTAAGGGTAAGTTTGTCAATAAGCCTGACTTGGCAGTCTCTGATGCCATCAACAAGAAATCTTCTACAAAAATGGCTGTTGTTGTTGGAACCCAGAGTATGTCAGGTACATCTGCTGCCAGACTCTTCTTCAGTCAGATTCATACTGAAAGGAACAAGAAGAAAGCTATTGTACTCCCTTTTGAACAGCTATCCTCAAGGGATGTTCAAAAAAGTAGATACAACATCCTTGAATGTTGGTGTTTTGGTAAAGTGAGACACTTTGCCATAGATTGTTGGCACAACCCTAGTGTGCTAAGGGCAAGTGAGAGTGTTCTTGTTAGGAGAGCTGAAGTAGATATGTTCAGTTTAGAGCTAATAGGAACCAATGACCCAAACCCTTTTGGGGACCTAAGGTAAATAAAAATTATAGTTGCAGGTTAGTCCAAGTACCCATCCAATATGGTACTTAGATAGTGGTTGTTCCAGACACATGATTGGAACAAGGTGTCATCTAAAGGATTTCTGTCCAGTAAAGAATGGACCAAAGGTGGTCTATGGAGGCTCAAAAAAAGGAGTTTCCAAGGGCTATGGTATGATCACCAATGACATAGTCTCAATCTCAAAAGTTACTTATGTGGAAGTGTTGCAACACAACCTGATAATCGTAAGCCAACTATGTGATCTTGACTATGCCATTGTATTCCACAAGGATGAGTGTCTGATCAAGAGGTAAAGTGACCAAGAGGTCATTTTGATAGACACTAGGAGTGGGAATATCTATTGTTTAAACTTTTTTATGTTTAAGTTCTGACACACCAGTGTGTCTAGTTCCTAATCAGGAACTCTCTTACTGTGTGCAATGGTATAAGAGGCTTGCCCACATGAATTACAAGACCATTAGAAAGCTCTTCAGTAGAGAGATGGTTAGAAATGCTCCCAATATAAGATGCACCAAGGAGGGCATTTGCTCTACATGTCAAAAGGGCAAGCAGACCAAAGCCTCCTTTAAAATCATTGGGGCCAAGGATTCTATGAGGGGTTTGTACCTCCTACATATGGACTTATTTGGTACTATTTAAGTTCATAGTCTACGTAAGAAAGTCTATATACTTGAGATAGTTGATGACTATTCCAGATATGCTTGGGTTTTCTTTCTAAAGAAAAAGTCTAAAACCCTAGATATCTTTATGACCTTTGTTAGGCAAGTTCAGAATGAAAATGATAGTTTTGTGGGTAAGATCAGAAGTGACCATGGTACTAAATTTCAGTCTGAATGCATGATAAAGTTCTGTGACAAACTAGAGATTTGTCAAGAGTTTTATTCTCCAAGAACACCCCAATAAAATGGGATAGCTTAGAGGAAAAACAGGACTCTCATAGAGGCTGGCAGGACACTGCTCTGTGACACTTCTCTCCTAGAATAGTTCTGGGCTGAGGTAGTGAACACTGCTTGTCAAGTCTTGAATAGGGCCTTTATCAACAAGTACCACAAGAAGACTCCCTATGAGAGCATACAAGGCAAAAAAACCAAATCTAACCTATCTTTGAATCTTTGGTAGTAAATGCTTTGTGTTGAATAATGGGAAGTCATTCTTGACTAAGTTTGCTTCCAAATCCTATGAAGGGATATTTGTTGGGTACAACAATCATAGAAAAGCATATAGGGTCTACAACTTGAAAAATCAAGTTGTAGAAGAGTTTGTTAATGTAGTCTTTGATGAGTCATCTATGATTAACATTGAGTTGCCAAGCTCCTCTAGATCTACATGTATAAATATAAAGATGAATAAACTAGCCATCAAGGACACCTCTCCGGCTATATTAGAAGAAGGTGATGGTGTGTACATTCCAATAGAAGGACAAGACACTCAGAATATGGTAGATGACTATCAGGATCCAACCACTAAAGATCATGATGCTGAAGTAAGAATGCCTCCTATAGTTAGGCATCTGAAGGATCATCCCAGAAACCAGATCTAAGAGATGCCAACCAAGGGGTTACAACCAAGAGCAGAAGCCTAAACATTGACATGTAATCCAGTTTTCTATCTTAGGATGAACCAAAAAGATTTGAATATGCCAACATAGATCCATTTTGGATTGTGGCAATGTAAGAGGAACTGAACTAGTTTAAGAGGTGTAATGTCTGGAAGCTGGTTCCCATACCTCAAGGACATAATATCATTAGAACCAAGTGGATCTACGGTAATAAGATTGATGAAAATGGTGTTATAATCAAGAATAAATCCTGACTGGTTGCCAAGGGATACAGAGAAGAAGAAGGTATTGACTTTGATTAGACCTTTGCACCAATGGCAAGATTAGAAGCTATAAGACTGTTCCTTGCATATGCTGTATATAAAGGATTCAAGGTCTACCAAATGAATATGAAGTCAGCCTTCCTAAATGGTGACCTGAAAGAAGAGGTCTATGTTGAGCAACCATCAGGTTTTGTTAATTCTAACTCGACGCCACGTTGAGTGAGCTCCTCTCACTCTATGCCAAAAGACTTGCCGCAAAATCTCTCGCTGGACGACGGAGTTGAGTGAGTTCAGCTCACTCAACGCTGTCAACGCTAAACAGCCAACGACATTGAGTAAGTTCACCACACTCAATGCTAAACACTAAACAGCTAATGGCATTGAGTGAGTTCACCACACTCAACGCTTTTGACTTAGAACTAAACTAGGGCTGATATCGAGTCGAGTTCGAGCAATTTTGGCTCGGCTCGAAATCTAAATTTTCGACTCGAACTCGGCTCGAAATCGACTCGAAATCGAAATTGATTTCGAGTCGAGTCGGCTCGACTCGAAATCGAATCGAGCCGGCTCGAAATTGAATCGAGCCGGCTCGAAATCGAATCGAGCCGGCTCGAAATCGAATCGAGCCGGCTCGAAATCGAATCGAGCCGGCTCGAAATCGAATCGAGCCGGCTCGAAATCGAATCGAGCCGGCTCGAAATCGAATCGAGCCGGCTCGAAATCGAATCGAGTCTGCTCGAAATTTAGCAATATTTCATTTTATTCCTAGTTTGTGCAAAATAAAATTGGGCAACTTATAAATTTAGCAAATGAAACACTAAGTCTTTATTCTTTTTATTTATGTTTAAATTTTATTATTTTTAATCTTAAAATAAGAATATATTAATAAATACATATATTTTTTAATTAATTCGAGTTGATTCGAATCATATTTCGAGCGATTCAGGACTGGCTCGAAATCAACTCGAAATTAGATTCGAGTCAAATTGAATCGACTCAAATTGAGTCGAATCAATTTTAACCGATTCCGATTCGGCTCAATTTTCGAACGATTTTCGAGCGATTTTCGAGTTTCGAATAATATGCTCAGCCCTAAACTAAACAAGGTAGACGGTGTTGAGTGAGTCCACTCACTCAACACTGTCAATGCTAAACAGCCAATGACGTTGAGTGAGTTCACCACACTCAACACATCTGACTTAGAAAAATCTGCCTGACTAGACGACGTTGAGTGAGCCCAACTCACTCAACTCACTCAACGCTAAAATCATGGCCTTTACTTTTTTTTGATGAGAGGATCCAGTGTCTGGGGTAAATCTTGAAGTCACTTAAATAGAGGAGTGGAGAAAAGAGAAGTTATTTCTCTTCTCTCACTCTCTCTCCTCCTTTCCATCATTCCTTTGAAGAAAGAGCTAAGGAAGAGGAAGGCAGAAGCTGTGCGAGATTTGGGAAGGAAATTCCATAGTCGGAATCTAGAGCCGAGGAAAGATCCATGAAGAGGAAAGCGAGGAGCTCATTTCCATATGGATAGAAGACTTATCCATGGCTCTGAAATGAACTAGGAGGGGGAACAATCTTCCTTCTTAGACAGGTGAAGTACTCCTTTTTGTATACGTATGGAATCCCCCACCAAATGGTGGAGAATCGAGGGAATTTTGATGGGTTGATCGGTGATATTCCTGGTAGTTTGGCATTTAGGTCTAGAAATCACAGTACGAAATAGGCATGATATGTGAAGCCCATCTGGACAGGTTGGTCTGAATTGGTGATGAATTGTTTTGCATGCCGGAGTAGAATCCGTTGATAAACGAGTATATAAACATGTGAAATATGGGGTATAGGGTGTGCAGGATGCTGCAATGAAGTACTGGAGATGATCTCTAAGAAAACACCCAAAATTAAGGAAGCAATGAAACTTTGTTCCCTATCGCGCGGCGATAGCTCCAAGTGCGCTATATTTTATGCGTGGCCTGTCTCTGGGAGACTTGAGGGCTTTTATATCTTTGTATGATATGTGCGCGAGGACTTAAGTGGTTCTGTTTTTTGGTAGTGAGAACTTAGATAATTCTGCTTGTGCAAGGGGGATACTGAACCCGCACCTTGTCATGGCAATAAAGGTTTCAGCTTTCGGCATATGACAGTTTTAGCAACACGCATTGGCTAACCTGTACCCACCTTATGACGATTAACTTGGAATAAGTCACTGGATTGGATCTTTTAGAGCCCCTTTGACTTTGTCGACACATAGGAAGAAAAGAGAGAATGCTCAAGTTTGAACATCAAGTCTAGGACTGTGGATGGTGGTGGTACCCAGGAGATCCGGTATACTGAGAATATGCAATGAGTACACGGGGCATGTGGCCGGTCGAGCCTACGTGTGTGGAGAATGGTGTTTAAGTGCACTTTTTGTTTGCCTAAAATATGTATGATTGTTAACCATGTAGGGAAGGAATAACGCTGCCCCGGGAATGAGGTAGGTTCGTTATAAATTGATCAGCTAAAGGTTGTCGTTGCCTTATTTTCCACCCTTGTGGTGGAATGTCCCTGTGCTGGTGCTGGAGAGCCAAGCGAGAAATAGCGGGTTGCTTCCCTTATTATTATGGTAGTCCTCGGAGGCCAAGCAAAGAGTTTTAGTGTTTTCAAGTGTGGCCAACATGCCTATCGATGTATGAAAATACTTGTTAAAGAGGAAACCGTCGTAAGGCCTTAAGGCCGTTTTGACTTTTGGGTATTTTTGTAAACATTCCTATATCGTTTTTATTTGTGGACATTTATATTACTTGAGTTAAAAATTAAACCCATGAAGCTTCCGCTAGAATGCTCTGAGTTAGGAATCAATTAGTCTTTGATATTAACCTCTAACTCCGTCGAGTGTCTGTGGGATATGGCATGGGGCCTCGGCCGGACCCTTTGTTATATTTCATGAGACATATAGAGGTGTTACAGTATCCCATGACTACCTCTCCTCTGAGATGTTCAAAATTCTTGTATCCATCATCTGTAGGAAGAAAGTTGATAGGGTTGATGTGATGTTTGCAAGGATCAAAGATAGTCTCCGCGCTCCCAAATTTGGAAGAATTTTATGTTTGTACTTGAATTAGGTTGACAGAGACACGTTTGACATATCCAATGGTGTCCCTATCAACCACCTGAAAAAATCGACAAATCCATATTCTCGAGGTGGGATAGGAGAATCCAAAGGCCCAGGGGAGACAGAGACCTGCCTGTGGTAGTGGAAGAGGAAGTACCTGAGGAAAGGGTTCCTACTTCCACCCCTAGTGAGATTCCTAATAGACAGAGTGCAGGAATTGAGGGGGAGCCTGCTGACACACAAGTGGCAACTGAGTTAGTTCCCTTGAGTGTTCTTACAGCTACAAAGATTCTAGTTCTAGTTCCAGTTGTTGTAGTTACAGTTTCAGAGACAGTTGATCTTCTTATAGAGGTTGTAGAGATTGCTCATACTACTAATGCTGAGGTAGTGCCTGATGAGGCTGAGAATGAGATCGTTGTTGAAGATGTTCTGCTTACTACTGATCAGGAGGTTGAGCATGCTGCAGATGACTTTGTTGCTGCAGCCGAAGTGCAAGTTGTTGAGGTTGTGGAGGGCCAGTTGATGATACTGAGCTCGATGTTGTTGACTATGTTATTTATGATGAGGATGAGCTTGCTGCTGCAGATAATGTAAATGATTCTACTGCGCTTGCTGTCCTAGAGAATCTTCTTGCAACTTTCTCTAATGTTCTCCCTATAAGGACAGAGGGGTAGAAGACTCACCCCTTGGTCTCGATGCAGTCTAAACTTGATAGGTTCGTTAGAAAGCTATAAATAAGAATGGCTGACCTTCCAAGTGGACCTCTAATGGAGGAGATAGAGATTATTGATTTTTCTGATGAGGAAGGAGATGCAGAGGTGCATCCTCCTATCCCAGAGGCTCCTGCTCTTGAGTTGCTTCCTAAAGCACGTGTTACTCCCATGGAAGAGTCTTCTAGTGACTTCGAGGGAAGTGAAGTTCTCACTTCTCCTCCCAGTGTTCAAGCTATAGATATACCGTCTACCAGTACAGATGTATCTATTTGAAATCCATCGAAGCCATGATTGCCCGAAAGAATGCATGCTTTGATCGATCTTTGAAGAAAGTGATGAAAAAGTCAAAGAAACTGAGAAAGATATGAATAACGGCCTTGTTGCGATCAAGGTGCGTTTCTATAAAATAGATGAAAGGATGGAATCTTGGTTCATGCAAGGCGGCCAAGCAATTGTTCATACGATGGCAGGGCTCAAGAGTAACTTGGATGTTCTTAAGAACGTGGATGAAAATGCCAAAACAATCATTACTGCCCGGAATGAAGGAATGTATTATTTTGATGATCTAATGGTCTACTACTCCAATAATATCGTAGCCACAGTTCAGGAAGAATTCAGTAAGGGGGAGGATGCATTGAAAGCCAAGGTGATAGCCCTGGAAGTCTCCATGGTAGAAAACTTCAAGGGAGTCAACATTTATAGTTATGATAATTTCAGCTGGCTTCTTAATGTGTTATTTGGTGGGCAAGGTCAGACTCAAGCTGGAATTCCTGAACCTGCAGTGCCTACTCTAGTTGACATTCCTGTTAATCCTGCTCAGGATTATTCTCAGTATTGGACTTACACTCAGGATTTTCCTCAGTTTGAACCAGAGTATGCTGCTACTGCTGCCCATCCAGAAGTTCAGATAGTTAAGACATGCCTCAACCAGCTCAGAAAAGGAGAAAATATGGTGAAGGCTCGTCTTCTATCAAGTCTGACCCTAATAGAGAAATGACTGAGGTATGGAGTCTGATTTCCAAGAGTATCATTCTGGATTCCTTCAAAATAGTGCACTTGGCGAATAAAAATAGATGGGATTACTATAGTACTGATGAATGGAAGAAGTATGAGGTCCATGCTTTAAAAGAAGACTGCATTTCAAGAAATACAATTTTGATGATCCGAGTGTGCCTCCTGCTACGCCAATATATTATCCGAAGCCGAAAGCATATTTTGTCAGATAAAGTCAGAAAAGCTAGGGCAAATAGACTTGATAGTTTCTTCTTATGTTGTAGACACTGATTGCCCCATCTAAGAACTGTTATGTATATATATACAATTTAATGTTTTGTTTGGGAAATGCTGGTTTTTCTTAATTTTATATGTCTTGTTCTTTCTATGCTTTATTATTATGTGTACAATTAACCTTAGCTGTAGGGTTCTGACTTTTTCAAATAAGGGGAGATTGTTGGGTATTGTATCCACAATAACCCTGATTTGAAGAAGGGTCCCCTTAAATTAAGATGAATTGAGATTGTATTTGATGCTGTGTGTTTTAGTTATGAGCTTGTAGGACTGTATTGCTAAGTATAACCCAATGTCAGATTACAGTGGGTCATGAAATACAGGACTATACAAAGTAATCCTTAATTGAGTAGACCAATGTGTTGACTCACGTGTAATCTCTCTATTAGGGTGTAATTTTTATCTCAAGTGAATTAAAAGAATCAAGGAAGGACAAGGATTTGGAATCAGAAGAACATGAATTTTACCCAAGTAAAAATTGTCGAGTATCGTAAGGGATATTCGTCAAATTTGTCGAGTTAGTATTTGCTAAGCTTTGGGTTATATTTTTGACTCTACTGAAATTCTCCTAGTATTTTTCGTCGAGATTCATATGCAGTTCAACGAGAATGCTCGGCTCTACTCGACGATACTCGACGAATTATTCTTAGGGTTATTTTCTTCCTGATTTTAAGTTTCCGGTTCATTCTTCTCGATTATCATGTAAAGTAACCCGTGACCTTCCCGGTTTGGAATAACTTTTCTAGCCGTTGCAAAGGAAGATTCCTATATATATTAAGGGTTTATTTTCTATTAACCTAAATCGTGCTCAAATCAAGAATATTCCCGAACGAAGAATGACTTTCAGCTACCGTACACTATTTCTTTATAACCACTCGGCCGACGATAGTGTTGCACGATTCAATCGTCTTCAACCTAATCGACTGGATCATTGTTCTCTAATGTTTCCGATTCTCTCAGATCTAGTCAATCCGTGATTTCAGATCAAAGTCTTCAAAGATTTCGGGTTCACTTGTTCTTCAAGACATTCAAGATTAACTTTTCAAAAGAACAAAAAAATCAAACACATTAGATATAAATAAGAATATTTGTAATCTTTGTTTTTGTGTAAATCTTTCTTTATATTTGTAGGAGGTTTTCCCTAAGTTGTAGATCCGTATTTGGATCGAGTTGTAGGGGAGGTTATTCTCCGAGTGGTAGGAGCGTTGTATCCGAGTTGCAAGAGTTAAGGTTCTGAGGTGTAAGATTCATTGTAATCTGAGATAAAGGTGTAGTAGCCGAATCTAGCCCTTAGTGGTAGATAGACGAGGCAAGACTATGGATATACCCAACTTGGGGAACCATTATAAACTTTGTGTTCTATGTGCTTAATTGTTTTTAGTTGTTTTTATTCCACGAAAAGACATAGACCTCACTTATTCACCCCCCTCTAGGTGATTAAGCTTGACGCTAGATACTTTCAGTTGTACTATCCTTGGCCCTCATCTATTCAACATAGGAAATCATTGATAACACAAACAAGTCCCTTACCTTTCTCCCTACATGAGTAACGTCAGCCTTTACCGATGACATGTTGTAGAGAAAATTCACTTCTATCAGGCCGAACAGAATGTGATAGCCCGCGTCCACCACACTGGTCACTAAGAAGAGGTTCTTCTTCATGCCTAGTATATGATAGACACTTCTCAAGATGAGTGGAACATTATCACTACCTAAAAAAATGACACCCTCTTTCTCGACTGCATGAACTGTATCATCAACAGTTATGATAACTTCATTACCTGAGAATGTTCGCAGAGAGGAGAACTTTGAATCGTACCCAGTAAGGTGGTTGTCACACCACGAGTCCACTATCCAGTCATCTTTGTGGTTGATGGTAGACAAGGCGCTGACACACGTGACTGTCATAAACACATTCCCCCATCCGGCTTCCTAAGCACTGGAACCAACTTCATATTTATCTGCAACGTGCCATGGCTATAGCTTGACATTGCAGTCCTTCTTGAAGTGACCCAGCTGGTCGCATATGTAACACCTTAGCCCTTCCTTCTTCCTCCAATCATGCTTAGGAGCATAACTCCTCCCTAGTAAATATGAGGTTGAAGGGCCATCACCAGCATCAGGCTTTTTGTTGGGTACATTGGAAAATGTGTACCTGATTTGAAGAAGCCTAACTTAGCATAATGATATATATCAAGGTGTATTTGATGTTGTTTAAGTTGAATATGTGCAGGTTAAATGTATGAAAAATTTCTAAGTCCATGTGTCGACACCAGAAGAATATGTGTCGACACTTCAGGAAGATTGTGTCGACACTTGAAGAAGGCTGTGTCGACACAGAGAAAATGAGTCGACATCAACTGTGTCGACACTGGGAGGCAGTGTCGACACACACAAAATTATAGTCGACATCAACTGTGTCGACACCGGGAGGCAGTGTCGACACACACAAAATTATAGTCGACATCAACTGTGTCGACACCAGAAGGCTGTGTCGACACACAGAGGCAGAAGTCAACAACAGCTAAGTCGACACTTAGAGACTGAGTCGACACCTAGCAGAATCAACAATAAGTCTGTGGCTGAAGTAATTGTGTCGACATACAACTATCTGTGTCGACACATTCTCAAAAAATTGTGTCAAGAAGCTGTGTCGACATCAAGACATATGTGTCGACATCACAAAGGATTGTGTCGACACTTAATCAAATTGTGTCAACACATTTTAACAATTGTCTCGACACATATTGAAAGTTTATCTCGACACTTTCTGGCAGAAACAAAGACTCCTTGGCAGTTTGAAGAATTGACAGCCGTGGGTCTCTACAGGTTAACTGACGTGATTGACACAGACAG
Source organism: Platanthera zijinensis (assembly GCA_039513925.1). Lineage (NCBI taxonomy): Eukaryota > Viridiplantae > Streptophyta > Magnoliopsida > Asparagales > Orchidaceae > Platanthera > Platanthera zijinensis. The sequence continues at coordinate 106,224,309 of CM077079.1, read as the reverse complement.
AAGTTTGTTAGGAACCGGACCAGCCGGTTACCAGGAATGAAGGCTATAAATAGACGGATAGTGTCTGGAAGAGAAAAATGAGAAACTGAAAACTGAACACTGAATAACAAGTAACAATAAGGAGAAGATCTTTGCAGATCTAAGAAGATATTCTGATTGAACTATCAGAATCTGTCAAAGTAGAATTCAGTCAAGAATTCTGAAGTATCTTCAAGGGACTTGGATAGAGAGAGATCCAGTCAAAAGAAGGCAAGAAGAAAGCTGTCTCAGATTTCAAAAGAAACAGATTTTGAACTTATCTGTCAAGAAGATTCAGATTCAAATTCTGAAATCTAAGGAGAAAGCTGCTGATCAGTTTATTTCAAAGAAGATCAACTCAACAAAGTTCAGATTCCAGAAGCTTTGAAGAAAGCTAAGTTCCAGTTGATTTTATCCATCTAGTTTATCAAGAAGCTGATCAAGAACACTGTCTTATTCCACCTTTCTCACCAGGAGCAAGATAAAAATTATATTTTACTCAAACCTTGTAGGATCTTTTAATAGATCTGAGTTGTAAGCCTAATTTATAAAGGCTGAGTGTAGGAGAGATAATCTCTGAGTTGTAGGTCTTGAATAAAGACTGAGGTAGGGCTGAATTGCCTGAGCTGTAGGAATGTGGTATCACTCTGAGTTGTAAAAACCTTTCCAGGTTCTGAGCTGTAGGATCTGAGGATCTGAGATAAAGAAGGGAGTTTGGCTGAATCTAGCACACTGCTAGATAGGCGAAGGGGGAAAGTGGATGTACCCAGATCTTGGGGAACCACTATAAATACTTGTTGCAATCTGTGATGTGTAGTTCTAGATTGTGTGATTGTGATTGCTGAAGTAGCTGCAGAACTCATAGAAAATAGTCTTTAATTACTTTCATTCTGCCTTAAGTTTGAAAAGAAAATAAGAACCTATTCACCCCCCTCCAGGTGTCTCGGTAATCTTGAAAGTAAAACTATCAAGTGGTATCAGAGGGAGGTTGCTCAAAGAAAGGCTTAATAGTCTGAGTTAGATCTAAAGGCAGAATCAAGATTCAAGAAAATGGGTTCAGGTGAGAATCACAAGGAGTTGGGATCTATGAAGCTTTCCATCTGCAGAAAAGAAATCTTTGGAATCTGGAAGGAAAGGGTTAGACTGTTTATGGAGGCCTCAGACCCAAGAATTTATATCACAGTGAAAGAAGGTCCATACATTCCAATGAAGATTTCTGTATTAGATGCAAATCAGGAAACTCCAAAGGATTTTTCAGAAATGACAAAGGAGGAAATCATCTTAGCCACTATGGACAAGAGAGCTCAAAACATCATAGTAAGTGCAATAGATGATTCCACCTTCCAAAATTTGATACATTGCAAGACCTCCAAAGAGATGTGGGACACCTTGATTGTCTATATGGAAGGATCTGAAGAAGTAAGACAAGACAGAAAATCAATGCTCAACTAAGAATATGAGAGCTTCAAACAAGGAAAGTCTGATAGCATAATTGAGTGTTATAAGAAATTTTATAAGATTGTGAATGAACTAATGTCCTATGGAAGAATATTCAGTACATATGAGCTGAATGACAAGTTTCTCAGATCTTTAACAAAGGATTGGGATACCAAAATATGTGCCATTAGAGAAGTGGCCAAGTTAGCTGATATTTCTCCTCCAACTTTGTTTGGAAAATTGCTTTCATATGAAATGCAATTGATGGCTAGGAAGGAGGAAGAAAGAAGTATAAAAGGTGAGAATAGATCTGTGGCTTTCAAAGTTAAAGCCACTAGAAAGAAAGGGAGGATGTCTTCATCTCCTCTCAAGGAAGCTACAGAAGAAATAACAGAAAATTCAGATTGTCAGAAATCAGGGAGCAGTGAATCAGATACTGACTTTGCTGCCTTTATAAGACAGTTTCAAAAGTTCTTGAAAAAGAAGCAGTGGAAGTCCAGGCCCTCCACATCACAGCCAGTAGATGAGTACTATCAGGAGAGAAATTCCTCAAGAAAAGAGAGAAACAGAACTAAGCCCAGCAAATCCATAACTTCAAAGATTGTTTGTTATTGCTGCAATAAGACTGGACATATGGTAGCTGAATGTCCAGAAAAGAGAAAGGAGTCAGTAGACAGAAAAAGGACTCAACATAAGGGCAAGAAGGAGAAATCTTTTGTTGCAAAGAAGGATAAGAGTCTTTCAGATCAGTCCTCATCAGAGTCAGAATCTGAAGCAGAAGCATACATAGGATTGTATGCAGCCAATGAAGAAGAGGAATTTCTGCAACTGATGGATTCCATTCATGATCAAGAAGACAAGGAATGCATGGGTCTGATGGCTGAGTTAGAAGATAACCAATGCCAGGATCAGCCTGGTCCTAGTAAGGTACAAAAGGTTTTTAGTTCTTCTGATTTTAGTACTGGTTCAGAGTCAGATTCATCTACATTAAGTGATGTGAATGGATCTGAATCTGAAGGTGATATTCATCAGTTGATGGATGAATATAGGGACTTGTTGCAGGCTCTTAAGAAAAGCAAGAACCTAGTCAAAACTCAGGCTCAGAAAATTGCTGATCTTAAGGTGGCTGCAACTGAGTTTGAAAAAGTAATGGATCAAAAGTTAAATGAGATTGCCAAACTGAAAAATATAACCTATATTCAGATGGGCACAATCAAATATAACAATGATCAAATTAAGAGTCTGGAGGCCAGACTAAGAATAGAGAAAGATTTAGTGGCTAGTTACTCTAAGCCAAAATCTGTCTTACCTTTAATAGATGAGTTGTGGCTCAAAAGGGTAAGGCAGGATTAGGCTTCAAAGGCAACCCCAGGGCTGCCCAATTTAAAAGAAAAGGCAAAGCTCCTATCCAGCCTCTAAACCTTTCAGTCCCAGTTATGTTTAGAAAGGTGCAAGTGCCTTCTAACAAATATGATCTTGAGAATATTCATGGTCATATTAAGACTAATGTTCAGATAAACAAGGGTGTAAATGCCAATAGGTCTACCCATGTTCATAAACCCCATGGTTATAAGAAATCTGTGGGTGAAGCTGCAGCAGCACCAGCACTGGACAGAAATTCTTCTGTCAAGGGTGTATCAAGACCTAGATACAACAAGTTTGAATGTTGGTGTTGTGGCAAGAGAGGCCATTTTGCCTTAGACTGCTGGCATAACACAAATGTAAGGAAGAACAATAGTCTACCAGTTAGAAGAGCTGCTGGTAGTCTTAATATGAATGGTGCTAACCTGAACCAAGGACCCAAGACATTCTTGGGCTCTAAGGGAAAGCAATTCTGTATTGCAGGAAAGTCCAAGTTGCCATGCCCCTATATGGTACTTGGACAGTGGATGTTCCAGGCACATGACTGGAACAAAGGGGCTGCTGAAGGAGTACACATCTGTCAAAGATGGACCTAAAGTAATCTTTGGTGGATCTGAAAGAGGAATCATCAAAGGGTTTGGTAACATTTCTTCAAACTAAATTACCATCACCCAAGTGGCTTATGTAAAAGGTTTGAAACATAATCTGATTAGCATAAGTCAGCTGAGTGATCTTGGATATGACATTTCATTTGTTAAGGATGGATGTCATATCAAAAGGTCAAGTGATCAAAAGATCATATTGACTGGGTATAGAAAGAGAAATGTCTATTGTCTTAATTTTGTATGTGAGAACAAGGCTTCTCCCATCTGTCTTGTAGCTGATGATAATGCATCTCATTGTGTCAAGTGGCACAAGAGGTTGGCTCATCTTAACTACAAGACAATTGGCCAACTCTTCAGCAAAGAGTTAGTGAGGAATGGTCCTCAAGTTAAGTGTATAAAGGAAGGGATATGTTCATCTTGTCAAAAGAGCAAGCAGACAAAATCATCCTTTCATAGTCTTGAAAACAAGGATTCTGTGAGGTGCTTATACCTCTTACATATGGATCTTTTTGGTCCTATGCCAGTTCATAGTCTAGGTAGGAAGGTCTACACTTTTGTGGTTGTAGATAACTATTCTAGATATACATGGGTGTTCTTTCTGAGACAAAAATCAAAAACCCCAAGTGTCTTACTCAGTTTTGTGAAATAAATTCAGAATGAACTAAACAGTATAGTGGTCAAAATCAGAAGTGACCATGGCACTGAATTTCAATCTGAAAGTATGACAAAATTATGTGAAGACTTTGGGATTTTCCAAGAGTTCTCCTCACCTAGAACACCTCAGCAAAAATGGTATTGCTGAAAGAAAGAATAGGACATTGATTGAAGCTGGTAGAACTCTATTGAGTGACACCTCTCTTCCAGAATATTTCTAGGCTGAGGCAGTAAACACTGCATGTCATGTGATCAATAGGGCTTCTATCACCAAGTGCCAAAAAAGACTCCCTATGAAATTATGAAAGGTAGAAAACCAAATCTATCCTACTTTAGGATCTTTGGTTGCAAGTGTTATATACTTAACAATGGCAAGTCATATCTAACTAAGTTTGCTGCCAAATCCCAAGATGGGATATTTGTTGGGTACAGCATAAATAGTAAGGCCTATAGAGTCTTTAACTTGACTACTCAAGTTGTAGAAGAATCTGTACATGTTGTGTTTGATGAATCAAGATTAATCAACTGTGAGTTGCCTTGTAGTTCATATAGTCCAACAGGTATAGGCAAAAAGATGGACAAGCTTTCCATTGCAAAAGGCTCAACATCAAATGAATAGATGGAAAATGTTGGCTACAGTCTAGTGGGAGTACATGATTCTATAGAAGCTGATGACAACCAAGAAGTACAGCATGATGAAGGAACTGGAGATGTTCAACTAGAAGGAAATCTACCTCCAGCCATAAGACATCTAAAAGATCATCCAGCTAATCAAATAATAGGTGATCCAAGTCAAGGAGTGCAGACTAGAAGCAGAAATTTGAGCACAGTCCTGCACTCAAGTTTCCTATCTCAAATGGAGCCTAAGAAATTTGAAGAAGCCATCCAAGACCAACATTGGATTAATGCTATGCAAGAGGAGCTTAATCAATTCAGAAGGTGCAAAGTCTGGGAGCTTGTTCCTAAACCAAAAGACCACAACATCATTGGAACAAAGTGGATATTTAGGAACAAGTTGGATGAGAGTGGAGTAATTGTAAAGAACAAAGCAAGACTGGTTGCTAAAGGATATAGGCAGGAAGAGGGAATAGATTTTCATCAGACATTTGCCCCAGTAGCAAGACTGGAGGCAATCAGGATGTTTCTTGCCTATACTGCATACTAAGGATTCAAGGTATACCAAATGGATGTGAAATCAGCATTTCTGAATGGAGATCTAAAAGAAGAAGTCTATGTGGAACAACCATCAGGTTCTGTAGACTCTCTTAAACCTGATTATGTTTTTAGACTTAGGAAAGCTTTATATGGGTTAAAGCAAGCCCTAAGGGCTTGGTATGACACCCTGTCTACTTTCCTTATTGAGAACAAATTCTCAAGAGGCAAAATAGACAAGACTCTATTCCTTAGGGAGTCTAAAGGCAAGATAATCTTAGTCCAAATCTATGTGGATGACATAATTTTTGGGTCTACAGAGAACAACCTTTGCAAGAAGTTTGCCAAACTTATGCAAGGGAAGTTTGAAATGAGTAGTATGGGGGAACTTAAGTTCTTCTTGGGACTCCAAGTAAGACAGACTGATGATGGCTTGTCACTATCCCAGTCTAAGTTCACCAAAGAGTTGATAAAGAAATATGGTATGGAATCTTCCTCTACCATGAAAACTCCTATGGGAACAAATATTCCTATATATAAAGATGATACAGGTAAGCCTGTTGATCAGTCTTTGTATAGAGGAATAGTTGGTTCTCTATTATACCTCACGGCTAGTAGACCAGATATTATGTATGCTACATGTGTCTGTGCTAGGTACCAGGCATGCCCTAAAGAATCTCATTACACTGCTGTTAAAAGAATTTTGAGATATTTAAAGGGCACACCAAATCTAGGCCTTTGGTACCCTAGGAATAGAGATTTTCAACTAATAGGTTATTCAGATGCAGATTTTGCAGGCTGCAGAGAAGATAGAAAAAGTACTATAGGTACATGTCAATTTTTGGGAGGAAGGTTGATATCATGGAGTAGTAAGAAGCAGACTAGTGTGGCAATATCCACAGCTGAGTTTGAGTATGTTGCAGCTGGAAGTTGCTGTACACAACTATTGTGGATTCAACATCAACTAAAAGATTATGGTATCCAGGTAAGTAGAACACCTTTATTATGTGATTCAAAAAGTGCTATTTCTATTGCAAATAATCCTGTTTCACATAGTTGGACTAAGCATATAGAAACAAAATACCATTTTCTTAGAGAACATGTAGAAAAAGAAGACATCTCACTAGAATTTGTTAAGACAGATTATCAGATTGTAGATGTATTTACTAAGCCTCTGGATGAAACAAAATTCAATAGATTTAAAATTGAATTAGGCATGCTAACTATAGATTAGTTTAGCAAAATTTGGCTAAGTAAAACTGTGTTGACTCATTCAGGATTTAAGTGTCGACACAGAGGATTTGTGTCGACAAACTCAGAAAAATGGTGTCGACACAGAGTTGATGTGTCGACACATCAGGGATTTTATGTCGACATAGTCTAAGACCGACATGTCGACACAACTAAAGTATTGTTGTCGACTTATTCAGAATTTGTGTCGACACATATTGTCTGTATAGACATAATTTGACTATTTTTGCCCGCCTTTTGATCTTCTTGGCATAGAAGGGTATAAATAGGTCACAGCCGTATTTTGTCGACACGCTCACCAGGGTTTCGAGACAAAAACCTTGTGTGTCGACAATCCTTCTTCTCTCTCTTCTCAAGCTTTCTCAACGATTCAATGACGCCAAAGATCGAAGATTCCATCAACGAGGGATATGAAATGGTTAGGCATGCGTTCGTCGATGCAACTCCAAAGATTAAAATGGTGGTGTCTCTTCTCATAGACAGTGGACTTGAATTCCTTGTCTCAGAACCCACCAAGGTCTGGAAGAAGGAAGTTCTTGCATTCTACTCCACCGCATCCGTGGATTCTACTGGTATGAAAATCAAATCAACTGTTCAGGACACAAGAGTCAAGGTGACTCAGAAGCGATTAACCAGAATCCTTCATCTTCCAAGGATAAACGATGAAGAGGAGGTTTCAGCCTCACAAACTAGGCAAACACTTCAGTGGTGTGGACTGGATCCTGTTGCGCGCTAGGGTTCGAAGGAAATAAACGCAACCGAACTAGCAACCCGATGAGGCAAGTATACCTATCGAATTGTAGCAAGGGAACACAAGTGTCGTATTGAAATCCGGGAACTGTTGGCTAAGCTTACTCACACGAACGCTATTATCTTATCGACGGAAAAAACTAGGGTTTTAGAAAATCTAAGTGCAGGGGAGAAAGTAAAGCAAACTAGAAAGAGAACTACCGCAATTAAGTTACGCTATTAAGAAAAGAACTATGCTAGAAAGGAAACTACTGCAGTTAATTAAAGAGCACAAGATAGGAGATTACTACTAAAGGAAGAAAATATGAAATGGAAATGCACCCGATCAAGATTCACCTCGGCTAAAGACGATTAAGAAAATGCGATAAAAATCTAAACTTAATAGGATAAGGGTCCTTGACCGTGGAGGTTCCTAAAGCTTGAACACGCTTCTCTCGAAGTCGTGCCCAACTGAGTTTAGGAAGGTCCGACCGACTCTCGTCTAAATCGGAGGCCTAAAACTCGCTTTACGCGGTGAACCCCACTATTGGATTTTACTTCAATCCGGGAGATTTGGACGTCTGCCTCTCTCGAGGGGTGCGTACAACTCCCTTTACTCTTGAATGCTCACTTCATTCTTTCGGCCTCTCGGCTAGCCCAGAATGAAAGCAAAGGCGGAGAGTATATATCGAAAATATACCCCCAAACCGTGATTAATCAAGAGTAATTCAAGGCCCTAACCTAAAAAGAAAAGATTGATTAAAACATCATAACATAATCGCTCTAACCTCGGATCATCAAGATCGAGTACAAGGAGGATTAGTTAATCATAATGGAGTGGAGGGGGGGAGATGAGTAGAAAAGCATAAGAATAACACAAGCTAAGGGAAGAACAATTTTATTAATGAAAAAGGGCAAGTTACACTAATGAAAATAAAATTACAAGTGCATGAAAATTAAACCCTATTCTAGCCCTACATTAAGCACTAAGCAAGAAGAAAATTACAATAAAAGCTAGAACAAACTAAGATTAAACTAGGGTTAAACAAAAAGTACAAAGAGAGGGGGAGAGAGAGAGAGAGAAAGCATGAAAAAGGATCAAGAAACAAAGGGGCAGCACCTCCCCCACTCAACCAAAGCTTCCTGAAATGGAGAGGGGGGGCTCTATTTATAGATTTTTTTCTCAGGTTGGTCACGTCCTCCGACATGACCTAGGGGGGGCGTGTCAGGGGGCATGACAAGTACGGTTTTGACCTCGGGCTCTGGATTCTGGCGGGAGGGATGATTGCTTCGGTACGTCGGTGGTCACGCCCTAGGTCACACCCGTGACAGGGGGGCGTGACAGGCATGTCATGTCCAAATCATTGGTCGGAAATCCATCAGTCACCGAAAAAGGAGGGTGTCACGCCCATGTCACGGGCGTGACATGGGGCGTGATAGTACTATTTGCGTGCTGAGGTGGAAGGGCATTTAATGCGGCGGCAGCTTTGCGGCAGAGGGCGACACGCCCTTGTCACGCCCGGTGACACGCCCGGGGAGGGCGTGTCAGGGGGGCGTGACAACGGTTTTTGACCGTTTTCTGTCCCCTCTAGCAGGTGTCCTCGGGATCGGGTGACACGCCCAAGGTCACGCCCAGGGAGGGCGTGACAGGGGGGCGTGACAGGTCATTTTGGCAATTTTTCTGGAAACCTGCAAAAAGACAGGAAAAAGTTAGTGGCAATAAAATTTACATAAAAAGGATAAAAATAAACTAATAATAGACATAATTTGTACAATATAAAATATAAAATACGATAATAGTTTAGGCTACAAAAAGTATTATCAAATTCTCCCAAGCTTAAGCTTTGCTTGTCCCCAAGCAAAAATATAAAAACTAGAAATTTATAAAAAGGACTAATCAAAAAGTTCTAATTATGCCTACACAAGTACTATGCAAAATTCTAAGTAGGGAAAAGGTGAAATGTAAGTCTAAAACAATTATTTAGGTATGGTAAAACTTTTATAAACTTTACTTAATAAAAACAAATCATCCAAAATTTTAACGAGATTTTTTTAAATGGACTTAAATAAAGCAACGAAAATGAAAAACACGCATTGAGTTGTTACTATATCCAAGCAACGCATTATAATTATATCAATTTAATTATCAAAAATCTAGGTTTAAATCTAAAACTAAAACTGATTTACTGTTTTTCTTTTCTTAGTTGTTAAATAAAAAATCAAAAAGCGTGAATCAAAAGGACTTAAATAGGACAGAAACGTTTGGTTTAGGAAAATGATTAGGAGTGGAATTCAAAGATAAACGTGAAGGTTTAAAATCACACTAAACCAAAGTAAAGAGTTTCAAAAACTTTCATAAAAATATATACACATTTTTTTTCTTTTTTTTTCTTCTTTTCTTTTCCATTTTTTTTTCTTCTTTTTTTTTTCAAAACAAAGGCCATAAATATTTTTATTTTCCTTTTTGAGTTGGCCAAACAAAAATAAACATCACTTTCGAACATACTTTTTTCGAAAACCTTTCTCTCATAAAAATCACAAAATACCCTATCAAAATCGTCAAAATAATTTATGAAACTCAAAAAGGCTAGTGTGATTCGATAGGTTGGAAATTTTGGCTTTGGTGAAACTGAAATGAATGGAGGAGCTATCAAATGAAATCGGAAAAAGGCTCAAAAACGGCTAACTAGTGGTAAAAGTTTTTTTTTAGGTTGGCAGAAAAGCTCAAACGAAAACAAAAATGGCCTAAATCATTTTCACACTTTTGAATTTATTTAAAACAAAGGTTTGAAAAATTTTCAAAAAGCGAGTCCTAGATAATAAAAGAAGATTGATGAAATTATCTTGAAAATAGAAATAATAGGTGACTTGGATCGTTCACATCTACTACGTTATTCAAAAGTTGACTTTACAAAAATTATTCAAAAATGAAAAAGAAAATAGTGGATGATGAATTTTTAAGAAAGTAAAGGAAATAAACAACAAAAAACCATAATAGAAATGTGAGTTTTAGAAAAATATTTCACCTTAACATGCTACCGTGAATTAGAAACACAGCATGACCAACATTTTACTTGTGAAACATATTTAAAAAGAACGATTAGAAATATTATAATTAACTAAGTTGTTTATAGAAGATTTTGAGTAAAACAAAACTAAAAACTAGGGGTACTATTGAAATACCAAAATGTCTAAACTATTCAAAAACACATATATTTTTTAATTTTGAGAAATATTCTTCTTTTTTTGGATTTTGGATTTTTTTTTTTTTTTGGAATTTTAAGATATTCATTTTTTTTATTATTTATTTTTGGAACTATTTACAATATATACAAAAAGAAGATTATTTACACTACGCAAAAATGAAGGAGGAAATTCTCCCCCAAGCTTAAAACAGACATTGTCCTCAATGGCTAAAGAAGGGGATTGGAGAAGGAGAGAAAAATAAAATACAGAATTGAAAGACAGAATTGAAATACAGGTACTTCCCCGGATTTATTTGCTGCGAAAACTGAGTGATGCCGCTCCCCGAATGTCTTCTTTGGACTTTGTGATGAATTCAGCAATGTTGGAGCAGGTGATCGCAGAAGCTTCAGCATGTCGGAGCCGTCCGAGGCAAAAATGGTAAAATAAAGAAAACAGAAAAAGATAACTTGGGTTGCCACCCAAGAGCGCCCTTTGGTTAAAGCGTCGTTGAGCTCGACGCATCAAAAAAATAATATTGTCCAAAAATATTGTTGTCCCGAAATAAAATTGTCTTTAGCAAAAAAAATTAAAAGTTTCAGATTAGAGTTCGTGAACCAGAAACTTAATAATGTTTGGACTGACATCATCATCACCAGAGAAATACAGTTTAAGACGCTGACCATTCACTTTGAAATTACCCTTATCAGGGTGAGAAATTAAAACAGTTCCATAAGGAAATACTTCTAACACAGAAAACGGGCCAGACCAGCGAGATTTTAATTTGCCCGGAAATAATCGTAAAAGAGAATTATATAAAAGGACTTGGTCGCCCGGCTTAAAGTTTTTAGGGTGCCTTAAGTGTTTATCGTGTAAACGCTTCGTCCGCTCTTTATAAAGTTTATTATTTTCATAAGCATAAGAGCGCCACTCGTCGAGTTCATTTAGTTGAAATTTTCGAAGGTCACCGACTGAGTGGGGATCGAAGTTTAAAAATTTTAAGGCCCAAAAGGCGCGGTGTTCTAACTCTACGGGCAGATGACACGATTTTCCATAGACCAGCCGATACGGCGTACATCCGAGGGCGGTTTTGTACGCTGTTCGGTAAGCCCATAGAGCATCGTCAAGTTTGGTTGACCAGTCTTTTCTAGAAGTTGAAACAGTCTTTTCTAACATTCTTTTTATTTCTCTATTAAGTACTTCGACTTGACCGTTAGTTTGGGGGTGGTAGGCAGTGGACAGTTTATGCGTAACGCCGTATTTAGTATGGATTTTTGAAAATTGCGCGTTACAGAAATGGGAACCCCTATCGCTAACGATTGCGCGTGGCGTACCGAATCTAGAAAATAATTTTTTAAAAACGTGACTACAACTCGGGAGTCGTTCGTAGGAAGTGCTTGGGCCTCAGCCCATCGTGACACATAATCAACAACAACCAAAATATATTTGTTTCCGAAGCTAGAAGGAAGGGGGCCAACAAAATCAATTCCCCAGAGGTCGAAAATTTCGCACTCTAAGAAATAATTTTGCGGCATTTCATTTTTATTAGAAATATTGCCCGACCGTTGGCAACTATCACACCTGCTCACAAAGGCTTGCGCGTCCTTAAACAGGCTAGGCCAGTAAAAACCCGCGCAAAGCACCTTATGAGCGGTGCGAGCAGCTTGATAGTGCCCACCTGTCGGACCTTCATGCAAATGTTTTAGAATATCAATTCCTTCATCAAAAGAAACACATCTCCTTATCACTTGATCCGCACAAATTTTGAAAAGATGCGGGTCTTCCCAGAAGTAGTTCTTCAGCTCAGAAAAGAATTTCTTCTTTTGCTGAGAGGAGAACTCTTTTGGGAGCACTTGGGCCACTAGATAGTTGGCGATGTGCGCGAACCAAGGAGAAGTAGATGTATTAACTAAAAGCAGCTTCTCATCAGGAAAATAGTCATTAAAAGATTTTTCATTTAATTTTTCTATAAAGGGGTTATCTAATCTTGATAAATGGTCGGCGGCCAAGTTCTCGGCTCCTCGCTTATCACGGATCTCTAAGTCAAACTCCTGGAGGAGTAAGACCCAGCGAATCAAGCGAGGCTTGGCATCCGTTTTGGCAAGAAGGTACTTGAGGGCTGAGTGGTCCGTAAAAACAATGATTTTTGAAAGAGTAATGTAAGGGCGAAATTTATCAAACGCAAATACTACAGCTAAGAGCTCCTTCTCGGTTGTGGTGTAATTTTCTTGTGCAGATGTGAGGGTTTTACTAGCGTAATAGATGGGGTGGAAGTTCTTAGATATGCGTTGACCTAATACGGCCCCCACCGCAAAACTACTCGCATCGCACATAATCTCGAAAGGAAGGTCCCACACCGGAGCTATCATAATTGGCGCGTTAATTAACTTTTCTTTAATTAATTCAAAGGCAGAAATACAAGAGTCATCAAAAATGAATGGAGCGTCTTTTTCTAAGAGATGGGTGAGGGGCTTTGTGATCTTGGAGAAGTCCTTTATAAAACGACGAAAAAAACCAGCGTGCCCTAGGAAACTTCTTATATCTTTTATGTTTGTAGGCGGCGGCAACTTCTCAATAACTTCTATCTTGGCAACGTCTACCTCAATACCTTTAGCAGAAATTTTATGACCCAAAACTAACCCTTCCCTCACCATAAAATGGCATTTTTCCCAATTTAGGGCAAGGTTAGTTTCTTCGCATCATTCTAAGACTTTTTCGAGGTTTTCTAAACATCTATCAAAGGAATCGCCGAACACGGAGAAATCGTCCATGAATACCTCCATAATGCTTTCTACGTACTTGTCAAATATTGCGAGCATACATCGTTGGAATGTAGCCGGCGCATTACATAATCCAAACGGCATTCTTCGGTACGCGAAGGTGCCGAAGGGACAAGTAAACTTAGTTTTCTCTTGGTCCTCGGGAGAGATGGGTATTTGAAAGTACCCCGAGAGGCCATCGAGAAAACAATAAAAGCTATGGCCGGAGAGACGTTCTAAAATCTGGTCGATAAACGGTAAAGGGAAGTGGTCCTTGCGGGTGGCGTCATTTAACTTACGGTAATCTATGCACATACGCCAACCCGTCACCGTCTGTGTCGGGATTAATTCATTATTCTCATTACTAACTACGGTTATCCCTCCCTTTTTCGGAACTACCTGAACGGGGCTAACCCACTTACTGTCTGATATAGGGTAGATAATTCCTGCGTCTAATAGTTTCATAACCTCGCCCTTAACTACTTCTTTCATATTCGGGTTTATACGGCGCTGAGGTTGGATAGAGTTACGCGAATTATCTTCCATTAAAATTTTATGTGTACAGAAAGATGGGCTTATGCCCTTGATATCAGAAATTTGCCAAGCAATAGCCCGGCGATGCTTACGTAGAACTAGAAGAAGTTTATCGTTCTGCGTATCCGTGAGGTAGGCCGAAACGATAACTGGCAACTTGGAGTCTTTTTCTAAGAAAGCATACTTAAGGTGTTCGGGAAGTTCCTTAAGTTCTAGGGTAGGGGGTTCTTCATAAGAGGATTTTGAGATTCTTTCTTTTTCAAAAATAATATCTTCATAAACTTTTTTATAAGGAACGTAATAAGAGGTGGGGCTAGCAGCCAAGACAGCTTCTTGAAGAGATTCAGTGGGAAGAAAAAAGGAAGAACAAAAATCAGAAAATTCTTTTTCAAACTCAGAAAGACAATAAGAAGATTCATCACTTCCTTGCAGTGATTCCGTTGTAAGAGAAGAGGAGCAAAAAGTAGAAAATTCTTTTTCAAACTCGGAGAGGCAGTAGGAAGAATCATCACTCACGGCGTCTACGAAAAAACATGAGTCATCGTTCGCTAAGGTGTTCTTCATCGAAGGGGTGATAGAAAATGTGACTTCGTCGTCGCCTACTCGAAGAAAGAGCTTACCATTGCTTACGTCAATGATGGCTCGGGAGGTGGCAAGGAAGGGTCGGCCAAGGATCAGGGGAACCTCGATGTCTTCTTCGATGTCCAAAATGACAAAGTCCACCGGGAAGATGAACTTGTCGACTTTCACTAGAACGTCCTCCACTATTCCTAACGGGTACTTGACGGATCTATCGGCTAGCTGGATACTCATATGAGTGGGGTTAAGGCTACCAATCCCTAACTTTTTGAACAACGAAAAGGGCATCAGGTTAATACTCGCGCCTAAGTCGGCTAACGCGTGTTTAACAAAAAGATCACCGAAGACACACGGGATAGAGAAACTACCCGGGTCACTGATTTTCTTCGGCAAACCGTTTGTTAAAATGGTGGAGCACTCGGCGTTTAGTGTGACGTGTGAAAGATTCTCTAACTTATTCTTGTTTGTGAGGAGGTCTTTAAGATATTTGGCATATTTCAGCATCTGCGAAATAGCCTCGTGGAAGGGAAGATTAATGTGGATTTGTTTGAAGATTTCTAAGAAGCGGGAGTACTGATCATCTTGACGTTGTCTATTAAGTTCAGAGGGGTATGGAGGAGTTGAATTATTTTTGAAGATGGGTGGTGGAGTGAGATTATTTTCTAAAATAGGGGTGATTACTTCTTCAGCAGAGGGTGGAAGCGGAGCGGAGCTTTGATTTTTAAAAGCGGGAGTGGAGCTTGCCTCAGGCTCTTCACTTACCATACCGGAGACTTGCTTCCCACTCCGAAGAGTTATAGCTTTCGCTTGCTCTCTCGGGTTGGGTTCGGTATTGGAAGGAAGAGACCCTGCGGGTTGCTCAGAAATTATTTTCGCGAGCTGTCCTACTTGATTTTCTAGACTTTTTACGCTTCCGGTTAACGTTCTTATAGTGGCGTCATTTGTGGTGATATATTTAGAAAGTAATTCCTCCAAGCTTGGAGGTTTTGGGTAATTTTGAAGAGGTGGTGGTGGTGGTGGTGCAGAAAAATCATTTTGCGGGGGTGGGCGCATCGCATTCGATGGATTACTCCATGAAAAGTTCGGGTGATTTCTTAAAGCGGGGTTATAACTATTCAGAAAATTAAAACCAGGCGGATGAAAATTCGCAGCAAAAAAATTATTAAAAGCAGTTCTAGGCAAATTATTAACATAATCTAAATGTTCTGGAGTAGGGGTTGCAGATTCCCATACCTGAGGGGCGGAGGCAGCAGTCATCTCCGTTATCTTTTTGCTTAGGATTTCTACTTGCAGAGCGAGCTGGGAGACGTTGTCCACTTCATAGATACCTGCAGGCTTGTTCGGGCGGGACCTAGGCACATTCCACTGATAAGTGTTCATGGCCTGTCCTCAAAAAGCTCAAGAGTGGCTTCCGGGGTCTTATGATTTAAAGTACCGCCAGAAGCTGCGTCTATCATTTGCTTCGTGCTTTGATTTAGCCCGTTATAAAACGTCTGCACTTGTAACCATACAGGCAGCGCGTGATGTGAGCATCGTCTTAATAATTCTTTAAATCTCTCCCAGGTTTCGTAAAGGGTTTCAGAGTCTATTTGTCCGAAGGCAGAGATGTCGTTCCTAAGTTTTGCAGTTTTAGCTGTCGGAATATACTTCGCCAAAAATTTTTCAGTTAATTCATTCCAAGTGGTTATGCTATTTTTTGGAAGTGTGTTAAGCCACTGCTTAGCTTTAGTTCTTAGAGAGAAGGGGAAGAGTCTTAGCCTGATCGCATCATTTGTGACACCATTTATCTTGAAGGTGTCACAAATTTCAAGAAAGCTAGCTATATGTGCGTTCGGATCTTCATCTTGAAGTCCGTCAAATTGCACATATTGCTGCACCATTTGAATTATGCTAGGCTTTAGTTCGAAGTTATTATTTGCTATAGCAGGGCGGACTATACTTGATTCTGTTCCCTCGAGTTTCGGTCGTGCATAATAGGACATAGTCCTTTGCACGGCCTCATCTACGTTGGGTTCTTCCATTCTTAAAGTAGCAAATGACTCGGAGTCCTCAACCGGCACTTGGATAGTAGGACCTTGAAATCGCGATCTTCTCCGAAGAGTACGCTCAATTTCGCGGTCCAAGTCCAAAATAACCGACGGACTCCCGCGGGTCATGCACTAAAAGAACGGAAAAGAAGAAGAGGAAGAGAAAAAGGATAAACTAGAAAGAAAAACTAGATTTAGAAAATTAAAATTTTTTTTTTCTTTTTGAAATAGATTTTTTTATAGATTAACTCCCGAACTTCCCAAGGACTACCCCGTGAAGGGTTCGCAAGGTACTAGACAAGACAGTGGTGCTTAAAACCCTTTGCCCTTTTCGAGAGAATTAGGTGGCGTAGAAAAATTGTGAAGTTGGTTACTATTAAGAGCTGTGAATTTTTTTTTTTGATTTTTAAAATTTAAAAGAAAGGGGATGAGAAAGAGAAGAGATAAAATTAATAGGTTCGTGTTTTCAAAATATCAACGGAAGTTGGGTCCCCGGCAACGGCGCCAAAAACTTGTTGCGCGCTAGGGTTCGAAGGAAATAAACGCAACCGAACTAGCAACCCGATGAGGCAAGTATACCTATCGAATTGTAGCAAGGGGACACAAGTGTCGTATTGAAATCCGGGAACTGTTGGCTAAGCTTACTCACACGAACGCTATTATCTTATCGACGGAAAAAACTAGGGTTTTAGAAAATCTAAGTGCAGGGGAGAAAGTAAAGCAAACTAGAAAGAGAACTACCGCAATTAAGTTACGCTATTAAGAAAAGAACTATGCTAGAAAGGAAACTACTGCAGTTAATTAAAGAGCACAAGATAGGAGATTACTACTAAAGGAAGAAAATATGAAATGGAAATGCACCCGATCAAGATTCACCTCGGCTAAAGACGATTAAGAAAATGCGATAAAAATCTAAACTTAATAGGATAAGGGTCCTTGACCGTGGAGGTTCCTAAAGCTTGAACACGCTTCTCTCGAAGTCGTGCCCAACTGAGTTTAGGAAGGTCCGACCGACTCTCGTCTAAATCGGAGGCCTAAAACTCGCTTTACGCGGTGAACCCCAATATTGGATTTTACTCCAATCCGGGAGATTTGGACGTCTGCCTCTCTCGAGGGGTGCGTACAACTCCCTTTACTCTTGAATGCTCACTTCATTCTTTCGGCCTCTCGGCTAGCCCAGAATGAAAGCAAAGGCGGAGAGTATATATCAAAAATATACCCCCAAACCGTGATTAATCAAGAGTAATTCAAGGCCCTAACCTAAAAAGAAAAGATTGATTAAAACATCATAACATAATCGCTCTAACCTCGGATCATCAAGATCGAGTACAAGGAGGATTAGTTAATCATAATGGAGTGGAGGGGGGAGATGAGTAGAAAAGCATAAGAAGAACACAAGCTAAGGGAAGAACAATTTTATTAATGAAAAAGGGCAAGTTACACTAATGAAAATAAAATTACAAGTGCATGAAAATTAAACCCTATTCTAGCCCTACATTAAGCACTAAGCAAGAAGAAAATTACAATAAAAGCTAGAACAAACTAAGATTAAACTAGGGTTAAACAAAAAGTACAAAGAGAGGGGGGGAGAGAGAGAGAAAGCATGAAAAAGGATCAAGAAACAAAGGGGCAGCACCTCCCCCACTCAACCAAAGCTTCCTGAAATGGAGAGGGGAGGGCTCTATTTATAGATTTTTTTCTCGGGTTGGTCACGCCCTCCGACACGCCCTGGGGGGGCGTGTCAGGGGGCGTGACAAGTACGGTTTTGACCTCGGGCTCTGGATTCTGGCGGGAGGGATGATTGCTTCGGTACGTCGGTGGTCACGCCCGTGACAGGGGGCGTGACAGGCATGTCATGTCCAAATCATTGGTCGGAAATCCGTCAGTCACCGAAAAAGGAGGGTGTCACGCCCATGTCACAGGCGTGACATGGGGCATGACAGTACTATTTGCGTGCTAAGGTGGAAGGGCATTTAATGCGGCGGCAGCTTTGCGGCAGAGGGCGACACGCCCTTGTTACGCCCGGTGACACGCCCGGGGAGGGCGTGTCAGGGGGGCATGACAGCGGTTTTTGACCGTTTTCTGTCCCCTCCAGCAGGTGTCCTCGGGATCGGGTGACACGCCCTAGGTCACGCCCAGGGAGGGCGTGACAGGGGGGCGTGACAGGTCATTTTGGCAATTTTTCTGGAAACCTGCAAAAAGACAGGAAAAAGTTAGTGGCAATAAAATTTACATAAAAAGGATAAAAATAAACTAATAATAGACATAATTTGTACAATATAAAATATAAAATACGATAATAGTTTAGGCTACAAAACATATTATCAGATCCCACCATGAAGATTGGTGCTGCCTTGAATCGAAAAGGCATGAATAATCAGGGTAAATTCCTTTCTGAAGTTATTGGGAAAGTGGTGCTGTGCAAGACTAGTGGACATGATAGGATCTCTGTCTTCATGTTCAACCTAATGACTAGGATTGTATTTCATATTCCCACCAACTGGTCAGTAGTTGTGTTTGACAAAATCAAGGAGGCAATCAGGAAGCCAAACATGGCTAGAATACTGAGTCTTTACTTAGCTGGAATCATTCCAGAAGTAATGCAACAACTACCAGGCTCCAAGATCAATCTTATGAGGAGGATGGATATAAGGTTGTTCTCCAGGTGGGATAAAGTTCTATCCAAGGATATGCCTGAAGAAGACAGGCAGGAGCCAGCTGAAAAGTCTCCAGCTCATCATCACACTGAGCTTGGTACTGAAACAATTCAAGTACAGAAAGAACAGATACCTGCACAGGTTCAGGGGGAGCCTAGTACTGTACATTCAGAAGAAGCTGAAAGGATTGACTTATCAGAGGAGATAAATACTGCTAGACTAGATGATCTTATAGAGAGAATCAATGTTCCATCTCCTCCTCAAACACCAAAGGAATATATAATGGATGATCTCTTCAAAGAGGCTGTAGGCACAACAGATAAAGATGACACCCAAAGGGTTGAGGGGGAGCAAGCTAGTGAGGAGAGGGTACCAGGTGAAGGTGAACAGGAGCCACATATTACTTAAACTGAAATCCCTACCTCACAAAAAGAAAGAGTTCAGATTGAGAGTTCCTCTGATTCTGGGAATGAAGAAATTCCAGAGACAAAGAAAAGGAAGCTTATGGTCTTCAAGAGAAGAAGCCATAGCTATAAGAAAGCACTTCAAACATCACCACCCACCTCTTCAGATTTTGATTATGCCAAGTTCTTGGTAACTTTTCAAATGAAAATGGATGAACAAAGACAAGCTCTAGAGAAATATGTTGATGAAAGTCATAAAAATCTTCAGTTTGATCTGGCTCAAGATATAAAGTCTATACGATTTGAAGTCAATCAACATAAAAGAGAAATGACTGATTGTTTTACAAAAGGGGCACATGTTGTTGTATATCTGGCCCAACAACAAGAGGTATGAAGAAAGAAATAGATGCTCAATCTATTAATCAAGGATACATTATTGAAAATCAGAAATAGCTAAATGACAATCTGACAACTGCCAACACAGATATTCTTGCTCAATTTCAAACAACCATGTCAAAATTGACTGAAGCTAGGGCAGTTGAAATGCTAGCATATGACACTAAGTTCAAAATGGCTTTAGACTCAGTACAGACAGCCATAACCACTTCCCAGAAGGAAATTACTACAAAACTTAACAATTTGAAACCCTTCTTCAAAGATGGCATTAATTATCTGGATGGTCAGATCAGGTTTCAGAAGGAAGATCTCAGAGATCATGTAGCAAGAGAAGTCCTAAAGGGGGAGAGGGTACTTATTTATGCTGGCTCAAAACATGCCAAGTGGGTCACTAATAGTGTCAGAGCCACATTGGGATATCCACCCCTTTGTGATGATGATAATATGGCAGAATCAGGAGTACAGCCACAAGGTCTACTTGATGGCAACCAACCAGAGGTTGCTCAAGTCAAATACCCCCCTGCAGATTTTGACATGATTCATCAGCAGGTGCAAACTATGTAGAGTCCTCCAGAGGAGGTTTCAAATATTATACTTGGAAAAGTAGACATGCCTGAAGCTGCAATCAAGGCTAAGCAAGAGGCTCAACTGTCAAAGAAGAGATTTAGGGAGCAAGCTGAACTAAAACCTGATTTTGAACAGTGGAGCCCTACCTCTAGAAACATCATACTAACTGCCTAGAAAGCTGTAAAAGATCAAGTCCATGAAAGGGGCAAGTGGTACAATGAACAAGAATGGCAGAAGCATGAAGCCAGACAGGAGGCTATTATTTAGTATAGAAGGCAAGCTAAGATGGGAAAGCTACCTCCTGATGCTGTGGAGCCTAGCAAATACTTTTCCAAGCCATACCACTATTTTGAGAGACAAAGACTGAAGGCTGAGGCTCAGGAGAAGGCTGATCTTAAAGGCAAAAAGCCATGGAAGAAACTGAACCTTCTGTGCAGGCACAAGTACAACCAGGAAGAGGGATTATTATAAAGGAGCCTGATCAGTCTTAGTCTAAGATGTCTTAGTTTTAGTTTAAAAATGTGTAATGTGAAACATTCAGTGTTAAACATTTTGTAAATAATCATTTTGACATAATACACAAAATCTTGCTCTTTAGTTAATTCTTGTGTATATCTTTTTATCTCTGTGATGAATCTGTGCAAATGTTTTGATTGTTAATATTTTCTGTAATATAAAGCTTACATACATCATCATTTTTATTATCATAAGTGGTGTATATCATTAGCTAATATGGGTTATGACTTCTCCAAATAGGGGGAGATTGTTGGGTACATTGGAAAATATGTACCTGATTTGAAGAAGCCTAACTTAGCATAATGATATACATCAAGGTGTATTTGATGTTGTTTAGGTTGAATATGTGCAGGTTAAATGTATGAAAAATTTCTAAGTCCATGTGTCGACACCAGAAGAAGATGTGTCGACACTTCAGAAAGATTGTGTCGACACTTGAAGAAGGCTGTGTCGACACAGAGAAAATGAGTCGACATCAACTGTGTCGAAACCGGGAGGCAGTGTCTACACACATAAAATTATATTCGACATCAACTGTGTCGACACCGGGAGGCAGTGTCGACACACACAAAATTATAGTCGACATCAACTGTGTCGACACCAGGAGGCTGTGTCGACACACAGAGGCAGAAGTCAACAACAGCTAAGTCGACACTTAGAGACTGAGTCGACACCTGACAGAATCAACAATAAGTCTGTGGCTGAAGTAATTGTGTCGATATACAACTATCTGTGTCGACACATTCTCAAAAAATTGTGTCAAGAAGCTGTGTCGACATCAAGACATATGTGTCGACATCACAAAGGATTGTGTCGACACTTAATTAAATTGTGTCGACACATTTTAACAATTGTCTCGACACATATTGACAGTTTGTCTCGACACTTTCTGGCAGAAACAAAGACTCCTTGGCAGTTTGAAGAATTGACAGCGGTGGGTCTCTACAGGTTAACTGACGTGATTGAAAGACAGAAGTTTGTTAGGAACCGGACCAGCCGGTTACCAGGAATGAAGGCTATAAATAGACGGATAGTGTCTGGATAAAAAAACGAGAAACTGAAAACTGAACACTGAATAACAAGTAATAATAAGGAGTAGATCTTTGCAGATCTAAGAAGATATTCTGATTGAACTATCAGAATCTGTCAAAGTAGAATTCAGTCAAGAATTCTGAAGTATCTTCAAGGGACTTGGATAGAGAGAGATCCAGTCAAAAGAAGGCAAGAAGAAAGCTGTCTCAGATTTCAAAAGAAACAGATTCTGAACTTATCTGTCAAGAAGATTCAGATTCAAATTCTGAAATCTAAGGAGAAAGCTGCTGATCAGTTTATTTCAAAGAAGATCAACTCAACAAAGTTCAGATTCAAGAAGCTTTGAAGAAAGCTAAGTTCCAGTTGATTTTATCCATCTAGTTTATCAAGAAGCTGATCAAGAACACTGTCTTGTTCCACCTCTCTCACCAGGAGCAAGATAAAAATTATATTTTACTCAAACCTTGTAGGATCTTTTAATAGATCTGAGTTGTAAGCCTAATTTATAAAGGCTGAGTGTAGGAGAGATAATCTCTGAGTTGTAGGTCTTGAATAAAGACTGAGGTAGGGCTGAATTGCCTGAGCTGTAGGAGTGTGGTATCACTCTGAGTTGTAGGAACCTTTCCAGGTTCTGAGCTGTAGGATCTGAGGATCTGAGATAAAGAAGGGAGTTTGGCTGAATCTAGCACACTGCTAGATAGGCGAACGGGGAAAGTGGATGTACCCAGATCTTGGGGAACCACTATAAATACTTGTTGCAATCTGTGATGTGTAGTTCTAGATTGTGTGATTGTGATTGCTGAAGTAGCTGCAGAACTCATAGAAAATAGTCTTTAATTACTTAATCATTCTGCCTTAAGTTTGAAAAGAAAATAAGAACCTATTCACCCCCCCTCTAGGTGTCTAGGTAATCTTGAAAGTAAAACTATCACTTTTTTTTCTTCTCCCATCTCTTCTTCTTCCTTGAGAAGATCACCTCACTACCTCCTTCAAAGATAGTGTTGAAATACCCTATTACTAATTTGGGCAAGGATCACTATGTTCTTAGGAAATTGTATTGACCTTATTGTATAGACTTAAAGGTCAATTAGAATGAGTCTAAGGGTTAGACATAGGTTTGGAAGCTGCCCCCAAGACCTTCTAAGATCAGAATTAAAGTTCTGAAGACTTGGACAATTTTAATCGAGCTCAGGTCGACGAAACATCGAACTCAGTTCGACTATCTCTGAGCTCAAATCAACGAGTCGTCGAACTTGGTTTGACGATCTTCGAGCTCATATCGACGTTTCTGTCTCTAGCTATAATCCAATCTCTGAGCTCAGGTCGACGATAGTTGAGCTCAGATCAACGATTTCTGTTTTCAGTCTAGCTTCAGTCTCTGAGCTCAGGTCGATGATAGTTGAGCTCAGATCGACGCTTTTCTGAAGAGATCAACGATTTCAGGAAATCAAATTCAGTCAGTTATGGAATTCAATCTGATTTATTATCAGCATTCATTTCAAAGGATTCTATAGTCATTTCAACTAATTTTGAGCAAGTTTCAAGGAAGACAAAAAGGAATGTCTCTTAGGACTTTCTTCCAGAGACAAATGTCATTTAAGGCAGTCATTTATAACTGATTAACGGCTATCTCAAAGACAGATTTTCAGTATATCTCCAGAGAATAATTGAGAAAGGGAACAAGAGATATCAATGAAGAATTCTGGGAATAGACCCAAGAGACATAAGTCTACAGGATTACTTAGTTAGAATTCATACAAAACACAAGGAATAATACTGTGAAGAAGATCATCAAACTTCTATTCTACTCCTTCAAGATCTTTTTGATTCAAGTGTTCAAAGGCTTCATCAATCAAAGACTCCAGACACATCACATTTCAGCAACTGCTGAAATCATCTCTTGCTGGAGATCTAAAGTTACTGAAGACCTATCACCCTATGCAAAGCTCTTCTTCCTGAACAATTGCAGATCTCAGGGGAGCTTTGACAACATCATCCACTAGTCTTCTCTTAGACTGTTGACAGAGAAGAACAACAACTCTTTTCTTTTTCCTTACTCTGCTGTAAAAGGGTTTCTCAAAACTCCCTTTAAAAGTTGTGTGGCTAGTTTCTGAGACCTTGTCAAAACTCAGTTGTGGCAAGAATCAAAAAATCTTGTTTGGTTTTTGAGCACCTTATCAAAAGCTCATTGGTTCCCAGGACACCTGATCATCTATTCCTGCAGTGGATTCCTACCTAGGGTGGTAGAAGAGTGGATGTACCCAGGTTGATTGGGGAACAACTATAGATCCTTGTGTCTTCTGGTTTGCTGTGTATTTTCTTTGCTGTGTGCTGTGATTTTTTTGCTTTCTTGCTATCTTAGTTTTATTTTTTACAAGCACATTACACCTATACTTAAATCAAGTCTTCCACTGCAAATATTTTTTTTTTAAATTGGAAATTATTTTAATATACTCTATTCACCCCCCCTCTAGAGTAAAGGTAGATCTTACCCTCACTTTCAATTGGTATCAAAGCGAGGTTGGTTACTCAACAACTGAATCATCATTAGATTGGTGGTTCCTACAGGCTAACACCTGAACCAAAAGATCTCTGATAAGATCAATCTTCTATAGAGGGTTATTATTTCTATTATACTTATTTTCATACAAAACCATGACACAGAACAAAGATTATGCTAGCACCAGACCTCCAGTGTGCAACCTTTCTAAGTTTGCACTTTGGAAGGCAAGGATAAAATTATATATGAATTCTATTGATGAGGACATCTACAATTCTGTTTTGATAGTATGTCCAAGACTCCCAGTGCATACAAGTACAAGTGCTGTTCCACCTTCTTCAGGAACATATGTAGAAATTAAGAAATGGAAAGTTACAGATGCCAAAGAAATGAATATTCTGGCTCAGACTATGTCTGATGAAATATTTCAGAAAGTGGCTAAATGCAACTCAGCAAAAGAAATATGGGACAAGTTGTCAGAAATTGTATCAGGATCTGCTAATGAAAGGAAAGATAGAAGATCCCATCTCATAACCCAGTATGAGAACTTCAAAAAGGGAGAAACTGAGTTAGTTGCTGACATGTACAACAGGCTTAGCCTAATAGTCAGTGAGCTAAAAACATTGGACAAGGAGATCTCACTAACTGAACTCAATGACAAAATCCTAATGTGCTTCCCCAGCACTTGGGACTCAAGGATCTGGCCAATCAAGGATGCCAGAAGCCTAACTGAGATTACTACTAAGGCTCTATTGGGCAAGCTCAAGTCCTATGAGCTGCTCATCAAGAATAGAGAGGAAGAACAAAAGGTTGCTTCTCCAGCTATCAGGAAGGAGAAGACAATAGCATTCAAAGCTATAGAAGACCAGCCTAAAGATAAAGTCACAGGAAATGAAGAATTAATGAGCTTACTGGCCAAAAGATTCTATAAGATGGCCAAAAAAGATTTCAAAAAGAGGTCATCCAGAGGGCATGAGAAGCCAAGGTATGACAAATCCAATAATAAAGAAATTATTTGTTTTGGATGCAGGAAACCAGGCAACATTGTGCCTGATTGTCCAGAGAATCAGAATAAGGACAAGAGGGACAAAAAAGATAGGAGAAAAGACAAGGACTCCAGGAGAAACAACAATGACAAATCCTCTTCCAGCAAGAACAAACACACCAAGAAGGGATTTGTAGCTGTAACCTGGAGTGAAACTGAAGAAGAATCAGAGGCTTCATCAAGCTCAAGTGATGATGAAGATGATGCTGAAGAGAAGGAGTTCTGCATAATGGCTATCAATTCCTCCCAACATAATTATGATGCAGAACATGAATCAGAATCTGAATCTGAACATGAAGATGAAGAAGACTAGGTAATAGATTCCTTTGATTTTAATTCAGAGGACTTTAAATTTGAATTTAAGGCACTTTGTTTAGACCTGCTAAAGTCTGAGAAAGAGTTTATCTCTCTCAGAAATCAATTGTCTGAACATAGCACTTAAAAATCAGACAACCTCAAACTCTCTGAGGAGTTAGAATGCTATAGGGAGGAGATAGCTTCACTGAAAAGTGAACTATCCAAGGCAAAGAAGTTTGAAGAATCCCTTAATGGGAGAAGCATCAGACTGATGGACATCACAAGCACAGTGAACTCTAGACTTAACAATACACTGGGCTTGGGTGCTTCATCCAGCCAACCTATAGTATTAACAACCCCAATTAAATTTATCTCAGATAAAGGAAAGGGTGTATATAAGTAGCAAGGAAGAATCCAGATTTACCTAAGAAAAACAAGGTTCAATGGAAAATGTCGAACAGAGCTCGACGATCATCGAACAGAGCTCAACGATCTCAAGCTGAATCGTCGAACTAAGGTCGACGATCGCCAAACTCTGAACTCTGGTAAAGTCGATCTTCGAACGGAGCTCGACGATCTGACCCAAGATCGTCGAACTCAGCTCAGAGATCGTCGAACAGAGATCAGAGTTTTGAATAATTTTTTTAAGGTAAATAAAACTTCAATCCTAGAGGTCCTACATCCCAAAACTTTAACCCTTATATTGAATGGATAATACCTCCTAGGAGATATCATCCTGAAGGTTATAAGAGTCATCCAGGGATGTCTTTCATTTCAGAATTTAAAGGTTATCAACCTAGGCCCAAGGTAAACTGGGTCAAAAACATATAAGTTGCTTATGTGCAGGAGAAAACCTATCCAGCACTGAACCAACAATGGTATCTGGATAGTGGGTGCTCAAAGCACATGACAGGAAGCAAGGAGAATCTCACATCCTTCAAAACCAAACTTGGACCCAAAGTAATATTTGGAGATTCAAACTTTGGACAAACAAAAGGATATGGTGCTGTTCAGATTGGCTCAGTCACATTCAAGAAGGTGGCTTATGTGGAAGGACTGAAGCACAATCTAATCAACATCAGTCAACTATGTGATGAAGGCTAGCAGGTGTCATTCAACAAATCCTCATGGAAAATCAAATCAGAGGATAACACAACTGTGTTGATAGGTAAAAGGAAAGGTAATATTTATCTTATAGATTTTCTTTCAACTAAGATAGATATTTGTCTATTCAATTCTGTTTGCAAGCCAAATGATCTGTGGTATAAAAGATTAGGACATATAAACCTTAGAACCATTTCTAGGCTATCCAAGGACAACCTTGTTAGAGGACTACCTTCTGGCTCCTACAAGATGGAAGGACTTTGCAGGGCTTGTCAATTAGACAAGCAAACTAAAAATAGTTTTAAGTCACTTAATAAGAGTGATTCACCTAGGATCTTGTATCTGTTACACATGGATCCTTTTAGACCCATTACAGTACAAAGCTTAGGAGGGAAATCTTACACTTTAGTGGTTGTAGATGACTTCTCTAGATTCACATGGGTGTCCTTTCTAAGGAAGAAGTCTGATAACTTTAAGTGTTTGACAGAGTTTCTCAAATGCATACAGATTGAGTTCAATACTCACATTACCCTAATCAGAAGTGATCATGGGAAAGAGTTTGATTCTCTTCTTATGCAAGAGTTCTGTCAGAGTGAAGGGATCAGACATACTTTCTCAGCTCCTAGAACTCCTCAACAAAATTGGGGTAGCTGAAAGGAAAAATAGAACCCTTATTGAATCTACCACTACATTGTTGACAGATGCTCACCTTCCTCTATCCTTTTGGGCAGAGGCAGTGAACACCTCAAACTATATGTTGAATAGAAGTTTGATACATAAACTGAAGGGCAAGACTCCCTATGAATTACTCAAAGGGAACAAACCTAAAGTAGATTATTTCAAAATCTTTGGCTGCATTTGTTACATACACAATAATGACAAGAAGTATATAGTAAAATTTCAAGCTAAAGCTAATGAAGGAGTGTTTCTGGGATACACCATGATCAGTAAAGCTTATAGGGTGTATAACAAAACTTCTCTTAAAATTGAAGAATCTGTACATGTATCTTTTGATGAAACTAACATGTGTTATAAGGAGAAGAATATTTCTACCATAGAACCTTTGTAGGTACACTCTCTTTCAGAAAATTTGGACAGGTTACATATTGTAGAAAAAGATACAACACAGTCACCTACCCAACAAAGAGGTGAAATCAGTGAAGATGAAGAGGGCACTCAACATCTTGGTACTCAACATTCTGGTGAAAATTATCCTGAAGAGCCAGTTGTTGTTCCACAAGAGGAAACAACAACACAGGTTGGTGAACAATCAACACCCCCTGTTGATTTAGTAACATCAAGAGATCATCCAATCTCCCAAGTGATTGGAGACATCTAAGCTTGTGTGCAAACCAGAAATCAGGTCAACCAAAACCTGATGCACACCTGCTTTCTATCTCAAATTGAACCTCAATCCATACAAGATGCAGAACAAGATCCACATTGGATCATTGCAATGCAAGAGGAATTACATCAATTTGAAAGGAACAAAGATTGGGAGCTAGTGCCAAGGCCTAAGGATCACTCCATTGTTGGAACAAAGTGGGTTTCAGAAACAAATTGATGATCAAGAATCATTGTCAGGAACAAGGCAAGGCTAGTTGCACAAGGATACTCTCAAGAAGAGGGAATAACTATGACCAGACCTTTTCACCAGTTGCAAGGTTTAGAGGCCATAAGAATATTCCTAGCATATGCAACTCACAAAGGATTCAAGGTCTATCAAATGGATGTAAAGAGTGCATTTCTCAATGGAGATAAGAAGGAAGAAGTCTATGTTAGACAACTCCCAGGTTTTATCTGTCCAACTCATCCTGATCATATTTTTAAATTGCATACATTATATGGTCTTAAGCAAGCTCCTAGAGCATGGTATAAGACCTTAGCATGCTTTCTTCTAAAAAAAAATTTTATAGGTTAGAGTAGGCCAAACTCTTTTTTATTAGAACCCATAAGTCAAGATCCTACGAGTGCAAAATATGTAGATGATATTATATTTTGGAATCAACTGATTCAAATTTGTGCAAAAGATTCTCTAATATAATGCATTCTAAATTTGAAATGAGTAGTACGGGTGAGCTTTCCTTCTTTCTAGGATTGCAAGTCAAATAACATGCTGATGGCATATTTATTTCTCAAACCAAGTATGTAAAAGAATTGGTTAAGAAATTTGGTATGTCTGAAGCATTATGTATGAAAACACCTATGCCTACTAATTTTGTATTAGATGCTGATGAACATGGGAAACCTGTTGATCAGACAACATATAGAGCAATGATTGGCTCTTTATTGTACCTTAAAGCTAGTAGACCTGACATAATGTTTGCTACATGCATATGTGTTAGATTCCAAGTAAGCAATAGAGAGTCACACCTAACATTAGTAAAAATGATTCTTAGGTATGTGAAAAGTTGTCCAAATCTAGGTCTCTGGTATCTAAAAGACTCAGGATTTGAATTAACTGGATTTTCAGATGCTAATTATGCTGGATGTAGAGTAGATAGGAAAAGCACCAGTGGAACTTGCCAGTTTTTTGTGACAGACTTGTCTCCTGGTTCTGTAAGAAACAAACATCTGTGTCCACTTCAACTGCTGAAGCTTAATACATGACAGCAAGTAGTTGTTGCTCACAGATTTTATGGATTCAAAACCAGCTCCTGGACTATGGTTACAGCTTAGAAAGGTCAAAAATATTTTGTGATAACACTAGTGCTATTTCTATAACACAAAATCCAGTCCTCCATAGTTGGACAAAACATATAGAGATTAGGCATCACTTTTTAAGGGATAATGTTGAGAGGAATAAAATCGAACTTCAATATATCCCAACTGATTTGCAAAGGGGAGATATTTTAACCAAACCATTGGATGAAAAGAAACACACTTTCTTGAGGAAGTCTAAATTAAGATCCAAGATTTTAAAACTTTAAAAATTGACCAAGACTAGGCAAAAATTTTAATTTCTCTAGTGTCTATAGGTTCTTTCTGAACTCTGAACTGCGCTCGACGTTTTTCCCCAAGATCGTCGAACGAAGATCGACATTTTTCGAAAGCGTCGACCTGAGTTCAGTGCTTTCAGATAGCGCTAGGTTATTCCCTTCTGGAAAGAGATCGTCGAACGAAGTTCGACGCTCTCCAATATCGTCAAACGGAGATCGATGATGTTGAAGACTCTTCAGATTCCTTTAGAAGCCCAGATCGTCGAACGAAGTTCAACGTTCTTTCCTTTTAGGCGCCGAACCCTAATATAAAACTCATTTTTCGGCCGTCGTTCTCCTTTGCGCATTCATACTCTCTGCAGAACTTTTCTTTCCCTCCAAACTTCTCTACACTTGGTCTCGTTTGTTCGTTTTTGCAGGTATACAATGACAGTTTCTGTTGCAGTTCTTGCCACAATGAAATTCGATACTGGATTCGACATCGATATGGATTCCTTTGACGGCAGTGACCAGATATTCAAAGACATTCTCGACTTATTCAAAGAACAGCAGTTGGTGCATATCATGACCACAAGGATGAAACCTTCTGCTGATGAGATCAAAGAATGGGTGTACACGGCTCATAATTTGGATCATAATACTGTGGTTTGTACTATAGCCGGGACACAAGTATCCCTAACCCCTGCCCTCCTGACCAAAGTTTTTTAGTTGAGTTCTGGAAATGATTCTGTTGAGTTATCTGGAGAAGAGTTTGCAAGTATGCTTGATAGAATGGGTCACTCTGCAGCAAACCCTAACAAGCTGCTTAAGAAGAATCTGTCAATTGAATATAGAATCTTAGCTGATGTTATTGGAAAAGTGCTTTTAGCCAAGCATTCTGCTCATGATACCATTTCTAGGTATCAATTCTGTCTGATGGCTGCTGTAGTGGATAAGAAACATCTCAATTGCGGAGAGATTTTCTTTGATTTAATCAAAGAAAAGGTGAATAAGAAGTTTGTAAATTTTGGGAAGATTCTAGGGCTGTTCTTGCATAACAGATGCCCACATCTGCTTGTGTCCAGTGGGATGCACATTAATGCCTCTAAGAGGCTGTCCTGTGCCCTATTTGGTAAATGGGATAGGAAAATTGTCAAACCAAGCAGAGCTTCTGTAGCTATCTCATCTTCAGGCACCAGGACTGTTCAGGTCACTTCCCCACATGCAACTTCCCCATTAGAAGAGCTGCCTGCCTCCTCCTCATCTCCACCATCTCCACCCATTGTTTCTTCAACCACCCCTTCTTCCAACATTATTATCTCTATCTCCTCCCCCATCACCATTTCATCTCCACTCTCAACTTCTTCACCACCACAACCAGCAACTTTTGTAGACCTTTTCTATAACGCCCCAGATTTTCCTGCGTTTATTTTTAATCTCGTTGGCGTTACGATGACGCGTTTCTGTGGCTTGTGCCATGTGTGGAGTATGGTTTAGCTCCTTAGAACTCAGTGCCCCGTTTTATAGCCTATTGGCAAGATCTCCCTAGCAAGCCGAGTCGTTTTGGGTGACCCGGTGTGGCCTCTCGGGGGGATGTTTGTGTTTGGCTTTGTTTGGGTATAACTCAAGTTCTGTTCGTCGAAAGTTAATTTCGACTTCGTCGTTGAGTTCGTAGCGTGGATATTTAGCTACGGTGCGAATTTCGTCGGATTCCGAGGTGATTCGGTTTTCGTGTCGTTTGGTGTGTTAATAGTATTGTGATCAATTAATTAGATTGATTGGCTGTCCTGTAGCCTTTTGTTTTGACCGTTTATTAAATTCTGCGGAGAATTTATTAAGCAGTTATTGCCTCGCCTTGGTGGCAGCCATATTTTTGGCTTATACCTATTTTGGTATTTACTTAATGAAATTAAGTAATTAGGCGTCTTTAGGTCGGTTAAGGATGAACCGGTGTTTAGCTTTCGTATAAAAGCCTATTTAAGAAGTGAGACCCACTTCTTCTCTTTTCCTAAGAGAGAAACCGTCGGCTTGTCTCGAAGAGAGAGAAAAACCGCCAGTCTTGTACCTACTTTGGTCGGCGAATCCGGCTTGTTCGTGGACGGAACGATTCAAAAGCGGCGTTGGCTTGCTCTCTCCGAGATCTTCATTTCTGTACAAACCCATATTCGACGAGGGAGGCCCTACTACCGCCAGGGTCATCAAAGGTCAAGGGCAACAAGACAAGCTGGGGATCCAGACCAGCACCCCGGGCCGCAGAAGGTTCGGGCGAGTATGGCGAGCTCCCCAGGCCAACTCGCCAGGTGGCGACTATGACCAGATACTCGCCTCTTCCAAGCGAGCTCCCCAAGGAAGTCGCCAACTCGCCAGGGTGGGGGTATAAGAAAGACCCCCCCTCTCTTTGGTTTTCCCTATAAATAGGACCCCAGGGGTACGAAGGACACAAGAAAATTCTCGGCCTGAGCCCTCGCGAGTCCCAGCAACTGCCCTTGACTCATTATTGCTCAAGCTCGCCTCCTTCGTACCTAGCTCGGCCAATCTGGTTGAGAAGGGGTTGCTTCTCCTAAGCAACTGGGTACGTGGTGGGACCTTCCCGCCGTAGCAACCTGGGGTCTTGTTTGCGGAATTCATTCCTGTTTTCTGACCAGAGATCATCTTCCGACTGGCCGACAGTAACTTCAGGTTGCCTAGTCCGATTTCTGAGGTGAGAAATTTCTCGGCTTCAACACTTGGTGGCGGTGAGCGTGGATAGCGACCGAAGAAGAAAGTCGTGGTTGGAAGATGGCCGATGGTGGAGACCGGGGCGAGTTGGGAGATAACTCGGGGGAGCTCGAATCCCGGGGCAAGGTAGCGAGTATGTGACAGTGGCGACTTTTGCAGAGTTTGCGAGGAGAGTGGAGAAGGCGATACTCGACGGGTTGTCCAATCCGCCTGAGGTGACGGCGACTTCTCCCCGCCGCCGGACACCCCCGGGCGAGGAGATACCAACTCGGCGAGCAGGGAAGGAGCCCGCTTGGGCGAGTGGAGAACAGGTGATCCCGCCGCGACATCACCCGACGAGTAGTCAGGGAATCCGGTTTCGAGATCCAGAACTCTCGGCGAGGTATGGAGATACTCGCCGATGGAGCGAGTATGACTGCTCGAGCGGGGAGGATACTCGCCGCCGCCAGGAAGGGAGGAGCCCCTTTTGCGACGAGATCCTCGCAGCCCTCGTCCCCGACAACATCAGAGAGCCAGTCCTCTCATACTACTCCGGCAAGGACGACCCGGTGGGACATCTTCAGTGGTTTGAGGATGTGGTCTCCATTCGCAACATGTCCGATGCTCTCAAGTGCCGGCTCTTCTCCATTACCTTCAAGGGTAGCGCGAGAGATTGGTTCCACCAGCTGCCAGCCGGGTCAGTATACTGCTTCTCAGATCTTCGAAGGGGCCTTTTAGCAAGGTTTGCGACGTCCAAGCGGAGGAAGAAGGAGGCAACCGCCCCTCTTCAAGATCGTGCAGGGCAGCACGAGAGTTTGGGCCGATACATCGATTGATTCCAGGAGGAAGTGTTGGAGGTGGAAGAGGTAGACGGGTTCACCTTGATGGTGGCCCTCAAGTTTGGGTTAAAGCAGGGCCTGTTCAACATGGAGTTGGGGCACAGGCCGCCCAAATCGTTCGAGGAGATGGTGGAGAGAGCCAATGTGTTCATCCAGGGAGAGGAGAGGAACAAGGAGTTCCTGGCACGGCTCGACGGAGACCGACCGCTGGGCAAGACAAGGGAAGACTGCTGGAGAGGGAGAGGGCGTCGGAGGGGCGCAACGACAGGAAGCAGGAGAGGCTGCAGGGAAAAGAGGAGAAGGTAGAAAGGGGAAGGGAGATCAGAAAGGTGGAGAGGCAGGAGAGGCAGGAGAGGCGGGAGAGGCCTCGAAGGCAGGAGGATAGGAGGCCAGTCGGAGGTCGAGAGGCGAGGAGCGAGGAGAGAAGATTCCAGTACCCGAGGGATCGCCCCCAGTGGAGGCGGCCCATCCGTCAGGAGGAAAGGAGGGCTTACAACCCTCGGGAGCAGGGAGGAGGAAGAAGGGAGACCATGGCCATCGCGCAGCGAGCCGCTAAGCGCCGGCGGAAGGAGATGCAGCAGGAGAGGAGGCAGGAAAGGCAGCAGGAAGCGGCGATTCCCCTCTACTGTGATATCCATCGAGTGGAGGGGCATGGAACCTTGGCTTGCCCTGAGTTCTGGGAAACAAGGAGGAGGATGGAAGCAACGGCGGCCGAAAGGGAGCAGCCGCAGCAGGAGGCCCAGGTTGGACAGGTAGCTTACCAGGTACCGCAGAGGAGGAGAAACGAGGATAGGATCGACCAGGGAGGAAGGGGGAATGTCATTCCCAGTCCAGGAGGCGGACACGTCGGAGTAATCAACGGAGGGGCTGGGCTAGGAGCTTCCCGCAAGGGAAGTCTCCACCAAATCTACAAAAGGAGCGTCGCCTCGACGTCTCAGACCCCCCCTCCCTTGAACGAGATCACCTTCTCGGAGGAAGACATGCTCTGGAACGAGAACCCCTTTCATGACGCCCTGGTGATTCAAGCAGCAATCGAGGACTTCACCGTCGACCGAATCCTCGCGGATAACGGGAGCTCGGTGAATGTAATCTTCAAGAGAACCTTCGTCGGCCTTCAGGTGGAAGCGTCCCGGGTTCAGGCAGCGGATGGGCCTCTCTTCGGCTTCTCCGGGGAGAAGAAAGAGGTGGAAGGAGGAGTTAAGTTGCTGGTCACCCTCGGGGGAACTTCGATCCGATGCCGCTTCGTCATCGTCGACGCACCCAGCGGCTACAACGCCATCTTCAGACGACCCCTCATCAACTACTTCAAAGCCATCCCCTCGTCATATCATCAATGCCTGAAGTATTGCAGAGACGACGTCCAAGTCAGGATCAGGGGAGATCCCAGGGCTTCCAGGGAATGCTACCTGAACGCGGTCAGCACCATCAGCTGGATGGGCGACGTAGAAAGGTTGGAAAGGATGATGGAGCAGGAAGAGGGCCTGCAAGCTGCTGAGGAGCTGGAAGAAATAGAGGTGATCTCCCTGAGAGGAGAGCCGGAGCTGCTAAAGATCGGAGGAGCCTTACCCCCGGAAGGGAAGGTGGAGATAGATGCCTGCCTACAGGAAAACGCGGACGTCTTCGCATGGAGCGCCTCCGAGATGCCAGGGATTGATGCTGATGTCGCCTGTCATCGCCTCAACCTGGATCCAGTGACGGCCCCAGTCCGTCAGAAGCAAAGAAAGAGCGCCACAACTCTAGCGGGACCCATCCGGGAGGAAGTAGGGAAGCTGCTGGAAGCAGGTTTTGTTTCGGAGATCCAGTATCCAGGCTGGGTCTCCAATGTTGTAATGGTAAAGAAGTCCGGAGGGGGCTGGAGGTTATGTATCGACTTTTCAATGTTGAATAAAGCTTGCCCGAAGGATTGTTATCCCCTGCCTCAGATCGACGCGCTGGTTGATTATGCCGTCGGGTTTCCTGTGATGAGTTTCCTTGATGCTTTTTCAGGATACCATCAGATCCGGATGCATCCCCCCGATTGTCGCGACATTTCCTTCATCACCAGCGACGGATGCTATAGCTACAAGATGATGCCCTTCGGGCTCAAGAACGCCGGCGCGACATATCAAAGAATGATGGATCATGTCTTTAGAGAGCAAAAGGGGCGGAATCTGGAAGTCTACGTGGATGACCTGCTCGTTAAGAGTAAGAGCGCCTCAGAGCACGTGGCGGATCTGACAGAGACCTTCGCCACCCTGAGGAGGTACAAGATGCGGCTCAACCCGGCCAAGTGTGTTTTCGGCACGGGAAGGGGGAAGTTTCTAGGGCACCTCCTTACTCCCCTAGGGGTGGAGCCTAACCCCGACAAGGTAAAGGCCATCGTGGAGATGGCGTCCCCGAGGGATTCCAAGGAAGTTCAGAGGTTAACCGGAAGGCTGGCAGGTCTTAGCCGGTTTCTCTCTAAGGCCGGAGAGAAGTGCTCCCCATTCTTCAAAGCCCTTCGGGGGAACCAAAAATTCGAGTGGACCCCGGAGTGCGAGGAGGCCTTCATGAAGCTCAAACAACAGTTGACTCGAGCTCCTCTCCTTCAGGGTCCGCAGGGCGGCGAGGA
Organism: Platanthera zijinensis; assembly: GCA_039513925.1. Lineage (NCBI taxonomy): Eukaryota > Viridiplantae > Streptophyta > Magnoliopsida > Asparagales > Orchidaceae > Platanthera > Platanthera zijinensis. The sequence goes on along the minus strand of CM077079.1, from coordinate 106,188,457 downwards.
CCTCTTGCTCTACCTAGGGGTAGGGGCTGAAGCAGTCAGCTCGGTGCTGGTCCGAGAGGAGGGAAAGAAGCAGCTTCCAATCTACTACGTGAGCCGGGTGCTAAGGCAAGCCGAATCACGGTACCCCATCCTGGAGAAATTAGTCTTTGCCCTGGTAGTTTCGGCCAGGCGACTCCGTCCATATTTCCAAGCCCACTCTATCAAGGTAGTCTCCGACCACCCCTTGAGGAGTATCTTAGACGGAGTAGAGCACTCCGGCAGGCTCGCCAAGTGGGCTGTAGAGCTGAGCGAGTTCGACATCTCCTACCCCCCAAGGGTCGCGATCAAAGCACAAGCCGTGGCGGATTTCCTGGCCGACTTCTCGGCCGAGGTCGAGGCAGACACGGATGTCCCTCGGCCAGTCCCCTGGAAGATGTTCGTAGATGGCGCGTCAGGGAGACACTCCGTGGGAGCCGGGGTGGTGCTGGTTAGTCCTCAGGGGACCAGGATTGAGCAAGCCGTCAAGATCTATTTTTCGGTCACTAACAATCAGGCGGAGTACGAAGCCATGGTGGCTGGTTTGCGACTCGCAAGGAGCTGGCAATCAGAGATATCAGGGCTTTCACCGATTCCATGGTGGCGGCATCTCAGATTCGGGGAGAGTTCGAAGTCCGAGATCCCATCTTGCAGCAATATCTGGCTAAGGTCAAAGGCCTGATCGGGGGGTTCCGATCCTTTCACGTTGAGCACGTGCCCCGAGAACGCAACTCCGAGGCAGACAATCTTGCGAAATACGGCCCTCGGGCTGGGGGAACCGCCATCGAGTTGTTTCGACCATCCATCGAAGAAGGCGAGTTGATGGAGATCGATCAGCGGGCCTCGTGGAGAGATCCGTTCATCGCGTTCCTGGCGACAGGCCGACTACCATCTGACGGGCAAGATCAAAGAAAGTTTCGGTATAAGGCCGCGTACTACTTGCTGCAGGACGGCGAACTTTATCGCAAGACCATTTCAGACCCTCTGGCCCGATGCTTGTCAGAACTCGAGATTCCCCGGGTCCTCGAGGAGATTCACTCAGGAGAGTGCGGCAGTCACTCCGGGACCCGCACCCTGGATCAAAGGATTCTGAGGCACGGTTACTTCTGGCCGACCATCCGAAAGGATGCAGAGGCCCATTCCAGAAAGTGCTCCCAATGTCAACTCTTTGCGCCCCTCGCGCTCCAGCCGGCTCAGCAGCTTCGCTCGATTACCGCTCCGTGGCCCTTCGCAATTTGGGGAATGGATTTGATCGGCCCGTTCCCTCAAGCTAGCGGGCAAAGGAAGTTTGTTCTGGTAATGGTCGACTACTTCACGAAGTGGATCGAGGCTAAAGCTCTGGCCAGGACCACATCTCAAATCATCAAGAACTTCATCTGGGGGGAAATTGCATGCAGGTTCGGGATCCCTCTGGCCATCATCACCGACAATGGGCCGCAGTTCGCCAGCCTGGAACTGGGAGACTTTTGTAAACAGTTGGGAACCGACCTTCGGTTCGCTCGGTACATCACCCTCGGAGCAATGGGCAAGTAGAAGCCGCGAACAAGCTTATCATCAACTTGCTAAAGAAGAAGATCACCAATCTCAAAGGGAATTGGGCCGAACAACTCCCTTCCGTCCTCTGGGCCCTCAGGACCACCCCGAACTCAGCCACAGGGGAAACACCCTTCAAGCTGTCACACGGATCCGAGGCGCTCATCCCGGTCGAATTTGAGGTGCATAGTCCAAGGGTCATCGCAGCCGAAGACGGAAGCGATGAATGGCGGCTAGAGAATGAAGAGGCTCAGAGGCTCTCCCTAGATTATGTGGAAGAGCTTCGGGACTTGGCCTCCATGCGCCAGGAAGAAACCAAGAGGCGCATGGCGAGACACTTTGACAAAAATGTCCGCTTGAGGAACTTCCTCGCGGGGGACTTGGTCATGAAGAAGGTGGACACCGCTGGGCGGGGAGCCGCCGTAGGCAAGCTCCATCCCAACTGGGAAGGACCTTTCATCATCCAAGAAGCCTTGGCCACAGGAGGCTACCTACAAGACCAAGCGGGTGAGCAGCTGCCTGGGACCTGGAGCGGGGATGATTTGAAAAGATTTTACTCGTAGCGGTAACTCATGTATCTATCTCTGTAAACATACTTAATATACAAAGGATGCGGGATTTCATCTCTTTTGTGTTAGATGCGCCTCGAGGCTTCTGAGTGTTTCCATGGTCCGCCTCGTAGTCGACCTCGGGAGGCAGCGGTCGGTTTGTTCCTCATACGTAGCCCAGTACGGATGATGGGACGATGCTTCGGGATTTTAAGCGCTTTTGTAAGACCGAGCCTCTGCATTGTCGGCCGAGATCAGCTCCCCCCTTGCATGTCGGCCTATGTCTCCCCGAGTGCATCTCTCTTCCGTCTGGAGGACCTGCGAGGAACAGATCTGCACCCTGATCTCCCGGACTTGAGGAGAGGCCGGCCTCGTAAAACACCCAGAAGGGGAAGATCTCAAGCGAGCAGCAAGACAGGATAACCTGCCAAAGAAAGGGTATGGACGAGCCCGGAGGGAGGTGTGTGAATTCCGAGCGCGTTCGAAAAGGACCCACGATGAACACCACCCCCATCCTAATCGTACCTGGAAGCGACCTTCACTGTCAAATCGGGATGCGGGACTCCAACCCGTTCTCATTGAATAGCCTAGTTCGGACGATGGGACGAGGTTTCAGGACTTTAAGCGCTCTTGTAAGACCGAGCCTCTGCATTGTCGGCCGAGATCAGCTCCCCCCTTGCATGTCGGCCTAGGTCTCCCCGAATGCATCTCTTTTCCAACTAAGGGAATTCTGAGGGACGGGTCTGGACATCAATCCCCCGATTCGGAAGGATCAAGAGCGTCCCCTCGGGGGGAGTTTTTTTTTTCTTGCCAAGATGTCTCTGGGATTAATCTCCAAAATGTGTAAGGACGCAGGATTTTATCCAAGACTTCGAGTTGAGCAGCGTCGTAAGACCGGTATCCCCACGAGCTCCTCTCCTCGGGAATCGGCCGATCTCCTCGATTGTAATTCAAGACTTCGAGTTGAGCAGCGTCGTAAGACCGGTATCCCCACAAGCTCCTCTCCTCGGGAATCGACCGATCTCCTCGATTGTAATTCAAGACTTCGAGTTGAGCAGCGTCGTAAGACCGGTATCCCCACGAGCTCCTCTCCTCGGGAATCGGCCGATCTCCTCGATTGTAATTCAAGACTTCGAGTTGAGCAGCGTCGTAAGACCGGTATCCCCACGAGCTCCTCTCCTCGGGAATTGGCCGATCTCCTCGATTGTAATTCAAGACTTCGAGTTGAGCAGCGTCGTAAGACCGGTATCCCCACGAGCTCCTCTCCTCGGGAATCGGCCGATCTCCTCGATTGTAATTCAAGACTTCGAGTTGAGCAGCGTCGTAAGACCGGTATCCCCATGAGCTCCTCTCCTCGGGAATCGGCCGATCTCCTCGATTGTAATTCAAGACTTCGAGTTGAGCAGCGTCGTAAGACCGGTATCCCCACGAGCTCCTCTCTTCGAGAATCGGCCGATCTCCTCGATTGTAATTCAAGACTTCGAGTTGAGCAGCGTCGTAAGACCGGTATCCCCACGAGCTCCTCTCCTCGGGAATCGGCCGATCTCCTCGATTGTAATTCAAGACTTCGAGTTGAGCAGCGTCGTAAGACCGGTATCCCCACGAGCTCCTCTCCTCGGGAATCGGCCGATCTCCTCGATTGTAATTCAAGACTTCGAGTTGAGCAGCGTCGTAAGACCGGTATCCCCACGAGCTCCTCTCCTCGGGAATCGGCCGATCTCCTCGATTGTAATTCAAGACTTCGAGTTGAGCAGCGTCGTAAGACCGGTATCCCCACGAGCTCCTCTCCTCGGGAATCGGCCGATCTCCTCGATTGTAATTCAAGACTTCGAGTTGAGCAGCGTCGTAAGACCGGTATCCCCACGAGCTCCTCTCCTCGGGAATCGGCCGATCTCCTCGATTGTAATTCAAGACTTCGAGTTGAGCAGCGTCGTAAGACCGGTATCCCCACGAGCTCCTCTCCTCGGGAATCGGCCGATCTCCTCGATTATAATTCAAGACTTCGAGTTGAGCAGCGTCGTAAGACCGGTATCCCCACGAGCTCCTCTCCTCGGGAATCGGCCGATCTCCTCGATTGTAATTCAAGACTTCGAGTTGAGCAGCGTCGTAAGACCGGTATCCCCATGAGCTCCTCTCCTCGGGAATCGGCCGATCTCCTCGATTGTAATTCAAGACTTCGAGTTGAGCAGCGTCGTAAGACCGGTATCCCCACGAGCTCCTCTCCTCGGGAATCGGCCGATCTCCTCGATTGTAATTCAAGACTTCGAGTTGAGCAGCGTCGTAAGACCGGTATCCCCACGAGCTCCTCTCCTCGGGAATCGGCCGATCTCCTCGATTGTAATTCAAGACTTCGAGTTGAGCAGCGTCGTAAGACCGGTATCCCCACGAGCTCCTCTCCTCGGGAATCGGCCAATCTCCTCGATTGTAATTCAAGACTTCGAGTTGAGCAGCGTCGTAAGACCGGTATCCCCACGAGCTCCTCTCCTTGGGAATCGGCCGATCTCCTCGATTGTAATTCAAGACTTCGAGTTGAGCAGCGTCGTAAGACCGGTATCCCCACGAGCTCCTCTCCTCGGGAATCGGCCGATCTCCTCGATGACGAGAATGAGGGGCCCGCAGGCTATGTTCGACGACTAAGCCCGATTCAATTTTCGTCATGCGCGAGCAGGCGAGCAGGCCTCGCGCGAGCAGGCGAGCAGACCTCTCGCGAGCAGGCGAGCTGATTTCGTGCGAGTAGGCGAGCAGATCCCATGCGGGGGAAGCGAGCTGGAACCGCGCGAGTAAGCGAGCCCCGGGGGGCATGCAAGTATGTCCCACACGCCACCCGCGCGGTTATCTCAGCAGGTTCACGAGTATTCGGGTGCAGGGGCGAGTAAATCCCGGCGGGCGGATGGCCGATGTCGGGACCATCCCCCTATGACCCAGCGAGCGTTCTTCTCCGAGCCTATGAGCCTAAGCGAATAACATCCAGTCAGAAAGAAAAACCAAAACCTTGTATAAATCATTAAGTCAAAAATTTGGTTTACAAAAAGAATATCGGCGAGCAACTAGGACTCATCGTCGCCAGTATCAGGCCGATATTCATCATCCCCGATATCGCCGATATCTGCAAAGTCGACGCTCTCTGCGCTCTCGCCACTGCTGCTTCCGCTGCCGCTGCTACTCCCACTGCCGCTGCCGCTTCCGCTGCTGTCAGAATCACTGGAGTTGGTCGGCGATGACGCGCTATACGGCGGGACAGTCCCCTCGGCGAGCAGCTCGGGAATGAGCTCGTCGACAGTGAGTGGCTTCTCCCCCTCGACGAGCTGACCCCCGAGCCTAAGACGCGCGAGTATGACGTTCCCCGCCGCCCGCGCAATCTCGCGGCGAACAGAGGATCTCTCCTCCCAGAGGACGCGAGATTGCTTCACCACTCGCGCCGGGTCCTCGGGTAGCGGGGTTGAGGAGCTCAGCCGTCCTTCAGCAGCGACCAGCCTCGTCTCCATCACCGCTGCGCGAGTTTGGGCCGCCTCGAGCTCGGCCTGGGAGGCGGCGAGCTTCTCCTCGCACTCAGAGAGTTTCTTCGCCGCTTCTATCTCGGCAGCCTGCGAAATGATCGACGTCAGGATCTATCAAACGAAGCAAATCGAGCAAACCCACCCAAGGACAGCTCACCTCGAAGTCCTTCCAGCGGACTGACTGCATGCCGAGGTCGATGGCCTTCTTGGAGACGACCTTGAGGGCATCAGTCGTCTCCAACAGCTTGCTCGCCGAGTAGTGACCCAGCTCGGCAGACCACGCGAGCGCGCAGGCCGACTGATGGGCGAGCTCCGTCGGGGTCAGCTCCATGACGGACTCCGCGTCGGCCCGACCGTAGATGGCGTGGAGGACGGCGAACGCCTCCCCATTGTCCTCCCAGTCAGTCGACCAGGACGGGAGGTTGGTGCTCAGCGACACCGAGTTTTCCCCCGCCGACCAGGTCACGAGCGGGCGACCGAAGGCGTCCACCACCCCCTGCCCGAGGCCGTAGTTGGGGTGGAAATGGGGCGACTGGGCGCCCGTCGGCGACCGGCAATCGACGGATCGTGGCGACGAGGTCTTCGCCCTCTTCCTCGCGGGACCCTGCGAGCTGGCCCGCGACTTTCCCTTAACCGCCTTCTTCTCCCCAACGTCCGCAGGAGGGCGAGCATCCGACTGCGTGGCGGCGACTTCCTTCGCCAAAGGAAGCGGCTTCTCCGGAAGCTCGTTGGAAACTGCAAAACGCACGACAAGGTTAGCTTCAGCGGCAAAAGGGCGAGCGAGTAACTTGGGCGCATTTCGAGTTCGGCTTACTTTCGTTAGGGTGGACTGGCTCGAGCACGTTGACGTTTAGTCGCCAGAAAATGACGTCAAAGCGCCGACCGCGAAAGTATTCGAAGAGCTGCTCGCGAGCTCCTTCGAGGATGGGAGGAAGAAAGGCGACATCGGCTGGTTGGTGCGGCCTGCCGAGAATGCCGCCGAAGTCGCCATGAACGACAATCAGCTGCTCGCACCAGCGATGGACCTTATTCGCGGTCCCAACCAAGGTGCAGACATGGCTACTAAAAAAGATGACCCCCTCCGAGGTCGCCGCAAAGGCGAAGATGTGGCGGAAGACGGAGAGGTCGAAAGCGATCCTCTCTTCCCGAAGGAAGCATAGGAATCCCATGATGATCGCCACGCCATTGGGATTGATCTGCGCGGGGACGATCCCGAAGTAGCGCAGGATCTCGCAGAACTCCGGCCAGAAGGGAAGCCGGAGGCCTGCGTCGAAGTGACGCAGCGACATTACAAGCGAACCCTCAATATGGGTATTGAGGCGCTCGCTGCGAGTGGGGAGTCTGGCCGAGTATCCTTCAGGCAGGGAGCGTTCCTTGAAGGTTGCCAATTCCTTCTCGGTGGTTATGGACTTCTTAAAAGCCGCGTCTGCGAAGTTAATTGCGTGGGCCTGTCGGCGAGCGCTGGCGTCGTCACCGACCATGTTGGCGAGATCCGAAAGCAATGAGAGCGGCGAGTTGATTGATCAGATACTCGTCAGGAGGAAAGAAGGTTGCTACAACAATACGCTTTATGACCCACCTGCCCCTCCTATTTATAGATATGACAAACCCAAGGGGGGGGGGGGGTCAGCCGTCCCAGCGAGTATCTAACGAGCTCGCGCGATGCGCGATGAAAATAAACCTGCGACATTATCAGGTGAACTAAAGCTCGGCACATCAAGAAATAAAGCGTGCACACAGAAGCGAGAATAGTCGCACACAAACGAATTAATCAAATTAAAAATAGATGTCCGGAAGTACAAGTCGCGCGAGGCGAGTTACATTCAAAAAGCAAAGAAAAAACTATGGCGCCCTCGGCCGCTCAGGAGGGTGCGGATGTCGCCCAGCCCAGCCGATCTCGCGTGCACGCCGGTAATGCTCCGTCGCCAGCGCTGTCGCATCGTCGCCAAGCCGGAGCTGCTCCTCCATCCTCGCCAGACGTCCAGCAGACCCCATGCTCGCCCGGATGCCGGCCAGCTCATCAAGCACCAGCTGTAGGCGGTGGTTGTTCAACTGCAGCTGGCGGTCATTCTCTTTAACCACGTGGAAGCGAGCTTCATAGTTCTCCAAGGTCGCCTGGAGCCCTTCGACCTTGGCCATCCTCGCCTCTAGAGCCGAGATGCGTCGGTGAGGATCGCAGATAGCGAGCTGGTCGAACTTGCTCTCCATCTCCATGTGGGCGCAAATGGCGGCCTGGCGATACTCGCTCCCGGACAGCCCGAGAGCGTCGATGAAAGCCGCCCCAGAGGTCGCCGGGCGATCTGACAAGGCAGGAAGATGGGTCATCAGGTCAGAAAAAGCAGAGCGGTAGTCAAAGTAGTAGGAGGCTCACCACGACGAGGAGATCGGGATCGGCGCGGCGAAGGAGGTCGCCCGGAGGTATCTCGCCTCCCCGAAGAGCTACTCGGAAGATCGGCAGGCCTGCCCTGCCCGCGCCCTCCAGACCCTTGACCGACGTAGTCAGGGTCTCCAACCCGCGGAGGAAAGTAGGGTGGCCGCGGCCTCTCCGGCTTCTTCACCAGCGGCGGAGCTTGAGATGAGCTCGCAGAGTGGTACGGAGCCCTCGGCGTAGGAGGCGGAGGAGGTCGCGGATGGTCCTTCGGCAGGGCAGACAGAGGCGGCGGAGGGGGCAAGCCGGTGCTCGGCGTCTGTCCAGAAGTGGCGACCGCGGGCGGCAGTGGCGGCAATGGAGCGCTCACCGGGGGTATCTTCCCGCCGCTCGCAACAACACCAGCCGCCGTACTCGCCGGAGGAACCTCGCGCGCCGGCCCAGATGACCCGGCAGGAGTGGCTTTCGCCGGCCGCTCCTTACTCGCAGGCGGGGGGCCCTTCACCAATGCCGCCCCAGATGCCTTCCCCGAGCCGAGGCCTATCCTGACCGTGTAGGCGGTCTTGGACGGCCTGTCGGCCGCCAGGGCGAGTAAGGGCGCCGAGCTGAGGGGGACGACATCAAGTGCCGCATCCGCGGCAATCGGAGAATCTGCATAAGAAAAGAAGTCAGTAAAGGAGCAGCGACAACCCAGCAGGGAAGAGTTCGAGGTAGCGACCTGTCACGGTGACGACCTCGGCCTGAGACGCTGCGGACTCCTTCACGGCCGCGAGCTCCTCGGTCGCCCCCGGGTTCTCCAGCGGGCTTCCTCGGGTCGACCCAGGGAGGTCATCGAGCCCTAGGTCGTTCAACACCCTCTGGGTGCTGGACGACACTACGGGATTTTCAGTCGCCGCGGCGACCTGATGCGGCAGTGGAGGCGAGCTGACCACCGTAGTGGCGGGCTGCTTGACCTTTTTCGTCTTCTTCTTCTTCGACGGGGGCAGGGCAGTAGGGTCATCCTCGCGCGATCTTTTCGACCTGGCTATGCCGAGGAGGCCAGACAGGGCGGCGAGATTGTCCTTCAACAATTGCTCAGCGTCCGACATCTTCGGCGAGCTCCAGGGACCGTCTCAAAAACGAAGCCCCCCTATTTATAGACTACTCTACCAGCAGACGACGATGCGAGCTGATCATATTCCCGGCAGGGATGCTCGCCGAATAAGTGTTGGATGAATCTTTCCGGGCTCCTAAGTCGCCCAAAAAGAGCGGGGATTGTGTACAACCCATATTCGACGAGGGAGGGCCCTACTACCGCCAGGTCATCAAAGGTCAAGGGCAACAAGACAAGCTGGGGATCCAGACCAGCACCCCGGGCCGCGGAAGGTTCGGGCGAGTATGTCGAGCTCCCCAGGCCAACTTGCCAGGTGGCGACTATGACCAGATACTCGCCTCTTCCAGGCGAGCTCCCCAAGGATGTCGCCAACTCGCCAGGGTGGGGGTATAAGTAAGACCCCCCCTCTCTTTGGTTTTCCCTATAAATAGGACCCCAGGGGTACGAAGGACACAAGCAAATTCTCGGCCTGAGCCCTCGCGAGTCCCAGCAACTGCCCTTGACTCGTTATTGCTCAAGCTCGCCTCCTTCGTACCTAGCTCGGCCAATCTGGTTGAGAAGGGGGTTGCTTCTCCTAAGCAACTGGGTACGTGGTGGGACCTTCCCGCCGTAGCAACCTGGGGTCTTGTTTGCGGAATTCGTTCCTGTTTTCTGACCAGAGATCATCTTCCCGACTGGCCGACCAGTAACTTCAGGTTGCCTAGTCCGATTTCTGAGGTTGAGAAATTTCTCGGCTTCAATAGTTTCGACGGTAAGATATTTGATTTTCGTGGAGTTTTGATGAGATTTAGGTTTTCGGTTTTGGAGTTTTCCGCCATTAATGGCCGTGAGATTAATTCTAGGTGGTGCGGCTGTTCGTTCCGTGTGTAGAGGAGGAGAGCCGTCCGTGCTTCGCCAAAAGTTGAGGCAAGTGGTATTCTTGCCCTTGCCAAGATTCTTTTTAATTATTTTTGCTGAAATTGAAACCCCTATTAGCCCAGGTTAGAGGCCTTGTTGTTCTCATATTTATTGCTATCTATAGGAATTAGTTCTTCATATTGACCCCCCTACTTGTGCTGATGGAACCCAACTTTGCCGGCGTAATGCCGTTTATCTTTGTTCAGATTTGCTCTGGTTTGGGTGTAGCCGAGAGGGAGTGTTAGGAGGGGAGGGGGGGTGATTTTCCAGAAGTTAGTAAGTGCATTACTCGAGTATTGGAGTATGTTACTCGTGAGGTAGAAGTGGACTACTCAGGTATTAGTTCTAAGATACTCGAGTAGTAGCTTTGAGATACTCGAGTAGAAGGCATTAACTCGAGTATTAGCCTTGGATTTACTCGAGTAGTAGGTAACTACTGGAGTAGGGGTTTTGAGTTACTCGAGTAGAAGGTAACTACTCGAGTAGGGGTTTTTGAGTTACTCGAGTAGAAGGTAACTACTCGAGTAGGGGTTTTTGAGTTACTCGAGTAGTAGGTAACTACTCGAGTAGGGGTTTTTGAGGTACTCGAGTAGTAGGTAACTACTCGAGTAGGGGTTTTGGGTTACTCGAGTAGTGGACTTGAGATACTCGAGTAAGTGGTTTGGTTTACTCGAGTAGTAGGCATCTACTCGAGTGCAGGTTTGTAGATACGTGAGTAGTGGTTTTAGCATACTCGAGTAGTAGGCAACTACTCAAGTAGCGGGTTGGGGTACTCGAGTAGTTGGTAACTACTCGAGTGCTGGTTATGTTCGTATACTTGAGTAGTAGGCAACTACTCGAGTAGCGGGTTGGGGTACTCGAGTAGTTGGTAACTACTCGAGTGCTGGTTATGTTCGTATACTCGAGTAGTGGGCGACTACTCGAGTAGAGGGTTGAGGTACTCGAGTAGTAGGCGACTACTCGAGTAGAGGGATGAGGTACACGAGTAGTTGGTAACTACTCGAGTACTGGAAATTCCCTGCCTTCTTTTTGTCTTAGAATCGTTCGACTATCGTCGATCTCTGAATGGAGATCGTCGATCTCGGTTTCTGCCTTAGGCCGTTCGACTATCGTCGACCTCCGGTCGACAATCGTCGAGCTCCGTTTTTACCTTAGTGGGATGGTGGTTAGAGTTTGGTTTTGGCTTTAAGTGAGGCTAGCTCACTCAACGCCAAGGTTTAGGTAGGCACTGAGTAGGTCTCACTCAGCGCCTTATCGTGTTGATTCTTTTCAACACTCTTCCTTTACCTTATTTTTCGTTCCCGAGTGGTTTTCTTGTTATATTTCTGGTATTTCCTTGTCGACCGTTTTCTTTACCTTCTTAAAGGCCGAATCGTGGGTCGTGGTTAGTAGTGGTGGTTTATAGCTCTTCAGGGGGGGGGGGGGTGGAGTTGTGTAACATAGCCAAGGCCACTCTTGTTTTCGTGCTCCAGGTACGGGCTGGGCATGTGTGGGTGGAAGGTCCCTTGTGCTTTCACGTGTAGACCCTCGAGCTTGCTGACTTGGACATGGTGGATTGGGGGACTGTGTTTGCCTTCGATCCGGTTCCTCGTTGTTTGTTTTTGCTACTACCACCTCCCACAGTTTAGGGTGTTAGAAGTTTCTTCCTTGGTAGTTTGCAGCACTTTTTTGCTCTTGGTAGCCTAGTAGGCCCGGCAGGATGTTATTCCTGAGTTGGGTTGTTGTTGTTTCCTTTGCTCGTTGTGCTTTTCTTGTTGTCCTGTTTTGGACAGTTGTGACTCTTCCTACTGCATGTTTTTCAATTACTTCTTCCTTTTGGTTGACTCTTGCATGCAGTTGTTTTTACCTTGTTGCTTGCTGAGGTATTCTGTTTTCTTTTGGAATACCCCAGGTTCTGAGCCGTAGCCAGTGGGGTGGCTAGTTTGAGTGGTGGTGTTGGTGGTCTCTTGGACTTTGGAGTTCCGTTTGCCGTGTTGGTGAGGTAGTTTTTCAGTACTTTCTTACAGACATACATATGTGTCAGTGGGTTCGTGTCAGGTTGTTGGCGCCCACTGGTAGTTGTTGCCCTTGTACTAGATATATTACTTATGCTGCTACCATTTTCTGGAGATAGTCTACTTGCTTTGAGAAGGATTTATGCTAGGTTGCTAGTTACTTTTAAACTATAAATATTATTATAAATGAAGCTCCTGATCAGCATGTTTTATAAGCTTAATCACTATTTTTCAAATCACGTATGAAAACCGTATTCTTATATATTATATAAATTAAATGTAGTGTCTTGCATAGCATGAGTGGTTCTCTTGGGACCCTTATGCGCTCTTTAGGGTGTAAAACCTAATTAAAGTATTTTTCTTTCCGCAGCGTATAAATATAGTTTTTCTTTTGTGGACTAGGTGATCCACTGAGCCGAGGGATACGGTCTCTAAAATATAACTGATTTTCTATTCATAAAACACAGGATTTTCTTGCATAAAGTTTATAGTGGGTTTTGCCTGAGCGTCAGCGGTTATCCCCTGCTTGACGTGGCATCATGATGCGTGTTTTCTCATACTCTGATAATTCTTATAATTGGAGAAAATGCGGGTTGTGATAGTTGGTATCAGAGGGAGGTTGCTTGACAAGTTAGTTGAGCAACCTTCCTTTGTTTGCTTTAGTAGTTCAACATCATGTCATTCACACATCGATATGTCATCAGCACGTCTTGGCAAAAGCACGAACACTACACTCATGGCATAACATGAAGTATACGAGGCATATTATGTAGTATGGGATGCATAATATGTGTTCGTATATGGATCCACCATAGGGGCTACATGTGAAGGTTATGTAGTATGGGATGCATAACCTCACCACATAACTGCGACTAGCACGTTTCTTTTTCGTTGCATGAAAATGTTATGTAGTATGGGATGCATAACATTTTCATGCGTACGCCGCTCATAGCATGCATTAGGGCCTTTTTTTAGAACGCATAGCACAAACATGCATAGCATATCATGGCATAAGCACAAAGTGCCAAGCTAAAGATTTGCAAGATGACATATGTACACACATAAGTTTTCAAAACAAAATAAAGTCATGCATTCCCGATCTAGGCACGAGAGTTAGCAAGGTGATGGTTAACTATCCTAGGTTAGGGCATGTCATCAAATTTTTGTTAAAAAGATAAACTCTCAGAGCAAGTTTAGCAGCTTTAAGCCTATATCTATATATGTATGGTATGTACTTGTGTTTGGGTTCTAGTCGTTGATTGGGGATCTGATTTGGGGTGGTTATGATTTTAGGATGGCTAGGCGACCTGCGACGCATTCGACTCCCCTGTCTGAAGGTGAGTCATCTGGGGCTCAGCGTGATGCGGTAATCGAGAGTCTGCGTCAGAGTAGCGAAGCTATGGGCAGACAGTTGGAGGAGGTGCAAGCCCAGATTTAGTCTTTGGTGGCAGTTGTGGCAGGGCAGGCTCAGGGTGCGCAAGTTCCTACTGGGGGGTTAGCTGTTCCTCCTCCCCCTGCACTCGTGAGACCTCCAGTGGTGGTGCCAGCGGAGATGGCCTTCATCTCGCAATTTCAGAGACTGAGCCCTCCCACTTATGACGGGAAGGCAGATTTCATGGTTATAGATGATTGGCTGATCTCCATGGAGGAGATGTTTTCGTATTCAGGGATTGCTGGTGACCAGAGGGTGATGCTAGCCACCTATCAGCTTAAAGGATTGGCTAAGAGTTGGTGGCTGAGAGAGAAGGAGAGCTTAGTAGCTGGATGCTCTTGGGAAATGTTTAAGGAGATGTTGTTAAGGAAGTTCTTGCCTTCGGTTGAGCGTGACCGCCTCATGAATGACTTTCTCTATCTGAAGCAAAGGCAACTCACGGTGGGTGAGTATGAAATAGAATTTAGCAAGTTGAGCCGTTTTGCCACTGCCTTGGTCAGCGTTGAGGCTGATCAAGTTAAGAGATTTCTTGGTGGTTTGAGGAGCGAAGTGCAGCAGTTGACCAGTGCTTATGGGTCAGTGACTTATGCTGGAGTCATAGAGGCTGCTCTTAAGGTTGAGGCTATTGAAACGGCAAAGAGCAGAGGCCAGCAGATGAGAAAGGACAAGAGAAAGTCTGTGGAGGGGAAGAAGCCCCTGGTACCCGATGCTGTCCAGGGAAAGAGGAGCCGAGTAGTGTGCAGTTTCTGTGGCCGGGCAGGCCATCCTGTCGAGAAATGTTTTAAGAGGTCAGCAGCTCAGAAGAAGGAGCAGGTTCATGCGATCCAGGGTGCTCCTAGGAGAGATGTCTCCTGTTCAGTTTGCAAGCGATCCGGGCATGATGCGGCCCAGTGTTGGACCAAGGACAGAGTCTGCTTTCAGTGTGGGCAGAAGGGTCACATCAAGTCGCGGTGTCCTCAGGTTCAGTCAGTTCTTCCTACAGTTCCGTTACAGGCTTTACCTCCACCTCCGCGTGTGGACAAGGGAAAAGGGAAGCTGAACGTGATTTCTTCTGAGGAGGCTCAGACTTCGACCCTGGTTATTTCAGGTTAGTTGATTGCTGTTTTTCTAGCCTGGTAGTTTTATTTGCTAGAGTGTTGCGGTATTGCTTTGGTAGTTCCTTAGTTTGTGTGTTCCTATAGGGAAGTTTAAGGTGAAGAACCGCTGGGCGCGTGTTCTGTTTGACTCCGGCGCTACCCACTCGTTCGTGGCTAGAGCCTTTGTAGAGCATCATCGATTGACTCTAGATCGTGTTCGGGATTCCTTCTGTGTCAAGTTTCCTTCTGGTGAATCTGTGTTGTCAGATTTGGGCATTTTGGATTGCCCAGTTTTGTTGGGGGACTTTCTTGCGAAGGCAGACCTGAAAATGATTGATCTGGAGGACTTCGATGTCATTTTGGGCATGGACTGTCTCTCTCGGTATGATGCGGTCATTCAGTGCAAAGGAAAGCGCTTGGACTTCATCAGGGACGACGGTCAGCCCGGCAGCGTGTATGCTGCTCTGTGTCAGGATTTTCCTGTCATCTCTGTGGTATGTGCTCAGAGGTTGTTTCATTCTAATTGTTGTGTTTGTTTAGTCTAGGCGGTTGGAGCCGCTGTTAGTGTGCCACGCTTGGAAGAGATTCCTATTGTTCGTGGTTTCGCCGATGTTTTTCCTTATGATCTTCCTGGTCTTCCTCCTGATCGGGATGTTGAGTTTGTGATCGATTTAGAGCCGGGTACACGTCCTATTGCTAAGGCGCCGTACCGGATGGCCCCTCGTGAGTTAGAGGAGTTGCGAGTTCAGTTGGATGAGCTGTTAGCTAAGGGGTTTATTAGGCAGAGTTCGTCGCCTTGGGGTGCTCCTGTTTTGTTCGTAAAGAAGAAAGATGGGTCGATGCGGCTCTGCATCGACTATAGAGAGTTGAACAAGGTCACTATCAAGAACAGGTACCCTCTGCCGAGGATCGATGATTTATTTGACCAGTTGCGTGGTAGCACGGTGTTCTCCAAGATCGATCTTCGTTCCGGTTATCATCAACTCAGGATCCGTGAGGCGGACATTCCACGGACTGCGTTTAGGTCGAGACATGGACACTTTGAGTTTTTGGTGATGTCGTTTGGTCTGACCAACGCACCTTCAGCCTTCATGGATATGATGAACCGGGTGTTCAAGGATTTTCTCGATAAGTTCGTTGTGGTCTTCATTGATGACGTGTTAGTTTATTCACGCAGTGCTGAGGAGCATGAGCAGCATTTGCGTTTGGTCCTATCGGAGTTGAGGAGCCACAAGTTATTCGCCAAATTGAGCAAGTGCGAGTTTTGGTTGCCTCAAGTTTCTTTTCTAGGCCACGTGGTGACCAAGGAGGGGATCTCGGTCGATCCGGAAAAGATTGCAGCAGTGATGGATTGGAGTAGACCGAGTTCGCCTAAAGAGATCAGGAGTTTCTTAGGGTTGGCTGGTTATTACAGAAGATTTGTGAAGGGTTTCTCTCCCCTAGCCGCACCTTTGACCAAGTTGACTCAGAAGAATGTGGCATTTGTTTGGAGCGAAAAGTGCGAGGAGGCTTTTCTGGAGCTAAAGGAGAGATTGTACACTGCTCCCATTCTGACCCTGCCTACCGAGGGAGTAGATTATGATGTTTATGTCGATGCTTCGCTGGTAGGTCTGGGATGCGTATTAATGCAAGATGGAAAGGTAATTGCCTATGGGTCAAGACAACTGAAGGCTCATGAGAAGAATTATCCCACGCATGACCTCGAGTTTGCAGCAGTTATTTATGCTTTGAAGTTGTGGAGACACCTACTTTATGGGGCTCAATGCAAGATCTTCACTGACCATAAGAGCCTAAAGTACGTGTTCACGCAGAAGGAGTTGAATCTGCGTCAGCGGCGGTGGCTGGAGTATGTGGCTGATTATGATGTAGAAATCCAGTATCATCCGGGCAAGGCCAACGTGGTGGCCGACGCCCTGAGCTGAAAGATGGGAAAGATCTTTAACCTCTCCGCCGATCGTTTAGTGGAGGAGTTCCTCCTTATGGATATTTCAGTGGGATGCTGTAGTTTGCAGAGTACCTTGTCAGTGGCAGAGCCGTCCTGGATTTCTTTGACTAGGCTGCACTTGAAGGACGATCCTGATCTTATGCACCTTTTCACCAGGACTAAGAAGGGAGAGTTGCCCGATTTTGCTATCGATGATGCAGGTACTTTGAAGTACCGCGGCAGGTTTTGCGTTCCCGCTGTTGGGGATATTAGGAGGATGATTTGCAGTGAGGCTCATGGTTCCAGCGTTTCCTACCATCCAGGATCTACGAAGATGTACCGTGACTTAAGACAAATTGCCTGGTGGTATGGCATGAAAGGAGATATAGCCCGATTTGTTGCTGAGTGTCACACTTGCAAGCGTGTGAAGGCCGATCATGGAAGGCCTGGTGGTAAGTTGACTCCGCTAGAGATCCCGACTTGGAAGTGGGAAAGTATATCTATGGATTTCATTACGGGTTTACCAAAATCCCCGAGAGGATTTGATTCGGTTTGGGTTGTAGTAGATAGATTGACGAAGTGCGCTCACTTCGTGCCTTATAAGATTGATTACCCGATGAAGAAGATAGCGGAGTTGTACATGAATGAAGTCATCCGACTCCACGGTGTGCCAGTTAGCGTCATTTCTGATCGAGACTCCCGGTTCACTTCTCGTTTTTGGCAGAGTCTGCAGGAGGGTTTGGGTACGGATCTGAGGTATTCTACTGCCTACCACCCGCAGACCAATGGGCAGACGGAGAGGGTGTACCAAATTGTTGAGGATATGATCCGGTGCTATATTTTAGACCACGGTGGAGCGTGGGATGAGCGGTTGTGACTCATGGAATTTGCCTACAACAACAGTTATCAGGAAAGTTTGCAGATGGCTCTGTTCGAAGCCTTGTATGGGAGGCGCTGTAGGACTCCGTTGTTTTGGGCTGAGGTTGGTGAGAGGCCTTTGTTGGGTCCCGATGCGCTTGAGGAAATGGAAGTCGCAGTGAAGCTTATTCGGGAGAAGCTTCGTATATCCCAGGAGAGATATGAAAAGAATGCCAACCGGCGTAGATCTGCTTTGGAGTTTTCCGTCGGGGACCTTGTATTCCTCAAAGTTTCCCCGATGGTAGGAGTTAAGAGATTTGGTAAGAATAAGAAGTTAGACCGAAGGTATGTGGCCTGTTTGAGATTTTGGAACGGGTTGGCGTGTCAGCATATAGATTGGATTTACCAGCGAACTTCCCAGGTGTGCATAATGTTTTTCATGTGAGCCAATTGCGGAAGTGTGTGCGCAGCAGTGGGCAGCTCTTGGATGTTGTGCCCCAGTTGGATCCTAACCTCTCTTTTGTTGAGGTGCCGGTTCGTATTTTGGATACTCAGGAGCGTGTGCTGCGAAAGAAGTCCATACCGATGGTTAAGGTTCTATGGAAGAATCAGGATTTGGGAAGCGCGACTTGGGAGTTAGAGTCGGCTATGAGGAGGGCTTACCCTCACCTGTTTCGTTGATTTAATCGGTATGTTTTCCTTCTTGTAACTCCTATTAGTTGTTTCTCCTTCTTTAGTAGGAGTGTTGTGCGTAAAGTTTCGGGACGAAACTTTCTTTTAGGGGGAGTGACTGTAACGCACCCGATTTTCCTGCGTTTATTTTTAATCTCGTTGGCGTTACGATGACGCGTTTCTGTGGCTTGTGCCATGTGTGGAGTATGGTTTAGCTCCTTAGAACTCAGTGCCCCGTTTTGTAGCCTGTTGGCAAGATCTCCCTAGCAAGCCGAGTCGTTTTGGGTGACCCGGTGTGGCCTCTCGGGGGGATGTTTGTGTTTGGCTTTGTTTGGGTATAACTCGAGTTCTGTTCGTCGAAAGTTAATTTCGACTTCGTCGTTGAGTTCGTAGCGTGGATATTTAGCTACAGTGCGAATTTTGTCGGATTCCGAGGTGATTCGGTTTTCGTGTCGTTTGGTGTGTTAATAGTATTGTGATCAATTAATTAGATTGATTTGGCTGTCCTGTAGCCTTTTGGTTTTGACCGTTAATTAAATTCTGCGGGAGAATTTATTAAGGCAGTTATTGCCTCGCCTTGGTGGCAGCCATATTTTTGGCTTATACCTATTTTGGTATTTACTTAATGAAATTAAGTAATTAGGCGTTTTAGGGTTCGGTTATGGATGAACCGGTGTTTAGCTTTTCGTATAAAAGCTCTGTTTAAGAAGTGACGACCCACTTCTTCCTCTTTTCCTGAGAGAGAAACCATCGGCTTGTTCTCGGAAGAGCAGAGGAGAAAACCGCCCGTCCTGTACCTACTTTGGTCGGCGATTCCGGGCTTGTTCGTGGACGGAATTCAATTCCGAAAGCGGCGTTGGCTTGCTCTCTCCGAGATCTTCGTTTCGACGGTAAGATATTTGATTTTCGTGGAGTTTTGATGAGATTTGGGTTTTCGGTTTTGGAGTTTTCCGCCATTAATGGCCGTGAGATTAATTCTAGGTACTGCGGCTGTTCGTTCCGTGTGTAGAGGAGGAGAGCCGTCCGTGCTTCGCCAAAAGTTGAGGCAAGCTTGCCAAGTTTCTTTTTGATTATTTTTGCTGAAATTGAAACCCCTGTTAGCCCAGGTTAGAGGCCTTGTTGTTCTCATATTTATTGCTATCTATAGGAATTAGTTCTTCCTATTGACCCCCCTACTTGTGCTGATGGAACCCAACTTTGCCGGCGTAATGCCGTTTATCTTTGTTCAGATTTGCTCTGGTTTGGGTGTAGCCGAGAGGGAGTGTTAGGAGGGGAGGGGGGGTGATTTTCCAGAAGTTAGTAAGTGTATTACTCGAGTATTGGAGTATGTTACTCGTGAGGTAGAAGTGGACTACTCAGGTATTAGTTCTGAGATACTCGAGTAGTAGCTTTGAGATACTCAAGTAGAAGGCATTAACTCGAGTATTAGCCTTGGAGTTACTCGAGTAGTAGGTAACTACTCGAGTAGGGGTTTTGAGTTACTCGAGTAGAAGGTAACTACTCGAGTAGGGGTTTTTGAGTTACTCGAGTAGAAGGTAACTACTCGAGTAGGGGTTTTTGAGTTACTCGAGTAGTAGGTAACTACTCGAGTAGGGGTTTTTGAGGTACTCGAGTAGTAGGTAACTACTCGAGTAGGGGTTTTGGGTTACTCGAGTAGTGGACTCGAGATACTCGAGTAAGTGGTTTGGTTTACTCGAGTAGTAGGCATCTACTCGAGTGCAGGTTTGTAGATACGCGAGTAGTGGTTTTAGCATACTCGAGTAGTAGGCAACTACTCGAGTAGCGGGTTGGGGTACTCGAGTAGTTGGTAACTACTCGAGTGCTGATTATGTTCGTATACTCGAGTAGTAGGCAACTACTCGAGTAGTGGGTTGGGGTACTCGAGTAGTTGGTAACTACTCGAGTGGTGGTTATGTTCGTATACTCGAGTAGTGGGTGACTACTCGAGTAGAGGGTTGAGGTACTTGAGTAGTAGGCGACTACTCGAGTAGAGGGATAAGGTACACGAGTAGTTGGTAATTACTCGAGTACTGGAAATTCCCTGCCTTCTTTTTGTCTTAGAATCGTTCGACTATCGTCGATCTCTGAATGGAGATCGTCGATCTCGGTTTCTGCCTTAGGCCGTTCGACTATCGTCGAGCTCCGGTCGACAATCGTCGAGCTCCGTTTTTACCTTAGTGGGATGGTGGTTAGAGTTTGGTTTTGGCTTTAAGTGAGGCTAGCTCACTCAACGCCAAGGTTTAGGTAGGCACTGAGTAGGTCTCACTCAGCGCCTTGTCGTGTTGATTCTTTTCAACACTCTTCCTTTACCTTGTTTTTCATTCCCGAGTGGTTTTCTTGTTATATTTCTGGTATTTCCTTGTCGGTCGTTTTCTTTACCTTCTTAAAGGCCGAATCGTGGGTCGTGGTTAGTAGTGGTGGTTTATAGCTCTTCAGGGGGGGGGGGGTAGAGTTGTGTGACATAGCCAAGGCCACTCTTGTTTTCGTTCTCCAGGTATGGGCTGGGCATGTGTGGGTGGAAGGTCCCTTGTGCTTTCACGTGTAGACCCTCGAGCTTGCTGACTTGGACATGGTGGATTGGGGGACTGCGTTTTCCTTCGATCCGGTTCCTCGTTGTTTGTTTTTGCTACAACCACCTCCCACAGTTTAGGGTGTTAGAAGTTTCTTCCTTGGTAGTTTGCAGCACTTTTTGGCTCTTGGTAGCCTAGTAGGCCCGGCAGGATGTTGTTCCTGAGTTGGGTTGTTGCTGTTTCCTTTGCTCGTTGTGCTTTTCTTGTTGTCCTGTTTTGGACAGTTGTGACTCTTCCTACTGCATGTTTTTCAATTACTTCTTCCTTTTGGTTGACTCTTGCATGCAGTTGTTTTTACCTTGTTGCTTGCTGAGGTATTCTGTTTTCTTTTGGAATACCCCAGGTTCTGAGCCATAGCCAGTGGGGTGGCTAGTTTGCAGTGGTGGTGTTGGTGGTCTCTTGGACTTTGGAGTTTTGTTTGCCGTGTTGGTGAGGTAGTTTTTCAGTACTTTCTTACAGACATACATATGTGTCAGTGGGTTCGTGTCAGGTTGTTGGCGCCCACTGGTAGTTGTTGCCCTTGTACTAGATATATTACTTATGCTGCTACCATTTTCTGGAGATAGTCAACTTGCTTTGAGAAGGATTTATGCATGTTTTATAAGCTCCTGATCAGCATGTTTTATAAGCTTAATCACTATTTTCCAAATCACGTATGAAAACCATTTTCTTATATATTATATAAATTAAATGTAGTGTCTTGTATAGCATGAGTGGTTCTCTTGGGACCCTTATGCGCTCTTTAGGGTGTAAAACCTAATTAAAGTATTTTTCTTTCCGCAGCGTTTAAATATAGTTTTTCTTTTGTGGACTAGGTGATCCACTGAGCCGAGGGATACGGTCTCTAAAATATAACTGATTTTCTATTCATAAAACACAGGATTTTCTTGCATAAAGTTTGTAGTGGGTTTTGCCTGAGCGTCAGCGGTTATCCCCTGCTTGACGTGGCATCATGACGCGTGTTTTCTCATACTCTGATAATTCTTATAATTGGAGAAAATGCGGGTTGTGACATTTTCCATCCCCTACACTATTATCCACCCCTGGATATTGACTCATCCATTCCATCCTTCAGTCTTCTGGATGACTCCTACATGGATGATTCCCATTCCTCACCTCTTGATCTCCCATCATCCTCTACCTCCTACCAACAACTACTCCAAGACATTCTTACACAACCATCTTCCACCCCATCCATTTCCACTCCAATAACTTCCATCTCCACCATTCCAATCTCTTAACCATCCATCCTACCATCCATAACTTCCCTTCCCATATCTGCAGCCCCTTCTACACCATTCCCTGTCACTCTCTCCTCTACCTCTACTCAGGTTTCACTTGAGCAAGTAGACCTTCCTGCCCTAGAAGATAGGCTCTATGGGATGTTGGCTCCCAGGTTAACAGTCCTGCTGGAGACCTCCATGGATCCACTCCTGAAATCCATCCAGGAGTTATCTACCTGGCTCTCTTCCCTTTCTCCTCCTCAAGTAGTCCATTCTGTGGGGTGCCTTGATCCAGTGTATACTGAATCTAGGCAGGGGGAGATGTCTCATGAAGAAGAGCTAGTACCTTCCTCAGAAGATCTTCTGCTAGAGCTTCTAGTTACAGCTTCAGCTCCAGTGCTTTCCTTCAGAATAGTTGACTTTAAGTCACTGCTGTCAGATTTTGATGCTCTTCACAGCGGATTTCTTCCAGCTTATGAAGCTGAAGACCTTACTAAGGCCATTGTGCCTATTGCCAGCTGTGAGCCCAACCTGATTTCTGCATATATCAAGTCTCTTAAGGCTGTGGAAAATGTTCTTTCTGTTGATGATATGAATGATGCTGTTGCTGCTGTTGATGTAGTCTGTTCTGATAGTGCTGCTGACTTACTAATGATAGAGGCTGATGAGCCTGCTGTTCATATTGAAGAATCTGCTGTCTTTGATGTTGTTATTTCAGTTTCTGTTTCGGCTACTGAAGTGTCTGTATATGCTGCTCCTGTTGCTCCAATGGTCCCTGCTGCTATTATTGTATCTGTCAATGCTACTTCTGTCACTGTTGCTACTACTGCTATTGCTGTTATCTTTGCTGAACAATCAAAACAACAACAAAAATACCTTAAAAGGATTGATGAATTATATGACAATCCTCAGAGTTCAGACAGTGACAAATTCCAAACTGATTCTGAGGACTCCTCTGCAACTATTGCAAGGAAGAGGAAAGCTAGAAGCAAGGCATTGAAGAGGGTACCTACAGAAAAGGTGAAAGATGACAATGATATTCCTTACTATATTCTGCATGATTGCCCCATCTCTGAACCATGGATGCAGTATTCAAAGAACTAGCTCAAGGCCATGAAGAAAAACAGGAAGATTGATAAGTATGATAAAGGATCTTCTCACTTTAATCCTCCTCCTCCTCCTCCTCTAGATGCAGGTACTGGTGGAGGTTCTGCTTCTCAATTTGGATCTACTGCAAAACAAATCTCTTCTCAACCTTCAGACAGATCTCAACCAAGAGTATATCAACAAAGAGGTTATCAGTCAAGGAGAGGACAACATAGAGGAAGGCAAAGAGATTATAAAGTATACTCCAAAGATCAATCTAGACAACATCCATATTAAAGGGAAGGACAAGGATCCATTGACTCAACTTCTGGTCCTTTCCCTTATAAGCTGAAAGATACTGTTGCTTAAAGAACTGCTCCTTCTGATGATACAATAAATAGATATGAACCTCCAGTTCCTTTTGAAGATCAAGAAAATAATCCACTAGCTTGGACTGCCAGAATGAAAGAGCTAGCTGCTTTGGATCAGATTAAAAAGGCAAGGGAACAGGGAAAAGACTCTTCAAACATCACAACCTTATCTGAGCAAAGAAAGAAGGAACTAGAAAGATACTCATCAAGAAAATTCTTTGATCCATAAAGCTATATGAAGCTGCAACCAGAGGCTGTGGTTCCCAGGCCCAAATCTCAAACCTACTTAGGTGCTGCGAATGACAGGAGATCTAAGAAGGAAGCTCTCAACCCTAACATAGAAATCTTATTCAAGAAGGGCAATGAAAAGAAGTAAATGTGTAAGCTGACAATATATATCTAATTCTGACTGTCTACTGTGATTCTATCTGTGCATCTGCAATACTGCAATTCTTTTCTTCTACTTGTTGTTTATGCTTTTTAATTCTTCCTATATGCTTGTTATTTCCTATTTGTCATGTAAATAGTAATCCTAACCCAAATAGGGGGAGATTGTTGGAACACCCTATTACTAATTTGGGCAAGGATCACTATGTTCTTAAGAAATTATATTGACCTTATTGTATAGACTTAAAGGTCAATTAGAATGAGTCTAAGGGTTATACTTAGGTTTGGAAGCTGCCCCCAAGATCTTCTAAGATCAGAATTCAAGTGTTGAAGACTAGGATAATTTTCGTCGAGCTCAGGTCGACTAAACGTCGAACTCCGTTCGACTATCTCTGAGCTCAGTTCAACGAGTCGTCGAACTCGGTTCGACGATCTTTGAGCTAAGATCGACATTTCTGTCTCTAGCTATAATCCAATCTCTGAGCTCAGGTCGATGATAGTTGAGCTCAGATCGACGATTTTTGTTTTCAGTCTAGCTTCAGTCTCTGAGCTCAGGTCGACGATAGTTGAGCTCAGATCGACGCTTTTCTGAAGAGATCGACGATTTCAAGAATTCAAATTCAGTCAGTTATGGAATTCAATCTGATTTATTATTAACATTCATTTCAAAGGATTCTTTAGCCGTTTCAACTAATCTGGAGCAAGTTTTAAGGAAGAAAAAAAGGAATGTCTCTTAGGACTTTTCTCCATAGACAAATGTCATTTAAGGCAGTCATTTATGACTGATTAACCGCTATCTCAAAGACAGATTTTAAGTATATCTCCAGAGAATAATTGAGAAAGAGAACAAGAGATATCAATCAAGAATTCTGGGAATAGACCCAAGAGACACAAGTCTACAGGATTACTGAGTTAGAATTCATACAGAACACAAGGAATAAAACTGTGAAGAAGATCATCAAACTTCTATTCTACTCCTTCAAGATCTTATTGATTCAAGTGTTCAAAGGCTTCATCAATCAAAGACTCCAGACACATCACATTTCAGCAACTGCTGAAATTATCTCTTGCTGGAGATCTAAAGTTACTGAAGACCTATCACCCTATGCGAAACTCTTCTTCCTGAACAATTGTAGATATCAGGGGGAGCTTTAACAACATCATCCACTAGTCTTCTCTTAGACTGTTGACAGAGAAGAACAACCACTCTTTTCTTTTTCCTTACTCTGCTGTAAAAGGGTTTCTCAAAACTCCCTTCAAAAGTTTTGTGGCTGGTTTCTGAGACCTTGTCAAAACTCAGTGGTGGAAAGACACCTGATCAAAAAATCTTGTTTGGTTTTTGAGCACCATATCAAAAGCTCATTGGTGTTGAGGACACCTGATCAACTATTCCTGTAGTAGATTCCTACCTAGGGTGGTAGAAGAGTGGATGTACCTAGGTTGATTGGGGAACCACTATAGATGCTTGTGTCTTCTGGTTTGCTATGTATTTGCTTTGCTGTGTGCTGTGATCTTTGCTTTCTTGCTATCTTAGTTTTATTTTCTGCAAGCACATTACACCTATACTTAAATCAAGTATTCCACTGAAAATAATTTATTTTAAATTGGAAATTATTTTAATATACTCTATTCACCCCCCCCTCTAGAGTAAAGGTAGATCTTACCCTCACTTTCAGATAGTAACTCCAAACATCTTTCTAGATAAGCTCTCCTATAAAGTTAGTAGGTTCTACATCTCCCGCAAAGACGGTTGAGTGGCCCAGCCTTGAACAGAAGTAAAAAAGGCTACATACTCCTTCCGCAAACTGCGAATTCTATGCCTCTTCAGCTTCGCTTCCAAAAAAGGCTCATCAGGGTTCAACACTGAAATCTCAGTGAATAAGTTCTTCATCTTCAGGAAGAACATTGAGATGGGCAGATATCCTTGAGTAGCTCTCACCAACTCATTCTACAGGAATTGTAGCCATGCTACATTCTTCCTATTGAACAACCCATCGAGGGAAGTCAAAATCTCCGCAACTGACCGAGATCCGATGATGTGTTCGAAGAGTTCCGGTGAGATTACCTGCTTGAGAGTAAACTCCGCTTTCGTATTTGTCTTCCTCCAAGCTCTCATCGCTTCAACATTGCCAGCGGTAGCAGTCACCTCTTGCCCGTCGTCTCCGCAGATGTCCCCCCACAGATTCTAACCCAAAAGATAGCTTTCCATACGTGGCCTAAACTTCTTGAAATTGGTCAATGCAAGAAGCTCAATTACAAGACCTCTTGCAAGTACACCTTCCATTGCACTAACCCTAGTTCACTTAGACAACCAGAAGAAATAAAGTAAACAGACTTTTGAAAGCTGCTCAAGCCTCTGTTCCCTCTGATACCAAGTAAAAATTTGTGAACTACGTAAAATCGGAAACCATGCGTAGGAACACTCCAACCACAACCAAGTCAAAATAAACCCGATGAAACTAGAAGAGTTAGAATATTGTACTATCAAAAATCTTTACAATACGAGGCATACATCGCGAGACATGATTCGTCGATGTACCCGATGAAAGCAAAAAATAAGAAGATACAAATTTAGCCATGCATTCTCAATGAGTAATCGCTGACTCTGTCGAGCTGCCTACAGAGTCCGCTAATACAGCCAAGTTGCCAGACCGCAACTTAGCCGCATAGACAACCCGTTATTTAATGCTAAAGAACTCTGTCCGCTGATCTACAAGTTACCTAACCACGAGGTCACCTAGCCACCAGACCGTTGCAGCTACCACCGAACTGAAAAAGCTGCCAGAAGAGGACAACTTATTGAACTAGGAAAAGGTTGCTGAAGAGAGAGGATTGTTTGGCCGCAAGCTGCAACCTACTACTAACCGCTGACTGTAACCACAGGGTCCGCATTTATCCCTGACCGAAGTCAGAACCAAGTCCCTATCTTTTCAGCACTGTCTGCACAATTTAAACAACAAAAAACTGGACAATTCATTCAAACTGCGCGAACACAAAAAAATATGTTCGCAGCAACCACCCGAGCTCACTTATTGTTCATTTTGTTGTATTGTTGATGTGATAGGGGTCCTATTTATAGGCATAGAGATGAGTATAATCATCTCCCTAGATAATAGGATCACCACCATATCTCACAGATAGCATTGAGAGTATCCCCACAGCCGCAGACACAAAGCCTGTCCGCCTTATCGCAATAACTAGGCTGGACAGTCAGTCTGCCAAGGTCGCACTACTAAGGCCGGATAAAAATCATATCTGCCTTATTGTGATAGGGCAAAGCCAAACTTTTACACCATACCAATGGACCCTGGGGAAAATCCACCAGTCCTTAAACAAGCGAAAATAGATCCAGTCTGCACGTCTCTACAAACACTACTCCAGTCCACACACTCTGAGCCCGCCACTAGACCACACAAGGCCAACAACTGCCGAACTCGGCGGACATAGAAAAAAGTCTGCGCTAACCGCACATTCTCCCAAACCTAGCTTACCTAGACTTGGTATATATCCATACCAAGTACACACAATTAACCATCCCTAGTGCGAACACAACACCAGCAGAAACACGAGACAGTCCACACAATTCGATAGATTCTAGCGCCAGTCCGCACAAAACGGCAAACTTCGCGGATACTTATATTATCCTCCCGGTTACCTCCAGGGAACAAGCTGACTGCAACACTCTTTCTGACCTGGCTATCCGGCACTTCTATCCACACAGTCTGTGCGGACAATCCGCCCAAGCTGCCCAGGTCGCCACTTTCACTTCAAAAAATTCTACATAACTAATTGAAATTCATCGAGAGATTCGTCGAGATGACTCGTGTAACAAACACAGTGTGCTCGACGATTCTTCGAGTGAATTCGATGATTTATCGAGTATACATAACAAATTGACTTAGCATTTTTTGTGCATGCGGTCTTGATTACTCATAACCTGTGAGAAGATTACGGGTTGAACCTATATTCTTAGACTTGTGCTATTAGAGTGTGTGGTAATATGGAGATCGGGCGGTCTGGCGGTCTGACTCTGGCGGATTGAAGACCGCGTGGTCAGGCGGTTTCTCTCAGCGGTTTGGTAGCCGGGCTATTGTTGTTTGGTGTCCGAGCGGTCTGGTGGTTTGTCTCAGGCAACTTGGAGACCGACGGTCTAGCGATCTCCTATGGCAGCTTGTTCTCTCCTTCTGGTGGTTGCCGAGCGGTTAGCCTATTCGTCTAACCGCGCGGCTTGTTCAGTCTCTTTTTTGTAAAGCCGCTTATACCTGTAATTATTTAGTCCCACATTGCCTATGTGTAATCTCTCTCATCTCCTCCATTCTATAAAAGGGAGGTCATGCCTTTGTAATACTTACAATTTTTGGATAATAAAATTTTGTTTGTCCAAATTTCGGTCTTCTGTTTTATTGTTCTCACATGGTATCAGAAACCTCGATCTTTTCCACCTGATTCAGAGTTCCTCTTTGTCCACGTTGTTTGTTCTACCTTGTCCGCGCGGTTTTCCCGCTCTCCCTTTCGGTTCGCGATCTGTTTCTCGTAATCTCTCTTCTCTCTTTCTTCCAACGATCCTTATTTAGTCGTGCAGTTTCTCCTCTATTCGCACAGACTCTGTTTGTTCGCACGACCTCCTTGCCTATTTTTCTTCGTGCGATCTCCTTTGTTCGCACGACTTCTGTCCCTCTGCTTTGCTCTGATCCTTGGTCATGGCTCTTCTGGCCGCTGGTGTATTGACACTGTGTACCGCTGTTGTTATCCTCCTTTTTTTGTCCACTGCGGTCTTCCTCGTGTCCCCTGCGGTCTCCCCTATTTTTCACGACCTCTTCGCTCTGTTCCTTCTATTTTTCCGCACGATTTCCTTTTCTAGTTCGCATGGTTTCTAGTCATCGTGACCTATTCCTAGTCACCACGACCTCTCTTCTCGCGACTTGTTTTCTCGGTTTGCCCTTCTCGCCGTGACCTGTTCCTTGTCACCACGACCTTCTCTTCTCTCCGCAACTTGTTGTTATCGCTTTGACTTGCTCTTCTCGCCATTATCTCCTATTTTCGCCGCATCCTATTGTTCTCGCCCTAGCTTGGGCTTCTTGCCGCTTCCTGATGTTCATGCGCGGTCTCCTCTTTACAGCTCGGGAGGTCTTCCTTCTATGGCTTCCCCCTCCTCCTAAAAGTAGTTCGCCTCGGTGGTCACATATTCCGGCAGTGCCCACGTCTTTACTCACAGAAAATAGTTGCTCGCACTCTGATGACACAAATGCAGGTTCCTCGCTCCTATTAGGAGTATGCTATTCTCATCTCCTATTATATCATCAATCGCATTCCCTCTACGGTTCTCCACAATCAAACCCCATTCTCCATTCTCAATGCGGGAAAGGATCCGTTTCCTCTCCCTCTGCGTATCTTTGGGTGCACAGCTTTTGTGCATGCTCCTTCTGTGACTCGTGACAAACTTGCCCCATGTACCACCAAGTGTGTCTTTCTAGGTTACTCTACTACTCAAAAAGGTTATTATTGCTTTGACCCTATTCTCCGTAAGCAATTCGTATCCGTGGATGTGACCTTCTTCGAGAATGCATCCTATTTCTCTTCTAACACCTCTCCTCCTCTTGATGTTTCTGCTACCGTCCCCTCCACCACGTCTACTCCCATCGAGATTTCTCCACCGTCTACTCCCATCGAGATTTCTCATACCATCCCCTCCACCACGTCAACTCCCATCGATATTTATCCACCACCGTCTCCTACGCTCTCTACCTCTATTATCCCCCTCCTCTCCACAGCCGTCTCTCTCCGCTCCCGATCCATCTCTCTCTGCCACGGATGTTCCGG
The DNA here is from genome assembly GCA_039513925.1 of Platanthera zijinensis. Taxonomy (NCBI): domain Eukaryota; kingdom Viridiplantae; phylum Streptophyta; class Magnoliopsida; order Asparagales; family Orchidaceae; genus Platanthera; species Platanthera zijinensis. The sequence goes on along the minus strand of CM077079.1, from coordinate 106,159,093 downwards.
CAACTAAGGAACACGCCGACCTGGATCTTTCCAATGCTCTTCGCAAAGGGGTGCGGATGTGTACCCAATACTGACTGGCTGTTGTTGTTGCCTATGTTCCTCTAACTCCTTCTTGCTGGGCGTTTGAATTGGCTATCTCTACCACGCCACTCCCTGCACCTACCAGGAAGCTCTTGTTTTTCCTCATTGGAATACTACCATGGATGAGGAAATTGCTACCCTCACTGAAAGGGGAACATGGACCCCTGTTCCACCCCCATTAGCACTCATGTGGTTGGCTTTCGCTTGGTATTTGTTGTGAAGTTCCATCCAGACGACAACGTGGATCGATACAAGGCGCGCCTGGTCTCCAAAGGCTTTACTCAGACTTATGGCGATGATTACTTTGATACCTTCTCTCCTGTTGCTCGTCTCAGCACCATTCAGGTTCTTCTCTCTATGGCTGTCAACAGGGATTGGCTAATTTCCCAGCTGGATGTTAAGAATGCCTTTCTCTATGGTGATCTTCAAGAGGATGTTTACATGGAGAAACCTCCTAGGTATGTTGCTCAGGGGGAAACACGAGTATGTCGGTTGAAGAAGGACATCTATGGCCTAAAGCAAAGCCCTTGGGATTGGTTTGACAAGTTTAGAGGCATTATTGCGGCCATTGGTTTTGCAAGAAGTTCTGCCGATCACTCCTTATTCATTCACAAAAACTCCTCGGGTCTGGTCGTTCTTGCTGTATATGTGGATGATATTCTTCTTACTGGCGATGACCAAGCTGGGGTAGCTTTGACAAAGAAACACCACTGTCAACACCTGGTCACGAAGGATTTGGGCTCCCCAAAATACTTTTTGGGGATTGAAATCTCTCGGAAACCCAACTCCTTGTCCCTCTCCCAACGGAAGTATGCTCTTGATTTACGTAAAGATGCATGACTTACTGGTGCTAAACCTGCCCGATGTCCCATGACTACTAGAGAAGACAAAACTTGGACAGATAACTCGCCTCTTCTATCCGATATTACGAGTTACCCGTGTCTGGTTGGACAACTCTTTTATCTCACAGTGACCAGACCTGACATCTCCTATTCTATAGGCAAGGATAGCCAATTCATACAAGCCCCTAGGGAGTGCCATCTACAGACTGCCTTGAGGATATTAGAGTATGTTAAAGAAGCGCCAGGGAAGGGACTACTTTTGTAGAAGAATGGTCACTTGAGGGTTGAAGCGTACTCAGATCCGAGCTATGCTGATGACAAAGGAGATTGCAAGTCAACATCAGGTTTTTGCACGTTTGTTGGAGGAAATATTGTGCACTTGAAGAGCAAGAAACAGTCTTTTTTCTAAAGGTCTAGTGCAGATGCAGAATATCGTAGTATGGCGTCGACCACATGTGAGTTAAAGTGGTTACGGGGTCTCATGCTTGACTTAGGAGATATCTACAACTATCCTCTTCCTATATTCTGTGACAACAAGACCGCGATATACATCTCCAAAAATCCGGTCTTTCATCAGAGAACAAAACACATAGAAGTCGACTGTCATTTTATTCGGGAAGAGGTTTTGAAGGAACAGATTTGTACTCCGTTTGTCGATTCTGACAATGAGTTGGCTGATATCTTCACCAAGCCGGTGTCCGCTTCCTTTCTTCATATTTGCGACAAGATGGGCATGATATATATCTACGCTCTAGCTTGAGGGGGAGTGTTGCAATATGGAGACCGTGCGGTCTGGCGGTCTGACTCTGGTGGATTGAAGACCGTGCGGTCTGGCAGTTTCTCTCAGTAGTTTGGTAGTCAGGCTGTTGTTGTTTGGCGTCCGAGCGGTCTGGAGGTTTGTCTCAGGCGACTTGAAGACCGGCGGTCTAGCGATCTCCTTTGTCAGCTTGTTCTCTCCTTTTGGTGGTTGCTGAGCGGTTAGCCTATTCGTCTAACTACGCGGCTTGTTCGGTCTCTTTTTTTGTAAAGCCTCTTATACTTGTAATTATTTAGTATCACATTGCCTATGTGTAATCTCTCTCATCTCCTCCATTCTATAAAATGGAGGTCATGCCTTTGTAATACTTACATTTTTTGGATAATAAAGTTTTGTTTGTCCAAATTTCGGTCTTCTGTTTTCTTGTTCGCACAGAGTGAAATTAATCTCCTTATCTTGTTAAGTCCTATTTTTATATTATAACCAAGTTAGGTCCAATAATGGAGTCAAATATGGTTTGGAGACTTTCAACCCTAAATCACTAGCCACTTCTTTATAAGGATAACCCGAACCCTAAAAAGTTTCATCATCAGCCGACTTTTCCCTCTTCCTGAAGAATGATGAACTGAACACATACCACCGGAAGTCGAACAATAAGCCTCCAAGAAGGAGAACATGATCCATGGTCGGAAACTAGGTTAGCTTCCTACCCTCTCCCTTGGTGCTATATCTTTAGATCCAAAGTGTAGGAGAGACATCGGCTCAAGAGAGCTTAATTTGAGAGTTAATGGAGTTTTCCTAGGAATTGACCACGATAAAACTTTCGTTCTAGGGCATTGATCGCCGCAACAATGTCTTTAATCATTTCCTCTCTTCATTACGATGATGGTGGACTTGATTTCGTGAAGAATAGTGGTCTAATGAGGGAGAAAGGGAAGAGAAGTTGGACGTTCCTTGTGTGATGGCTAGAGGAAGGAGATGACCCAATGCCGTTCATCCATCTTTACGATGCGTGCAAAAGTGCTGTACAAAAATCTATTTTTTTTTCACAGTAGACTTTAAGGCCAATTTTAAGAATGATCTGGTCTGATTCGGATCTTTAGCTCAACAAAAAGTTGAAGACCTCAGAAAGACCTTTCCAACGGAGGGATACATGTTTTTTTAGGAGTTCTGTAGCTCCCTAAAAGTGTGATCTATGTTGTTGTGTTGAAATGTCATTTGTACATTATGAGTTCTATCCAAGTGTACACGGCCAAATTGAAACTTGATTTCTGGTGTGATGGATTTAGATATGGACTCCATACTCCACACAAAAGTTGTATCCCTCGGGAAGACCATTGCAACGGATGGTTCCACATTTTTTTGGATGATCATGTGTTGGAACACCCTATTACTAATTTGGGTCAGGATCACTATGTCAATAGGATTGTTGCTTTGACCTTTTTGTATAGAGAAAAGGTCAACTAGTTAGGTCTAAGGCTTAGGACTTAGGATTGGAGATTTCCCCCAAGACCTCTTTGTTCAGATGCAGAAACCAAGAAGAAGAATTGAAGTTGTCGTCGAGCTCAGATCGACGAAGCGTCGAACTCAGTTCAACTATCTGTGAGTTCAGGCTGACAAAGCATCGACCTCAGTTCAACGATCTCTGAGCTTAATTTGACGAGGCGTCAAACCCAATTCGACGATCTCTGAGCTCAGATAGACGATTTCTGTCCAAATCAAATTCTAATTTCTCTGAGCTCAGTTTGACGATAGTTGAGCTCAGATCGACGATTTCATTTTGAGATTGACGATTTTTGGTGTTTTCTGTCAGCTTGTTGAGGATTTCAAATCAGAGCATTTATTGCAGAAGATTTCTAGTCGTTATAATAAATCCGGAGCAAGTTTCAATAAAACAAAGAAGAAATGTACTTAGGTTGTTTCCTCAAGAGACAGTTGACAATTAAGGAAAGCATTTATGACTTTGTTAACGGCTATTTTCAAGATTTGTCGACTGGAGTTCTTATTATCATCATTCAGAGAGAACAAAGAGACACAGTAGCATACACAGATAGATACACACACAAAAAAGAAGAACAATAACTCAGAAAAACTAAACAAGTTTTCTTTCTGATTCCTACTGATCAAAAGTTTTCTCAAGTCTCTATCATTCACACTCCAGACAACAAACATTTCAGTTTTACTTAAATCATCCAGTGCTGGTGCAATCAAATTCTTCGAAGACCTATCACCCTTGCAAAGCTTCCAGTTTCTGAACCTCCGCTAACCTTTAGGGGGAGCTTTGACAACATCTCATCCACTAGTGCTTCTCTTTGATAGTTGACAGAGAAGACAGCTTCAACCCTTTTCTTTTTCTTTTCCTATAAATGGGTTTTTAAACTCCCTTCAAAAGTTTTGCTTTGGTTCCTGAGACCTGATCAAAACTCAGTGGTGGCAAGACACCTTATCAAAAAATCTGGTTTGATTTTTGAGCACCTGATCAAAGCTCATTGGTGCCCAGGACACCTGATCAACTCATTTTGCAGTGGATTCCTACCATGGGTGGTAGAAGAGTGGATGTACCCAGGTTTTGGGGAACAACTATAGCTCCTTGTGTCTTCTGGATTGCTTGCTCTTTCTTGTGCTGTGTGCTATGAATTAATCCTTTTGTAGTTGTTTTATTTCAGTTTTTGCTTAGCACTCTACACTTATTAAATCAAGTCTTCCACTGCTAAAATAATTTTTAATTTATCAAAATTATTTTAAATCACTCTATTCACCCCCCCTCTAGAGTGAAGGATTGATCTTACCCTCACTTTCATCGTGGTTACCAAAAATTCAGTTTTAGTAAACTTATGACGTGAACGTACAGATTTTATAATTTGCATAGTTCACTCATAGTAATATTTGTTTGATACTTATGAAATTTGGAGACATACACTTGATAAGATTTTACAAACCCCCGTCGAGTTTCATAAGATTTAGAGAAAAACATGTGGAGATTTTTCTAATTACTTCTTATATATTATTGTGTCATGAATAAATATATTGGAACCATATTGGGTCTAAAGATTTGTTGACATGATCGAAATGCTCGACCTGAGCTATGGTGAAATATTAGTGGAATTGGTCCTGATATGTCTCATTTAAATAATTCGTTTTAATTACACTTAGAGGATGGAATATGTGACTATTCAGATTATGATTATGTGAACAAATAGTTTTGGATTTTATTAATGATCAATGTTGTTTTTCTTTGCTGAATCTAATACTGATAATGGCAGAAATAAATGTTTGGGTATTCGATGTCAAGGTAAAAAGGGACTCTAGGTGGAGACCTTGCGTGCTTGAGGGTCACGAGTAAGATGTAATATGAAGGGACTTGGTTGGAGCCCTTGTTGTCTTGGGAGCATGAGAATGTATAAGGTTTATATGTGCGTGTGTGTGTTTGGCACGACAGTGTTTGATCCGGTGTTTGGAATTAATGTGGCATGTCAACGGGCTTGCCAATCGTCACACCGATGGAAACATGAAGTTGAACCTAGGACGGTTGGGTTGGTCTCTTTGGTGCTTACTTCCCAAAGAACCCTTTCGTGCCTATTGATCCGGTTGGGCTTGGCTCTTTTGTGTTTACTTCCCGAAGACCCCTTTTGTGTTGTTAGGCCAGTGGGGCAGGGATATTATTGCACATCTACCTAAGAACCCTTCTATGTCGTGAATGCAAGGCTCCGCTAGTTGGAGGACGATAACGTAGAGGCATATGGAGGCCTAGGCATGGTAGTGTGGATACCCGCCTAGTAATTTAGATGCCGACTCCACTATCCCCATTTGGCCAAGAATGGTGATGTCGTAGAGGATCACTACCTCTCAAAATGTGGGAACTAAGTTCTATGTCGATATAGCAAAAGTGTGTGTGTGTGTGTGTGTGTGTTTGCATGAGTGAGTCATCATATTGCATTCATTTCATCTCATTGTATTTCATTGCATAAGATCCTCGTCATATAAATTTGTTTGGGCACTTTTATATGATGAATTACTTTGATGTACCTGATCCTTAACCTATAAATTTGTATGAGCATCTTTATAAGTTAAGTTAAATTCTGTACTTATAATTTGATATAATGTAAGAGAAGTTGTGCCTCTATATATTGATATCAATTATTGTTACTTGCCTTTATTTATGTGCTGATATATAAACCTGAACTGCTAGATTAGCAAACTCTCTTGTCCCCTATTTGATATTTATACTACTGTTATATTGTGCTTTTCTTTCTTTTCCTCTGCTCGGTTCCTAAGAGTCGCCGGGGATAGCGGATGCGAAGCCACTTAGTCTTTATGACTAAGGATTGCTATGTCTACACTTTTAGGAGGATACCCCGTAGGCGGGGCAGTAATAACACCTCGTATAGGATCATAGTCTGGCCACAGGGGAAGGACCTGATACGACGATACCCTCACTTTCTTCTATGACTAATGTGAGTTTTTTGTTTTATGATGTAGCCATCAGGGAGTTTTGTGTACTATGGTTTTATTGGAGCTATTGTAGCTTCTTATTATGATGTACTATATTGGACATTTACCCTTTTTGTGGATCATGACTTTTGTGTTCTTACATTTGTTGGGTTGGCATTTGTGATATCGGAAATCAGATAGCAAAATAGGCGACTTATGGTACAATTTAGCCTGCGTGTTGATGCGACCACAAGGAAGTTTTTCTGGCATAAGACTTCCCTCGGCCATATCTTGTGTTCTGGGAGGGGGTTTTTATAATCAATACTTGTTCACTTTAACGAAAATACCCCAAAAGAAGACTTTAAATCAAATGAAGTTGATGATGATGTCATTTCTCAAGAAGAAGAGAATGTGAAGAGAGAGGAAGTAGTAAGTGATGAATTAGGTCATACTAAAAGATATAAACCTTCAAATGAACTAAATTTTTCAAAAAATCATCCTCAAGAATTAGTGATTAGAGAGCCTTGACATGGGATTAGAACTCGTTCAGCCTTGTATGAATTGATTTCCAACTTATGTTTTATATCTGAAATCGAACCAAAGAATATTTCTGAAGCACTAAATGACGAGTCTTGGTTTTCATCCATAAACGAGGAATTTAATCAATTTGAAAGAAATAGAGTATGGACATTAGTGGAGTGCCCTAGTAACCATCAAATTATAGGTGTTAAGTGGATCTACAAACATAAACTTGATGGTGAGTCTACGATAATGAGAAATAAGGCTAGTTTGGTTGCTCAAGGATACTCATAGATTGAAGGAATGTATTTTGAGGAGTATTTTGCACTTGTAGCTCTCTTTGAGTCCATTAGGATGTTTTTAGCATTTGCTAATTTTAAAAGAATTTTCTATCAAATTGACGTCAAGAGTGCATTTCTAAATGGTTATATTAAAGAAGAGGTGTACATAGAGTAACCACCCGATTTTAAAATAGTATCATGTCTATAAACTCATAAAATCCTTGTACATATTAAATCGGGTACATCGTGCCTAGAATGATAGGTTGATGACTTTTCTTATTAAACATGGTTCTAAGATGGGTAGTGCGGATACTACTATTGTAAAATATTGTAATTCAAATTTAATGATCTTGCAAATATATGTTGATATAATATTTGATGCCACAAATGAAACATTACATGAAGAAATTATAGAACTGATGCAAAGGGAATTTGAAATGAGTTTAGTAGGAGAATTAACATACTTCTTAGGTTTTCAAATTTCTAAGTGTGACGATGATACTTTTATTTGTCAATCAAAATATATAAAATATATCCTTAAATGATTTGGCTTTGAGAATTTGAAATACTCTAAAACTCCAATGAGCCCATCACTTAAATTAGGAAAAGATGAAAGTTGCATTTTAGTGGATCAAATGGTATATCGAGGTATGATTGGGTCATTACTGATCATAGTGCGTCTAGAATGGACATTATGTTTGTGGTGGATCTCTTTGCTAGATATCAAGCTAATCCTAAATAATCTCACTTTACGGTTGTTAAACACATCTTTAGGTATCTTGCAGACACACCAAATTTAGGTCTTTGGCATCATCACACCGTGAACTTTACACTCTATGGGTATTTCAACTCAGATTATGTCGGATGTTTACTTGATCGAAAACGCACAAGTGGAACGTGTCATATCTTAGGGCTTGCACTAGTTTCATGGTCGAGTATCAAACAAAATTCTATTGCCCCCTCAACTACCTTGGAAAAAATATTTCCCTAGGGAGTTTTTGCACATAAGCACTATGGATGTCACAAATGTTAAAGGATTTTAGCATTTTATTCAAGAACGTGGAACTTAGGTGTGACAACAAGAGTGTCATAGACTTAACAAACAAACCAGTGCACCAATCTTTCTCGAAACACATTGATGTATTGCATCACTTTGTTCGAGATCACATTAAGAAGGAAAACATGAGAGTAAATTTCATTGGCATAGATGAACAACTTTTAAACATCTTTACCTAACCCCTTCCTGATGCACGCTTCTCTAGGCTCCACTTAGAATTGGGGGTTTTGGATCTATAGACTTAATGAATAAAGCTGCATTTTTTTTGTAGTTCTTTGTGTTTTTTCGCCACATTAAATAGGGCTTACATTGCTAAAAAAAATTCAAAAAATTGAGAAGGAGAAATAGTGACAACTGGGCATATTTTTTCAAAAAATCGAGTCTCTAGTTGATATCGTCCGACGATAGTAGTATCACCAGTAATAGTGTTTCTTTTATTTTTAGGCTCGACTTTTCCTTCTGATCTTCCTAAGATTATTTTTATTTTATTTATATGTGTTTTTTGTCTCCCTTCTAGTTCATGCTTTCTATTTTTCATTAAAAAACTAATAAAAAATAAAAAACCCCAAAATGACCAAAAAAATTTATTTACTCAATTTATTTATTTATTTTTCATAAACAAAAACATAAAAAAAACTTAAAAAAATTATGAAAGCCTAAAATCAAAAAAATATGGTTTTGCTTAGTCTTCACGTTTGTTTTTTTTCTTTAAAACAAAATTAAAAAATGTAATAAAATGGTACGTTCATTATTGGGACATGCATGACTATAACTAAAGGCATAAAGATTACGTCTAATGTTTGATTTAGGATTGATAATTGATGAGTCCGATTTATATAGGTTTTTTCAGACTTATCCAGGATAGTTTTCACGCACGTGCACTACATTTTTAGCATATTTTCATTCATATTCTATTTGAATCATTTAATTACACAAAGTACACTTTCTAGGCACATCGGGGTCTGCAAGCATGAATCCTGTTGTTTGGTGTAAGCACAAGGTGCTCCCCAAGCTTTTTCTGGATTATTTTGTCATAATTCTGCTTGTGTTGGAGGTGTACTCCAGATTGTGATGTTTGTTTACAAGTGATTTGTTCCCTCAAGGCTTAAATTATTGCCTGTAGTCATCGTATGATCATGCATTTTCCTTGACGCATGACCTTTTCAGTCGTGTGATTGCTACATGTCCCTTTTAGTGATCAGCCGCCATGCAATTTTCTTGGTGCATGATTGGATTCAATTTTGCACAAAGGAAAATGCACGACCTCGTTGTAATGCATGAAAAATCGAGTTCTGTCCAGCCTCACGCGATTTGTTCGCGCATAAAAAGTTTGCTCGTGCAAGTTAAAAAATGTATGATCTGCCTGTTGCCTCTGTCTGGGCCTCATGTGCTATTATATTCGTACGATCAAATGCACGATCGTGCGTTTTGTCATGTGTCGCTAAAATTCTGACCATATATTATTTAAGTCGCACGTATTCGGCCTAATTTTGGATCTTTTGTCTTCCCCGCATCCGGGAAGCCTGAATTCGCACCTTTCGCCCCTCTCTTACCATCCACCTAGGTGTGAAAGCTCCAGCCATCATTCCTTTACAAATCTAAGGCTAGGGCATCCCCTTCAGCCTCCTCAATTATCTACAAACCTCCATTATCCGTTTCAAGGGATTTATCGCTAAACCTCGTGAGTTCTCCAGTGAAGAACGTGACAAGCAATTATTGATGAAGAGGACGGGTTATTAGGAGTAGGTGACAATGCTCCTCGACCCAGAAGGTTGTCAAAGTCCGAGCACGAAAGAGGCTTGAGAACCCTCGATTCCAACCGTGATCCTAAATGAGTCTTAGTGCGTTGGTTATATTCTTCCCGCCTCCACTTTTTTAGTACATTTCCATTTGATTATTAAAGATTTGTTTGTAATGTGTATGAACCAAAAATGTTTTAATGCAAACTTCCATTTCTATGTGGTAATTTGTGGTTTATGCTAGTGTGGAGCACCACCATCTTATTTTGTTACTGTTACAATTTCGTGTGAGTCGCTCTAGCAATTACTACGAGTGTGCATTGTGAGGAGGTGCCTATGCCCCTCACCCAATCGTTTCCATTCTACATATATACCCATTCGGGTAACCACCCATGCGAAGCATAGTTTTAATAGTTAGTCTTTTATTAAACCATCCAAAACAACAGCATTTGCTTTGCACCCGCTCTAACCATCAATTTTCTAATCAATCGAATTACACACCCTCGCTACTCTCCTCTGAGATCGATACTTGGGGAGAAACTTCCATATTATATTACTTATGCGACCGGTGTACTTGTCGTACATGCATTACTAATCTTTGTTTAATATTGTATGTATTTGTCATGATGTGTCTATTTTATTCATATTTAGCTACTAAGTGCCACCAAATAGGATAGTGTATGTTTAACATGCCTTTAGGTACGTGCGAGGGTTTAGGTTGAATAATGACATCTCACTTATCACACATATCTAGAAAATGCACACTAGTAGAAATTTCAAAACTTACATGTTATAACTCGTGATGTTGTGCCTAGCATGCTAGGAATGACTTGAAAAATCAATGTCACGTTGTTTATTTTCATATATAGAGCTAAGAACGTTGGGCAAAAATTATCTTTGTATGGTCCTTATATAAAAGTTAAAGTGCATCTATATATGTGGGTAGATTTCGATTGATTTCTATATATGTGGGTAAATAAAAAAAATAGTATAATATTGATAGTAAAAAAAGCTTATATATATGCTATCAAAATATGTGCCAAGGATACCCCCATGCACTACTCATTTCTCCTGATAAGACTTTGTGAGCATAGTGATAATGTGCACCTTGGTCTATTGAATCGTCTCGATCTTATGCAAAGACAATCAAATGAAATAGTGCCATTTGTTCTATTCTTTGTATTATATAGATAGAAAATGTGATATTATTTTTCACATCATCACTCTTATGCTAGCATATAGATTTACTATGATATAACATGTACTGTTGAGTATTTTTATTTGATACTTTTTTCTTTGATGCTACACGTACACCTGTCATTGTTATATCTAACACATCCATGCATAAGAATTGGACTTAAACTTCACTTCCTACTTATTGCACAATTGTACTAGTACACAAGTGCTATTAAAGATGCTTATAATATTACAATGTATTAACTCTATAAATCCCCTAACATTGTATGACAAATCTAGTGTATTTAGTTTCGTATGCTTTTGTCCAAAATTCATATGTTCTGTCAGTTTAAAAATAAAATGATTTACCTGTGTTGTCTAGTTCTGTAGTCCTTTTGCCAGCTCATAGTTTTTAATTCTCTAATATTGTTTTGGTCACTCCTATATCTTTCATGCTTATATTTATCTCATGCATTATTCCTATTTTCATGCTTATTAAAAACTGCATCTCTCTTTTTAAACACAAACCATTTCCAATCATGTCGAACCCTTTCGATAATATCAAAGGGGGAGATTCGAATGTTCATGAGCTCATATGCTAGTCATCTAGGGGAGGTCACATGTACGGGGAGTTCTGTAGTTATCATGCACATAGATAGGGGGAGTACACTTGTAGGGGGAGTCATACAATGTGTGTACGATCACACTAATTATTGTTCCATGACAATTCTTTGTGCTATAATGACATAGAAATCTTTTTACTTTGTACTGATTGTAATTAATTACACTATACCAAGATATTTCTTATTCTGTGTAGTTTATAACTCGTGAATGAGATTTGCTATTATCAAAAGGGGGAGTTTGTTGGAATACGCATTATGTATCTCTCAAGATTGATAATATCAAATCATAAGATGTACTTGATCATACACTTTTGGGAATAGTGTGCAGGTCTATAATTGTGAAGACTTCCAGGATCGGCGAATTTTCGCACTATGAAAGGTGATAGCTACTATCATTAGCGATAGCCTAGATGTGGATACATATGAGATCTATGGACTAGTAGAATGCACAGGTTAAGAGAAAAGGAAGTGCTAAATTCTAATATCACACGCCGATAACCACTATCGCCTGACGATAGCAGCTGAAAATTTGGAAACGACACTCCATTCCATTCTGATGTTGGACAAAAGGCAGTGGTAGTACCAAATTGGGATATCGTCAAGCGATAGGCCACTATCGCCCGATGATAGCGCTAATATCATCATAAGAATGATAATTTCTCATGGTGGAGTGTGCTCTAACCCTAGAAGGTCCAAAGGCTATTCTTGTCATTCTTATTGTTGAGAGCCACCATTTAAGAAGGAGAAGTTTTTCCCTCTTGCAAAAACAAAGAAGATCTTTGGGGATAGACTACCAAAATGCAATTTCAAAAGACGATTGCATGGCCAAGCTTTGGAAATCAAAATCACTGATCTTCCACCGCCTCCAAATATATATTTTTTGAGGGAGTACTAATTTTTATTTATTATATTTCCCTTTCTATTCCATTGATTACTATATTCTGTGCGAAGAAATCGACCGGGGTGGATGTTGAATTCCTAGGAGTTCGTAGGAAATCCGCCTAGGAAGTCATCAAATTTCTGGGAGAAATCTATTGAAATAGTCCTGAGAGGACGTCTAGATCTTGGAGATCTAGTAGGTTTGTTTAACGTCTTGGGAATAAGTGGGAGAGCCAACTAATTCTTGGGTAGGGTCGGTATAGAAACCATAAGAAATATTCGATTCACCGCCTCCGATCCCCAGTGTCATGGAGATCTAGTTATGAACTTTGTAAACTTTTTGTTTTGGAAAAAAATCATGTATTCTTATTCCATCTTTAATCATATGTGCTTATTATTTAAAATTTAATTTCTTGTGTGTGCTTTATGTTATACGATCTTCGGAAATAAGGAACAATGTTTTTGTCTACATCACCCAACTATAGCTCAAAAAAAACTGCTTCTTGCTGCTAAATATTTTTTAATCTCTGTTAATTCTCAATAAACCTTATTCACCCCCCTCTAAGGTTGGCCATCAGATCCAACAAGTGGTATCAGAGCAAGATTACTTTTAAAAAGGACTAAAATACTGAAGTAGATGGCCAATGCTAATCACGACTTTCTTGTGGGACATTGAGTGAGTAGGCCTTCTTTATTTATGGGGAATGATTACAAACACTAAATAACTCACATGAAAATATTCATAATGACACAAAGCATGAACATGTGGGCCATTGTCGAAATGAAATACAATGCACCCACTATTACTATATCTGATCAAATTGTGAAAAACCTCATGATAAATGGGATGACACAGATAAGCTGAGGTGTATCAATAATGACAAAGACATGAACTCTTTAGTGTGTGCTTTAGATAAGACTGAATTTAATAGAATCTGTATTTTTGAAATTGCTTATGATATTTAGCGTTTACTTGAATTGACTCATGAAGTTACCTCGTAGGTAATGGAGTCTAAGTTATTTCGATTGGAGTTTTAATATTAATAGTTCCAGATGGAGATCGATGAGGAGGTGGATAGCATTTACACTCACTTACAAAAGATCGGCAAAACCTTTAGATCTCTTGAAAAGACCTTTTTAAATAGGACTTGGTAAGAAAGATCTTGCGGTCCTGCCTCCACGATTCAATCCGAAGGTGATAGGAATTACTGAATCTCACAACATTAGTACCCTAGAGATAGAGAGTCTCATTGGGGACCCAAAATCCCATCAGCTTGAACTAAAGATTCAAGTTAAGTATCCTAGGGAACAGAAAGTGAAGGAACTAGCACTAAAGGCGGACAATGAGAAGGAGGTGACTGATGATAAGGAGAGCCTGTATGCCCGTGGATTCAAAAATTTCAAGAGGAATCCAAAGAGGTAAGATAAGTTTCAAAGATTCCTAAATAACGGGACGGAATAGAAAAAGGGTGGAGCAAGACGTCAAAAGTGGAAAAGAGTGATGAATAAGAATCCGCCCTGGAGTGCTTCAACTATCACAAATCTAGACACTTCAAGCGTGACTGCCCTAATATTCTGAAAGAGTAAAGAGAAAGGAAGACATGTGGTAAGGAGAAGACAAAGTTACTAAAGGCATTAAGCTACGATGATACATCAATAAATGAGTCATACACCTCAAGTACGAGAAGTGAAGAAGAAGAAAATCTGTGACTCATGGGGAAGCACCAAGATGAGTCTGACAGTGAATACACTGTCCATAGCAACATCGAGGTATCCCCTCCCACTTATATATAACTTTACCATTTATATGAAAACCTATGTGATAAATTAGGTGATTTTTGTGATAAAAATAATTTCATAAAATCTAAAAATAAACAAATGAAAAAGGATTTAAAATGTCTTAATAATGAATTAATCAAATGTGGGAATGAGAAAGTTGAGCGCAAGAATGTTTTCACTCCTTGAGAATGATAAACGAATTAAAAGAGAGCCTCTCAAATACTTTCCCCAAAAATGAAACTCTTACCAAAGAGTGGAAAGCCTTGGAGAAGAAGCTACATATTTCTGTTAGCAATATTGAGAATGGAAAGAAGCAATTTGCAAACTGGTGTGTGAGGCTTGTCACAAAAAATACTGTATTGAAGGCAAAGATCCATGACCTGAACTTTGTCATCCAAAAGTTTGGAAAAGGGATCAAATCACTAAATATGCTATGGGCTATCAGTGTTAGGGATCTGAAAAGTTTGGGCTGTTATATAAACAGGTGAAGCTATCGCTTGACAAAATAACTATTGTAGAAGATAACTCTTCTCCAACAAATCCGAACAAAAAGCTTCATAAAAATAAGGTGAACTATGATAAAACTTTAAACTTGTTTCCATCTTCTAGCATGAACCCAAACAAAACACAAAAAGTGACATCCATCGCCTATATCAAGTGTGACAAATGTAATAAGTATGTTTATACTTCTGGCTCGTGCTTGACGAAATAATTAATTAAAATTGCATAAAACTGGATTCTAAAGTTGATTACCTATACTATGGGTGGAACAACTTGGGTAGCAAGAACTTTACCCTCATACTCTTTTTAGGTGTTTTGATAGGCTAAGGACTAAAAAAACATGTGGTACTGGGACTTTGGTTGTTCCAAGCACATAATGGGAGATGAAGACAAGTTCCTTAGCTTGCAAAGAGAAGAGGAGGCATGGTGATATTTGGAGACAACAACAAAGGAAAAATTCTGGGTGTTGGCACTGTAGGTGACATTCATTTTTCTTTTTCAAACATATTATTAATAGATGGATTAAAGTATACTTTAATATCCATTAGTCAACTGTATGATAAAGGCCTGAACATTTTATTTGAAACCTCTATAAACATGTGTAAAATCATTGATCCTAAATCTCAAAATATATTGCTAATCGCACCTACAAAACACAATGTGTATACTATCATGTTTGATGATTTATCCTCTTCAAATTTAAAATGCATAGTTGCTAAAAATGAGTTAGAACTTTTCCATAGGAGACTCAATCATTTTGGGAGTAAATTAATATTCAAACTATCAAAAGAAAAACTAATCTGAGGACTTCCAAAACTAAGCGGTAGTTTGACTTCTTTATGTGCTACTTGCCAAATGGAAAATTCTCAAAATAAACTTTTAAAAGCAAAAAATGATATTACGACTTCTAGAACACTACAATTAAATCACATGGATTTGTTTGGCCCTCTTTGTAACTGCATTCTAGGTGGGAAACAGTGCACATTTGTGAAAATAGACGATTACACACATTTTTGCTGGACTGTTTTTCATGCAAATAAATTTGATGCTTTCACTTGATTCTCCATCCCATGCACTAAAATTTAGAATGAAATGGAATTAAAATTTAAATGTATAAGGTTAGATCACAGGGGAGAATTTGAGAATGAAAATTTTACCACTTTGTGTAATAACTTAGGCATTCAGTTGGAGTTTTCTGCACCACGCACTCCACAATAAAATGGGGTAGTGGAAAGGAAAAATCGGGCACTACAAGAATTAGCTCCCACTAGTCTTGCCG
This sequence comes from Platanthera zijinensis, assembly GCA_039513925.1. Taxonomy (NCBI): domain Eukaryota; kingdom Viridiplantae; phylum Streptophyta; class Magnoliopsida; order Asparagales; family Orchidaceae; genus Platanthera; species Platanthera zijinensis. The sequence goes on along the minus strand of CM077079.1, from coordinate 106,143,149 downwards.
AGTATAGCATACCTAAATACCTATAGGCTGAAGTGATTAGTACAACAATCTATTTAATGAACCAGACCTTTGTTCTCCCAATTCTTAAGCGTACTTAATATGCGCTCTATTTTGAAAAGAAGTCGAGTGTATCTTATTTTAGAGTCTTCAATTTCCCATGTTTTATTATTAACACCAAGGATAATTTTGGAAAATATGTCTTAGGCATATTTTTAGGATATTCATCCACGAGTCATATCTATAGGGTCTATAATAAAAGAACTTTGTTGTAGAAGAATCAATACAAGTTCACTTTAACGAAAATACTAAAAAGAAGACTCCAAATCAAATAAAGTTGATGATGATGTCATTTTAAAAAAAGAAGAGATTGTGAAGAGAGAGGAAGTAGTAGGTGATGAATTAGGTCATACTGAAAGATATAAACCATCAAATGAACTAAAATTTTCAAAAAATCATCCTCGAGAATTAATAATTGGAGTGCCTTCACTCTTGCATGAATTGTTTTCAAAATTATGTTTTATATCTGAAATCGAACCAAAGAATATTTCTTAAGCACTAAATGACAAGTCTTGGTTTTTAGCCATGAATGAGGAACTTAATCAATTTGAAAGATTTAGAGTGTGGACATTAATGGAGCGCTCTAGTAACCATCCAGTTATAGGTGTTATGTGGATCTACAGAAATAAACTCGATTGTGAGTCTAGGATAACAAGAAACAAGGCTAGGTTGTTTGCTTAGGGATACTCACGGATCGAAGGGGTAGATTTTGAGGATTCTTTTGCACCCGTAGCTTGACTTGAGTCCATTAGGATGTTTTTAGCATTTGCTAGTATTAAAAGAATAAAATTGTATCAAATTGATGTTAATAGTGCGTTTTTAAATGGTTATATTAAATAAGAGGTGTACGTAGAGCAACCACCCGGTTTTAAAATAGTAACATCCAAATCATGTCTATAAACTCATAAAAGCCTTATAAAGATTAAAGTAAGTACCTCATGCCTAGTATGATAGGTTCATGACTTTTCTTATTAAACATAGTTTTAGTATGGGTAGTGCGGATACTATAATGTGTTGGAAATATTGCCCTCAGTATTCCTAAATTTGAAGAAGCATCACCTACAATGCTTAGTACATAATGTATTTGATAACACATCTATTTAATGTCTATGCAGAAGTTTTTGACTTTATAAACCGGTTTAGATCAAAGAATGGTTATACCACTAAGATGGTATACATGTGTAAACTATATAGTTGATATACCACTGAGAATAAAGCCGCATCTCAGTGTTATAGTGGTGAGGCCAATTTCAGCACCAAGGCAGATACCATTGAGAATAAAGACTCATCTCAGTGTTACTGTGAAGAAGCCGCTGAATGCAGAATAACTCTATGCCAAGGCAAATACCACTGAGAATAAAGTCTCATCTCAACATTACTACGGAGAATGAAAATTTAACTCAACAGTACCATGGAGAAAATTCAAAATATTACCGTTGAGCCTGTACTGACTAGCGAAATTCAATTTTGGTGGTGGCGCATAATGATAGGATAAACTATTTTATTCTTGTCCATGCTATTACAAGAAGTTTCATGAGACAATTGTAGATTGTTAAAGTGCATAAGAAGGAACTTCTAGTGCAAAGGAATAGTGTCATTGTAAAATTTTATAAAACTAGAAATGGCGCACTTAAATCTACGATCTACAAGATAGTTCTTCATAAGAGCTCTTTGGAGAATAATATAGAGTCAATCTAGACTCATAGCCAGATCTTCTTTCTGCTGCTGAAGAAGAAGATCTATAAGGATGAAGCCCTAACTCGTACAACCTGAAGATTCATCCTTTCAGGGACCTGCTGTAGATACTTGCCCTCAAGGGAAAAGAACCAGAAGATCAAAAGCCTTAAGGTTAATCTGATTAAGGATTTTATTATAATTACTCACCTATCTTATATTATAGGATCTAATATCATTAGATCTGAGTGTAGGACCTTGGGTGACTGAGTTGTAAGGCTGTCCTCCTAGCTTGAGGTGTAAGATTTCTGAGGAGATCTGAGGTAGGACATGTAATAAGTCTAAGGTAGAAAACTGTGAGGGTTTCTGAGTTGTAGGAGTTAGAGCTCTCTGAGTGTAGGGCACACGTGCTTGAGGTAGGGCTTCTTGATAAGGCTATGGCTAGATCTCGAAGAGATCAGAGTTGTATGATCAAGAAGCTAAGTTATTGGAGGAGATTACATAGTTTACCTCATTGCTAGATAGGTATAGAGTAAAAGTGGATGTACCCAAACCTTGGGGAACCACTATAAATCCTTGTGTGTGGTTGAAAGTCTTTAGTTTCAAGAGTAGCTAAACAATTTGAGGGGGGTGAATAGATTTTTTGTTTCTTTTTAGACAATCATCTTACTTTGGCATGTTGTGACTTAGTGTTATGTTATCTTTCAATAATACATAATCAATAAACAAGTATTTATAGTGGTTCCACAAGGTTTGGGTACATCCACTGTCCCTCCCACCTTTCTAACAGTGTGTTAGACAAGGACAACTTCTCCAATCTCGGCTCTAAGAGCTTACAACTCAGATCCCTCTGGATCTCTCAAACTCCTCCAAGTCCTACCTCAGGCCCAAGGCCCTATAACTTAGAGCAAATGATGCTCCTACAGCTCAATGATCCACAGATCACCAACCTCAGACTTTAAACAAAGTCCTACCACTCGGGATAAAACAATAGCCCTACACTCAGATATACTGGAGTATCCTACACTCAGAGAATGAACTCACATACACCTCAGGCATACGGACCCTACCTCAGATCCACAGAAGGATATTATACTCAGCCTTTATAGATCATGCTTATAACTCAGATCATCTAAGATCCTACAGAAGTAATGTTGTTTGTTGTTGATGATTTGACTATAAATAAATGATCTATGAGTCTGCCCCTTCCTAAACTGAGAAGACTCTGTCTTATACTCTTCATAGCACCAAGAATTGATCTTCAAGAATATTCTACTTTTGTTGTGAATCAACTCAGAAAGTAATCTTCCTGAACTAGCTGTTTAAGATGAGACTATCAACAACTACCCAGTTTAACTTCAGAACAACAGTGAGAGTGTTTTTCTTCAAGCTCTGTAACTTGGTCGAGAAGAGGAAGATGAAGCTCAAAAACCCTTTTTCCAAAAGTTAATTTCCTTTTCCTCTGAACTCATAATTTGTATTTTGTCTTCAAACGGCTCTCTGAGCAGTATGGACCACTGAGTTTGGTGGCTGCAACTTTTCCTTTTTGTATCACAGCTGTACTAAAAGCAAGCATTGTCTTTTTTCCTTTAACATGGCGATCCCCTGATATTTTAATTTCTGCTGACGTCAGCATGACTCAGCTCCTGTGAACTTAGCCAAAATTACAGTAGTTATACTTGGGTGTTGAGTGAAGCCTTATCACTCAATACATTTATACTTAGTTGAATTCTGACTGGTGGCATTGAGTGTGTTGAGTGAGCTTTCCTTACTCAATGCATATAGACTTTTATAGTCTAATAGCTTAGGCATCGAGTGAACTTCCATCACTCGATGCATCTTGACTTAGTTGATATCCTTTACTTGAAAGCGTTGAGTGAGGCTTTTTAAATCAACACTTTTTGACTATTTTTGTTTTCTTGATGAGGCGTTGAGTGGCCTGTCTGCACTCAACTCTTCTGTACTTAGTAGGATAATCTGTTAAGGAGGCGTTGAGTGAAGGTCCTTCACTCTGCGCTTATGGAATTTAGACAGATTTCATTGATAGCAACCCTGCGACTTTGACTGCATGGTGTCCTATTGACGCTTTTTCTTCTTGGCGTTAAGTGAAATGCCATCACTCAACACTTCTTGACTTAGTTAATTTCTGCCTTGGCAATACAGAGGCTTTGACTACCTGAACATCAGTCGACACTTTTAGCCTATTGGCATTGAGTGAACTTCCTTCACTATATGTAACTGGACTTAACCAAATTTCTGCTTTCCTAGCATCCTATCATGAGTCCATATGACTTTGTGACTTTGACAACATATAAAATAAGTTCAATAGAGAACAACCTACATACATTGAACTAAGGGCATGCATCAAATACATTCATGTATATACCATTGACTTGTGGGCCTCCTTCAATTCTAGAACATTGTGATCAATGAACCCAACAATCTCCACTAATTTGAAGAAGTCAGAACCTTAGTCAATGATATACACTTAACATAGTTAAGCAGATAAAAATTATAGAATATGAAATCAATAAGATGTAAATGAAATCCATAAGATCTAAAAACACCAAAGTAAGATTTTCATTTAAGGAAATATTCAAAAATAGATTGTGTGCTTAATACAAAATATTCATATTCCTATAGCCCCTTAAGGAAAGAGAGAAACATCTCACATTTTAGGTTCATTAAACACAATCCCCCTACTGGATTTCTTGGCAGTCTGGTCTTTGTCTTTGTTGTTCTTTTCTTTTTCCCTCTATCTTTCAAAGTAATTGTAGGGCTTGGGGAAGTATTTGTTGGGATCCACAGCATATAGTGGCAGTGCCCCTTACTTTTTGTCCCTTCTAAACTTTCTTCTCAGCTCCTCATTCCTCTCAAGCTTGGCCCAATCTAGGGAGCTGTAGAGCTTTCCCCTGTCCATTTTCTTGGATTTTACTTGATCCTAAGCAGATAATATTATAGTACTTGACCGAGGACTTCATTGCTCAAAATCTGGCCTGGTCTCTATTTCTTCTCTGTATCTCTTCTTGCTAAGCCTTACTTCTTCCTCTTCTTATGCAATTGAATTGCCTTTGGCCCTAACAATCTGATCAATAGTGGGGCTGAATGTAGGAATTATATCAGCAGATGGAGGTTCAACCCACTAAGCACCACTCTATTTAACATATTGTCCACTGCTCTGATCAGCACCATATTAAGCACTATACAAATCTTCAAGAATAGGTGCACAGTTGATATTTTCAAATGAGAGTGGCTCAATACCCATTGAGCCTCTAATTATATTTGTAATTAACAGTTCATTTTCAGTATTAGCCTTTCTCATTTCTTTCTCCCCCCTATCTGACTACTTCACCTATAGTTATAGTCAGGGAGTTCTTCGCTACAGAGAGTCGTTCAACAAGAAAGTGACTCCCTTAGTGACATGATTTTTAACTTCCAGCATATGGTCATCAAAAATTTGAGTACATGTATCCATTCTTACTTCAATTGTATTCATATATGTTTGCATCAGATTCTTCTGTACTTTTTGAATCACTTCCATATTGCTTGTTGTTCTATTCTGATTTTCCAGGATATCATTCTTAGTTTGTCTTATTTCAGCTAACTTACTTTCAGTAAAGGTTACAGCTGGAGCAACCCTATGGGAGAATGCAACTGTGTTAGCTTTGAGTAAGTTGACTTCAAAACTGATTGACTTTATCTCAGTGGACAGATCTTGTCTCACTCCCTTGATGGAGTCATCAATGTAATGTTCAAGTTATCGTCTCTGATCATCAAGTAAACCTTTTAGTTTGGCTAGGAAGGAGGATGACATTTGATCATCTGGATGAGATATCCCTTCATCATAGTAATTTTGCTGTACTGGCCTTGCAACTTCTCTAACCTCAGAATAAGCCATCATATACTTTGAGGAGTGTGCAACAGCAGGTGAATCAGCAAAAACATTTTCCATATTAGAATCAGAGGAGTCAATATTATACACTGTATGATGAGTAGGGAGTTCAAAGTGAATCTCCCCCTCAAACTCAGCCTTGTCCATCTGGATATCTTGGTCTTCTGTATTCTCCATGGGGATTTGTTGTTCTGAGGTGGCTGTGACTGAAGCATCTTCTAACATCCTCTCAAGTACTTGCACCCCCTCAACATGAGGACAAAATAGAAGAACTTCAGGACCCACTGAAGTTTGAGCAATCTTCTTCTTAAGATTTTCAATGAATGAATCTAGCTATTCTTGGACTGATTGGACATTCTCCCCCTTAGTTAGAGCAAGGATTTGGGAAGTATCCCCCTCAACTTCTGTACAGATGTTTTATGTAACACCTCCATCCATCACATGAAATATAACAGAGGGTCCGGCCGGGGCCCCACGCCATATTCCACAGACAATCAATGACGTTACGCATGAATATCAAAATTAGTACACGCATCCTAACTCACATCATTCTAGCGGAAGCTTTAGGTGTTAATACTGAACTCATCAACCATGAATGTCAACTATATATAAATAACCAAATTTATATATATCACAGGAATGTATACAGAAATACACAAATGTGTTTGGCCTTAAGGACTTACAGTTACACTTAACAGGTGTGGATTACATACATCGGCACGCAGGCTATCCACACATGAAAACAGTAAGACTTTTCCACTTGGCATTCAAGGGCTAGCATAGTAACAAGGGCTTCAACCCACTATTTCCTGCTCGGTCCAGCACCTGCACATGAACATTCCACCAAAAGGGCGGTAAATAAGGCAATAGTCAGCATTCAGCTGACCAATTATAACGACCCTACCCCTTACCTGAGGCAGTTGTTTAATCCCTGCAAGCAATGTGAGCTCTATAGATATATCACAAGAAAGTGCATGTCCACACATTTCAATATATCACAAATGTTGGACGCACAACCCGATGCTCCGTGCACTCAGGGCACATTATCGGTGTACAAGATTTCCCTGGGTCCCACAACCATTTTAAAGGTCCCAGACCCAATGGTCAACTTTGAGCATTCATGCTCCACGGCCCACGACCAGAGACTTTAGTCTTGATGGCGTATAACCTAAGAATCTCATTATATGATCCTAACGAATGCCAATAACTTAGGCACACAAGTTAAACAACCATAACGCGGATACAGTTCAGCCCTTGCCCATTGCTCAAATTGCCAGCTCAATGTCTAGACTGATGCGGGTCGTCTTCCCCTTGCCCGTTCGGCTCAATGGCCTTCCAGAGATCATAGATCACATAGCCACACTATCCCTGAGTGTAATGACCCGGGTTTAGGCCCAACAAGCCGCCCCACGGCATTTACCGTCCCACCATATAGCCCAAGGAGAGCCTAAGGCACCACCGGTGGTACAACCGGAATATACAAGGCATGCAGGCCGTACACCCAAAAGAATCTCGCACCTGTTTATCGGCCGCGCGCATTTTTGCTACGGGGTTTTGAACCCCCCAACCTTGATAAGGAGCCTTTAATACCACTCCTCATCGCCAACTGAGCTGTATATGAATATGAATATGTAGCTCAGTTGGTGATGAGGAGTTGTATTAAAGGCTCCTTATCAAGGTTGCGAGTTCAAAACCCCATGGCAACAATGTGCGTCGGCCGATAAATAGGCGCGAGATGCTTTGGGGTGTACGCCTGCAGGCCTTGTATATTCCGGTTGTACCACCGGTGGCGCCTTAGGCTCTCCTTAGACAATGTGGTGGGCCGGGCGACGTCCTGGGGCGGCCTGTTGGGCCAAAACCTGGGTCGTTACAAAAAAAGTGCACTTTTTTGTAACGACCCAGGTTTTTGAGAATGCCTGGTTTCGAACCCAACACCTCCTTAACAAGGCACCGTCGTGAGGTAGGTTGTTGGTTATAGTTTTGTTTTTACTTAGTTCAGACATACTCCTGTGTTTCTATGGGTTCGTGTTAGGTTGTTGACGCCAACATCCTTTTCGTGATTTTGGATACTTTGCTAGCTGCTAGTTGACTTTCTCGCTTGTTTTGTATAGCTTACTGGCTCTCTGGAAAGTTTTATGTTATGGTTGCATGTTAGGTATTTTATGTATAAAATTAAAAGGATTTATACCATAATTATATAGTATCTTTAAAAATTAATAACACTTTATTTTAAAGGTTTATAAAAGTTCTTTCGTACCTATACCAAACCTAGAGGTCTGCATAACATATGTTATCAATGGTTGTCATGATCATATAAGACAATGAGTAAATAAAACGAAATAATTTCGGCTGCATATTTTTATTTACACCGATAGAGTGGACGAGTCGAAACATGGAACCGAGGGACAGGGTCTTTAAAATTTAATTTAAATCATGTTTTCAACTATTACTCATGGATTTTCATGAAAAGTATTAAGGGTAGGTTTTTGCCTAAGCACCTGCAGTTATCCCCTGCATAGCATGGCATCACGATGCGTTTTTTCCCTTACTCTGACGTATTATTTAATACAGAGAAAATACGGGTTATGACACCGAGAGACTGGGCTCACAATAAGTTTTCTGGGATCTATCGCCAGCGTAAACCACTGTCATTGGGCGTTAGTGATATATTTCAACTTATGTCCCCAACCCCAATCATAACTGGACCAACGATCCAGAAAACCCTGCAGTAACCTGCAGTACTATAAAACTGGTCCTTTCCACAACAAATAGCTCTATGGGAGTTATCACTATCGGTGACACCCACTGTCGCCCGACGACATCAACAGTTTCACCAATACTGTGATTGCACCAGGGTATTTTACTAGAGCTCCTCTCTAGTACTTCCTGTTACTCCAATTCGCAGGCATAACCCACAGACTCTGTAAAATACTCGTTTATACGTGGAGTCTTCTCCGGTTCGCAAAATAAAGCATCATCAATCCAGACCAACCTGTCCGGATGGGTTTCACACAGCATGCCTATTCCGTACTACACATTTCTGAATCTATATGCAAATGTAATTGGGGATAACGTGTATTGACCCACCAGAATTCTCTTAACAATTCCACCTTTTGGTGGAGGATTCCATGCACATGCAAAATTAGGACTTCACTTGTCCAAGCAGGAGGTCGTTACCCATGTAGTTCTCTTTATAGCCATGGCAAAGTTGTTCTTTACGGATGGAAATGAACACCTCACTTTCCTCTTCGCGTATCTAACCTCAGATCCTGCTTTCGACCACAAGGTCCCTTTCAGCAAGCTATACAAGCTTCAGCTCTAGCCCTTCTTCTCCCTTAGCTTTCTCTTTTCTAAGGAGTCAAATGTATTGAAGAGAGAGAGGAAGAGAAGAATAGAATGACTTCTCATTCCACACACCTCTGCATATCATACCTTGGCTTAAACTAAGCCACAGGATTAATCCATCCAAACGAAGCAAAGGCCAAGATTTGAGTTGACTGGTCAACTTTGGCGTTATTGCCTGGCGACATCAGCTGTCGCCACCTTGCGACATCGACTTAACCGCTTCACCGCTCTAACCCAGGTCAACCACCGCTTATCGGCTGCTTAACATCCAATTTTACACATGTCTCATGCTACGTGGCACTATCGCTTGACGACATCCACTGTCGCCACTCAGCGATATCATTCGACGATTCGTCGAGTGTGTCGAGTATGTTGAGTGTCAACTCAACTCATTATCACTATATCCACCCGACGATACCCACTGTCGCCCGGTGACAGTGACAAAAAGTTCTACTATCAATTTTGGGGTGTTACAACCCTCCCCTATATACAGAAATTTCTTCCCGAAATTTACACACAGCTATAAGAAAGACAGCAACTTAAATGTCACAATAGCTTTTTATTCATAATAACATTGTTACGATAACGTTACAAAAACAACTCGGGATATTCAATATGCATGGTTTTCTCACGCTCCCATGCCAGCTCCTCACGACCACAGTTGTCCCATCGATCCTTGACCATCCCGATTATCTGATTCCGTAGCTACTTGATCGCTGTATCCTCGATCCGAATGGTCCTAATTTCGTAGTTAGCCCACTATTGACCGGTACTCGATCATCCTCAATCACTTGAGATGGCTCTTTCACACCTTTGCACAACACCGATATGTGAAACACATCGTGAAAGCCACTTAGCTCTGTTGATAGAGCTAATCTATATGCGGCTTATCCAACTCGTTCCACCACTTCAAATGGGCCAAAATACCTAGGACTCATCTTTTCCAAGCGCCGAATCCTGGATACGCGCTTGAATGGCTTGATCTTTAAGTATACCCAATCGCCCACCACAAACACCACATTTCGGTGTTTGGCATTGTAGTATTTCGCCTGCCTATCTTGGGCTATCAATAACCTCTATCGAATAGTACGTATGGTAAAATTTGCATCTTAGACCTCTTTACGTTTATAGAGCTTTTACTCGCCTATTCTTGCTCAAGCTTATGGTGTACGACACTTCCTACCAATAAATTTTCAAAGGGCTCCATTTGATTACTAGCTTGATAGTTATTATTGTAGGCGAACTCAAACATATAGAGGTGATCTTCCCACATTTTCCCAAAATCAAGGGCGCACATACGGAGCATATCCTCAATTTTTTATTTGTCCTCTCAGTCTGGCCATTCGTTTTGGGATGAAAGGCCATACTGAACTTTAGTTTAGTCCCCAACAACTAATGGATTAACCTCCAATCATTTGAAGTAAAATGACCATCTTGATCACTTACGATGCTACGGGGCACACCGTGCAATAGTACAATATTATACACATACAGTTTAGTTCGTTTCTCAACTGAATAATCCTTCCTGTTCGTTATGAAGTGTGATACTTTTGATAGCCGGTCAACGATCACCCACACAACATCATTTCCTCTCTGTGATCTCGGCAGCCCATGCACGTAATCCATAGAAATTTCATCGAACTTCCATTCCAGAATAGGCAGCGACTTCAGGAAACCTCAAGGTTTTTGGCATTAAGCTTTCACCAAAGCATAAGTTTGACATTTTGCCATGTAATGGGCTATGTCTTTATTCAAACCTGGCCACCAAAAGATTATCTTCATGTCCTTGTATATTTTCGTGCTCCCTGGGTGAATCGAGTACCTTGTAAAATATGCTTCATACATCAATTCCTCACGAAGTTTTCCCACGAAAGGGATGCACAAACGACCATCTTTTCACAAAAGGTCGTCATCCAAGGAGAACTGGGAATTTGACACTTACGCTGCATAGCGATTTAGACTCTCATCGAGTTCTGTTGCTTGCAGAACCCTGTTCTCAAGATCATACTGTACCTCTGTCTAGTTCAAGCATGCATTTACAATGAAATTCTTGTCAACACAAGAAATATCTAAAGCTTCCAGCTCATGGATCATAAGCTCATCATGCGTGTGCAACCAATTTGCCCTTGCTGGAGTACTATGAATCAAAGCATCAGCAATGATGTTTCCCTTCCAGAGAGTATAATGAATTTCAAAGGTGTAGTCCATGAGGAACTCCATCCACCTCCGTTGTCACATATTGAGATCTTTCTGATCCAAAAGATATTTCAGGCTCTTATGTTTCGTGAATATATCAAACTTCACGCCATATAATTAGGGACTCTATAGTTTAAGTTCAAAAATCACCGCCGCTAACTCCAAGTCATCGACGAGATAGTTTTGCTCTTGCACTTTCAACTGGCGTGAGCCATAAGATATCACATTTCCAAACTGAAGAAGTACGCAGCCTAAGCTACTCCCTGATACATCACTATACACTTCAAAGCTGTCCGCTCAATATGGCGAACACAGAATGGGTGTCGAGGTCAAACAACTCTTTTGCTCTTCAAAAGCTCATGCGCACTTTGGCGTCTAGATAAACTTCTACTCTTTCCATTTCAGTGTGGTGAGAGGTAAGGCTATCTGCGAAAAGTTCTCTACAAAGCGCATGTAGTAGCCCGCCAGTCCAAGGAAACTCCTGACTTTGGCTATAGAAGGAAACACTGGCCACTCTCGTATCACAACTATCATTGTAGGATCCACCGCAATTACCTCCCCACAAACCACATTACCAAGAAAGGCCACTGATGATAGCCAGAACTCGCACTTTGAGAACTTGGCATAGAGCTTATTTCTCCTCAGGGTATGGAACACCAACCGTAAATGGTTTGCATGGTCTTCTTCAGATTGAGAGTACACTAATATGTCGTCAATAAAGATGACCACAAAGAAATCTAAGTACTATAGGAACATTCGGTGCATTAGATCCATAAATACCGGTTGCGCATTAGATAGCCCAAATCGAATCACAGTGAACTCGTAATGACCGTAGCGTGTTCAAAATGACGTCTTCAGAATGTCACATTCCCGAATCCTCAACTGGTAGTAGCCAGACTTCAAATCCAGCTTTGACTACACCGTTGATCCTACCAGTTGGTCAAATAAGTCATTTATCCGTGGAATCATATACTTATTCTTCTCCGTTAACTTGTTCAATTATCGATAGCCGATGCATGATGCGCGTAAAATACGGCAAGCGTACCGGTCGCTCAAGGAATAAAGTTGGGAATGAATCCCCGGATGTCGGTCTCTTGAGGAATGCAATTGGCGTCGAACGATCTAGACTCTAAAACTATCGTTATGAGAGTTAATTTAAATAAACAGAAAAGAAAGGTGCTTTTGTTGGTGGTCTTACGACCGATTACACTAATGTAAACTATGCGGGTCGCAATCACCGCTTCTCAAGGCGAGATGGATATAGCGGCCGCGATGCCGTACTTCGATTGGCGAGTGGACGGAAATCTAGCGAGTGAGGTGTTTAGTGCGGAGCAAGCTTAAGTGAACGAACATGTGGAGTGGAGCGAGATGAAGCGAGGCGCATCAAAGAATAAATCTCAAGAGCAAGATGAAATACAACTGGTAACAATAATGCTAGAAGTTGATGTCCATTTCAAGCACAAACATTTCATACAACAAGAAAAAGAGAGAAAATGCACAACCATGAGATTGAAGATCCACCGCGGTTGTTGGCCGGAGGTGCGGGTTGTCAATCCGCTTCCAAGCGCAGTCCGAGGAGGGCTTCCGGTACCACCGAGCTGTCACCTCGAGGGCCTGTAACTCCATTCTCTAGGGGTGCTTCGTCTTCTTCCTTGGTGGAAAGCTCGAAGAAGAATGCTTCAATGGCCGGGAGGATCGCCGGAGGAGGCGAAATGCTTCGGAATCACCGGAGAAGGTCCTCCCGTTGGTATGGATGAAGGTGGAGGTGAATGGGACTTGCTGGAGGGTGAAACGGCGGACTGGCGAAGGTTCCGTAATGATCGTCCGCGCCCTAATTCGCAGAACAGCGTATTTATAGCTTGCAGAATAAATAGCGCGCACGACCACTGGCGCACGACCAGTGATCGTGCGCGACCAAGGTCAGCGCCCGTGCGTGAGCAACCTGCAAAACTGCATCAGAAAATCAGTAGTCGCGCACGATCAGCAGCGCACGATCAGTGATCGTGCGAGGCAAGGCTGATGATCGTGCGGAAATAGCCAGACAGACTTTGCAAAATGGGTATGACTGCGCACGATCGGCGGCGCACGAGCAGTGGTCGTGCGCGGTATGGCAAGTGATCGTGCGGAAGGTTCAAGACAGAGTTTCAGAAATGAGACCGGGCTGCGCACGATCACTGATCGTGCGCAAGGAGGTCGATGGTCGTGCGTGGGTAAAAACGCACGACCACTGACTCCTTTGCCAAAAATAGTGAAACGCCTATCCCGAATGCCCTCACGATCCCCAAACCTGCAGGAAAACTGCACGGGGCATCGATCGCGGCAGCCACAGCAAACAGTGATAAACATAGCCAGAAAGTAAATGCACACAAGCACAGAAAATGGGCAACAAAGGTGCACAGGGCGTGGAAAACCGTAGCGAAACAAAAGGAGTGCAAATGACGCTAAACGGTGTGCAAAGACAAGGAAATAAGCCCAGATGAGTCCGAAAATAGGTATATAAAGAGGACTCATCACACCCCCAGACTTAACCGTTTGCGCGTCCCGAGCAAACAGAACCTAAGCAGACGGAGAAAAATGAACTAGCTAAAAAGAGAAATTGCCAAACGGAGTACCATGCGAAGTCGCATGCTCACGTGCATAAAAATAAAGTAGAGGGAATTCTTAAGTATACAAAATATTTTATATTTTTCACAATGCGTAACAAAAATTTATTATTACTCAAAAGTGGAATCACGGTGAATCAGCAGGTCCTACGCAGGGAGAAAGTAGACAGGCCACTAAGGTGAGGATTGCCGAAGACCGGGGCTCAAGATTACCCCCAAAGGAATCCACCAATGTCGGAAACCATAAGCTTGCCCGATCGCACTCTCTCCACGGCACTAGTCAACTCAAGCGCAAGTCCGTAGGACTCCGGGTAATAATGGGGCTTGGGTTACGGTGAGGAAAACAACGATAAACATGATGGGTATGCACCTAACCCAAATGAGCAAACGTACAAAACTAGTACCCGCTGCCCACAAAATAAACACGGGTGCACCACACCCCCAGACTTAACTTTTACTAAATGGGCGTGTGCACCGCCTACTCGAAATCCAAATCATCTCAAATAAAGGTTTTCAATCAAACTTTTTCTTTTCACTTTTCATTTTCACTTTTTCTCTTTTTCAAATATTTTTCTTTTCACAAAACACAATTTTCAGCAAATAAAGCTTGGGGGCACTTCCACATTTTCACGAATAAAAATACCACATCACAACCCCACATGAAAATATAAAACATTAAGCTCAACTTGGGTGTGCGACTAGGATCGGCTATGGGGCTTTGGTGAAATAATGGTGGAGCTGAATCAAAAGGAAGGGTAGGCACAAAGGGGCTAGCAAGGGCGATGTTAGGAATGGGTACAAAGCTCAACCGGGCCAAGAGGTGGCCTACATCGCTCTCACGCTAGACTAACCGTGTACCAATGCTTCAAGAATAGCTTGGGGCAAGTTCTTAGCAACCGAGAAGGATAATCCTTCCTCCCGACTCATGCAATACGAGTCTAGTGGCGGCTACACACATTCCTACGTTACCGTTTGATTCACACCGGATTCACAAACTTTTGAGTAGAATAAGAAATATGTACGCAAATAGAAAAATATAAAACTATAAGCATACAGAAAAATTAAATCTACACAAATTTCTATACAAAACGAGAGCAGTTGACTAGAAACACAGCAAGGCCAACATTTTACTCTGTCGCGCAATCCTGAACTAGCACAGAAATTTTCCAAATCTAACAAAGATACAAGCTCAACTCGTGGCACGCTAACAGCTAAGCTCGCGCTCAAGTGGGTGCAGTGGTGTGCAACAGGAATCTAACATAATAAAGCGAAAAAGGAAAACTACTGGCATGCGAAATTAAATGTGCTCGTGGAGTGCACAAGCGGCTCTTCCCCCCAGACTTGAATGAAAACATAAGCAAGAAAAATAAACATTCAACCAGAAAATGAAATCTGAAGCGAGAGAGAGTACCAATGCTCCAAAGAGGGGAGCATGCCAGAAGATAGCATGATGATTCGCGGGCAGTGCTGCATCGCACAAAAGATAAGCTGAACCTGCGAATTAGGCCGAACAATAGGAAATACAAAAAGATAGAAAGCATAAAATAAAATCAAACAAAAACAAGGGGACCAAAAGGTCCAAGCTTGGGTTGTCTCCCGAATAGCCCTTTTGTTTACCGTCCTTAAGGTGGACCAAATACCTGTATTAGCAGTTGTATATAATGTTTATGCATCAAAATAAAATAAAATAAAGCTCAAAATGTTCCAAAGCAGCAAGGAAAGTAAGCAGGAAACACGAGGCAGAGCAGCAATCAGCTATATGCCGATTTGTGGTAAGTCTTCTCGGTGGAGAGCGAAGGAGAGGCAGAACCTAGCATAGGATCATGAGGAGGGGATTTCCCCTTGCTCACATGGTGCGCAAACGCTTGGAAGGAAGAATAACGCTTATCACGCAAGCGTTTCGCCACCTTCAGTTTCTCCACCGATGGAGACCTCCAAGGGGTGGATTTCACAGTTTTCCCAAATTTTACATTCGATGGCATCATTTCCGGCACCGTGATGGCGATCGGATCAGCCCAAGCGACAGAACGCTTAATAGAGTCATGAATATTATTACACGAATAACAGTCTAGGGATTTCTCCCGTATGTAACTAGAAGTGTCATGCTCCACAACAGCACCGGTAGGAAGTGGCACGTTCACCGTGTCTTTGGGGCGCTCAAACATCTTCGCGGGCGCTGAATTATCCTTCTCATCGGTCATCTCGGTCAATCCTCCCTTGGTTTTCTCATCCACAAGGGTTGCCTTCAAAGCTGGGACTCCGAAATCTTCCTGGGGATCTGCACTACGTAGTGAAACGTCATTTCGAACAAGAGAGGAGTGTACGGAAGTATCATCGAGGGTGCAAGCATCAGCCGGCCAGGTGATGCGTCCTTGGGAGAAATCCAGGGATGCGCCACTGGCCGTCAGAAATGGGACACCAAGTATAGGAATGGAGTCATTTTCTTCCGGTCCCATGACCTGAAAAGCAGTGGTAAAATGTTTGCCATTAACCTCGATATCAACTTCCCTCACACCACCATCTGTATCTACCACATTACCATTAGCTAGAATAAGTGATTTCCGGTCTGCGGTGTCTATTTGCAGTTGCATCTTCGCGACATCCTGCAGAGTGAGGATGTTGCTGGATGCCCCGGAATCACATAAAGCAGTAGTTTCAACGTTGTTAATCAAGCAGCTAATCACGAGTTCGTTGGTATTCCCCAGCCTTCCCTCCCCAAGGCTTTTCCCTTGTTCATGGGGATTTTTTTCAGTGTTGCTAGGGAGGGTACCAAGCGTGCGCTCGGAGACCATTTGAGCCAATTGGCCCAACTGTGCCTCGAGCTTACGCATTGACGCGGCTTGATTTGTCATGTTTGTTTGGGAAACTTCAACAAATTTTTCAAACATTTGAGCCAAAGAATTGGTTTTTTCGGCGGGGGGGCCTTGAGGATAATTCGGGTGGGGTGGCCGCGGCTGGCTCCCGGAGGCGGAGGCATCATATTGATGCTGCCCCGGTTGCCATCGTTGGCCCGGTGCGTTTTGATTCCACGAGAAATTCGGGTGATTTCTCGCACCCGGATTATAAGCATTTCCATATGGCGCGCCCCTGTTTTGATTTGCGATAAAATTCACGGTTTCATTGGAGAAGGCGGGGTCATACATTACCTCCGCTCCAGGGCACTCAAAGCTGTGATGATCGGTACTTCCGCAACCTTGACACGAGATGGCCAACACCGGAGCAGCAGCAGCGGGCCTTGATGCTTCCACAGCAAAGATGCCACTTGTCCCACGGGGGGTATTCCTTCCCGCGGTCCAAAAGGCGCTGTGCGTGGCGGTGTCCTGCAGAACTCTCAAAGCATCCTCAGGAGCAAGGTTCATAATTGTTCCACCAGAGGCGGCGTCAATCATGGCGCGGTGTTGAGGTTCGATGGAGAAGTAGAAGCATTCCACAAGATTCCACGTTTGGAATCCGTGATTGGGGCACTTCCGCAGCAACTCATTGAAGCGCTCCCAGACTTCCGCCAAACTTTCTTGGTCGTTTTGCCGGAAATTAGCGATGGCGCGTCTCAAACTCACAATACGGTCAACCGGATGGAATTTGGCTAGAAACTTTGTGGTAAGAGCCTCCCAGGTTGTGGCTGTCCCAGGAGGTAGGGAATGAAGCCATGACTTGGCCTTGTCACGTAGAGAGAAGGGGAAGAGACGGAGCTTGACCGTATCGTCAGGAATCCCAGCATAACGGAAAGTGGCACAGATTTCTGAGAAGTCTGCCAAGTGTAGATGGGCATCCTCAGTAGCCAGTCCAGAAAACTGTGCGTTGTTCCGGATGATGTTAAGAATTGCCGGTTTGATCTCGAACTGTTGGTTTGCGATCGCCGGTCCAAACCCAGGGTAAATGCTCCCAACAGTGGGGGTAGTGTAATCTCTCATGGTTCGGACATGCGGCGGTTGCACCTCATTCTCATCCCCGTTACGGTTATCAGGGAGGTTCCCTCCAACACGAACTTCGTTGTCATGGTTCAACTGGTCTCCCATTGTGATTGGATCTATTGCAGCGGCACGCCTTTGCGCACGAAGAGTTCGCTCGATTTCGGGATCGTAAGCAACGAGATCTCTTGCAGCACGTCCCTGCATCCACTGAAGCAACAAAACAAAGAAACGAAAATAAAAAAAAAACACTAACTCTTATACCAATACTTTCAGAAATCATGATCGTTCAACAGTTGCATTCCCCGGCAACGGCGCCAAAAACTTGATGCGCGTAAAATACGGCAAGCGTACCGGTCGCTCAAGGAATAAAGTTGGGAATGAATCCCCGGATGTCGGTCTCTTGAGGAATGCAATTGGCGTCGAACGATCTAGACTCTAAAACTATCGTTATGAGAGTTAATTTAAATAAACAGAAAAGAAAGGTGCTTTTGTTGGTGGTCTTACGACCGATTACACTAATGTAAACTATGCGGGTCGCAATCACCGCTTCTCAAGGCGAGATGGATGTAGCGGCCGCGATGCCGTACTTCGATTGGCGAGTGGACGGAAATCTAGCGAGTGAGGTGTTTAGTGCGGAGCAAGCTTAAGTGAACGAACATGTGGAGTGGAGCGAGATGAAGCGAGGCGCATCAAAGAATAAATCTCAAGAGCAAGATGAAATACAACTGGTAACAATAATGCTAGAAGTTGATGTCCATTTCAAGCACAAACATTTCATACAACAAGAAAAAGAGAGAAAATGCACAACCATGAGATTGAAGATCCACCGCGGTTGTTGGCCGGAGGTGCGGGTTGTCATTCCGCTTCCAAGCGCAGTCCGAGGAGGGCTTCCGGTACCACCGAGCTGTCACCTCGAGGGCCTATAACTCCGTTCTCTAGGGGTGCTTCGTCTTCTTCCTTGGTGGAAAGCTCGGAGAAGAATGCTTCAATGGCCGGGAGGATCGCCGGAGGAGGCGAAATGCTTCGGAATCACCGGAGAAGGTCCTCCCGTTGGTATGGATGAAGGTGGAGGTGAATGGGACTTGCTGGAGGGTGAAACGGCGGACTGGCGAAGGTTCCGTAATGATCGTCCGCGCCCTAATTCGCGGAACAGCGTATTTATAGCTTGCAGAATAAATAGCGCGCACGACCACTGGCGCACGACCAGTGATCGTGCGCGACCAAGGTCAGCGCCCGTGCGTGAGCAACCTGCAAAACTGCATCAGAAAATCAGTAGTCGCGCACGATCAGCAGCGCACGATCAGTGATCGTGCGAGGCAAGGCTGATGATCGTGCGGAAATAGCCAGACAGACTTTGCAAAATGGGTATGACTGCGCACGATCGGCGGCGCACGAGCAGTGGTCGTGCGCGGTATGGCAAGTGATCGTGCGGAAGGTTCAAGACAGAGTTTCAGAAATGAGACCGGGCTGCGCACGATCACTGATCGTGCGCAAGGAGGTCGATGGTCGTGCGTGGGTAAAAACGCACGACCACTGACTCCTTTGCCAAAAATAGTGAAATGCCTATCCCGAATGCCCTCACGATCCCCAAACCTGCAGGAAAACTGCACGGGGCATCGATCGCGGCAGCCACAGCAAACAGTGATAAACATAGCCAGAAAGTAAATGCACACAAGCACAGAAAATGGGCAACAAAGGTGCACAGGGCGTGGAAAACCGTAGCGAAACAAAAGGAGTGCAAATGACGCTAAACGGTGTGCAAAGACAAGGAAATAAGCCCAGATGAGTCCGAAAATAGGTATATAAAGAGGACTCATCAATGCACAGCTGCAAGCTTCCGTCCTTCTTCTTATCAAAGTGGATCGGTGCGCTCCAAGGTGACATACTTGGGTGTATATATCCTTGCTCTAGCAGCTCTTGCAATTGAACCTTAATTTCCACCATCTCCATCAGCACAATACAGTATGATGAGTGGTCCACAAGTTTCGCACATGGCACCAACTCAATAGAAAAGTCAATCTCCCGCTGGGGAGGTAACCCAGGAAGGTCCTTCAGAAACAAATCTACATACTTCGATACAATTGGAACATCACTCAAACTGTTCTTCGGCTCAACAACCTTTAAAAGTATGAAGAACAACTCTGTGCCCTTCCAAACAGCCTTGACTACTTGGAGAGCAGATATCAATATCTTGCTCGATCCTCGCATACCCATGAATTTAGTCTCCAACTCAGTATTCTGACCCAGTGTGACTTCCTTTGAGTTGCAATCAATACATGCACGCTGCTCAAAAAGCTAGTCCATACTAAAGATCACATCGAACTCAGATATCGGCAGCAAAAATGCTTCCAACCCGAAATCCCGACTTCCTATCCGTACCTCCACAAAGCAAGACCTATCCACACGCATCAAGCTTCTGTTAGGTAGCAACACATTCGCACTATCTATCGTTGAACGAGTAAGCACTCCAATCCACAAGACGAAGGCCTTAGATAGGATTGAATGCGAAGAACTTGTATCAAATAGTGCTCTCGTCAGACAGTCCCGAATAAGGACAAATCCTATAATACTGAAGTTAAATACTTGCAAATCACAAGATACACAGTATATAAATCATCAATCTACACTATTCATACTTGTGACCACATCGGCCTATTTGATTCCTCTTATTGTCCATGGTTGTACACCCTTGGTTGGGCTGGAGCATACTGGGATGTAGTGGACTCCACCACTAATTTCCCCTTTTCAGTGTAGGACGCTACTGCCTTCTTATCAACCTTTAGCGTACTAACCTAACATTCACGGGCAAAATGACCTAGCTTGCCACATGTATAACATATACGAGACCCTTGCCCATAAGTTGCTCTTGCCGCAACATTAGAAGGAGCCTATACAGAAGTCTTGGGCTTCTTACCCCATCTCTTGCGGTAACCAGAACTTTTCAGGACGTGGTGCTTTGAACTTCGGCTTTGTCATAGCCAAGTCCCTCTTGTCCATGTACCCTCTCAATATCTTTCTTTAATGCACGAGTCATATCCACCAATGCTTGAAACCCTTGGTTCACCTAACTCGAGAGCAGAAATCTCAGCTCATCCCACAGCCCTTCATAGAACCAATTGGTTGTATGCCCTTCTTCAGCAAAGGTAGACCCCGCATAGCGTCCCAACCTTATAAACTCATGTAAGTAGGTATCGACACTACTTTCACCCTGAGTTAAATGCTGAAACTCATTTTTCATGGCTATGCGCAGTGACGACGGCAGATGCTTCGCCATGAACAGTCTCAAAAACTCCCCTATTGAGTCCTCCATTAGTTGTCTGCCTGCTAAGTGGTGCAGCTCCATTTAATCCAACCAAAGCCGAGCCTCTCCTTTCAACAGGAAAGTGGACAAGGTGACTTTTAGTTCCTCCTCAGTTCATAATGCTGTCTAAATTCTTTTGACTCGGGCAAGCCAGTCCTCTGCCTGCATTGGGGATCCTGCCCCTGCGAACTTAGGAGGACTAAAACTCATGAACTGCTTCAGGTGTCGTTCCGCTGATCGTACATCTACGACAGCCTCCACAAGTTCTGGCCTCACACCAACCTGTTCTAGCACCATTGGAGGTTTTGCTTGCATAATAGGCTGTGCATGTATCATTGCAAACAACGCCTCATCAACTAAACTCACTGTATCTACAGAAGGAGGAGGTATGGGCACCGCAGCTGGTGCCGTACTTTCAATAGAACGTTGGGGCTAAGACTGCCCTGCACCACTTTGAGTCACCTATATGTGTAAAAGACACACTTTAGCGACTTTGTAAAAGCAATAACGATAAATAGGAACGTGCAGGTTCCGCAAACAGGTGAATTTTCATTCCTAAGAGAACATTCTTGAGTTCATTTATGTTATAACGGTTCGCATAATTACACGTGCTCGCCACCCCTCAAAATAATTCGACCACGAATTTGAAGGAGGAAGACCAAGACAAGCTGATACCAAATTATAATACCTCTATCCGTCACATGAAATATAACAGAGTGTCCGGTCGGGGCCCCACGTGATGTAGGCGACGGTGTTCGACGCTATAACGGCAAAGGGGATAGCACGTACGCCTCTCTATTTCCACTACTACGCTAACACAATAATTAAACGCAGCACGCTTATGACAAACGTTATCAATTATTACTAACGTACGGTTGCCACGCCGTTTTAAGATCGAACAAACGACTATAGGTCATCGTTCTCTCAAGCAAAAGGACCAATATTGGGCCCGACCGATCGATGGTTGTACCAAAAGAGATCTACCGAAAGGTTCGGTTTGGAAAAGGTAGAACTCCCCCAACAAAACAAAAGCGAGGCTCGCCAAACCTCTCAGAAAAATTAAACAACTAAAAAGAACAATTTATGCTATCGGAAAGATAAACCACGAGCGCAAAACAATTCCAAGATAACACAATAGCAATCCACCAAATGAAAATCTAGAAATTGAACCACACAAGAAGAAGAGGATATCGTCACCCAACCGGAATGGATGATTCCAGTTCACTTTAAAAGATCGCTCTTCCATGGCTCCTGCCGGAGTTTCGCCGACCGGAGAGAAACTTGTCCGCTTCTTTTGCTTCTCGTCGTAGTTGGAGATCGACAAAGAGAATCCTTTGCCTAGGCTGAATTCTTCATTGAGGGGGCTGAATGTTCTTCTTCTTGTTGGTGGTCTGGTAGGGTAGAGGATGAAAGTGGCCGGGTAGGGTATGAGGGATAGTGGTCGGTTTGGTGGTTTGGAGGAGATGTAGGGTCGGTTAGGAGGAGGTGGTCGGGTTTGGGGTTGTTGGAGGAGGCCGGCGGCTTGGGGAGGAATGGTGGTGGCCGAAACTTGCTATGGGGAGGAGAGGGCTTGGATTTGTAGAGAGGAGGAGGGAAGAGGAAGGAGGCCGAGCAAGAAGAGGGGAGAGGATGGGTGGTCGGTGACCAAGGAGAGGGAGGAGGGAAGGAGTCGAACTCCAAGAGGAAGGAGAGAAGGGGGCGGCCAAGAAGAAAGAGGGAAGAAGAATCTTATCTCAAGATTAGGGTTTCAATATTTTTTTCATTCACTAAGTAAAAAACATCACAAGCGTGGCCTTATATAGGCCCATCACAAAGTTATGGCTATTAGCATCCCAAATGAAAATAAACAAACAACATGATAAATTAAAATGCAACATGATAAAATAGAATGCCGATAAAATAGAATGCCAATAAAAAGAACTAAATATTATTTGGTAGTCTTCATCATGTAGCTCCTCATCATGTAGGATGTCGCCATTGTCGTCACCGCATTATCTTCAACACGTAGGAGAACGCCATCACCATCGCCGTCGTCGTCATTATCTTGAACATTTAGGTGAACGCCATCGCCATCGCCATCGTCATCAACATCTTTAACATGTAGGAAGTTATCGTCTTCATCAATCCTCCCCCGCTTAAAATAACTCATCACCGATGAGTTCGCATGGAGGTGCTGGCGCCGAAGAACATCATCCAAAAAAACCATCGCTGAGTCCGGAATCCAAGGATCACCAGAGACCGGGCGAGCACACCATTGCATCACATAACGCTGAAAACCACCGCTTGGAGAGGAGAGCAAAACACCAAATATAAACCTGTCTAGCAAATATTTTGTCCTGCGGAACTTGGGAAATGAATTAGGCAAATAAAGAGGAAAAATTTCTGCATCAACAGTCAATGTACCTCTGTTGGAGACAAATGGAGAAAACGATCCAAGAACAAGCTCACCCCCTAACCCAAATGAAAAAATAGTGGCACCAAACGTAGAGTTAGATATTTCAAAAGGTGGAAAAACACAATGTGTGAAATTTGAAACATTTAAACAATGGGAATTACCCCATTCAGTGGTTAACTTCAACAGATATGTTGTTTCTCGTAATTGATTAATAATCCGAAAAGTTTTAACTCGCTGAATCGCCAACGTTTCTATAGTGCCCGTAGGCATCTATTCAGGGACAAGACACACCAATAGTAAATTGAAAACATTACAGGGAGACACCCTCTTATGTAAGTTAGCGATATATTGATAAGAAGACATGTGTGTGACTAGTGCTTCCTTACGGTGCTTATGTAAAATGAAAGCGTGAGATGCAAATAATATTGCAGGCAGACTTGACATGTAAAATAGCGGTAACGGAACTACATGAGATGGATCCAAGGGAACTAAATATGGTGGCGACAACAGAAAGTAATAGGGTGGCACTAGCGGAACTACATATGGTGGCACCAACGGAACTAAATATGGTGGCGCCAACGGAAATAACTCTTGTGGAACCAGTGGAACTACATCAGGAGGCACCAACCCAACGAGATCTGGTGGTACCAACAGAATGCGAACAGGTGGCACAAATGGGGCTACATCCGGGGGTACTAGTAGAATGAAATCAGGTGGTACTAACTGAATGCAATCTGGTGGCACAAAAGATGACCACATCATTAACGTACTCTCATAGATTTGGTTAGTTTTAGAAAGTCGAGTGGACACCAAATTAATGAGACATTCATCATGACCAAACACGAAATCTATTATCACACTACGAGGCATGTCCCAAGGAGGGTCCAACATGGATGGTAAAATAGCATGGCTCAAATCAGGCAAAATAAATTCATGTTCGAAAGGATCCGCTGGATGGGTCAACATATCAGGAGGGAGAGTCGGTAATGCTAAAACTAGGAGAGAGTTAAGACCGCATTTAAATTCACGCAACGGAGTTAGCATCAGGGGATGCTCATCCAGGTCCACTTCTATATCGTCTTCCAAAAATATAACTCTCTCGCTATGACATCCTTCCCACTCATAAGTCATGACATCAGAAACAGTACAAATCTCATGAATGAGAGCATCGATAGATTCCGGAGGAGGGGCTAAGTCATACCGAATGTCAAAATACGGATTTATCTCACAGAAAAATCAACTGGCTCGTCATCACCTAACTCGCTATCAGAGAAACATTCGCCATAAGGATACTCCATCAACTCAGGAATGGTTTCAGAAACATCGACGAGGGGAAATGGAGATGATTCATCAGATGTGAGCACTACAATATGTTACGGACTAAAAATAACTAGCTCGAGTCTTAACATATCATCGCCTACATCACGAATGGGTAAGCTCTCAGCATAAGGTAATTCTTCCGACTCAACCAGAATATCAATCGACTTAGACTCATCAAAAGACTCCACAACGGTCAAGGTGGATGGCCCCAAAATGTCATTGAAGGGGAGTGGAGATGATTTCTCAAAGGAGAAATCCTCATCTAGGTCACTAGGGTAACCAATCTCCTCAACATCGCTACAATCGTCAGTGATAATAGTCTCGTCCTCAACGACGGGCACATTCCTAATCACAGTCTCAGACTCAATCATGATGATAGGAACACTCTCACCCTGCGAGCTCATGGCATTCCTAGCAATCACGTCTATAGAACTAGGGACAAGGGTCCTAAGCTTCTCTTTTCCTTCATCGGTAGGTGCACATGTGTTCGAAATAGTCAGATCTTGGCGGAGTAAGGATCTAGCGTGAGACTTATAGTCGCTCCTATAATCAGAAAACTGGGAACGACAGTAGGGTGGATAATACTCGTCCGTTAAAATATTATTCATAATCTGCCAACCGACAAGTGAGTCGATGGAGGGCATCCCTAAACGTCTATCCTCATTGAGCCAGAAGGTATAGGCTCGACTAAATAGTTGAATTCTCGCAACAGGAATCCTGTGGGGATCCACAATGTGATATTGCTCAAAATAACGCTCCATATCTTTCACCCAACATAGAAACACTCGCGGTCCTCCTAGCTCATCATATGTCGGAGCAGGAATCCTAACATGCCTAGAGGTGTGCGGTGGCGGTGCTACTTGACTAGCCTTTAGTTGAGCAACTAAAGCAGTAATCTCATCCATTATTAGGGAATAGAAAGATTTCCCTACGTTCCTATTGGAACCATTATTTTTTCCTCGGGAGACGTTGACGTCATGGGCCATTTCAGAGGGAATCGGAGAGAACACTCAACCGGAACCAGTGCACACGCAAAGTAGAAAATAGTATGTTCCTATTTATTTTCAAAGATAGATTTGTTCCCGCTAATATTTCAAAATAATATATAATTTTATTTGATATTTTTGCTGGCAAAAATATGGAGATTATTAATTAATTTTTTTCGGATTTTTTTTATTGCTGCAAATAAAATTTAGCTGGCTATTGGCAGACCACAATTTTTTTTTTATTATTTTTTGACTCTGAGGCGTGCCTACGAAGTGCGTGACAATGTCCTAAAAATTGGGGGAGGGGTGTCAATTGGGAAATTGATGTGAACCTCCCTCTGATACAAAATTGATGTAGGCCACGGTGTTCGACGCTATAATGGCAAAGGGGATAACACGTACGCCTCTTATTTCCACTACAACGCTCACACAATAATAAAACGAACCACGCTCATGACCAACGTTATCAATTATTACTAACGTACGGTAGCCATGCTGTTTTAAGATCGAATAAATGACTATAGGTCATCGTTCTCTCAAGCAAAAGGACCAATATTGGGCCCGAACGAGCGATGGTTGTACCAAAAGAGATCTACCGAAAGGTTCGGTTCGGAAAAGGTAGAACTCCCCCAAAAAAATGAAAGAGAGGCTCGCCAAACCTCTCGGAAAAATTAGACAACTAGAAAGAATAATTTATGCTATCGGAAAGATAAACCACAAACGCAAAACAATTCCTAGATAACACAATAGCAATCCACCAAATGAAAATCTAGAAATTGAACCACACAAGAAGTAAAGCTTATCATCACCAAACCGGAATGGATGATTCCGGTTCACTTTCAAGGATCGCTCTTCCATGGCTCCGCCGGAGTTTCGCCGACCGGAGAGAAACTTGTTCGCTTCTTTTGCTTCTCGTCGTAGTTGGAGATCTACAAAGAGAATCCTTTGCCTAGGTTGAATTCTTCAATGAGGGGGCTGAATGCTCTTCTTCTTGTTGGTGGTCTGGTAGGGTAGAGGATGAAAGTGGCCGGGTAGGGTATGAGGGATAGTGGTCGGTTTGGTGGTTTGGAGCAGATGGAGGGTCGGTTAGGAGGAGGTGGTCGGGTTTGGGGTTGGTGGAGGAGGCCGGCGGCTTGGGGAGGAATGGTGGTGGCCAAAACTTGCTATGGGGAGGAGAGGGCTTGGATTTGTAGAGAGGAGGAGGGAAGAGGAAGGAGGCCGAGCAAGAAGAGGGGAGAGGATGGGTGGTCGGCGACCAAGGAGAGGGAGGAGGGAAGGAGTCGAACTCCAAGAGGAAGGAGAGAAGGGGGTGGCCAAGAAGAAAGAGGGAAGAAGAATCTTATCTCAAGATTAGGGTTTCAATATTTTTTTCATTCACTAAGTAAAATACATCACAAGCGTGGCCTTATATAGGCCCATCACAAAGTTATGGCTATTAGCATCCCAAATGAAAATAAACAAACAACATGATAAATTAAAATGCAACATGATAAAATAGAATGCCAATAAAAAGAACTAAATATTATTTTGTAGTCTTCATCATGTAGCTCCTCATCATGTAGGAAGTCGCCATTGCCATCACCGCATTATCTTCAACATCTAGGAGAATGCCTTCGCCGTCGCCATCCTCGTCATTTTCTTCAACATGTAGGTGAACGCCATCGCCGTCGTCGTCAACATCTTTAACATTTTTGAAGTTGTCTTCTTCATCACCACACCATATTCCATAGACAGTTAGTGATGTTACGTATGAATATCAAAACTAGTACATACATACTAATTCAGAGCATTTTAGCGAAAGCTTTAGGGGTTAATACTGAACTCATCAACCATGATTGTCCACTATATATAAACAAACACATTTATATATATCACATGAATGTATACAGAAATACACAAAAGTGTTTGGCATTAAGGCCTTAGAGTTACACTTAACAGATATGGATTATATAAATTGGCATGCAAGCCGGCCACACATGAAAATAGGAAGACTTTTCCACTTGGCCTTCGAGGGCCAACATAGCAACAAGGGCTTCTGCCCGCTATTTCCCGCTCGGTTCAGCACCTGCACAGGGACATTCCACCACAAGGGCGGTAAATAAGGCCACAGTCAGCATTCAGTTGACAAATTATTAGGGACCGACCCCTTACCCGGGACATCATTTTAATCCCTGTAAGCAATGCGATCTCA
The DNA here is from genome assembly GCA_039513925.1 of Platanthera zijinensis. Lineage (NCBI taxonomy): Eukaryota > Viridiplantae > Streptophyta > Magnoliopsida > Asparagales > Orchidaceae > Platanthera > Platanthera zijinensis. The sequence continues at coordinate 106,115,278 of CM077079.1, read as the reverse complement.
ATAGATATATCATAAGAAAGACACGACCTCACATTTCAATATATCACAAACGTCGGCCACACATCCCGATGCTCCGTGCACTCAAGGCACATTATCGGAGTACCTAATTTCCCAGGGTCCCACCACCATTTCAAAGGTCCCGAACCCAACGGTCAACTTTGAGCATTCATGCTCCACGGCCCACGGACGGAGACTTTAGTCTTAATGGAATACAACCAAATACTCTCAACATGTGATCCTAACGAACTCCAATAACTTAGGCACTCAAGTTAGACAACCATAACGTGGATACAATTCAACCCTTGCCCGTTGCTCAAATTGCCAGTTCATTGTCTAGACTGATGCTGGTCGGCTTCCCCTTGTCCTTTTGGCTCACTGGCCTTTCAAAGCTCATAGCTCACATAGCCACACTTTTCCCCGAGAGAATGGCTTCACAATAGGTTTTTTGGGAGCTATCGCCAACATCAACCACTATCGTCGGGCATTAGTGACAGATTTCAACTTCTGTCTCTAACCTCAACCATAACTGGACCAATGATCCAAAAAACCCTGCAGTAACCTGCAAGTCAAGAAAACTGGTCCTTTCCACCACAAATAGCTCTCTGGGAGCTATCGCTGTCGGCGACAACCACTATCGCCCGGCGACATCAACAGTTTCACCAACACTGTGGTTGTACCTGGGTATTTTCCTGGAGCTCCTCTCCATTACTTATTGTTATTCTAATTCGCAGGCTTAACCTATAGACTCCATAAAAAACTCATTTATACGTGGAGTCTTCTTCGGTTTGTAAAATAATGCATCACCAATATACACCAACCTATCTGGATGGGCTTCACACAGTATTCCTATTCCGTACTACACATTTCTGGATCTATATGCAAATGTAATTGGGGATAACGAGTATCGACCAAATGGAATTCTCTTAACAATTCCACTTTTTGGTGGAGGATTCCATGCACATGAAAAATTACGACTTCAATTGTCCAAGCTAGAGGTCATTACCCTTATTGTTATCTTAGGAGCCATGGCAAAGTTGTTCTTTACGGATGGAAATGAACACCTCACTTTCCTCTTTGCGGATCTAGCCTTAGATCCTGCTTCCGACCACAAGTTCCCTTTCAGCAAGCTATGCAAGCTTCAACTCCAGCCCTTCTTCTCTCTTAGCTTTATTTTCTCAACGGAGTCAAATTGATTTAAGAGAGAGTGGAAAGGAAGAATAAGATGACTTCTCATTCCACACACCTCTGCATATCATACCTCGGCTTAAACTCAGCCACATGATTAATCCATCAAAATGAATTAAAGGCCAAGATTTCAGTTGACTGGTCAACTTTAACGTTATCTCCTGGAGACATCGGCTATCGCTACCCAACAACATTGACTTAACCACTTTGACCCAGGTCAACCACCGCTTATCGGCCACTTAACAGCCAATCTGACACATGTCTCACACTATATGGCACTATCACCCGGCGACATCCACTGTCGCCACTCGGTGATATCATTTGACGATTAGTCGAGTATGTCGAGTATGTGTAGTGTCGACTCAATGCTTTATCACTATCTCCACCCGGTGATACCCACTTTCGCCATGCGACAGTGACAAAAAGTTATGCTATCAATTTTGGGGTGTTATATTTTCTACTAGCTGACTAGACAGATTGTCCATGACTTCATTTTGAATTTCTTCAGACTGTGTACTAGCCACTTGGTTCCTTGTAGTAGGTTTATAAGATATGGAAACTTGAGCACTCATGTGCCTTCTTATCTCTTCAGTAGACTCAGTGAGATATGGATTATGTGGCTCCTCTTCACTCTTCTTAGAGGAGCTGCTCTCTGTGCTTTCCTCAGTAATTTGAATAGCTTTCTTCTTCTTCTTTTCTGCAATCTGTGCATATGGCAACAGATCTCCGTCCCACCTATCAAGCAATTTAGAGTCCATACTCCTCAATATGATGGATTTTAGTTCCTATCCTTATGTTGAGGATCCCTGGAACATTGTTGTGCATAAATAGAGATAGAATCCCACCCATGTTTGGCTCTGGGATACATTCTACAATTTTGTCAAAAAGAACCTTTCCCCAATCTGTCTTCGTGGAAAGAATTATCCTTGCCATCAATTCGAACATCATCTTTGAAATTTTATCGTGAGAGACAGTCTTGTACTATAGTTCCTTCCGAACATCTGCTAGGAATTTTCCATTCAGGTTCAGTTCTCTTCTCAAGATTAATCCAGTGGAGTGCATTGACAATCCATACCACTTCTTGGAATCTTTGACATCAGTTTCATCCAATTCATCTTCTTCATTTGACATCCTGAATTTGGGCAGTTGTACTGCCTTGATCAGTCTTTTACGAGTAACCTTGACCTTATTTCCACTGATGATGGGCCTGATTTTAATGGATAAAGAGTCGACCTTTACATTTAAGTATAAATCTAGTACCTCTCTCTCCAAAGTAGACTGGGCTCTGAAAAAATATATTCTAGGCTAGTGACCTGCAGCAGATGGAGAACTAAATGAACTTCCTCAGGCGTATCCAGTTGGAACATGTGTTCCGTATCTCTTGGCTTGAGAATAACAAATCTCAGTGTGTATTTGATCATGTTTGTTGTGTGTTTATAATGTGCAGGTTTATAGGTGTGAGGAATGAAAAAATCACGTTCTGGCACATACCACCGTGCGTTTGCCGTAACCACCATGCTATAGCGTGGACTAATTCGACATGGCGCTCGGTATCCTACCGAAAATTGCTAGTTCTATCGCCGATGTTAACCTAAGAATTAATTCTGGCAAAGCTCTATGGAACCTACCGTGAAGCGCTAGTCTTACCGCGTCGCGCTAGCCCTCTCGACACGGCATCGAGAAGAAAGCATTGGGAGCATCAAGATAGAGGCGTAGAGAGCGTCGAGTGGGGGTTACCATAAGGAGATAACTGTATACCTCGCCATACTAACTCGTAAAGGAGGAAAATAGTTTTCTTAAATATTTTTCCATTTTTGCAGGACAGTTGTCAGAACAAAGCATGCGAACTTACCGCCAGGCACTAGTCTTACTGCCGGTAGTAGCGTATTTTCTTAAAGATGTATATAAGGCGCCTTGTGTTGTACATTTGAGACAAAGACAAAAAGAGACAAAGTTCTATCATTCCTAGGGTTTGGCTGCCTCTCTGTGGCCCGTTCCGTCATCTCTGTCGAAGGATAAGAAAACCGTCTCCCTCCTGTTCATGCATGAAGAACTCCGGTGAGCCATGGACTACAACGACTATGAGGAGTTGATGGGTGGCAAGCACATGAAGAAAAGGAAGGATTTTATTCTCTCCACCACGATATAATTAGTTACCGCCCCGCGGTAGCTTCCTGTAATGCCTTCTCTATTTAAAAAAACCAGAACTTGAGTATCGCGCTACGGTTTTTCACGAAATTCGAAATGGGAGTTCGCCCTAGCCGTCTAAAGGGAAGGGAGGGGTCAATCCAACTCATTAAGGAGGAGAATTCTTCATAGGAGATCAAAAGGAATTCATGCGCAATGATTGAAGGCTAAAAACATGATGATCAAGAAGCCTTGGTCTTAAGTTTCATGTGAAGGATCCTCGCTACAAAAAACTTTCATCAAGCGCATACCTTCACAGATCTTGAAGAACATCGAAGAGGAAGACTCTCAATCCACAATGATCGAACCTTTATTAGCAAATCATCATCAACATCAAGGGTTTTAGTTAGAGGGGAGTTTTCTCTTATTCCTTGCATTTTTCTTTAAACTTTTTTGTCTAGTTGTTTGTATGAGGGAAATCGACCGTGAGGGTCGTCGAAATCTGGGAAGGATTTCATGGAAAATCTAGTGGAGGGTCGTCGGAATCCGGGAAGGATTCCGTGAGAAATTATCCAGGGGAAGGGACGTCTAGATCGGGAGATCTATCAGGGATCTAAGACCCTTCCTTGTGTGGAGGTGAAGAGCCTGCTCGAAGTCCTTTCTTGGAGGGAAAGGGAGAGAGCCAACTAGTCCTGGGAGTAGGTCGGTATATAAAACAAAAGAGTTTTTTTTCACCGCCTTCGATCTCCTTCTTCATTGGGATCATGATTTTGTATTTGTTTTAAATAGTTGATGTTCAAGTTTTGTGCAATGAAATTCATTTCCTGCTTTATTGCTTCTATGTCTTGCTGTGAATGTCAGTCTATTTTGTGGGCTTTGTCAAGATATTTTCAAAGTAATATCTACGCTTCCTACTGTATATGATATATGGAATTTTATGGAGTTAACTTATAGTTCTCTTTCTATAGATAATGAATTTGAGCAATTCCTTATGGATCTAAGTGATGAATCAAATGAAGACATACTTTTAGAGGAGGACACATCAAACACATCAAGCGGAAGAGAAGATGAAAATATATCGTTGGACGAGGAAATCCAAGAGGAAGATGACAAAGGAACCTTGTGTTCAAATCATGCCTTGTCCAAGAGCATTGTAAGAAAATCATATTCACTTCTTGTTTGTAATTCTATTTCTACATTGCATGTGTTAGATGCGACTAAACGTAGAATTAAGAAAATGAAAAATATTATTTCTGAATTGCGTTTAAAAAATAAAATCTAAAAGCAAACAAATTATAGAACCAAAGCTTGATGTATCCCGTTCTTCCTCTAGTTCTATAGTTGAAAATAATATACCTTCCTTAGATTATAACGAATTAAAAGATAAATTCAAGGTTTTTGAAAAAGAACTAAATTTTTCCCAAGAACAAAATAAAAAATTGATTAATGAAAATGTTGCTTTGTCTCGTAAACTAGAATCATTAAAATTATTTGTGGAAAAATTTCAAATGATAAAAAGTATTTTATGTCTAGTTTATCTTCAAAATTTTGTATGGTATCTGCTTGTATTTCAAACTTCATAAGACATACACCTACTAGAATATTTAATTTGTGTTCAACTTCTCCCAATGTTAAAGTAAATGTCAACAAATTTCCTATTAATAATAATTTCAAAATTCATTATCCTTATAAGCTTCAAAATAATGATTATGGAAATTTGTCACAAAAAATATACTCAACCAAAGTTTGAATGGAGGCCCATTGTTTAAAAATGACGCACCTATTCCACTCGAAAGGGCACATTCATCATTATCTCGGCATGGTTTATCACGCTCTATTTGGGTACCCAAAGAACCACAACACTTGGCTCCTTTTGGATACCCAAATATCCTCTCCATTAATATCCACCTATTGCGTGAAGTAGAAACTAAGCAAAACAACATTTCTCTATAATCTACTTCACGATATACATAATGTTCTTTCTGTTTGTACTGTTTTTTTGTACTGTGTTTTTGTTTTTGTATTTTTTAAGCCAACATGTCATGTACACCTTAGATATATTTATGCTATATGACTTTATCATATTTAGATTAATGATAAATCTATCTAACTAAATAAGTTGGAATAAAAGTCATATCATTGCTAAGTGGCTGGAATTTACCTTTTATCATAACTCTATCATGCTATCTTAGTATATTATGTGTGTCTCACAATAGTGGGGGCGTAGGTGTGTGTGCTTTAGAAACACTTACCTATAAACCACATCTTTTTCTTAACCGGGGAGGGTTCCAGTGGGTCCTTATGTGGCGCTGGGGGGAAAGAGTGTTAGGCTGAGCGTGTTCTTCTGTGTGCACATGGGATTAACACCCCACCCTATGACATTTATACAGCTCCTCATGCCCATATGTCACTAAGTACAGGGTTAGGGTGTAGACATATAGCTTAAGTATTAAATTATTGGGCATAATTAGGATTCACATATAGATTGCATGAACATTATTTCACTTATCATGTACGTAATATTCATGCACAATATTCTATTATGCTATTTTGTGTTTGCATCACATATCTTTTTGAGCCTTCATGTTTTTAGAAAAACACAAGTATTTTTTAAAATATATATATATATATATATAAATTTAAAAGAACAAAAAAAACTATATATCTCTTTGTGTGTTAATTGTTTTGTATCTTTATTAAAAAATAAAAAAATTATTATAAAAACTACTTATTATTCATTGTCATTGTCAACGATGAATACATTCTATCAATTAAAGATTGAGTGCAATATTTGATTTAACTGTTAAGTTTCTTAAAACATTATTTTGGCTATATCATGTATTGAATATTATCTTGTTATGTGGAATGAAATTGAATATATAAAACATGTGTAGGATAGCCTAGTGTGCCTCTAAGTATGAGTAATGTTTTATGTTTGATAATGATTATATTCACTCACCTATTTTGATAACCTACATGTGATTTTAATCTTATACCTGCATGATTGTTTAGTGTAATAATATAATAATTAAAATACATAAATAGAATACCTACACTACACTGAATTGAGTATTTCAATTCTTTGTTTTTCATGCACTTATTCTTTGGAGAAAGGTGTCTTTACAAAAATTGCTATTGTTTGCGCAACAAGTGAATTCGGAGTCCTTTATCACTAAAATAAAAATCAAATAAAAATTGACAAGGAAAACTCCATCAAGCACAACTCACCCTCCTGATAAGTCTTAATAAGCATTGAGCACACTGGAAAAAGAATTGTAAAGTGTCTTGTAGCAAACAAAATTTTCACTATTTATCTTAGTACACTGGATCACAAAAATAAAAATTACACTAAAAATGGCATAAATGTGATCCCCCAAGCACTACTCTACTCCCTGATAAATCTTAATAAGCATTGTGTGTGTAGAGCACCTTGGTAGTTGTACTTATTACTCATGTGCATTAAAAAGGGTGGAAGTAATATTATTTTTGTATTTTAATCTTATGGTTGTTCATTCTATATATCATGTGTTTTTATTAATTCACTTGTATACTTTATCAAAACATTATTTAAACACATCATTATTTATCATAAAACTTCTACTCATGAGAATTGGATCCTAATGCATACCTATATTTTTCTCTAAAATCATAAGTAAATGCACTAGATAGCAAAGCATGATCGCTACAATGTTTATTTTTTACTTGAGATGCAAATCAGCTTACATTATGGTTCATATCTCTCTTTGATATTTTAAAATCATGCTTGCAAAAATTCCAATAAAATAGCATCTCTTGGAGTTGTATTGAATTGAAAAAAATCTTCGTATTAGGCTTCCTATTTGATATTTTGAAATTATGCTTGCAAAAAAAGATGTTCATCTTAAAAGTGCTTAACATATTCTTATGCGTACTACTTGTGCTTAATCATGAATATTTACTATCTAACCAAGTGGTAAACTATGAGTACTAAGTGGTATTATGTGCTTAACAAGCGCTATGTTTAGATTTTATTCAATCATGCGTACATTTTGCCCAATAAGTGAAGAAGAGTAATCTTTGATCTTGGTCAATGTATCCCATATTGCTTCTCTAACATAGACCGTTTTAATTATCATTGCATACACTCTCCTCTACCCTCCTTTTATTTTACCAAAAAGGGGGAGAACATCGAGCATAAATTTCTTTATGTAGGGGGAGTATATTATATTTTGTATAGAAAGCATCTATGTAGGGGGACTAATCATAGGATGCTGATACTTTACTTATGTCCGATCAGGATAATTATCTTCACAAGCGGTAACATATTTTTTCAAGTGGCAACATATAGTAATCAACCAGTGGTCTCATAGAAATGCTATACTCGCTAATATGCTCTATCCCACCCTCTTTTGATAATACCAAAAGGGGGAGAATGTTTTTTAAGAAATATCTCAACTAGGAAGAGTCTATGTAGGAGTAGTATCCATCTAGGGGGACTACGCATTGAACGCTTATCATTTACTATAAACACAAACACTATTATGCAGTATTTATTCATAGTAGATTTGTTATTATCAAAAGGGGAAGTTTATTAGAACATGCATTCCGAATCTCTTGGTTTGAGAATAAAAAATCTCAGTGTGTATTTGATAATGTTTGTTGTGTGTTTATAATGTTTAGGTTTATAGGTATGAGGAATGAAAAAAATAACATTCTAGCACCTACTACAATGCGTTTGCCGTAACCATCACGCAGTACCGTGGATTAATTTGACATGGCGCTTAGGAATCTACCGGAATGCGCTAGTACTATCGCCAGCGTTAACCTAAGAATTAATTCTTGCAAAGCTCTCTAGAACCTACTGCGAAGCGCTTGTCTTATCGCGTCGCGCTAGCCATCTCAACGCGGAGTCAAGAAGAAAGCATTGAGAGCGTTAAGATAGAGGCATTGAGAGCGTACAGTGGGGGGTTACCGCTAGGAGATAACTGTATACCGCGCCGCACTAGATCGTAAAGGAGTAAAATATTTGTCTTAAATGTTTTTCCATTTTTGCAGGACAGCTGTCAGAACGAAGCACGCAAACTTACCGCCGGGTGCTAGTCTTACCGCCGGTGGTAGCATATTTTCTTAAAGACATATATAAGGGACCACATGTTTTGCATTCGAGACCAAGATGAAAAGAGATAGAGTTATAGCATTCCTAGGGTTCGGCCCCCTCTCTGTGGTCCGTTCCACCGTCTCTGTCGAAGGATAAGAAAACTATCTCCCTCCTGTTTGCGCACAAAGAATTCCGACGAGCCAAGGAATACAACGACTACAAGGAGTTGATCGGTGGCAAGCACATGAAGAAAAGGAAGGATTTTATTCTTTGCGAGATACCTCCGCGCTGTAACTAGTTACCACCCTGCGGTAGCTTCCTACAATACCTTCTCTATTTAAAATAGCCCAAACTTTAGTTTCGCGTGACAATTTTTCACAAAATTCAAAAGGGGAGTTCTCCCTAGCCATCTAAAGGGAATGGAGGGGTCATTCCAACTCAATAAGGAGGATAATTCTTTAGAGGAGATCAAAAGGAATTCATGCGCAAGGATTGAAGGCTACCAACATGATGATCAAGAAGCCTTTGTCCTATGTTTCACGTGAAGGATCCTCGCTATGAAAATCTCTCATCAAGCACACACCTTCACGTATCTGAATAATATCGAAGAGGAAGACTCTCAAGCCACAAAGATCTAACCTTTGCAAGCAAATCGTCATCAACATCAAATGTTCTAGTTAGAGGGGATTTTTCTCTTATTCCTTGTATTTTACTTTAAACTCTTTTTGTGTAGTTATTTGTGCGAGGGAAGTCGATTGTGAGGTTCATCGAAATACAGGAAGGATTTGTGGAAAATCAACCGGAGGGTCGTCAGAATTCGGGAAGGATTTCGTGAGAAATCGTCTCGGGGAAGGACATCTAGATCGGGAGATTTAGCGGGGCTCTAAGACCCTTCCTTACGTGGAGTTGAAGAGCCAGCTCAAAGAACTTTCTTGGAGGGAAAGGGAGAGAGCCAACCAGTCCTGGGAGAAGGTCGGTATAGAAAACAAAAGTGTTTTTTTCACCACCTTCGATCTCCGGCGTCACAGGGATCACGATTTTGTATTTGTTATAAATAGTTGATGTTCTAGTTTTATGCAATGAAATTCATTTCCTACTTTATTACTTTTATGTTTTGTTGTGAATGTCCGTTGGTATTCTTATAAGAAGTGTACATGAGAATCAACACGAGAAAACAAGTTCACAGACATTCCGCCGCGTGTTAGCTACCTAGCGCCATGCAGTAGAATCCAGAACTAGTTTAACTGGACTAAAATAATTTGATTTTTCAAATAACGCTCAAAACCTTATTCACCCCCCTCCTCTAATGTTGCCCACTAGATCCAACACATCCGTGTACCCATTCCTAACCAGCTCTAAACTCTCGAATAGGAAATCTAATCTCCTTAGCGCCATTGCTTCTATGAGTTACTGTAGATTTTTCGAGCTTTCGTCGTTTCATCGCACGAGTAAGAGAAGGACGAGGAATAGTGTATTTCGTTCTAATCACACACCATTCTATTTATACATGCCTCTAATTTGATAATGTTGAGAGGCGCATACCTGTTTAAAGGATCAGGCAGAGATCAATGACTTAGATTAATTGCGTAGATTAGATGTAAATATAAATCTCTAGACATTTGCGTCGAGTGAATTCGACGCACTCGATACATGCTACTGACTCAGTGCACTCAATGCTTGAGCTTTTAAACCTAGCGCATTTGACGCCTTATGTTGACTTAGCGCTCTCGATGCCTGGACACTTGGTCAGTAATTTCTTTATTTTCCAGCATGGTTAAGTACCACCTGTAACTAAAATACATGTAGAACAATTGAAGCTATGCTAAGTTCATCATACCCAATTTAAATTTGAAGGAGTTAAACTTGGCTTCATCTAATGGCTGAGTGAAGATGTCAGCTACCTGCTTGTCTGTGGGGACAAACTGAAGACTGTTGTCCTCATATTCGACATGCTCTTTAATAAAATGATATCTAATTTCTATGTGTTTAGTCCTGCTATGAGAGATAGGATTCCTAGCAATAGAGATTACACTAGTAAAATCACAATACAAAGGAGTTCTACATAGCTTGAAGTTATAGTCCTGGAGCTGATGCTGGATCCACAATAGCTGAGCATAGCAACTTCTGGTAGAGATGAATTTTTATCCTGCTGTTGATATTGCAACACTGTTTTTCTTCTTGCTGCTCTAAGATACAATCCTTCTTCCTAGAAATTGACAGGACCCAGAGGTGTTTTTCCTATCTTCTCTATAGCCTGCAAAGTCTGCATCAGAATACCCAGTTAGTTCAAAATCAATATTCCTAGGGTACCATAGGCCAAGATCAGGTGTGCCATTAAGATATCTCAAAATTTTCTTATCTTCAAAATAATGAGACTCTTTAGGGAAAGCCTGGTACCTAGCATAAACACATGTAACATACATGGTGTCTCGCCTACTAGTAGTAATGTAGAGGAGGGAGCCAATTATGCCTTTATACAAGGTTTCATCAACAGGTTTCCCAGTCTCTTCCTTGTCTAAGGACACATTTGACCCCATAGGAGTTTTCTTTGTAGAGGCACTCTCCGGGCAGTCTTGAAAGCTTTCTTATAGCCTATGCTTTTCTTCCTTATTTCCATTAGTTTTCTTTTCTTTAGCTCTGAGGCTTCTTGTTTAGCTTCAGATTTAGAGGAACTGACTACATCCACAGCCTGAGGCTGGTTATCGGGATAATGTATTGGGTCAAGGTCTGGTACCTCCCCCTCAATCTGTGCATCTTCTTAGAGTATGTGTTGTTTGTCCTTCTGGACTTCTGGAAAAGTATCAGATGGAGGAACATTGTCCTCAGTAACCCTAGAATTCTCTCCCTAGACATCAGCTTCTAAAATAAAAGTCTCTTTCTCAGCAACTTGAACTAGCTCAGTTTGTGCTTCTAGCTCATCTACCATAGTAGCATCCTTGTTGATATCCTTAGAACCTCCAGGATAGTGAGATGAGCTGCTTCACTATCCATGATAATTTCTGTGATGTCTCCCCCTGGAACTAAGGACTCTTGTGGATGTGACACTGAATCATCTTCCCTTTGAGGTTGTACTTCATTTACATCCTCCTTAAAATTGAAAACCACAACCTCTTCAGAATCACTAGATGATTCTACAATCTTTATTGCTGATTTCTTTTTATTTAATTCTTTTTGATGTTGCGTAGGAGCTGGAGTCTCCTTGGTCAGTACCTTGTCCCATCTTAACAAGATTCTAGTGTCCATTCTCCTCATATGTTGTATTTTAGCTCCTACAGCTTGATTTAGTATCTCTGGCATTGCTGAGACTAGATACAAACTCAGGGTCCTGCCTAGGTTAGACTTCTTGATCCCTTCCTTGATCCTATCAAAGACTACTATCGACCAGTCAGTCTTGAGATTGAATATTAATCTTATCATTAGGCTGAACATAAAGGAAGATATCCTGTTATGTCCCCCTGTCTTGCACAATATAACCTTTCCAACCACTTCAGAAAGAAATTCCCTTGGGAATTCATTCCTTTCCTGTTCATAGAGGATCCAATCTTTGTGGCTGTAACATCCCATTTCCAGCTAGACCCCTAGGAGTCGGTTGGTCGTGATAGAACCCTGGGAAGCCAAAAAACTGAAATAAATCGACCGAGATTTCGGGTCACGGGTTGGTCACGCCCGTGACCGATCCGTCACGCCCGTGACCTAGGGCGTGACTCCTTCGACGATCGTCGATCTCAGTGAGACGATCGTCGGGCGCAGAATTTTTCTACCCGGGCCTGTCACGCCTGTGACCTATGTGTCACGCCCGTGACCTAGGGCGTGAAACCTTCGACGAGCGTCGATCCCAGCGGGACGATCGTCGAAATGTACGGACGGGACTGTCCGGGGGGGCCGAGGGCTCGAGGGTTGGAGTACAGAATAAAGGTGGTGGGTCTTCGGTATCTGATAGTCGTTCACACCGACATCGGTACGTTGACTCGGCGGTGTGGGACACTTAGCCAATGAAAGTCTGGTGGGTACAACCAGCAGTAGTACGCGGATACTCTAGGTTGTGTTCTTCTAGGGGCGTACGGAAGGGCTAGGCCTGGTAGTGTGGATACCCGCCTAGGAGTGGGGGACCCGACCCACTGTCTCCGTTTGCCACTACGGAGGTTCCTGGGTATGAAGCTAGCTGCACGAACAGGGGGAACTAAAGGTCTGTGCGCATAGAGTCGTGTACGTGAGTTGCACTTGCATGAATCATGGCATAGCATATCACTACACTCATAATTGCATACAACCGACACCCCAACGTATAAATCGGTATGGGACTTTTTATACGATGGGAGCCTTGCAGAAGAGAACCATCGCTGGTGCCTCAAACGCCTTCCCGCCGATCCTCGCTTCCATATTGCAATGAGCAGAGGTCATTATCTCTGATCCATCGGGTAGGCACACCCTCATCATCTTCCCGGTGAATGGCTCCACACCTGCCAGTCCTTTCACAAAATCCTCCGACACGAACGATTGCGATGCACCAGTGTCGAAGAGGGTGTGAGTGGGCTTGCCACTAACGAAGACTATGCCTGGGGTAATTAAGTGTCTTAGTATACTTGTTGCAGGTTTCTTCTCTTAATTTCTAACCAGGTTATGTCTAGAATACTAGTTTATATGATAAAAATTTAAAAGTACTGCCATACCTGTGATAACCTGTTCCGGGTTCCGGGGCTATGTCAAGTCTAGAGCATACACCTGCTCCCTCTTTGGCCTGCGGCCTTGATCCTGAAATCCTCGTCCTCGGTCCTGTCCTCGTCTGCCAAACTGTCGGTGAGGTAGAGCGCCATGATGTGCTGGTGGGGGTGCTCGCCTCACAGGGCAGTTCCTCTTGAAATGCCCCGGCTGGTTGCACTAATAGCATACCGGTGGCTGCTCTGCCGTCCTTGGCATTTCCAGCATCTGTATAGGTTGGGGAGCCAATACCCCCTGACTCCTCTGCTCCTGCCCAAACTCTTGATGAGGTTGATCCCCATTCCTTCTCTCCCCAATAACCTAGCCTCGAGGATGGTCTCTACATCCTCCAATCACTGTATCATCAGCCGGTCTCTTCCAGCTCTTCACTGTAAGATGATTCGCCTCTCTCTTCTTAGCCATCTCCAGGATCCTGGCCAGACTCCCCTCTGAGACGAAAAGGAGGGCCTGTCTCATGTCATCTTGCAGCCCCTTATAAAACCTCCGAGCATAGCCAGCATCATCTAACTGCTAAGCGTCCGCATAGCGGGCCAGGTGAGTGAACTCCTGATTGTACTCCACCACAGTCCTGTTCCCCTGCCTCAACCGCAGGAACCTATCTTCCAAGTCATCCCTCGCCGACTGAGGTACAAAATGTCCCAAGAGCGCTGCTCTGAACTCCTCCGAAGTAATATCAGCGCAGTCCATCCCCGCAAAGGTGGTATCCAGCTGAGATTTCCACCACCTCTTCCGTGTGACTCTAAGCAAGAGACTGCCAAAGCGACTGCCTCCTCCGTGGGGCATCGAATCCCTGCCAGCATCTCGTAAATGGTGTCCAACCATTCCTCCGTACGTACTGCAGACTCCGTCCCCTGGTAAGATGGAGGGGAAAGTCCCCGGAAGACAGTCATCCAATTGGCCCCGGGGTTTGGCTGTGGAGTCGTAGCTTGCTGAGCTCTGAAGGCCTCCAGAATGGCCGTCAGTGTTTGCCCCATCTCCGTCTGCTGGAACGAGGCTGGAGCCGGCGGAGGCGGGACCACATTTGGAGCCTGGGGTGTCCCCTGCTGCGTTGTAGGGTTCGTCGCAGGCTACAAGTAAAAATTCCATTTGTTAGAGAGCGAATGAATGGAATTTAAGAAGAGTTAGGATGGACTTTCACATGTGATTTCCCCTATGGGCACACCACTGCTTCCGCTGCTAGTTTGTCCGCAAACTAAGCTCGCACGGGGGTGGCCCAAGGTTTTTGGACTACTTCTCTTCGATCGAGGTTTCCTCTGATACCACTTGTAAGACCCCCTTTTTTTTCTTTTTAAACCACCGGGGTCTTAGCCCAGAATTGCCGCTTTGCGGTGGCACCGACTCACGGGAAGGCGACCACTACAAAACGCCAATTCTGCCAGCCCTTTTCGATCATAAGAGAGAGAAGTAATTAAACATAAAATGTAAACAAGTCCACATAAACATGTAAATAAAAGTGAAATCACATCCAGTCCATCAATAGATAATACCAGGAAATAGATAAATGGGCTCGAGCCCAGTACATCAGAGTCCTCACTACAAGTCACTCAACGAGGAAGCTATAAAACTACTAATCACTCACGGAGCTTGTCGCAGGTGCACCAGTGCTAGACTGTCCCACCTCCATGCGCACTGTACTCCGCTGGTGCTGGTCCCTAGACTGATGGTCCCTGTCTCCCACAGCTCCTGTAATGTTGTGTTTCGAAAACCATTAGTCATAAAGACTAAGCCCTATCATCCCCTACCCCTCCCACCATGACTCCTAAGCACCGGGCGGCGAGGAGGAAAGAGAAGTTTCAAAAGTGGAGAATAATCAAGCAGGTGACAGGGAAGCTAATCTAGTAGTTATTTAGTATGAAGTAGGTCTAACAATCCTACGGCAGTAAGTAATAAGGAGAGCAGTTAATAAGTAGCAATTTGTATAAAAAGGCAGCTAGAGAACAGTAAGTAAACAAGCAAGTAAATATGTATGTAACCTTAACATATATGAATGCCCATACAAACTTATAAGTTAAGGGATGAAGATGCCGGACTACGACCTGATCCTGGGCATGACTTGGCTGTATTGGAACCATGCCCAGATCGATTGCGTGGCGAAGAGGATCACCGTAAGGCACGACGACTCCTTCATTGTCATCGAAGGTATTATACTAGCACCCCGTACCTTACTATCGTCTGTGCAGGCCTTTAAGGCCCATCTGGAGGGGAAAGAATTTTATCAAGTCCTTTTTGAGGCGGTCATGGCCAAGGAGTCCATTGCAGATATTCTAGTAGTGCGGGACTTCGCCGACGTGTTTCCGGAGAAGCTACCAGGGCTACCCCCGCACCGAGAGAAGGACTTCTAGATTCAGCTCGTACCGGGGGCTAAGCCGGTATCCAGAGCTCCCTATCGAATGGACCCAAAGGAGTTGGTGGAATTTCGAAGCCAGCTTCAGGAGTTAGTGGAGGCCGGGTTCGTTTGGCCTAGCTCTTCACCATGGGGAGCTCCGGTGTTGTTCGTTAAGAAGAAGGACGGGACCCTTCGACTGTGCATCGATTACCGGGCTCTGAACAGGTTGACAGTCTGGAATACGTATCCCTTACCAAGGATAGACGAGCTATTTGACCAGCTGGAGGGAGCCCATTGGTTCTCAAAGCTGGATCTGAGGTCAGGGTACTACCAGTTTCGCATTCGGGAGGAGGGCATCCCGAAGACGGCCTTCAGCAGCAGATACGGCTTGTACGAGTTTACAGTGATGCCGTTCAGGCTCACGAATGCACCCTCCGCATTCATGACCCTGATGAATCGGGTGTTCGAAGAGTATCTGGACGTCTTCGTTATCGTATTCATCGACGACATCCTTATCGATTCAAGGACGAAGGAGGAGCACGCGAGACATCTGGCCTTGACCTTGGAGAAGCTGCGTGAGCATGAGATGTATGCCAAGTACAGCAAGTGCCAGTTCTGGCTAAAGGAGGTGGCCTTTCTGGGCCATGTCATCAGTGGAGCAGGTCTGGCAGTGGATCCGGCGAAGGTCCAGGCAGTACAGGATTGGCCACCACTAAAGTCGGCCTCGGATGTTCGAAGTTTCTTGGGACTTGCCGGTTACTATCGGAAGTTCGTAAAGGGGTTCTCTCAGATTGCCCTCCCTCTTACGTCTCTGACGAAGAAGGAGTCCCCTTTTATCTGGATGCCTCGATGCGAATCTGCCTTCCAGGAGCTGAAGGATCATCTCACCTCGGCTCCCATCCTTGCTCTTCCATCAGGGAAGGAGGTATTCTAGGTGTACACAGATGCTTCCTATCAGGGGATGGGTGCCGTTCTGAGGCAGAATGGGCACGTAATAGCCTATGCCTCCCGTCAGTTGAAGCAGCACGAGCAGAACTACCCTGTGCACGATTTGGAGATGGGGGTAGTCATTTTTGCTCTTAAGATCTAGCGACAGTATCTCTACAAAATACATTGTGATATCTTCTCCGACCATAAGAATCTGAAGTACGTCGACACCCAGAAGGAGTTAAACATCAGACAGAGACGCTGGGTGGAGTTTCTGTCAGACTACCAGTACACCATGCACTACCATCCAGGGAAGGCGAACGTGGTCGTGGATGCTCTGAGCCGGAGAGCGAGTACGACAGGAGTAGGTCCGCAGCTGATGGCCTTGGAGTTGGTTAGATCATTCGAGGAGATGCAGATTTCACTAGTGTCTGAGGATGACCCGGAGCTGTACATGGAGTACTTGGGGTCGATGGATACTACTGATGATATTCGAGACCGCATCAGAGATGGGCAGATGCTGGATGAAAGAGCTGAGCCGATATTCCGAGCCTTGGAGTAAGGCATGACAGGAGAATACTCTTTGAGGGATGGGCTCCTGTGTTTCCGGGGCAGAGTCTACATACCAGCAGGAGGACGGATCCGGGAGGACATTTTGACGGAAGCTCACTGCAGCCGGTATTCTGTACACCCGAGGATCACCAAGATGGTAAAGGATTTGAAGAGGATGATGTACTGGCCGGGTATGAAGAAAGATATTACGTATTTTGTGACGCATTGCGAGGCCTGCCAGCTCGTGAAGGCGGAGTGCAGGAACCCGGCAGGCTTGCTGCAGCCGCTTCCGATGCCGGAGTGGAAGTTTGAGGATATAGCCATGGACTTCATACATGGGCTACCTCGATCCCGTGCGGGGAATGACTCGATCTGGGTGATAGTGGACAGACTAACAAAGGTGGCCAGATTCATTCCAGTGGCAAAGGACACACCGGTCAGAGTATTAGTACGGAGGTTCGTTGAGTAGTTTGTGCATTATCATGGGGTACCCAAGACTATCGTTTCGAATCGGGATGGGCGGTTTACATCCAGGGAATGGAGGTCAGTCCAGGCCCATCTGGGTTCTCGGTTGATATTCAGCACAGCTTTTCACACTCAGACCGACGGACAGACAGAGCGCACCAACCGTACACTGGAGGATCTATTGCGACTGTGTATTTTGGACATTGGCGAGCCTTGGGAGAGATTGCTACCACTATTCGAGTTTTCGTACAACAACGCTCATCAGTCCAGCATAGGCATGGCTCCATACGAGGCGTTGTACAGAAGGAGGTGCAGGACCCCACTATCATGGGTTCAGGATGAGGACCCGCAGGCACTAGGCTCGGAGTTTGTGGGAGATACAGATGCTCAGATTAGATTGATCCGGGACAGGATGTTGGAAGCCTAGAGCAGACAGGCGAAATACTACGATGCGAGGCATCGTCAAGTGGAGTTCCAGGTGGGGGACCGAGTTTTCTTGAAGATACGGCCGATGCACGGAGTTTCGCGGGTACATGGGCGGAAGAAGCTCAGTCCGAGATATATGGGGCCTTATAGGATCCTGGAGCGGATCGGCCCCTTAGCCTATAGACTGGAGCTACCGCCGGAGTTAGCGGGATTGCATGACGTCTTCCACGTCTCCTCACTTCGGAGGGCTCTGCTACGCCCTGAGCTGCTGATCTCCTCGGCAGATGGCCCGGTGGCCTCGGATCGGTCAGTCAACTTGGAGCCTATCAGGATTGACGATACAACAGTGCGGGTCTTGCGACGGATGAAGGTTCCGTTATTCAAGGTTCTGTGGAACAATCATGGGCAGGAGGAGCATACATGGGAGCCACAGGACTTGATGCGGAAAAAATACCCGGAACTTTTTCGTCAGGTATACCTCACCACCCCTCTGGACAATCAATTTGCCTTCTTGTTTTAAACCAATAGAATTAAAATTTCAAGAATAGGGGCTAATCTTTTATTTATTGGGGAGTATATACCTAGTTAATGGGGCGAATTAATCTTAGATTTGAAACCGCACAAAGCAAACATAACGTAGAGATGTAATTTCTTTAATTCTCATGGGATGTTACAAGCTTCTTTTCCCGATTAGAGTCCCGTAGGCTTAACCTTGATTTCGGGGACGAAATCTTTGTTTTGTTTATTGGGATTTGTAACATCCCATTTCTGGCTAGACCCCTAGGAGTCGGTTGGTCGTGATAGAACCCTGGGAAGCCAAAAAACTGAAATAAATCGACCGAGATTTCGGGTCACGGGTTGGTCACGCCCGTGACCGATCCGTCACGCCCGTGACCTAGGGCGTGACTCCTTCGACGATCGTCGATCTCAGTGAGACGATCGTCGGGCGCAGAATTTTTCTACCCGGGCCTGTCACGCCCGTGACCTATGTGTCACGCCCGTGACCTAGGGAGTTACACCTTCGACGAGCGTCGATCCCAGCGGGACGATCGTCGAAATGTAGAATTTGCGTCATGGCCATGTCACGCCCGTGACCCAGGTGTCACGCCCGTGACCAAGGGCGTGACACCTTCGGCGATCGTCGATCTCAGCGCGACGATCGCCGAGTACGGATTTTGCCTCATGCCATATCACGCCCGTGACCCACATGTCATGCCCGTGACCAAGGGCGTGACCACCCTTCGACGATCGCCGACCCCAGAATTGGGCACCCGGGCTTGTCACGCCCGTGACCCAAGTGTCACGCCCGTGACCAAGGGCGTGACCATCCTTCGACGATCGTCGATCCCAGAATTGGCCACCCAGGCCTGTCACGCCCGTGACCTATGTGTCACGCCCGTGACCTATGTGTCACGCCCGTGACCAAGGCCGAAACGTCAGCCAGACTGGAAATTTTGATAACCGACGTTGTAATCATATTCTGATTATGGGAAGTTACGCCAGGAGTATTTATGGGCTGTTTCCTATTCTGATTATTTAATAAATTAAGGAATGTTGGTCCAATAGGAAATCGCCACCTGGCAAACACCTCTTCATTTCCAGCAATTCAACTGCCTTGCCATAACTGAAACGTCATTAAGAGGAATATTAAGGGCCATGAACGTTTCATCCTTTCCCCTTCCCATTTGCTGATCTATAAAAGACTCCTAAGAGCAAGAGGAAAAGGTTACACGCTCCATCAAACTGTTTCAGATTTCCCCCTTGCTGTTGAAGAATTTCCAGCGACGCCACCACCGCGCCAATGGCTTCCCGACGCTCTGCACGCCTCCAGCCCGCGAACAAGGTCCTCCCCTCCCTCTTCATCTGCGGATAGATCTTAGAAATCATTAGGAGAGATATCGGGCTCAAAAGAGCCTAGATCGGGTGAGCGTTTCCATGATTTTCCGAAAATTTCGTGGTGGCGGGTTCGCCGGAAACCGCCTCTCCAGCGGCCGTGCCGCCGCCCGACGATAGCCCTCACCTCAACAGAGGTGGTGGTGGTGGTGGCCGGCCAGGGAGATGGCTGGATGGCCGGGAAATAGCTTTGGAAAAGCTATAGGAAATTAAGTTTTCAGGGCTCTGGTTTCGGGCTGTAGAAGAAGATGAACAGTGCCATTAAATTAGATTTTATTTTTTTAAACAATTTCTGAATGAAAATATCTGTCACTTTAAATAATTTGGAAAAAATACTTAGAGGCTCCTGCAGGAAAAATGGTCAACACCAATATTGTACCTCTTGGAGTCTAGGGAATTTTAAAATTTGTTTAAAGCATTTTGGACCACTGGATAGACCTCGACACTCAACTTGGTGAGGTCTACCCATAGGGTGTCCTGACCTTAGAAAAATTTCCCACTCCAATCCATTCATCACAATGACTTGAAATTTGGGTGTGTGGCCTAACCTTACCTATATCTAGGTACCATCCAAAAATTAGGATTTTTGGGAAATATTTTTCTATAGTTTTTAGGAAAATTCAATAATCCTAGCTTAATTTAATTAGATGGCTAAATAATTTCCAAACCCTCCCAAATTTTGGTGAGTGGTCCCTGGGTTCACCATAAGGTTCTGTATAATTTTTCATCTCATTTGGAGATGGTTTGGATTAGAAATGATCAAACCTAAGTTTTGCCCTAATAAGGGGTCTTAGGTTAAAGGTGCACTTTTGATATTGAGTGGTCAAATCACCTCAACAGAGGCTGAGATTTTTACCACTGGCTAGTAATATTCTCTAGCACCCCCTCAAAGAGTTTGAGGTGGATCGGGGTAAGTTTGCCCTAAGAACCAAGGCCAATCCCTAAGGATGGATCTTGGTGGCTTGTGAAGGTCATGGGGTCAAATGACCTTGGAGTGACTCGAAATTTGGTGAAGAGGACCATAGGGCCATTATAGTTCTCTGGATAAAATCTTAGTAGATTTGGAGACTGTTGGGATACCTAAAAACCCAACCCTAGTTTAGGGTGCAAAACTTGTAGAGATAGGAAATGACACTAAATCACATTGAAAAGTGATGATATTTGGGTAGAGTGAATTATAGGGATGGTACAAGCTCTGGATATTTTACTATGAATTTTAAGATCATTATTTTGGATACTTCATTAACGATTTAGTAGCTTGTATGATTTGCTTAGAAAATTTATCATGGAATACATACTTCCTGGAAATTGATGAAATTTAAGTAGAAAACGTTTATTAGGATTTTAAATCTCTGTGAATTTTTCTGGGATTTTTGGAAGTTTAATTCTAAGGCTTGCTTCATTAAGTATGTTTTACCTTGAATATTTGATTAAATCTAAAGTGGTGCTTCACAAGCTGGTAAAATTATGATTCTTTGAACAAAGATCTTTTCTATATCATACTACTGATTAGTAATTTTTCTATAATTTTTCGATGAGTATTTTCAGTACTTCCTTCTTTACGTAGGATTAACGTGATTATACTGGATAAATTAATTAGAGGCTAAATACTTTCTGTAAAATTCTGAAAATTTGTATTTGAGGTTATCTTGCTATTATTTAATGACCATGATTTTTGGGTAGCCATTACTTAGGAGGATCATATAGTTCATGTTTAAAATGACCCGTGGCCCATCCTTTGGGAAAATTAAATAAATATCAGATTAATTAGGAAAATTATAAGTTTTTGGATTTAGACAAGTTATGATATGGTAGACCTCCAGTAAATATTATAGGAGATTCGGAAGACAATTTGGAGTACCTCCCCATGTGTACCTCATATAGCTTAGGATGGTTTGCATATAATAAAACCACGGAAACTGAACTAGAGTAATAATGAACTTGGGAAATGGAATTTTGGTAGTTGCTGGTTGGTTAGTGCAAGCTATGATTAAGTTCATTATTGGAAGTCAGGATAAGTAGGGTGTGAGACCGGTTAAGGTTAGGTGGCGTTTGGGAATGACGGAAGATCGTCCATCCCGGGAAGAAGAGGAAGAGTCTTAATACTCTAGGGTTAGATCTAAAGTAACTAAAAGGAGATCGGGTTAAGGGAGATCAACCAATAACAATAAGTGCCTTGCGAAAGGGAATTTCGTGCCTTAATGCCGCCGTCTTGGTTCCTAGTGCCCCTTGAGAGCCCTTCACGGGGTATGCCGGGGGCAGTCCTGGGCTAACGTAAACCATAGGAATAACAAAATTAAAAGAGCAACTAGTATAACTAGGGTTGCACATACACACACCTCGGTAGCTAGGAAGGTAGAATAATTGGTTGGTTGCCATTCAGACGGTAGCTCTGAAGGTAGATGCACGGACGGGACTGTCCGGGGGGCCGAGGGCTCGAGGGTTGGAGTACAGAATAAAGGTGGTGGGTCTTCGGTATCTGATAGTCGTTCACACCGACATCGGTACGTTGACTCGGCGGTGTGGGACACTTAGCCAAAGAAAGTATGGTGGGTACAGCCAGCAGTAGTTCGCGGATACTCTAGGTTGTGTTCTTCTAGGGGCGTACGGAAGGGCTAGGCCTGGTAGTGTGGATACCCTCCTAGGAGTGGGGGGGTCCGACCCAATGTCTCCATTTGCCACTACGGAGGTTCCTGGGAGTGAAGCTAGCTGCCCGAACAGGGGGAACTAAAGGTCTGTGCGCATAGAGTCGTGTGCGTGAGTTGCACTTGCATGAATCATGGCATAGCATATCACTACACTCATAATTGCATACAACCGACACCCCAACATATAAATCGGTATGGGACTTTTTATACGATGGGAGCCTTGCAAAAGATCCCTTAACTTATAAGTTTGTATGTGCATTCATATAAGTTAAGGTTACATACTTATTTACTTGCTTGTTTACTTACTGTTCTCTAGCTGCCTTTTTATACAAATTGCTACTTATTAACTTCTCTCCTTATTACTTACTGCCATAGGATTGTTAGACCTACTTCATTCTAAATAACTACTAGATTAGCTTCCCTGTCACCTGCTTGATAATTCTCCACTTTTGAAGCTTCCCTTTCCTCCTCTCCGCCCGGTGCTTAGGAGCCGTGGTGGGAGGGGTAGGGGATGATAGGGCTTAGTCATTATGACTAATGGTTTTCGAACCACAACATTACAGGAGCTCCGGATGGGAGACAGGGACCAACAGTCCAGGGACCAGCACCAGCAGAGTACGGTGCGCATGGAGGTGGGACAGTCTAGCACCGGTGCACCTGCGACCAGCTCCGTGAGTGATTAGTAGTTTTATAGCTTCCGCGTTGAGTGACTTGTAGTGAGGACTCTGATGTACTGGGCTCGAGCCCATTTATCTATTTCCTGGTATTATCTATTGATGGACTGGATGTGATTTCACTTTTATTTACATGTTTATGTGGACTTGTTTACATTTTATGTTTAATTACTTCTCTCTCTTATGATCGAAAAGGGCCGGCAGAATTGGCGTTTTGTAGTGGTCACCTTCCCGTGAGTCGGTGCCACCGCAAAGCGGCAATTCTGGGCTAAGACCCCGATGGTTTAAAAAGAAAAAAAAGGGGTCTTACAGTGGCTATATTCAGACCACACCATTGAAGTCCCTCTGCTATCTTGTCGGAATTAACCTCATCTTCTTCTTTGAGCGATTGTAGTTCGAGTACCTTGCTCAGACTTTTAGAAGTAAGCTTTATCATCGTTCCAAGAATTGTTGACCTAATCTTGTTTCCAGTTGAATCCAACTTTGCATTGGAGAAGAATTCAATTACTTTTTTCTTCCATATCCCTGTTGGTTCTGAGACCATAAATTCTAGTCCAGCATTAGTGACTAGGGTGATGACTTTCTGAATTTCTTGAGAAGTATCGTTGAAGGCATTACGAACCAGTTCGTAAACCTCGTTGATGTTTTCTTCCAACTTTGGCACCATTGAATGTTGAAGGAAGAGAGATTGAGGATGGTTTAGAGGAGATCTGGATCTCAACACAGATGTTCAATCTCTTGAGAAAGCTAAGTCACGTGGTCGACTAATTCTCATTCTAACCTATTTATAGGGTTTTAAATTTGGAAGTTTAATTGACGTGCCCAAATATTGTGTTTCGACACCTTATGTCGACACAAAAGTTAACATCTCGACACAAATGATAGGGATTCAACACTATTATTTGTCGACACCACTCTATAGGAGTCGACATATAAGACTTGACATTGTTGTGTCGACACCTTGATTTAAGGTGTTGATAGAAGTATGTCGACACATAGATGTAAGATGTTGACAGCATTGTGTCGACACTTTCCTTTTAATGTCGACACTAAGCTCTGGTAGTGTCCACACTTTCCTTTTAATGTCGACACTAAGCTCTGGCAGTGTCGACACTAACAACAATTAATGTCGACCAACTTATTGTTTATGTCAACATGAATTCTTAACTTAGCCAATATCTGAGTATTTTTTCTTTAATGAGTTTATACATTGACTTAATTAATATCTAGCATTCCTAGCTCAATCTTAAAGTTATTGAGCTTAGTTTCATCCAGAGGCTTAGTAAATATGTCAGCTATTTGTCAATCTGTAGTGACAAACTCTAAACAGATGTCATTTTTCTCTACATGTTCTCTTATAAAGTGATACCTAATTTCAATATGCTTTGTTTTGCTATGTGAAACAGGATTTCTAGCAATTGAAATAGCACTTGTAGATAAAGGTGTTTTACTTAGCTTGAATTCATAATCTTCTAACTAATGCTGCATCCACAATAGTTGTGCACAACAACTTCCTGCAGCAATGTACTCTGACTCAGCTGTTAAAATGGCAACACTTGTTTGCTTTTTACTGCTCCATGACACCAATCTTCCACGTAGGAACTGACAAGTACTTATGGTACTTTTCCTATCTTCTTTGCATCCTGCAAAATCTACATCTGAAAATCCAATTAATAGGAAATCTCTATTCCTAGGGTACCAAAGACCTAGATCTAGTGTGCCCTTAAGATATCTCAGAATTTTTTTTATAGCAGAATAATGTGAATCTTTAGGGCGTGCTTGATATCTAGCATAGACACATGTTGCATACATGATGTCAGGTCTAATAGCAGTCAAGTAGAGGAGGGAGCCAATTATCCCTCTATACAAAGTCTAATCAACAGGTTTTCCTGCTTCATCTTTGCATATAGGCATACTTGACCCCATTGGAGTTTTCATGGTGGATGTTGTATCCATACCATATTTCTTTATAAACTCCTTGGTGAACTTAGACTGTGATATGGAAAAGCCATCATCAGTCTATTTTATTTGAAGTCCTAGAAAGAACTGTAGCTCACCCATACTGCTCATTTCAAATTACCCTTACATAAGTTTAGCAAACTTCCTGCAAAGGTTGTTTTCAGTAGATCCAAAGATTATGTCATCAACATAAATCTGAACTAGTATGATCTTGCCTTTGGATTCCCTAAGGAATTCAGTTTTATCTATTTTCCCCCTTGAGAATTTATTCTCAATGAGTAAGGTAGACAATATCTCATACCAAACCATAGGAGCCTATTTCAACCCATAAAGGGCTTTCTTAAGTCTATAGATATAGTTTGGAAAATGAGAATCAACAAAAATTGATGGTTGTTCTACATATACTTCTTCCTTCAAGTCTCCATTCAGAAATGCTGACTTAACATCCATCTGGTAAATATTGAATCCTTGATAGGCTGCATAGGCATGGAATAGTCTTATGGCCTCCAACCTTGCTACAAGAGCAAAAGTTTGGTTAAAGTCTATCCCTTATTCCTGCCTGTAACCTTTAGCTACCAGCCTTGCCTTATTTTTGATTATGATTCCATTCTCATCCATTTATTCCTATAGATCCAATTTGTTCCAATAACAGTGTGTCCTTCTAGTCTAAGAACAAGTTTCCATACTTTGCATCTCTTGAACTAGTTCAGTTCTTCTTGCATGACACCTATCCAGTGAGAATCCTTAATAGCTTCCTCAAACTTCTTAGGTTCCACCTGGGACAGAATGCTTCAATATAGTACAGTGTTCATGCTCTTGCTCCTTGTAATTACACCATGTCTAGCAACACCAATGATTTGGTGAGCTGGATCATCTTTTAGATGTCTCATTGCTTGAGGCATCCTTTCTACAACAGTCTATTCTTCAGTGTCTTCAACTTCCATTTGTGGAATATTATCAGCTTGCTGTTTTAGAGATCCCCCTTGACAACATACATCATCTTATGTATTTTCTTCTACTGTCTTGAATTATTTAATGGATAACATCTCCAATTTGTCCTTTAGACCTGCAGAACTAGATGAAATGCTAGGCAGCTCATTGTTAATAAGCATGGATTCATCAAATACTGCATGGACAGATTCTTCTACAACTTGTGTAGTCAAGTTATAGACCATATATGTCCTACTATTGTTGTTGTACCCAACAAAGATTCCCTCTTGGGACTTGGCAGCAAACTTAGTCAAGTAAGACTTACCATTGTTATATATATATAACACTTGCTACCAAAGATCCTAAAATAGGATAGGTTTGGTTTTCTACCCTTCAGAATCTCATAGGGAGTCTTCTTATGACTTTTAGTGATAGAGGCCCTCTTGAGGACATGACATGAAGTGTTTACTGCCTCTGCCCAGAAATATTCTGGAAGAGAAGTGTCACTTAGTAGGGTCCTACTAGCCTCTATTAGAGTTCTATTTTTCCTTTCAGCAATACCATTTTGCTGAGGTGTTCTAGGTGAGGAGAACTCCTGATGAATCCCAATACTTTCACAGAACTTTGTCATGCATTCAGATTGAAATTCAGTCCCATGGTCACTTCTGATTTTGATCACTATACTGTTAAATTCATTCTGTATCCGCTTAACAAAGGTCTGGAAAACTTCAGGTGTTTTAGATTTCTTCCTTAGGAAGAACACCCATGCAAACCTAGAAAAGTAATCTACTACTACCAATGTATATGCTTTCCTACCTATACTATGAACTGCAATAGTACCAAACAAATCCATATGCATAAGGTAAAGACACCTCACTCAATCTTTTGTATCAAGGCTTTTAAAAGAGGATTTGGTCTGCTTGCCCTTTTGACATGCTGAACAGATACTCTCCTTGACACACTTGACTTTAGGACCATTCCTTACTAGATAACCACTGAAGATTTTTCTATTGTCTTGTAGTTTAGATGAGCTAGCCTCTTGTGCCATTATACACAGTGAGTGGCTTTCTCATCTACAACTAGAAAAATAGGAGAATCTCATCTCATACATTCAAAATCTAGACAGTAAACATTTTCTCTCCTAGTGCCAGATAAGAAGACCGCTTGGTCATTAGAATTTCTTATTTGACACTTATCCAAGAATTGTCATAGCCAAGATCACATAATTAGCTTATGCTTATCAGGTTATGTTTCAAACCTTTCACATATGCTACTTGTGTGATAATGACTAGACCATTTGTAATCTTACCAAAACCTTTTATAATCCCACTTTCTGAACTACCAAAGATGACTTTGGGTCCATTGTTAGTTGGAATAAAGTCCTTTTGCATCCTCTTTATTCCAGTCATGTGCCTGGATCAACCACTGTCCAAGTACTATATAGGGGTATGACTACTTGGACTCACCTTACTAGGACCAAGCTTATCCTGGCTATCTCCTTCCGCATAACCTCCCAACAGACCAAAGAAATGACTGTCTTCTGTCCTTGAATTGATGTCATCCAGCATCTAAAGGAATTCAGTCTCCACATAATCTACTTCTGCTGAATATAGCCCAATACAGGCCTTAGCATCATCTTCTCTTTCTGATTATGATGAAGATGAATCAGTCTAACTTTTTTCTTTCTGGGCAATAAAGAACATTTCCTTCTTGCCCTTATTGTGCTTCTTCTTGTCTCCCGATTCCTTTCTTTTCACAGGACAGTCAGCTATGACATGTCCTGGTTTGCTGCAGTAATATCAAACTATTTTAGAAGAAGTTTGTTTACTAGTTCTTGAGTCATACGTGTCCTCTTTAGAGGATTTCTTCTCTCCTTTGTAGTAATCATCCTTGGGTTAAGAAGATGTGGATGGCCAACTTCTCCAGCTCTTTTTCTTTACAAATCTCATGAACTGTCTGGTGAAAGCATCAAAGTTTTCTTCAGAATTGTGACCATCTGATGTGCTGGTGTCTGAGTTTTCTGTTTCTGTCTCAACAACCTTCCTGGGAGGAGAAGGAGACTTTCTCCAACCTTTCTTGTGGCCTCAACTTTGAAAGCCACAGACTTATCCTTGATTAAAGACTTGTTACATTTCTTCTCCTCTTTCCTTGCTATCAATTGCATTTCATAGGATAGTAGTTTACCAAATAGTGTTGGTGGAGGTGTATCAGCTAATCTGGCCACTTCTCTTATGGCACAAATCTTAGTATCCCAATCTTTGGTTAATGACCTGAGGAATTTGTCATTTAGCTCATATGTGTTGAATACCCTTCCATAAGTCATTAGTGCATTCACTATCCTAAAGAATTTCTTATAGCATTATGCAATACTATCAGTCTTGGACTCTCTAAAGCTCTCATACTCCTGATTGAGCATAGACTTTCTGTCATCTCTAACCTCTTCAGTTCCTTCCATATAGATAAACAGTGTGTCCCACATTTCTTTTGATGTTTTGCAATGGACCAGATTCTGGAAAGTTGAATCATCTATGACACTAATTATTATGTTCTATGCCCTTTTATCCATAGTAACCAAGATGATCTCATCCTTAGTCATCTCTTCATAGCTCTTAGGAGTGGATTTATTGGCATCAAGAACTGATGTTTTCATAGGTATAAAGGGACCTTCTTGAACTGTAATATAAATTCTTGGATCAGATGCCTACATGAACAATCTGACTCTTTCTTTCCAGATACCAAATTTTTTTTTCCTGCATATGGGAAGTTTCATTGAACCAAGCTCTTTCTGATTCTCACTTGATCCCATTTTGAATATTTGTAACTGCCTTGGAGATAAGCTATGACTATTAAGTAAAATTTTGAGCAACCTTCCTCTGATACCAATTGAAAGAATTCAATAATGAACAACTAATCACCTAGAGGGGGGTGAATAGGTTCAATTCTTTATAATAGGCAGTTTTAGGATTTATAATTAGCAAATCTACTTATCCAATCATTCAAGCATACAAAATAATCAGAGTAAGCAAAACATATCACAGAGACACACAAATTTATAGTGGTTCCCCAATATTTGGGTACATCCACTTTCCCCCTTCACCTATCTAGCAATGAACTAGATTCGGCCCAACTTCCACTTTTCTCATATCCACAGATCTTACCACTCAGAACCCTTCCAGGTTCCTACAACTCAGACTTCTTCAAGTCTTACAGCTCAGATCCTTCAAGATCCTACAACTCAGATTCTTCCCGAGAACCCTACCTCAGAGTTTTCCAACTCCTACCGCAAGCAACATGCCCTACCTCAACCCTTATAATTACAGTATTACCACTCAGAAAGATAGACTTTCCTATTCTCAGATCTATATAGATCCTACAGTTGTGATTACAATGTTTTAAGAATTTCTTTACCCAGAGAGAGAGAGAGAGAGAAAATGGGGTAAAGTTTATTGACCAAATCTTGAGAGATTGGTCTTCTTCTGATCCTTGCAGCTTTGGATCTGATTCAACATTACTTAGCTTCTTCAAAGATTCTTGAAAATAAAGAACTAGGTTGAATCTCTCTTGAGCAGATGAAGGTGATCTTGAATCAGCTTCCTTCTTCTCCTTCTTCTTATTACAGAAATGATTCTGTAATCCTTACTGATCTCCAAAGATTTCTCTTCGTCTCTGTGTTCTTATGTTGTGTCTTATTCTCTTTAATAGCATTATTCTATTTATAGAAATACAGTAGAGGTAATCGGCTGAACCGGTAGCTGACTGGCATCTGACAGTTCTGACATCTGACAACTTTGATAGCTATGCCAGCTGTCACTTCTTAGATCTGGAAATCTGCAACTTGGACTTCAAAACAGCAAACATCATCGAGATAGATATTCTTCACAATGTGTTAACTATGATTTCAAAATGTGTCAACACAGATTATGAATGTGTCGACACAACTATCTGGATGTCGACACATTGCCTTGATGTAGTCGACAGACTTCAATCTCTGTCGACATAGCTGTTCTTCATAGTCTCAACACAGATAATGTAGAATGTGTCGACACAACTTCCTTAGTGTCGACACAGTTTTTCTTCAAAATAGTTGTCAACCCAAGTCCTGGGTGTCGACATATCAGCTTCCGCTTACTGTCAGCACTACTAGTCATAGTGTGTCGACACTAGTCCTGAGTGTCGACACAGTTGATCTTCGACTCAGCATTCAGTATGTCGACTGTGATCATTTAAGTCGACACAGCTTCTTCCCAAGTGTCGACACTGATCGAGTGTCTCGACGCTTTTATACTTAGACAAATTTCTGCATTACTTAGCCTGCACAAATAAACTTAAACAAACATCAAATACAAGATGATGTATGTCATTTATTTAAGTGAGGCTTCTCCAAATCTGGTACAATTACCAATGTTCCCAACATTTGGCTTCTAGTAGTTTTCAACCAGCTTCCCTTCCACCAAGAGCTTTTATTCCAGCTCATCTAAGTATTTCTCCTTCTGACTTAGCAGTTCAGTGTAGCAATTTAATTCCTCTCGCAAGGAGTGAACTTATTTTCTGAGAGGATTTAATTCAGCAATTTCCTCCCTCGGGCTTTATTCCACTACCATTAGAGAAGCAATCTCTTATAATTGCTTTTTCACCACCTTGTGTCAAAGGGTTTCAAAAGTTCTTGATGCTGAACCATCAAGTCAGATTCGTCTTCCTCAGAAGAGTAGTCTTTATAACCATTAGTGGAAGTTTCTGATTAAGAAAAGATTGTGTAAGAGTTTACTTTCCCATGGTATTGGGAGTCGCCTACTTCCTCATCTAATTGAGCCATGAGCCCGAAGTATGCATCCTTATGTCACGAAAATCGAATCTCTTATCGTCGAAACGTAGATCTGAGCGAGAGCAAGCAAACGCCGCTTTCGGAAACGAATTCCGTCCACGAAGTATGCATCCTTACTTGACTCACTTGAGTCAATGTTGTTAAAAATCTTGGACTTCTTAGCAACAAAGCTTTTCTTTTCATTCCTCTTATCTTTGAAGGATTGCTTCTCTTCCTTCTTGGAACCTTCCTTCTTCTTGTAAGGAAACTCTGCAATCATGTGTCCTGGCTTATTATTATAATAGGAAACAACCTCAGAGGAATAATGTTTATTCGATTTAGATTTATACATGTCCTCTCGGTTGTAGATCTTCTTTGAGCGATCACCTTCACAATGTGATCTTTCATTTGCCTCTTCTTGCTGAGCAATCTTTTAAACTTCTTGGAGATTTGTGAGAACTCTCCATCAGATAACTGAGATCCAGAAGTGCTTGGCTCAGAGTCTTCTGGGGTATCTGGAGCTCGTGTCCTTACTGGTGACACAGCTTTGAACTTTCTGGCCCCTTCAGTTTTCAGGGTAACTGACTTCTCTCTGCTTGAAGTCTGATGACTAGTTTTAGTCATCCTTTTTTGGGGTAACTAAGTAGTTAAATCCTTAAGTTTTATTATAATTTTGTGTTTTGTTTGCTTGTTATGATGTCATTTTATGTTTTGATATTTAAATCTATATAGTCTTATTATATGTATTATGTTACTATATAATATGTTATGTTTATGTTTATGTTTTATATGGATGTTATTTTTTTTTTATGTTTTGTTTAATGTCTTACTATTGTAATATTTAGTCTTATTAGAGTATATCATATTATGTGATGTTTAGTTTTATTTATTATTATTATTATGTAATATTTATAAATAATATTACGTGTCTAATGTTTGTCTTGTTTTGTTTTGTTTTATTTTGTAGGATTCAAGCCTTTGGTGGCAAACCCTTATTTGGTGCATCCCTTCAACTACAAGCAGCCCGGCCCCCTCTAAAGCATGCTACTCGAGCCCCCCATGCAAGATATGGTGCAGCCCGAGCCTAGTGCATGCAGCCCGGCCTCCATTACAAGCCCAACCCGAGCCCTCCAACATAGCCGAGCCCACTACATGCAGCCTACTTATAGCAGCCCATGAAGCCCAACCCGAGCACACCATTACAATCCATACATGATGCAGGCCGAGCCCTCAAGTGCAGCCCACCAATCAACTTAAAGCAGCCCACCTCACTTGGAGCAGCCCACTAATATCCCCATGCATGTGGCCGACCACTATTCTCCATTTACATTAAAACTTTCATCCTCTCTCCTCATCATTGCATGCATACATTCATCCCCCTAAGCATGGCCGGCCCCCCTCTCTTGCCCCTTCTACACAATTCCATTCATTCCCCCCTCTCCATTTCATATTTTTATTTTCACTTCCATTAAATACAATACAATGAATCCTCTCATTCTCTCTCCCCTCATTTAAAACTCATGCATGAACCTTCCTTTCCATGAGGTCGGCCACCCCCTTATCTCCCCCTCTACATTTCCATCTAGAACATTCACCTTCATCTATAAAAGGACTCCATGTCTCAAGCATGAGAGGAGTTAGATTTTTGTAGAGAGCAAGTGAGATAGTTTAGTTTTCTTCTTTCTTTGTGCTAAGTATATCTCTTTGTTGTAATTTTCTTTTTATTAATGTAACATTTTCTTGTCTTTATTTTATGTACCTCTTTTATTAAGTAATGCAAATGAAATCTTTTCCTTTTATTTTCATGGTTTTCCTTTCTATCATGTTTAGCTAATTTAATTTTGTGCCCGATCGCGATGAACTTTGCGATGAAGTAACGCATCTTTTATTTTATGTTTGCATTTGTATTTTTTCTATTTTGATCAGACCTTGAATTATTTCGTATCGACTCCGTATTTCTAGTATACAGTAGTAGATTCCGATCTCATATTTGAGTAGCCGAGAGGCTCGTGAATATGAATGGTCACTCAAGGATGGAAGGAGTTGCACGCAACCCTAGAGATAGGATGACGTAAATCCTACGGATTGGAGTCAAATCTAATAGTGCGGGTCACTTCGGTAATGCGACTTTAGGCCATTTTGACTTGTAAAGAGATTTCGGTCAAAACATCTATAAGTTAGGGGATTTAATGCTCTAGCGAGATTACTTCCTAATTTCGGATCCGTCACGGTCTTAATAGATTTACAAATGTTAAACTAATTTATTCCGTTATTTTATTTCAAAGTGAATCGTCGATCGATCACTTTTTTGCAATAGTTTATTTTTTCTTTAAATTAAGCTTAGTTTATTTTATTTTATTTTCAAAAATCACCAATCGTTCGGTAGGATAATAGAGCCGTTGTGAGTAATAGTACTTACCTGCCCCGAGTTTTTATACGACCTTGATTTATTTATATCACTATACTATAAAACGATAGGTACACTTACCTATTCAGATTGTAGTCCGTGAGACGATTTTTACGCATCAAGTTTTTGGCGCCATTGCCGGGGAAATTTTTGGCAATATTACGAAAGCATCGAATTTATTATTTCTACTAAAATTCAAAAAAAAATATTATTATTATATATATTATAATCAACCCACATCATCTAAGTTCTACCCAACCTAAATTCTCTCGAAAAGGGTAAGGGGCTTTAAGCGCCATAATTTTACCTAGTACCTTGCGAACCCTTCACCGGGTAGCCCCTGGGAAGTTCGGGAGCCAATGCATTAAAAAAAATCTATTTTTCAAAAAAAAAAATCAAAATTTTTTTTTCTTTTTCTTTTTTGGTAACAATTTATTTTTTTATGGAATCATCCTATTTTTGCGCTTCTTGTGGGTCGCCCGACCACTTTTATTCTGAATGTCTTTCAGGAACCCCTCCCTCTTTTGATTTTAATTTTTCTGGGGAAGGTCAAAATGGCCAATTTGACCCTTACTCCAATTTTTATCCTACTTGGAAGATGGGGAACCCGCCTTATTTTTCGCATGATTTTGCCCCGCAAAGCGCCGCGCCTCCAAATATTAATTTTAATTCTATCGATAATGGGTTTCTTGAATTGCAAACTTCTATTGATAATATTAATTCGCATTTCAAAACCATTATGGATTATCTTTCTCGTGAGGGCGCATCTTTTTCTTTGTCTTCTTCTCCGTCTCCTCAAATTTCTTCATGTAATGAGTCACCGAATATCCCGGCTTATCATTTTCCTCTCGAGGAGGATAACTATTCGGATATCCCGGATTGTTTCCTTTCTCCTTTGGAAGACACCTCTATGGATATTTCAGTGTGCTTCTTACCCGTTGAGGATGACGAGATGTCTCCTATTTCTCCTTCTGAAGACGTTTGTGATTCCATTTCGCTTCAATTTTCAACTGTTCCAAATTTTTCTATTTTTAGCGAATCTTCTTCTTTTATTATAGATAATTCTTCTTTAGTTCTCCCTACCCTTTCTTTTCTCGAAATTTCACAAGGCTCTCCTTCTCCTTGTGAAATTTTCTTTGATGAAAATTATTTTTCAACTTCTTTTATTCCTCTTTCTATTTCTTCTTCTATTTCTTCTTCTTCTTTTGACGACCCCTTCTTCCCCATTTTACATACGGCGGAGTTCTTCCATAACTCCATCCGTTCATTTTCGGGCATCATTTTTTGAAGATTGCACCGCATGTCGGTGCGCTTCTTCAATTTTTCTTTTTTTTGATTTACTCTCCTAAGCGCATACTTAGGGAGTTACCTCTTTACTTTAGTTTTTATTTTCCATTTAGCTAACCAATAACGTCGGGCTCAAACAAGGTTAAACAAAGAGCGCTCTTGGGAGGCACCCCTTGCTTATCCTTTTTGTTCTTTTTTTTCTTTTTGTTTTGTTTTGCAGGAATAAAACCCCCCGGCGGTTCGTTTGGCTCCATCATTTTCTCTCTTCCTTAGGCCTGAGCCGGTGTCCAGCTCAAGCATGGGGGAGCGACATCTGCATTCGGCCTTATGACTCCGGGGAAGTCGTTTTCCTTTTTTTTATTTTACTTTATTGCATCCCCCCTCCCCTTTCTTCTTCCTTATCCTTTCTTGTTTTTATTTTTCATTGAGGACAATGATAAATTTAAGCATGGGGGAGGGTTTAGTTATTTTATTTCTTCTTTCTTTTCAAAAAATTTGTTTTAAATTTCTACAAAAAAAAAGTATATTTTTATTAAATTTCTTTAGTACTACTTTTTCTTTAGCTAGAAAATGCAAAATCAAAAAAATTAGAAAAATCAAAAATCCAAAGAATAGAAAATTCAAAACACAAAAAAATGAAAAAATGTCAAAAAATCAAAAAAATATAATAAACCTCATGCTTAGCTTTTAGTTATTTTCAAAAATTTTGTTTGAGTTTGTTTATAAGCATTTTGTTATTTTTGCTAATCTTTTATTTCATCATATTTAGTTAAATTTAATATTTAGTGATTTAGTTTTGAGGATAATCTTATGATTTTAATTTGCTTAGAGTAATTTATTTAACACTTTTTATCTTTTATTTTAAAAAGTTTCAATTTTGTAGTAATTTTGCTTAACAATTTGGATCCTAATGATTATTACCTCATGCTTTTAGATTCTTAGGAAATCTCAATCTACTAGTAGTTGCTCTCTAGTATTTTAGTTTATTTTCTAAAATCTTGTTTAACCTCTTATCCTTACTCAATTTCTTTTTTTCTTTTATTTGTGAGATCATATGTCATGGTAATAAGGAGATGTTAGTTCTTTATTCTCTGGTACACATATGCAACCCAAAAATGAAGAGAGGAATTAAAAGTTCATATATGTCGGGGGAAGTGATAGGATGTTAGTCTATCATTTTCTGGTATTACATATATATTATTTTTAAAAAACATTGTGTGGGGTGTGAAGAAAAAATAATGATGATCACCTCCAATCAAAGACCTCTTCATGTTAATTTCCTCCCCAAACCCCTTAGCCAATATTATTGTCTTAGTCTTTAAATTAAAATATTGGGAGAGCATAAGTAGTAGGTTGCATTGTTTCCTGAAGTTTCTTTCAAGTTATGGTTTTTATAATTTCAATCTAACCTTGTTTGCACTTTACTCAAATTCGAATGCTAGTTAATTTATTAGAGAATTTTTGGCTAAATATTTCTCTCTTTTCACTTTAATTTCAAAATTTAGGACTTGATTCTTAAATCCCTAAATTTTTATTTTGGCTAGATTTTGGTGTTAATAAATTTTTAGTTTAATTGAAAATTTTATAATGTCTTATAAATATTTCTCTTACTTTTGCTCTGGAATAGCAAAAGTCTAAGCATGGGGGAGTTTGATGACTAGTTTTAGTCATCCTTTTTTGGGGTAACTAAGTAGTTAAATCCTTAAGTTTTATTATAATTTTGTGTTTTGTTTGCTTGTTATGATGTCATTTTATGTTTTGATATTTAAATCTATATAGTCTTATTATATGTATTATGTTACTATATATTATATTATGTTTATGTTTATATTTTATATGGTTGTTATTTTTTTTTATGTTTTGTTAAATGTTTTGTTTAATGTCTTACTATTATTATATTTAGTCTTATTAGAGTATATCATATTATGTGATATTTAGTTTTATTTATTATTATTATTATTATGTAATATTTATAAATAATATTACGTGTCTAATGTTTGTCTTGTTTTGTTTTGTTTTGTTTTGTTTTAGTTTGTAGGATTCAAGCCTTTGGTTGCCGGCCCTTCTTTGGTGCATCCCTTCAACAACAAGCAGCCCGGCCCCCTCTAAAGCATGCTACCCGAGCCCCTCATGCAAGATATGGTGCAGCCCGAGCCTAGTGCATGCAGCCCGGCCTCCATTACAAGCCCAACCCGAGCCCTCCAACATAGTCGAGCCCACTACATGAAGCCTACTTATAGCAGCCCATGAAGCCAAACCCGAGCACACGATTACAAGCTATACAAGATGCAGGCCGAGCCCTCAAGTGAGGCCCACCAATAAACTTAAAGCATCCCACCTCACTTGGAGCAGCCCACTAATATCCCCATGCATGTGGCCGGCCACTATTCTCCATTTACATTAAAACTTTCATCCTCTCTCCTCATTATTGCATGCATACATTCATCCCCTAAGCAGTGCCGGCCCCCCCTCTCTTGCCCCTTCTACACAATTCAATTCATTCCCCCCTCTCCATTTTATATTTTTATTTTCACTTCCATTAAATACAATACAATGAATCCTCCCATTCTCTCTCCCCTCATTTAAAACTCATGCATGAACCTTCCTTTCCATGAGGCCGTCCACCCCCTTATCTCTCCCTCTTCATTTCCATCTAGAACATTTCTCTTCATCTATAAAAGGACCCCATGTCTCAAGCATGAGAGGAGTTAGATTTTTGTAGAGAGCAAGTGAGATAGTTTAGTTTTCTTCTTTCTTTGTGCTAAGTAGATCTCTTTGTTGTAATTTTCTTTTTATTAATGTAACATTTTCTTGTCTTTATTTTGTGTACCTCTTTTATTAAGCAATGCAAATGAAATCTTTTCCTTTTATTTCCATGGTTTCCCTTTCTATCATGTTTAGCTAATTTAATTTTGTGCCCGATCGCGATGAACTTTGCGATGAAGTAACGCATCTTTTATTTTATGTTTGCATTTGTATTTTTTCTATTTTGATCCGACCTTGAATTATTTCGTATCGACTCCATATTTCTAGTATACGGTAGTAGATTCCGATCTCATATTTGAGTAGCCGAGAGGCTCATGAATATGAAAGGTCACTCAAGGAAGGAAGGAGTTGCACACAACCCTAGAGATTGGATGATGTAAATCCTCCGGATTGGAGTCAAATCCAATAGTACGGGTCACTTCGGTAATGCGACTTTAGGCCATTTTGACTTGTAAAGAGATTTCGGTCAAAACATCTATAAGTCAGGGGATTTAATGCTCTAGCGAGATTACTTCCTAATATCGGATCCGTCACGGTCTTAATAGATTTACAAATGTTAAACTAATTTATTCCGTTATTTTATTTCAAAGTGAATCGTCGATCGAGCACTCTTTTGCAATAGTTTATTTCTCTTTTAATTAAGCTTAGTTTATTTTATTTTATTTTCAAAAATCACCAATCATTCGGTAGGATAATAGAGTCATTGTGAGTAATAGTACTTGCCTACCCCGAGTTTTTATATGACCTTGATTTATTTATATCACTATACTATAAAATGATAGGTACACTTGCCTATTCGGAATTTAGTCCGTGAGATGATTTTTACGCATAAAAGTCCTGCTACTTTTCTCCTCTTTATTTGTGGAATTCATCTGAAGTTTGTAGGAGAGTAGCTTTTCGAAGAGGTTCTAGGGTCAATCTTCGACAGCTTCGCAAACTCCCTAATGGCTTTAACTTTTGTATCCTAGTCCTTTGTCAATGATTTGAGGAATTAGTCTTTTAGTTCACCATTAGTGAAGGTACGACCGTAGTTTCTGAGCCCGTCTACGATCTTGAACAATTTCTCAAAGCTGTCAGCAATAGTATCATTTGAACCTTACTTGAATGCTTCATATTCCTGATTCAGCAAGAATCTATGATTGTCTCTAACTTCTTCGGTTCCTTCCATGAGCACAACTAGACAGTCCTACATCCCCTTGGCAAATTTGCAGTGGAATAAATTTTGAAGCCTCAAATCATCCACTACATTGGCTATAATATTCTTTGCCTTCTAATCCAACGATACAAAGGAAATTTCAT
Source organism: Platanthera zijinensis (assembly GCA_039513925.1). Lineage (NCBI taxonomy): Eukaryota > Viridiplantae > Streptophyta > Magnoliopsida > Asparagales > Orchidaceae > Platanthera > Platanthera zijinensis. The sequence continues at coordinate 106,076,810 of CM077079.1, read as the reverse complement.
CCTTAGTTAGATCCACCATCTTCATTGGGATCATGACAGTCGGATTCAGAGCAGACAGCTGCGTAGGAATATGAGGTCCTTCTTCAACAATCTGAAATATCCTGGGATCTGTTGCATTCATGAAGAATCTTACTCTTTCCTTCCACATAGGAAAGTTATCTTTTGTGCACAATGGTAACTTCTTAGAAGATATATCCTTGCTTCTATCCATAGCAACAGAGCGGGATCTCTTGACAACTAGATGGGAGATCTTGTATATGGTGTTAACCTTATGTCGAACAACATCCCTTTGATATCAATTGAAAGTATCTAGTGTCAACCTAAATCACCTAGAGGGGGTGAATAGGTGAGGTCTGTGTCTTTTCACTAAATAAAAACAAATAAAAAAAATTAAGCACACAGAACACATAGTTTTATAGTGGTTACCCGAGTTGGGTACGTCCACTGTCCTGCCTCGCCTATCTAGCACGAAGGGCTAGATTCAGCTACTGCACCTTTATCTCAAATTACAACGAATCTTACACCTCAGAGCCTCAACTCCTACAACTCAGAGACAACGCTCCTACCACTTAGAGAACAACCACTCCTACAACTCGATCCAAAAACGGAATTACAAATCGATCCAAAAATGGATTTATAACTCGATCCAAACACGAATCAACACTTGATCCCTCTAATACCACTAATACCGCTTGAAAGTCTTTGAATTCAAGGGTACTTAATCACCTAGAGGGGGGTGAATAGGTTATTAAGATCTTTTGGATTATCTTCTTAGTTCTTTAAGGCTTTAACTGAGTTGGGCCTTATTGTGAGTGATTATTTTGGCTTTCAAGAAATTCACACACAACACACATGATTTTTTAGTGGTTTCCCAGTGTAAGGGTACATCCACTGTCCCTCCCGCCTTTCTAATAGAATGTTACACAAGGCACTTCTCCAATAACTTGGCTCCTCAGAGATTACAACACGATCCCACTAGATCACTCAGCCTCCACTAAGACTTACAATACAGGTGAACATCCCAAACACTCAGTAATCACCTTATCACCTTCCATAGGCACAAATACCCTATAACACAGGCAAAGAAAATATCCTAATCAGACAGATCCAAGACTGGATCCTACCACTCAGCCTTTATAATTTAGGCTTACAATACAGATATTAAACAGATCCTACAGAAATAGAATAGTAATATTAATTTGACTCAAGAGAAATTAATCTCTGAGTTAATTGCTTCCTGAGCAGAGAGAATCTCAGCCCTATCTTCTTCACAGCAACAAGAATAACTATCTTCAAGAATCTGTTTCTTGTGCCAGAAGTAACTCAGAACCGTGATTCTGATTCTACTGATGAAGGAGAGAGAAGAAAGATTTTCTATCAACTACCTATTTTTGTAGAACACAGATTGCTCTACCTCTTCTTCCCAGATCCAGTGATTGATCATCAAATTCGGCTCGGCTCGGCTTAGAACTTGAAGTAATTTCAACTAGGGCTAGCCTTGGCTGAATCTTCTTCCTCAGAGAAATCCTCTTATCTTACTGTAGCAAATGTTGATCGTCGTAGATAACTCAGAAACCCTTCAGAATAGTCGATACGATCTTCTTATTTTTGCAATAATTGCGGGGGAAGAAGATGAAGTCTCGCACAACTTTTTCGTAATGAATTGATCCCTCAGAAACTTGATTCGATCTGGATCTCATCTTTTATTTATAATCCCGTCATCCAACGAGATAATTGACACGTATCATTGCTTTAACGACTGATTATATCCTTAGTTTTATAGAATGAGACTGACGGCGATGTTAGTGATGAGTTATTACTCTTCCATGATCATTTAAGAATTTTGATGACTTTTGTTGACTTTGCTGACGTCATCAGTTATGGACTTAGCAAATTTCACAAAATCACTCCAGGCGTTGAGAGCGTTGAGTGAATGGGCTTCACTCAACGAATCTGGACTTAGTCAATTCTTTAGCTTGTCCAGGCGTTGAGAGTGTTGAGTGTATAAGCTTCACTAAATGCTTTTTGCCTTAGCTTGATCTTCAGCCATTTCTGCATCCTTGGCATTGAGTGAACTGGCTTCACTTAATGATTCTGGACGTAGAATAATTTTCAGCTCTTTCTACAACTATGGCATTGAGTGAACTTGCTTCACTCAATGATTCTGGACTTAGAATAATTTTTCTCTATATGAAGGCATTGAGAGCATTGAGTGAACTGGCCTTACTCAACGCTTTTATACTTGGCCAACATTCTGTATCCTTCTATCTGAAAGCGTTGAGAGCATTGAGTGGATAAGATTTACTCAACGCCTTTATACTTAGCCAAATCTCCTTCTGTATGAAGGCATTGAGTGAGCTGGCCTCATTTAACGCTTTCTGCCTTTGCCTCTGAATTATGGCGTTGAGTGCGTTGAGTAAACTGGCTTCACTCAACGCTTCTGAACTTATCTGATTTCTCTATTTCCTCTTAGGCTGACTGTATTAGCTTGACTCAAAGCTTTTTGATCTTGGCGTTGAGTAAACTGGCTTCACTCAATGCTTCTTGACTTAGTCGACTTTTTGTCTCCTTTTCCTTTGGCTTTGACAGATACAAAATCTCATTGAGAGATCAAGCTTCACACAATGATTCTAGCTATATGGTGTTGAGTGAGTTGACTTCACTTAATGCCTGTGGACTTGGCCACTTTTCTGCCTTGCCAACACTTAAAGCTTTGACAGCCTGCCCTTTCTCAATGTTATTTTTTGTATGGAATTGAGTGAACTAGCTTCACTCAACGCTAGTGGACTTAGTAATTTTTCTACCCTGTAACTTGCTTGGCTTTTACTGTCCTGACTTCACTCAGTGCTATTAGCTGTATGGCGTTGAGTGAACAGACTTCACTCAATGCTTATGGACTTAGTTGCTTTTCTGCCCTTGTCATCATCTATCTTTGACTTTTGGAGTTGAGTGAGCTTGCTTCACTCAATGCCTGTTGACTTAGTGAAATTTCTTGGTCCAGCTTCCCTCCTTAAGGCATCTGGTATTGAGTGAGCTTGCTTCACTCATTGTCTGTGGACTTAGACAGAATTTCTATCTCTCTAGTCAGCTTCTTTGTGTCCACCTATCAATGTCACTTGGACCACCTGTTCAATCAATATGACATAGACCAACCTGCTTGCATGAACTTAAACATACATCAAATATAACTATGTGTATATCATTGACTTGTTTGACTTCTTACAAATCTGGGACATTGAGATTAAAGGACCCAATAATCTACCCAAAGCTGGGACATTAAGATCAATGTACCCAATAATGGATTTACAACTCAATCCAAACACAGATCTATAACTCGGAGGGAAAACCTCCTACAAATGTAAAGAAAGATTTACACAAAAACAAAGATTACAAATAATCTTATTTAGATCTAATGTCTTCGATTCTTCGTTCTTCAGAAAAGTTGATCTTGAATGACGAGAAGAACAAGTAAACCAGAAATCGTTGAAGACATTGATCTGAAATCACGAATCGACTAGATTTGAGAGAATCAAAAACATTGGAGAAAACCGATCCAGTCGACTAGGTTGAAGACGATTGAATCGTGTAGCACTATCGTCGGCCAAGTGGATATCGCGAATTAGCATACGGGAGCCGACAGACGTTCTTCATTCGGGATATTCTTGATTTGAGCACAATTAGGGTTAATGGAAAATCAACCATAAATATATATAGGAATCTTCCTTTGTAATAGCTAGAAAAGTTATTCCAAACCGGGAAGGTTGCGGGTTACTGTACATGGCGAACGAGAAGAACGAACCGGAAACTTGAAATCAGGAAGCAAATAACCCTAAGTATAATTTATCGAGTATAACCGAGTATAATCGTCAAATTGCATATGAATCTCAACAAAAAAACACTTGGAGAGTTTCAGTCCAGTCGCAATTATAACTCAATGCTTAGCAAAAACTAACTCGACGAATTCGACGAGTATTAGTTGACATACTCGACAAATTCGACTAGTATCGGCTGATACACTCGAAGCATTCAATGCATGAGCTAAGCTATATTAGACGAATCTGACTTAGAAAATTCTAGAGAAGTAAATTCGGAAAATCAAAGGTATACCCAATGAATCTCGACGAATTCGGTGTGTATTGACACATATATTCGACAAATTCATCGGTTATCAGAAGATACACTCTAAGAATTCGACGAGTATACTTGTTGATACTAGGCAATTTTTTACATAATAGATTATCCAACTCTCAGGGACTTTTACCTAAGTAAATATGATGAATTCGACGAGTTCCGGTAGTTATACTCGACGAATTTGATGAGTATCTATGAGTATACTCGACGAATTCGACGAATATCCCTTACGATACTTGACAAATTTTACCTGGGTAAAATTCCCGTTCTTATGATTCCAAAACCTTGTCCTTCCTTGATTTTTCTAATACACTTGAGATAAAAGTACACCCCAATAGAGAGATTACACGTGAGTCAACACATTAGACTACACAATGAAAGATTACATTGTATAGTCCTATGTTTCATGACCCACTGTAATCTGACATTGGGTTGTACTTAGCAATACAATCCTGCAAGCACATAATAAAAACACACAGTATCAAATACAATCTCAATTCGTCTTAGTTTATGGGGACCCTTCTTCAAATCAGGGTTATTGTGGATACAATACCCAACAACAGCTATCTGGCATAAGCGGATGGGACGCATCATGATGGACAAGTTGAAAGCCATGGCGGTTAGGAGCCTGGTGAAAGGATTTCCTAGGTTGTAATCCTTCGGAGATGGTCATGTCTATGCAGGGTGTCAATATAGAAAGGCTCATCACCGTCAATTTGACAAGTCACAGACCAGGTGTAAAGCACCATTTGATTGCATTCATGGTGATTTGATGAGGCCGACCATCACCGCCAGCCTTGGTGGCAGCAGATACATGTTGGTGTTGATTGATGAATTCACAAGATACACTTGGGTGTACTTTATGATGGAGAAGTCTGACGCATTCTAGTTGTTTGTGGAGCTCAAGGAGCTAGTGGAGGGTTGTCTTTGCCTGCAGATTAAGAAGTTAAGAATGGATAATGGAGGTGAATTCGTTTCAAATGAGTTCTCTAACTTATAAAGGAGCACGACATACGGAGAGAGCTGACTTGTGCTCACACTCCACAACAAAATGGTGTAGCAGAGTGGAAGATCTGTCATCTGACAGAGACCTGCAAGTTTTGTCGTCATTCCAAAGGCATTCCGAGGTCCTTCTAGGCTGAAGGGATGACATGCGCAACCTATGTCACCAATCTAATGTCTCTGAGTTTGATCAACATGAAGTATCCTCAGGAGATTATGTTTAAGGAGAAGCCCAGCGTGGAGCACCATTGGGTATTTGGGTCTACCTGCTACGTACATGTTAATGTGGGAAATGGTACCACCATATAACTGTTCGGTTACGGGGGAAAGAGAAGGGAAGAAGTGGGGCTACAGAAAATGCCAATGTACGATCGAGAGTAGAGCACGTTAGATCCGGGTTACGGGGATAAAGGGAGGTTGATGAGGAACTGTCGAGCAGCCGGTTACTTTAACGGTTAGGGATTTATGGTAGATGCCGAGAGAAGGGTGAAGGGTGGAAGAGAGGTCGCTTGCATCGACAATGAAGTTCGCCCTCCGCGGTTTAAATGCCACTCCTGCACCGGGCTTTCCTTTGATTATGAATCAAGATTATTGCTTGAGTTGAGCATTTTATATGAGAAAATACAAAGGGTACAAGAGGAAGCTGGCGGCTAGAAGAAAGAAGTTGCTAGAGGCTGCGCGGTTTGACCAAACAGGTTGGTAGACTGCACGAACTGCTAATCTCGTAGCTCGCTACAAGGTCGGGCTGGCTAAGCGATCAGGCCAGGAAGACAGCTGAGGTCGCTGGAGAGAGCTAGGAATGGTTAGCCGCGGAGGCCGCGCGGACTGGGGATCAGTCCGCAAACAGTGCTTGCGGATATGAAGTTGTATCCACAGGGTCTGCTACGCTGGTTGGTCCTCGACTGTCGTCCCCTCAAAATGAGTGGTATGGGGGTATATTTATAGACTCGAGGAAGAATATTCTAGAACTGGGCTTGATGACGTCATTATGATGATATGGGCGAGCTACGATCGAGTCCGCGACATGCTGCGGACTGCTGGGAGAAGCTGGTGCTGCTGGATTGTAGAAAGAGCAGGTCACCCCCACTGGTGGAGCGAGTTTGCCACCTTCTGGCGGACTGAGATTGCGTCTATCGGATGCTTCACAAGTTGACAGAGAGTTGGAGGGAGGAGCAAGTCAACATCTCTTAGGCGGGCTGAGGCCTAGTCCGCCAACTGCTCGCAGACAAGAGGAGCAAGTCGCACCTACTAGGTGGGCTAAGAAAGCAGGTTGCCTCTTGCTGGGTGACCTGAAGGCTGCACACCTACTAGGCGACCTAAAGGATGGTCGCCAACTGTATGGAGACCTAGAGGCAGGTCGCCAACTGATAGCGGACTGAGGGTGAGTCCGCCTCATGCTTGGGAGGTCCATTTCAAGGCAGTCAAGGTTGTTTCGGACTTGGATGCGAGGCCGCCTCTCTAAGGCGGACTAAATAAGAGTACTAAGGCCGGTTCTTGCTTGCGGCGACCTAACGGAGAGTCTACGAACAGGAAGCGGGCTGGAGAGGAGACTGCTACCCGCTCGGCTAACCGCACAACCTGATGGGGCGCACTCAGAAGCAGTTCAGGCCATTGCAGGGCTGGCGACTACCGGGCGGCTAGCCTAGCCAAGTGGATAGAGAAATCTATCCACGCGGTTAGCCTGAAAATAGGTCGCAAACCCTTCGGATGAGACGGAGCAGTCTGCGGCTTGCAAGCTAGCCACCTTGGAGAGGATTGCCGATTTTTGGGTTAACATAATCCCCGCAATTTTTTAAGTTTGCAGGAAACTTCAAAAAAGTAGAGGTAACCACTGAAATTGCAATCTGCCCCAAGTAGGAAAACAAAAGACAGAGGGAGATATATAGAACCTGATGTCTCTCTTCAGTGAAGATGGTAAGCTTATTCTCCTACAAAGGAAGATATTGTAAGTTGAAAAGGCACAACTTGTGTGTACAAGAGTTGTTCTTGCAAAGTGAAGAAGACTTTTGAATGTATTCTACTGTGCACTGCAAAACAAAGGTGAGAGAAAGTATAGAAGAACAATAGCTTGCAAGTACCTGAAGGGAGCTTGCAAGAAGCTACTAATTTCTACAATTAAGAGGGGTAAGAAGTAGATATGAAAAGACAAAAATGATTCGCAAGTACCTGAGGGAAACTTGCAAACATCTGCTAATCTCTACAAAAAGAAGAGTAAGATGTAGATTTGAAAGAAAAACGACTTGCAAGTACTTGAGGGGAACTTGCAAACATCTGCTAATCTCTGCAAAAAGAAGAGTAAGAAGCAGATATTGAAAAAAGAATGATTCGCAAGTACCTGAGGGGAAACTTGCAAACATCTGCTAATCTCTGCAAGAAAAAGAGTAAAAGTAGATATGAAAGAAAAATGATTTGCAAGTACCTGAGGGGAACTTGCAAATATTGGTTCGGTTTGCAGATATAATTAGGAAAAAGGAAAATCCAATAAACCCAGCTATTAACCCAGTAAAAGAATGAGATTTGTCCAGTAGGGGTCAAGCCATAACCATAATCTTCTTGCGCAGTTAGATATGATATCCATAATATGAAATCTTGATTAGCTAGATGATAAACACTTTGATTAGTTTTCAATAACATGGCTTGTCAAACAAGAGAGCCAGATTCTTTGATTGAATAATCGGTGCTAAGAATATTAATAAGCATGGTGGATACACTGCCAGCAGATAGAGCTTTATGGAGGCCGAGTACATAAGGTGAGCATAAGAAAGAAGTATAATACCATAAAACCTTCAGAGAGATTAAATTTAACATTTTAACCTGAAGGAAAGTAGTTTTGCAAAAAGTGGACTAACCACGCTCCCTTGGAAGGGCACAAACGAAAAAAATGCAAAAATACTAAGAAGGAATGATGTACACACTACTGTCATGCCATAGGGCTACAAGCTACGCTGATCAGTTAGGTTAGGTGCTCTAAGTGGTCTATAACATTGCTCGCCCTAAAATATCAGCGATGTTGTGGGTCCCCGTAAGGCACGGCTTGAGAGTACCTTAGAGTGTTCGACCATTACAGTTGTGAGATGATCGTAGAGAAAAGGCTACACTTGAACTCCAATGCTTGTCAAGAAATAATCATCTTAACTGTAATGTATCCCTAATGGAGCACAGTAGAGCTAACAGATGGGACCTCCCTTGATGCACACTTTGTATTAGATACCGGCTAGGATCCAAAGCCCTGAAGTCCGCCTGGACAGATTGGACAGCTCCCCACCTATGGAGGGGATCAAGCAAGACATGGTGATATCTCATCAGTTCAGCAATCCATTTGGCAAAGAGAAAATAGATGAGGAGGCACTCCAAAAAGGGAAATATGTCAGTACGGGATCTCTGACGTAAAAATTTATAGAACTTAGAAAATGTTCAGAACATATGTAAAAGAAATGTTCAATATGAAGAACAAAACCAATCCGACATGATCGCGAAGAGCTTTTTGAATTGTCATGTCCATCTTCACCTCAAAATAGATTTCCAAGGGCGCCTATGTCATTCGCATCAATGGTCTAACTATCGATGAAATTAAGGTTATTGTTGATTTGGCTCACTCCTTTTGAGGCGAAAGGAATGTCTGCTACTTCTTCGCCTTTTGAAGTAGACGGATCAAAGTGGTCATTCTTCTTGAATAAGTCACAAAATTTGCCCTGCCTCAGTATCTTCTCCACTAGTTGACGAAGTGCTCGATAGTTTTCAGTTGGATGCCCATTCTCCTTATGGAATTCTCAGTAGGGATCTGAGTCCTTGAATTTTTGATCAGCGGGTTGGTATGGTCTCTTATAAGGGGTCTTGCCTTTCATCACTTGGATTACTTCCTGTATAACTTGGTCTAGTTCAAGTTCAGGAAAGTTGTCACTCTGCTGCTGGTAAGCTGAAGATGCAAGCAGAGCTGGTGCCGGATAAGCGGGAGGAACTTACGATTGTGATCTTTGATTTTGGAAGTGATCTTGGCCTGGGAAGAGGCGTTGATGACATCAAAAATTTCTTCCCTTCCTTGTTCACGATTGAAAATCCTTCCGAGGTGACTTGGGAGGTTGCCCGTATGAAGGAGAAGGATTTTTCTTTGTCACAAGCCTGGAGATGTAATTGGGATTACTCTTTTCACCTCGTATGTAGAAGTTTGTGAGACTGATCATCGCCTGATATGTCCTCGACACCCTGACGTTAGCCTCTAATTTTAGTGGTCCTTCTCTTAAACCATTAATCAGAGTGACTCGGTACATCTCTGGATTGACGTTTTCAATGTTAAGAATTTCTCTTTGAAAGTGATCGAAAAAATGAGCCCATGTCTCATTCTCTCGCTGCCTGATCTTGAATAGGGCTTCTTGCCCGCTCTTCCTCTTGGTAGAAGTAGAAAACATGAGTAGAAGCTCTCTTCGCAGATCAGCAAAGGAAGCGGTAGATTGAGGGATCACTCCATAGAACCACTCTCTTGCTTGTCCATCAAAGGACGTTACAAAGAGCTTGCATCTGGTAGCATCATTAAGAGACTTGAGGGCAACGGCTGACTTGAAAGCTTGTAAGTGTGCAACTGGGGTCATACTCCCCCAGTGTAAGTTGGTAATAACAGCTCTCTAAAGTGAGCTAGAGTTGGTTCTTGCCATATGCTATCTGTAAATGACGATGACTCTCCCTGTTCACCTAGAACATAAGGGAAAGGAAAAAATGGAGCATGAGCCGTAGTTGAAAAATGAGCGGGAGGATAGAATGGAAAAGCTGCCGCATGAGGAGCAACTGTGGGAGCTGAAGGGTATGGATAACTTCCCTGAAAATTAAAAAATCTTACTAGAATTCCTCGGGCAGCTTCCCGGAAGAAGTTTTGACGATCTATGGACTCGTCGTTTTGAGATCACAAAGGAGTTGCTTTCTGCCCTGGAGGATAGGTTGGTGGGTAAACAGGAGGATAGACCAGCGGATAAGCCGGAGGATAAGTTTGTAGATTCTCTAATGTTAGTGTAGGATTGACTGGTTGAACTGGCACTGCTGCTGATTGCACCTCTAATCGTTGGGTGATAGCAGCTAGAGCACGGTTGATTTCTTGAAACTGCTGGGCAGTTTCCTGACGCGATCACTCCAAGGCTTCCCAAAGAGGATCTTTACTAGGACTTGAAGGTGAAAGGTTCTCGGCAATTTGATGATCTGACATGAGTAACCGATGATTTTCACCATTTGTTTGAAATCTGAAGGCCGCGTGTAAACTATTGATGCGGGACATGGCACCCAGATAACTGTTCCATCACGGGAGAAAGAGAAGGGAAGAAATGGGGCTGCAGAAAATGCCTCTGTACTCTCGAGAGTAGATCACGTTCGATCCGGGTTTCGGGGATAAAGTGTAAGATCCAACTGCCCCTTCCAAGGAGTTAACCCGGATCTTATGCCCAGAACCGCTGCCTTACGGTGACACTAACACTCGGGTTAGTCGACACCGCAAGTCGCCGATTCTACCGGCTAGTACGATCATAAACCTGTTCGGCCAATATGAGAAATAGAAGTAAACAAAAGAATAAAACATCATAATCCACAGCCACAGTACTAATCATATATATATCAAATGAAAAGTACACCATGAATAGTCCAAAATGTGTACAAAATGAAAGAGAGTAATAAGAGCTTATGCCCAGTACATCAAATCAAATCTCTCACTCTCTCAAATAAAAAGCAGCAGAATCTAATCATCTAAACTCATCCCACCTGAGGACACGCAGTAGTAGTAGTAGTAGCTGGTGGTAACGGTATCTGCTCCTCAAGTCCTGCCATCTCGTCGTGCTTGTGCTCCATCTCCTCGAGTTCCTAAAATGATATGGTCACCGACCATTAGTCAAAAAGACTAAGTCATTTACTCCGCACCTCGCCCCGCAACTCCTAGGCACCGAGCGGGAGGACGAAGTGGAGGACAACAAGGGGTAGCAAAATGGAAGCAGGTGACAGAAGCTAAGTAGCAAGTGTATAATATAATTCTACATCTATCAGTTCTAAGCACAAGGTATAAAGAAGTAAAGTGTAGTACAGTAAGTAAAAGAACTGAAAGTAAAGCAGAAAGTAAAGCTACACTACCACTATACTATCATCACAGAGCGTACCTTAACTTATAAAACTGCCCATACAAATTTATAACTTTAGGTTTCCAGGAATTGTAACTTATCATATAAAAGAGCCCATACTAATTTATTTGATAAGGATCTATGAGCGTATGACCTAATGAGTATGAATGATTATGTTATGGTTATGCAATATGCAAGTGCAACACACGCACGCGACTCTGAGATCCCAGACCTTTAGTTCCCACATTTCGAGAGCAAGCATCACTCTCAGGTACCACCGTTTTGGCTACGGCAGCAGCGGATCGGGCTTCTCCGCTTTCTAGGCGGGTATACACACTACCAGACCTAGACCTCTCTTGTACGCCTCTGTACACGTAACAAGTGCACTCTAGAGTCTTTGCGTACTAAATGCTAGCTGCCTGCTAGACTTTTAGGTCGAGTGCATGTCTTCGGGGATTGTCTGCCTGACCGCAGTATTAAACAACATACTGGCCCTTCCACCCGTACACCTCACCCGAGTCACCGTACTGCCATCGGTGTGACGATTGGCCCAGTACCTCATGACCCACCACCATTTTCCTTATGCACATGCAATTATTTCAACTCGAGCCTCCAGCTCGCAGGACCAACCAATCCCGATTCCTCCAACCCTGCCCAGGTGAGCAAGTAAACCAACCACTTCCTTCCAACTCTACACGGGTGAGCAAGTAGTCAACATACTCCAAGTACCTCCAACCTAGCACGAGTGAGAACACACATCAAGTTCAGCTCCCTCTAACCCATCAAGGGTGAGCATGTGTACCATTTCCCTTAACCTAGTATACTACTCTTGTCTACCGATTATTAAACTTTGTAGTTTAGGGTTAATCCCAGGACTGCCAAAGGTATGCCCAATGAAGGGGTCTCGAAGGCACTAGGAACCAAGATGGAATTAAAATCCAAATTTCCCTTTCGCTAGGATAATTACTTTTAGTTGATGTCTACCCATGATCCACACTCAACTCTCCTTATTACTCTTAGGCGATCCTAATGACTTAAGTTGTTATTAGGAGGGCGACGGTCTTCCGCCGACCTCCATTCCATCTGTTACCCAATGACTTGCACTTTACTCTCGTAACTAAGACAACACTACCAACCAGGGTTATACTTCCAATTGTAATCTCTAACTCAATTGTCGATCTATCCCCCGGTGGGCCTTATGGTATAACCTTACTCTTACTATGCGCAGCCCATGACCTAATACCACCCTAAAGTCAAACTTCCAATTCCTTGGGCCACCAATCCCTAATTATTTATCCTAGGGTGGTATGGACTAATGAAATGAGCATGTTGATTTTCATAACTTTCCTAGGTCACTAAAGCTTCTAATTAAATCATTTAATTTAATTCCTTAGGTCACTTTACACACGAAGTAGTACAATTTATAATCCACTGACCTAAGGAATTTTTCCTGTGTTGTATATAGATAAAATATTGTTGCCTACAGAGTTTCATAATTTTCCTTTGATTATTTATATTTATTCCTTAATTAATACAAAATCCATATAATTACCATTTTCCAAATGAAGTATATGGAATACATAAGCCAAAATTCCAAGAAAATTACAAAGCATATATAACATTACTTTAAGACTAATGGCAGAGTTTCATTAATCTCTATAGTGTAATGGCCTATCAAATTCCATTCTTATGTTTTTAACAAAATACCATTATGCTAATTTAAAAACTATCAGTACATCCAAAAATTTTGAGATAAATACACAAGGCTAAACATACAAATATGTAATTCTAGAACGTATTCCAAAATTTTCTGCTATGTATTTCCATCAATTCATGAATATTTTCAATAAGGGTAAAATGGTAATTTCAATGCATTTTACTCAAAAAGTTCTCAAACAGAAAGATAAAATTTCCTAAGTTAGTTGTAACCTCCATTTTTAACTTGACAGAATTTGGGGATTTTTACTTGATCAAAACCTATTTTTCCAATTTATTTTCTAAAGAGGCCTATAGTTTTAAAATTCCAAATAATTGGATTTTTGATCTCAAAAATCCTATAATTAATATGAGGGGTGAACTTTACCCTAATGAACCTCTAGAATCAATTCCATGATTTTTTCATGCCTCAAATAGGCTGAATGTACATCATTTCATTTATTGCTATTTGCACCCCAAGGCCATATTTAGCCAACACATGCAAGTGGATTAACCCAACGTGCAGTGATCCAAATGTGCTGAAATTTTTATCAAGCACCAATGATGTCCCCAAGGACCTTCCACCAAAATTTGGGGCCATTTAAATGCTTATTACTCCAAATATTTTATTTATTTAATTTTAGATATTATGACAAATACTATAGAAAACGTTGTCCCAAAAATTCCCAATTTTTGGCAGGGGCTATATATGACCTATTCATGAACATGCCCAAAATTTTGGTCAATGTAAACTTCTGGTTTGTCCTGGGCTTAATTTTTTACTTTCTGCCCTAGCCTAGGACCAGCCCTAGCAAAATTTCCCTACCGGTCAGCCCACTTGACCAAAACATAAGTTAAGGGTGACAAATTAAAGTTAACCCTACTGGCTACATTTTCCATTCAGGGGTCAAGTTATGGTGATGCCTCTAAGTACCCTAAATATCACTTGTAAAGTGTCTGTATAAATGTGACTTAAAGAACTTTGGACGAGATCGGGTCATCGTACCCAAGAAGTCAACGACCTAGATAAATTCTTCTTGGGCCACCTTTGCTAGCAATTTCCGGCCAGCTGAGCAACCACCACCGCCGGCAGATCGCCACCACCTTCACTGAGGTGGGGGCTTGCATTTCCCGGCGATGAGGCCGCCGGAGTTGGCTCCTCCGGCGAACCCGAGCAAGAAGAAAAACTCGGCAATTTCGCATTTTCCTCTCATGGCATCGGGCTCAATTGAGCCCGATATCTCACCTAATAGATCTAAGAAGCTAGCACGAGTAGAGGGGCGGCGAAACGAACCTGCTCCAGGCCTTGGCGGTGATTGCGGCGGCGGTTTGCCATAGACGAGCTGCTCCGGCGATCCACTTCCCGAAAGCTTTTTTCTCCACCAATTCCTTTTCTCCAGCTATCGAATTTTAGTCGATTCCTCCTTCTAAAGCTAATGGTGGGGCTGGTTTGGACTGCGGTGGCTTATACATGGACATAACTCCAAGGTGAGCTCGGGCTCAACCTTGTATACTCCGTCCATGGTGCCATGTGGACAGCCCAGCTCCAAATCCTTCTGAAATCCTCTGGGCAGTCGGCCAGCAAGCTTTGGGCAGAAGGAGCCAAGGCCAAGTGGCCTCATTTCTTCTCTCTTCCCCTTCTCTCTCCTCTTTTGGGTAAAATCTCCAAAATGCCCCCTTGCATGCACTCTCTCTCCACAACGAGAGGGGTTGGGCTGGTATTTGACTCTTTGGGCTGCTAATGGTCCATATTTGGTGGACTTGGCCCAAGGGAAATGGCTTAGCCATTATTTTTCCACTTTAGGTCCATTTGTTGACTTTGTTGACTTTTTGGGTTGACTTGGTCAACATGGTGAGTGGGCTGACCCCACTTGTTGTTCATAAGCCTAATGGCACCACCCAACTTGGGTTGGGTCAAGGGGGTGCCCCATTTAGGCTAATTGGGCCTATGAGTATGGGTTTGACCACATTAGGCCCAAGGTTGACTTAGGTCAACTAGGGTCAAAGTGTTGACCTAGTGACATTCCCTAGGGTCCACTTAGATTGTTTCTAGGGTTAGGGCAATGTGGTGGGGCCATGGTGTGGCTAGGATCCCTATTTAGGCTAGTTTGACCTAGTTTGACTTGGTCTTATAGTGGGCCCCACATGGCAACAACCCACTACCTAAGGTCAAACCTAGCTAATTTCCCTAACACCCACCCTATGCCTAACTCAATCTAAGTTAAGGGGCCTAGAAGTAACATGGGATGTTACAAATCCTATAAACAAAACAAAAAATTTCGTCCCCGAAATTTAAGTTCGGGTCTACGGGGTTCTACTTGCAAGAATTATAAGAGACTTTAAAGCAAAAATTAAAATGTACCTGATGTACATAACTCCGAGTGTTGCTCCAACATCAGATCCCTCGGTTCCCAGGTGTGTTCCTCCCGTCCATGGTTGGACCACAACACCTTCACGAGAGGGACCTTCTTCTTCCACAACACTCGGACGGCCGTATCGTCAATCCGGATCGGCTCTAGTCTAACTGATCTGTCTGGCGCTACTGGTCCGGCTGTGGTAGTAATGTGCTGTTCTGGCCGAAGGAGAGCTCTTCGCAAGGAAGAGACATGGAGGACGCCGTGTAAGGTACTCAACTCCGGTGGCAGCTGTAGTCGGTAAGCCAAGGGGCCGATCCGCTGCAGGATCAAGTATGGCCCCATGTATCGTGTACTGAGCTTCTTGTGCCTCCGCACCCGAGAGACACCGTGTACTGGACGAATCTTTAGGAAAACTCTGTCTCCAACATGGAACTCCACCTTCCGGTGCCGAGCATCATAATACTTTGCCTGTCTGCTCTGGGCCTCTAGTAGCCGATCCCTGATCAAACGAATCTGAGCCTTAGTATCTTCCCCAAAATCTGAACCAAGAGCTCGAGTGTCCACGTCCTGAACCTAAGATAGGGGTGTCCGACACTTCCTACCATACAGTGCCTCATATGGAGCTATCCCGATGCTAGCCTGGTGGATGTTATTGTACGAGAACTCAATCAATGGTAGTAGCCTCTCCCAAGGCTTCCCCGTATCCAATATGCATAGTCTGAGAAGGTCCTCCATAGTCCTATTTGTCCGCTCCGTGTGGCCGTCGGTCAGCGGATGGAAAGCAGTGCTAAAAGTGAGTCTGGAACCCAAGTAAGCATGCACTGCCCTCCACTCCCTGGAAGTGAAGCGACCATCTCGGTCCGAGATAATAGACCTGGGGATGCCATGATATCTGATGAACTGCTCCACGAACACTCTCACTAAAACTACAACTGGAGCATCCTTCCTGATCGGAATGAACCGCGCTACCTTGGTCAGTCTGTCTACAATGACCCAGATGGAATCGTGCCCAGAGTGGGAGCGAGGTAGTCCATGTACAAAATCCATAGTAATGTCCTCAAACTTCCACTCCGGGACTAGCAGTGGCTGTAATAAACCTCCTGGGCTCTTGCACTCCGCTTTCACGCGCTGGCAGGTCTCGCAGTGTGTCACAAAATAGGTGATCTCCCTCTTCATCCCAGGCCAGTACATGGTCTTCCGTAAGTCTTCCACAATCTTGGTGATGTCGGGATGCACTGAGTATCTGGAGCAATGTGCCTCTCTGAGTATGTCATCCCGGATATCACCTCCTGCTGGTATGTATACTCGACCACGGAATCGAAGGAGACCATCATGCAGTGTATAATCCTCAAACTTTCCCCCTTCTAGGGAACTGAAAATAGGCTCTAATGCAGCATCCAATCTCTTATGTGTAACAATGCGCTCTCGAATATCATCATCACTGATCAAAGAGCTCAGGTACTCTCGATACACCACTGGCTCGGCCTCCAAAACCATGGTAATGAGCATATCTTCCATCATGCGTAGCAACTCAATATATATAGCCCGAGGCTCCGGTCCAGAAGTGCTGGCTCTCCTGCTCAAAGCATCCGCTACAGTATTTGCCTTCCCCGGATGATAATGCATCTCATAGTCATAATCGCAGAGGAACTCTAGCCATCTCCTCTGGCGTAGGTTTAGATCCTTCTACGTGTCAATGTACTTGAGGTTCTTGTGATCCGAGTAGATATCACAATGAATCCCGTATAAGTAGTGTCTCCACGTCTTGAGGGCGAATACCATAGCCCTGAGCTCGAGATCATGTACTGGATAGTTATGCTCATGCTTCTTCAACTATCGCGAAGCATAAGCAATAACGTGTCCATGCTGCATCAGGACAGCACCCATCCCCTGATAAGAGGCATCTGTATAAATCTGGAATCCTTCACTCCCAGATGGGAGTGCAAGGATAGGGGATGAGGTGAGTCGGTCCTTCAGTTCCTGAAAAGCTGCCTCACACTGCTCTATCCAATCAAAAATCGCATCCTTCTTCATCAAGGACGTGAGGGGGAGGGCTATCCTCGAGAATCCCTCCACAAACTTGCGATAATAGCCTGCGAAACCCAAGAAGCTGCGGATGTCTGACGCTATCTCTGGCCGTTGCCAATCCCGCACTGCCTCTATCTTGGCTGGATCCACTGCCAATCCACCCCCGCTGATAGTATGCCCCAGAAAAGCGACCTCCTGCATCCAGAACTGGCATTTTGAAAACTTTGCATACATCTGAAACTCCCTCAGCCTCTGTAAAACCTGTGCCAGGTGCTCTGCATGCTCCTCCTAAGTCCGGGAGTAGATCAGAATATCATCGATGAATACTATGACGAAGCGATCTAAATAAGGCTCGAATACATGGTTCATGAGCGTCATGAATGCCGAGGGGGCATTCGTGAGCCCAAAAGGAATCACCGTGAACTCGTATAGCCCATATCGTGAACTGAATGCCGTATTCGGTATATCTTCTTCCCGGATGCGGAGCGGATAGTATCTGAACCGCAAGTCTAGCTTGGAGATCCAGAAAGCTCCCTGAAGCTGATCAGACAACTCGTCTATCCGAGGTAGTGGATAGGTATTACGAACCGTCAACTGGTTAAGCTCTCTGTAATCTATACATAATCATAGCGATCCGTCTTTCTTCTTCACAAATAGAACGGGTGCTCCCCACGGTGATGAGCTCGGCCGCACAAATCTCGACTCCACTAGCTCCTGAAGCTGAGTCCTGAACTCTGCCAACTCCTTGGGAGCCATCCTATAAGGTGCCCAGGACACTGGTCTCGCCCCCAACACCAACTGAATCCTGAAGTCCAAATCTCAGGCTGGTGGTAGTCCGGGCAATTTCTCCGGGAATACATCGGAGAAATACCGAGCCACCGGAATGTCAGCTATGGAACTCTCTACTGTTGCCATCTCAAAGCAAATGAGGTACACCTCCTCCCCCTGCTCATAGGCCTTGACAGCGTGTACAAAAGATAAAGAAAGGTGGGGGATGGGACGGATACCTTCAATGGTGACATAGGAATCTCCATGTCTGAGTGTGATCCTCTTCAAGGGGCAGTCGATCTGGGCATGGTTCCAATGGAGCCAGGTCATGCCCAAAATTAGATCAAAGTCTGGCAGTCTCAGGACCGCTGCCGGAGCCTCGAATGCCTTGCCTCCGATCTCGGCCTCCATATTGCAGCTATCCGTGGTCCGTAACTCTGAGCCATTAGGAAGACGCACCCTCATTTCCAGGCCAGGGAACCTTTCCACACCCTCTAGTCCTTCAATAAACGTGTCCGACACGAATGAGTGAGAGGCACCCGTATCGAAGAGAGTATGGGCGGGCTTGCCGCTGATCATAACTATCCCTTGGTTTTGTTTGAGTTGAAAGATAAAGATTATTTCTAAGGTTCTCAAGGTACTTATTAAAATTGAAAATTCTAAATTTGCAATAATTAAAGTACCTGTAATCACTTCTTCAGGGTTCCTCTGCTCCGTGAGGTCCTGCGCATACATTTGTTCCTGGCCACGTCTTCGGCCATGATGTCCACGACCTCGGCCTCGACCTCATCCTCAGCCTCGACCCTGGTGTGCTGGAGGGGCCACTGGAAATGGAGGAGGGAGTGGGTGGATCTGATGTGGGAACTTTGACCTGATGTGCCCAGGCTGGACGCATCCAAAGCACGTGATCTACCTCTTACCCCGATTGTCTTGCCTCATTAGTCCTTGCATCTGTAGAGGTTGGGGAGACAATGGTGGAGGAGGCCCCTACTCTTGCCTGTAGTTGGGACGACGACGTCCCCCACCCCTCTTGTATCCAATAACTTTGCCTCTCTGAGATTCCCTGCTACTTTATCCGGAAGATGACCCCTCTAGCGGTCTCTTTCCTCTGCCTTGCACCATTAGCTGGTCATCCTCTAGCTTCTTCGCCATCTCAATAATTTGTGTAGTGGTGCCATGCGATGTGAATAATAAGGGATGCCTTAAGGAATCTCGGAGCCCATGGTAGAATCTTTTTGCATACTTCGGATCATCCCAGTCATGGAATCCCGCAAATCTAGCCAAGTGGGAGAACTCTCTTTGGTATTCGATCACGGATCTGCTCCCTTGCTAGAGGTTCAGAAATCTCGCTTCCAAGGCATCTCTGTCTGTGGAGGATACATTGTGCTCTAAGAATGTATCACTGAATTCCTCCCAAGAAATATCCATCAGCTCCCTATCAGCATATGTAGAGTCTCGCACAGACTTCCACCACCGCTTCGCATGAGCCACCAGTACCGAGGTGGCAAGAGGGACTGTTTGTCCGATTGGGCAGCTGATGCCAGCTAACAGCTCCTGAATAGTCTCCAGCCACTCCTTTTTCTTCACAGCATCTTCTGTCCCGCGGTACACTGGCAGAGACAGACTCTTAAAGGCATTCAACCAGTTCGACCCTAGGTTTGGCAGCTGTGTCGGGGCTTGCTGGGATCTGAAGGCATCTAGGATAGCTGTCATAGTTTGTCCAATCTCTATCTGCATGAAAGGAGTGGCAGCCGGAGGGGCAGGAACCACATTCTGCGGAGGTTGCATAAAGGAAGGTAAACGTCAAAAATTGGCCTAACTCATTGCTTAATGGACTGTTTTATGTGACTTTTGCACATGGGCACACCATTGCTTCCGCTGCATAGTTTGTCCGCAAACTAATGCTCCAGCGGGGTGTTCAAGTGTTGTGGACTTCTTTCTCATATGATCGTTTGTTCAAATGATACCAGTTTATAAGATCAACCTCCCCCTTCCGAGGAGTTAACCCGGATCTTATGCCCAGAACCACCGCCTTATGGTGACACTAACACACGGGTTAGTCGACACCGCAATTCGCCGATTCTGCCGGCTAGTACGATCATAAACCTGTTCGGCCAATATGAGAAACAGAAGTAAACAAAAGAGTAAAACATCATAGTCCACAGCCACAGTACTAATCATATATATATCAAATGAAAAGTACACCATGAATAGTCCAAAATGAGTACAAAATGAAAGAGAGTAATAAGAGCTTATGCCCATTACATCAAATCAAATCTCTCACTCTCTCAAATCAAAAGCAGCGGAATCTAATAATCTAAACTCATCCCAGCTGAGGACACGCAGTAGTAGTAGTAGTAGTAGCTGGTGGTAACGGTTCTGCTCCTCAAGTCCTGCCATCTCATCGTGCTGGTGCTCAATCTCCTCGAGCTCCTAAAATGATATGGTCACCGACCATTAGTCAAAAAGACTAAGTCATTTCCTCCGCACCTCGCCCTGCAACTCCTAGGCACCGAGAGGGAGGACGAAGTGGAGGACAACAAGGGGTAGCAAAATCAAAGCAGGTAACAGAAGCTAACTAGTAAGTGTATAATATAATTCTACATCTATCAGTTCTAAGCACAAGGTATAAAGAAGTAAAGTGCAGTACAGTAAGTAAAAGAACTGAAAGTAAAGCAGAAAATAAGGCTACAATACCACTATACTATCATCACAGAGCGTACCTTAACTTATAAAACTGCCCATACAAATTTATAACTTACGGTTTCCAGGAATTGTAACTTATCATATAAAAGAGCCCATACTAATTTATATGATAAGGATCTATGAAGAGTATGACCTAATGAGTATGAATGATAATGTTATGGTTATGCAACATGCAAGTGCAACACATGCACGCGACTCTGAGATCCCAGACCTTTAGTTCCCACATTTCGAGAGCTAGCATCACTCTCAGGTACCACCGTTGTGGCTATGACAGCAGCGGATCCGGCTTCTCTGCTTTCTAAGCGGGTATACACACTACCAGACCTAGAACTCTCTTGTACGCCTCTGTACACATAACAAGTGCACTCTAGAGACTCTGCGTACTAAATGGTAGCCGCCTGCTAGACTTTTAGGTCAGGTGCACGTCTTCGGAGATTGTCTTCCTGACCGTAGTATTAAACAACATACTGGCCCTTCCACCCGTACACCTCACCCGAGTCACCGTACTGCCATCGGTGTAATGATTGGCACAGTACCTCATGACCCTCCACCATTTTACTTATGCACAAGCAATTATTTCAACTCGAGCCTCCAGCTCGCAGGACCAACCTGTCTTGATTCCTCCAACCCTGCCCGGGTGAGCAAGTAAACCAACCACTTCCTTCTAACTCTACACGGGTGAGCAAGTAGTCAACAGACTCCAAGTCCCTCCAACCTAGCATGAGTGAGAACACACATCAAGTTCAACTCCCTCTAACCCATCACGGGTGAGCATGTGTACCATTTCCCTTAACCTAGTATACTACTCTTGTCTACTGATTATTAAACTTAGTAGTTTAGGGTTAATCTCAGGACTGCCCAAGGTATGCCCAATGAAGGGGTCTCGAAGGCACTAGGAATCAAGATGGAATTAAAATCCAAAGTTCCCTTTCATAAGGATAATTAATTTTAGTTGATGTCTACCCATGATCCACACTCAACTCTCCTTATTACTCTTGGGCGATCCTAATGACTTAAGTTGTTATCGGGAGGGCGACGGTCTTCCGCCGACCTCCTTTCCATTTGTTACCCAATGACTTGCACTTTACTCTCGTAACTAAGACAATACTACCCACCAGGGTTATACTTCCAATTGTAATCTCTAGCTCAATTGTCGATCTATCCCCCCGGTGGGCCTTATGGTATAACCATACTCTTACTATGTGCAGCCCATGACCTAATACCACCCTGAAGTCGAACTTCCAATTCCTTGGGCCACCAATCCCTAATTATTTATCCTAGGGTGGTATGGACTAATGAAATTAGTATGTTGATTTTCATAACTTTCCTAGGTAACTAAAGCTTCTAATTAAATCATTTAATTTAATTCCCTAGGTCACTTTCCACATGAAGTAGTACAATTTATAATCCACTGACCTAAGAAATTTTTCCTGGGTTGTATACAGATAAAATATTGCTGTCTACAGAGTTTCATAATTTTCCTTTGATTATTAATATTTATTCCTTAATTAATACAAAATCCACATAATTACCATTTCTCAAATGAAGTATATGGAATACATAAGCCAAAATTCCAAGAAAATTAGAGAGCATATATATCATTACTTTAAGGTTAATGGAAGAGTTTCATTAACCTCTATAGTGTAATGGCCTATCAAATTCCATTCTTATGTATTTACCAAAATGCAATTATGCTAATTTAAAAACTATCAGTACATCCAAAATTTTTGAGATAAATACACAAGGCTAATCATACAAATATGCAATGCTAGAAATAATTCCAAAATTTTCTTCTATGTATTTCCATCAATTCATGAATATTTGCAATAAGGGTAAAATGGTAATTTCAATGCATTTTACTCCAAAAGTTCTCAAATAGAAAGATAAAATTTCCTAAGTCAGCTGTAACCTCCATTTTTAACTTGACAGAATTTGGAGATTTTTACATGATCAAAACCTATTTTTCCAATTTATTTTGCAAAGAGGCCTATATTTTTAAAATTCCAAATAATGGGATTTTTGATCTCAAAAATCCCATAATTAATTTGAGGGGTAAACTTTATCCTAATGGACCTCTAGAATCAATTCCATGATTTTTGCATGCCTCAAATAGGCTAAATGTACATAATTTCATTTATTGCTATTTGCACCCCAAGGCCATATTAAGCCAACACATGAAAGTGGATTAACCTAATGTGCAGTTATCCAAATGTGCTGAAATTTTTATCAGGCACCAACAATGTCCCCAAGGACCTGCCACCAAAATTTGGGGCCATTTTGATGCTTATAACGCCAAATATTTAATTTATTTAGTTTTTGATATTATGACAAATACTATAGAAAAAGTTGTTCCAAAATTTCCCAATTTTTGGCAAGGGCTAGATATGCCCTAGTCATGCACATGCCCAAAATCTTGGGCCATGTGGACTTCTGGTTTGGCCTGGGCTTAATTTTTACTTTCTGCCCTAGCCTAGGACCAGCCCTAGCAAAATGGCCCTACAGGTCATCCCACTGAACCAAAACTCAAGTTAAGGGTGGAAAATTTAATTTCACCCTACTGGCTACATTTTCCATTCAGGGGTCAAGTTATGGTGATACCTCTAAGTACCCTAAATATCACTTGTAAAGTGTTTGTATAAATGTGACAGATAATTAACTATTCATAATCTTAATAATATAATACATGAATTAATTTGCACGAATCTTAAAGAACTTTGGACGGGATCGGGTCATCGTCCCCAAGCAGTCAATGGCCCAGATCCATTGTTCTTGGGCCACCTTTGCTGGCGATTTTCGGCCAGCTGAGCCACCACCACTGCCGGCAGATGTCGCCACCACCTTCACTAAGGTGGGGGCTTGCGTTTTCCAGCGGTGAGGCCGCCGGAGTTGGATCCTCCGGCGAATCCGAGAAAGAAGAAAAACTCGGCAATTTTGCATTTTCCTCTCATGGCATCGGGCTCAATTGAGCCCGATATCTCACCTTATAGATCTAAGAAGCTAGCACGAGTAGAGGGGCGGCGAAACGAACTTGCTCCAGGCCTTGGCGGCGGTTGCGGCGACGGTTTGCCATGGACGAGCTGCTTCGGCAATCCACTTCCCGAAAGCTTTTTTCTCCACCAATTCCTTTGCTCCAGCTATCGAATTCCAGTCGATTCCTCCTTCTAAAGCTAATGGTGGGGTTGGTTTGGACTGAGGTGGCTTATACATGGAGATAACTCCAAGGTGAGCTCGGGCTTAACCTTGTATGCTCTGTCCATTGTGCCATGTGGCTAGCCCATCTCCAAATCCTTCTGAAATCCTCTGGGCAGTCGGCCAGCAAGCTTTGGGCAGAAGGAGCCAAGGCCAAGTGGTCTCATTTCTTCTCTCTTCTCCTTCTCTCTCCTCTTTTGGGTAAAATCTCCAAAATGCCCCCTTGCATGCAGTCTCTCTCCACAACCAGAGGGGTGGGGCTAGTCTTTGACTCTTTGGGCTGCTAATGGGCCATATTTGGTGGACTTGGCCCAAGGGAAATGGCTTAGCCATTATTTTTCCACTTTAGGTCTATTTGTTGACTTTGTTGACTTTTTGGGTTCACTTGGTCAACATGGTGAGTGGGCGACCCCACTTGTTGGTCAAAAGCCTAATGACACCACCCAACTTGGGTTGGGTCAAGGGGGTGCCCCATTTAGGCTAATTGGGCCTCTTAGTATGGGTTTGACCACTTTAGACCCAAGGTTAACTTGGGTCAACTAGGGTCAAAGTGTTGATCTAGTGACACGCCCTAGGGTACACTTAGATTGTTTTTAGGGTTAGCGCAATGTGGTGGGGACATGGTGTGGCTAGGGTCCCTATTTAGCCTAGTTTGACCTAGTTTGACTTGGTCTTATAGTGGGCCCCACATGGCTAACACCCACTACCTAGGGTCAAACCTAGCTAATTTCCCTAACACCCACCCTATGCCTAACCCAATCTAAGTTAAGGGGCCTAGAAGTAACATGGGATGTTACATAAAGGGAGGTTGATGAGTAACTGTCGAGCAGCCGGTTACTTTAACGGTTGGGGATTTGCGGTAGAGGCCAAGAGAAGGGTGAAGGGAGGAAGAGAGGCCGCTTGCAGTGACATCAACAAAGTTCGCCCGTCGTGGCTTAAATGCTACTCCTTCCACGGGCTTTCCTTTGTTTATGAATCAAGATTATATCTTGAGTTGAGCCCTTTACATGAGAAAATATAAAGTTTACAAGGTGAAGCTGGCGGCTAGAAGAAAGAAGTTGCTAGAGGCCGCGCAGTTTGACCAACAGACCGCGCGGACTACTTTTCTCATACCTCGCTAAAAGGCCGGGTGGACTGTGCGATCAGTCCGGAAAGACCGCTGAGGTCACTGGAGACAACCAGAAACAGTTAGCCTTGGAGGCAGCGCGGACTGGGGATCAGTACGCGAACAGTGCTTGCGGACAGAATGTTGTATCCTTAGGGTCTACTGTGCTAGTTGTTCCTCGACTGTCATCCCCTTAAAATGAGAGGTATGGGGGGGGGGGCTATCTATAGGCTCGAGGAAGAATCTTCTAGAACTGGGCTTGATGATGTCACCCTGATGATATGGGCGAACAACGATCGAGTCCGCGACATGCTACAGACTGCTAGGAGAAGCCGGTGCTGCTGGCGGGTAGAAAGAGCAGGTCGCCCCCGCTGGTGGAGTGAGTTTGAGACCTTCTGGCAGGCTGAGATTGAGTCCACCGGATACTGCGCGGGTTGACAGAGAGCTGGAGGGAGGAGCAAGTCCACATCTCTTAGGCGGGCTGAGGTCGAGTCCTCCAACTGCTGGCGGACAGGAGGAGCAGGTCACACCTACTAGGCGGGCTGGGGAAGCAGGTCGCCTTCTGTTTGGCGACCTGAATGCTGGACACCTGCTGGGCGACCTGGAGGCAGGTCGCTAACTACTAGCGAACTGAGTTGGTGTCCTCCTCATGTTTAGGCGGTTCACTTCAAAGCAGTCAAGGTTGTTGTAGACTAGGATGCGAGGCCGCCTCTCGCAGGCGGACTGAAGATGAATGCTTTGACCGATTCTTTCTTGCGGTGACCTGACAGAGATTCTGCGAACAGGAAGCGAGCTGGAAAGGAGACCGCTACCCGCCCGGCTAACCGCGCGACCTGATGGTGCGGACAGGGAAGTAGTCCGCGCAATTGTAGGGCTGGTGACTACCGAGCGGCTAGCCTATCCACACAGACAGAGATGTTTATCAGTGCAGTTTGCCTGAAAAGAGGCCGCGAACCCTCCAGATAAGACATAGCAGTCCGCGGCTTGCAAGCTAGCCACCTTGGAGAGGATTGCCGATTTCTGGGTTAACAGTACACCTCCCAGATACTCTCAGGACAAAGCTGGATGCGAAGACGAGGAAGCTTGTCTTCGTGGGCTATAATGAGCGGAAGAAGGGATGGAAGTGTATAGATCAAGTGACAAAGAACTTTGTCATCTTGAGAGACATGGTCTTAGACAAACTTATGTTATATGAAGGTAGCTCATCTATAGAGCTGCAGGAAAATAGGTCGGAAGTCGGACATGAGGAGGCATCTAAGGATCTTCTGATGGAGCTGCCTGTGTCACCAGGAGCTCCCGGTGTATCTAGCTCCGGGGCAGATACTTCTAGTTCATGAAGCAGGAGGAGTGATACACCAAGTCTACCCAAGAATGGAGCTGGTTTAGAAGAGGTAACAGAGATGGTTAGCAAGGGTCAGATTCTTTAGAGATCGAAAAGGACCGTCAAACCACTAGCTCATTATAACGAAGAAAACACGGTTATCTTTGTCTCTTGTTTCTTCGTAGGCCCTCTGGACGAGTGATAGCCTTCTAGCTTTGAAAACGCCACTAGAGTCAAGGACTGGGATAATGCCATGGATGAGGAGATTGCTGCCCTCAGGAAAAATGAGACTTGGGACCTTGTGCCTAAGGTCTATTACGTTACTCCTATGACGTGCAAGTGGGTGTATAAGCTGAAGAAGAAGGAAAATGGGAGCATCGAGCTATATAAGGCTCGCCTTGTAGCTCGACGGTCTCTCAATAATATGGAGAAGAAAATTAAGAGACATTTAGTCCTATTGCAAAAATTACTTCAATACAGGTGGTGATGACCTTGGCGGCTTGCCGAGGTTGGAAGATATGGAAGCTGGACGTAAAGAATGTTTTTCTTTACGGGGAAATTGGTAAGGAATTCTTCATGGTACAGCCACCGTGATATGCATCTGAAGATCATCCAGGATATGTCTGCAAGCTCCAGAAGGCTCTTTATGGCTTGAAGCAGGCTCCATAGGCATGGTATGGGAAGATCGCAGAATACCTCAAGTTTTGGGGTTATTTTTCCTCTAATTCAGATTCGAGCCTGTTCATCAAGAAGAGGGGAAGATTCATGTCTTGGTGCTATTGTACGTGGATGATATGGTCGTCGCCGGAAACTCTGAGAAGGAGGTAGATAGGCTTAGGGCAGAGCTAGCTTTCGGTTTGAGATGAGGGACTTGGATGATCTCCACCACTTCTTTGACTCGAGGTGGAGAGGAAAGAGAGTAGCATACTCATTTCCCAAAGGGGCTATATAAAACTGATCGTTCAATGATTTGGTATGCGAGAGAGGAAGAGTAGATCAACTCCAATAGATGTTGTCATCAAGGTTTGACGAGATGAGGGGAGCATACTTCCAGATCATTTAATGTTTTGGTCTCTAGTTGAGAGCCTTATTTAATTGATGATTACGAGGGAAATCATTGCTTATGCTATAGGCCGAGTAATTCAGTATATGGCGGAACCTCAGAAGCCTCATATGGTAGCGGAGATGAGCATTCTGAAGTACGTGAAGTCCACTTCTGATATGGGTCTTATTTATTGGAGAGACACGGGTTTTAACCTGCATGGTTACACAGATGCTAATAATAGGGGAGATTCAGATGACCGGAAGTCGACATCTGGTTATGTCTTCACATTTGGATCAATGCGTATCTCGTGGCGCATCAAGAAGCATGATTTTATATCCGTCTCTACTATGGAAGCGGAGTATAAGACTTCGACCTAGGCAGCTTGGGAATCCATATGGCTATGGAGGCTAGTAGAGGACGTCCATTGAGAAGTGTGTAGTCCAACTCTGCTATGCGGTGACAACTAAAGTGCCCTTAAATTGATTAATAATCCAATTTGTCACGCACTGACCAAGCACATTGAGATTGAGTACTATTTCATTCGAGAGAAGGTGTTGGAGGGGTCTCTTATGGTTGGACATGTGCGGAGTGAGAACAATATCACAGACATCTTCATGAAGCTACTGTCGAAGGGGCCATCTACACGGTTACGGGGACTGCTAGGGCTAGTTTCCACTTCTCACTTCAAGGGGGAATGTTGAATTTTTTGAAGTGAAAGTGGCGGCTTGGGTGTCCTGGGCAGACTGTCCGCGTGGACTATATAGATAAAAGTGGTGGATAGCTAGGTCGGTAAGATTATTACAATCAGCTTTTTCCCTAAAGGTAATCGGGTGGAGAGTATGTTTATCAATGGAGTTCACTTGTGTGTGCAGACAGGAGCTGGAGTCCGCCGGATTGTGCGGACTGTTCGTGTTTCCGTTGGTGCTATTTTTGCACTATGGATGGCTGCTGCTGTTGACTTGGTCTGGATCTATACCAAGTCCAGGTGTGCTCAATCCAGGAGATCGTGCAGTTAGTACATACTACTTTCTATGTACGCTAAGTTCGGCATCTATCGGCATTGTGTGCACTAGTTGCAGGCTCGGAGTGTGCGGACTGGAGCAATGTCTGTAGAGGAGTGCGGACTATAGCTATTAATCCTATGCAAAAATATCCGAAGAACCAAGAACCCGAACGAAACTGAACCAAACTTGATGGTTCAGATCGATTCTCAATTTACACGGTTCGGGTATGGATCTAAAAAAAACTAGAACTGTCGGTTCGGTTCGGTTCTCGGTTATCTTGGTCGGGAACCCGAGAACCGACCCGAACCAATAATTAAAAAATAAATAAATAAAACCCAATTATTAAATGTAGAATCAGAAATATCTCTCCCACGGCTCACGCCTCACGCGGTCCGCTGATCATGCAACTCAGCGGAATAGGGGATTACAAGGTTAGCCGATTTGGGCTATTCCCTTTTTTAACTCTAGAATCAAGATCGAGAAATATCGCCGCTCATGCCTTGTCGCCTTCATATATAATTTATGCATTACCATGAGCTTTGTATTTGTTATTTGCTCGGTATGAGACTTTATTTTAAGGAGAATAGCAAATGATTAGTCGTGTACACCTATAATGTTAAAAAGATAATAAATAACACTGCTTCAATGCTTCTAGAAGCCGAAATGTAATGATATTAAAGGTAAAAAAAATATGTAAACAGTTTTGGATATTTGAAAATGAAATTAGATTATTCATTCTTCAATATATTTTGAAGATGAGTAGATCCAAGAATCGAAATGGAATTGAACCGAACAATTTAGTTCGAATCCGGTTCTATATTTTAGAACCATGGGTCGATTCCGATTCTAAAAACTTGGAACCAAACATATATGGGTCGGTTCCTGGTTTTGAATGGAATCAAACCGAACTGATCTGAGTTGCACCCCTAGTAGCTATGTCCGCTTGTGTGCGGAATGGTGGAGTTTTCACTGGGTTCGCTAGTATGGCAGATAATTCTAGCTTAGTCCTATGGTGACAAGGCGGATAAGATCTCTTTCCAGCCTTGGTGGTGCGACCTTGGCAGACTGACTATCTAACCTAGTTGTGGGGAAAAGGCAGATTGGCTTTGTGTCCGCGATTGTGTGGGTACTCTTAGTGCTCTACTCCTGATAGGGTAGTGATCCTATCAGCTAGGGAGGTGATCACAGTCCTCTCCAAGCCTTTAAATAGGTTCCCCTATCACATCAACAATGCAACCAAATGAACAGTAAGTGAGCTCGGGTGGTTGTTGTGGACATGAATTTTTGTGTTCGGGCGGTTTGAGGGAGTTTACCAGTTTTTTACTGTGTAGATTATGCGGATATGCTGAGAAGCCAGGGACTTTGTTCTGACTTCGATCAGGGATCAGTGTGGACTCAATGGTTACAATTAGCGGTTAGCAGCAGGTCGCGGATTTTGGCCAGACGCTCTTCTTTATTCAGCAACCTTTTCATAGTTCAATAAGTTGTCCGCTTTTGGCGGCTTGTTCATTTTGACAGTAGTTCTTTGTGGTGATCTGGCGGAGAAGCGACCTTGCGGTTAGGGGCTTGCATATCATCAGGGAGAGTTCTTCTGCATTGGAATAATGGGTTATCCACATGGCTAGGTTGCGGTCTTGCGACTTGGCAGCTTCAGCGGACTCCGTAGGCAGCTCAGTAGAGTCAGTGGTTACTCATTGAGACCGCATGAATAGATTTGTACCATCTTGTTTTTTCATCGATCGAGTACATCGGCGAATAATGTCTTTACATGTATATCTCGTGTTGTAAATATTTTTGATAGTACACGATTCTTGCTCTTCCAATTGCATCTAGTTTATTTTGGTTTGGTTATAGTTGGAGTGTTCCTGTGCCTGGTTTCATGCTTTTAGCGGTTCACAAATTTTTACAAGTTAATGAGTCCTTTCAATGAATATCTCGTCGGATTTTACAAGTTCACTCGACGAATTCGTCGAGTCCTCTTGATGAATTCACAAGTCCTTTCGACGAATATCTGGACGATTTCACAAGTCCACTCGAGTTCACCTGATGAATTCGTCGAGTCCTCTCGAGTTCACTCGACAAATTCGTCGAGTTCGCTCGACAAATTCGTCGAGTTCGCTCAATAACTCACAAATTCTTCTCGATGAATTCTCAAGTTTTTTCAACAAATCCACAACAAGCCTGATCTAACTATCATCTCAAGTCACTATAGTGATACCATAACACATACGAGGGGGTCTAGCTTAAAATGAGACGTTAAATTGATTCTTCGACAACTAAGGTTCTTTTATTATAGACCCTATAGGCACGACTCGTGCAAGAATATCCTAAAAAGATGCCTAAGTCAAATTTTTCATCAAATTTTCCTAAATTATCCTTGGTGTTCAAAATAAAACACGGGCAATAGAAGGCTCTAAAATAAGATACACTCGGCTTCTTTTCAAAATACAGCTCATATGGAGCACGATAAAGAATTGGGCAAAGCAAGGTCCGGTTCATTACATAGTATGTTGTACTAACCACTTTATCCCATAGTAATTTGGGTATGTGATACTTGACAAGCATAGTGCGAGATAATTATTGTAGCGTCCAATTTTTCGTTTGCACTGCCCTATTTTGTTGTGGAGTGCATGGAGCATAAAAATTGTGTCGAATGCCTAAGTTATTACAAAATGGGGTAAAATTTTAATTCTAAAATTATCCCCTGTGATCTGACCTTATACATTTAATTATTAATTCTATTTCATTCTGAATTTTTGATCACGGGATGGAGAATTTAGTGAAACTGTCTGATTTATTTGAATGAAAAATAGTACAGCAAAACCGTGAGTAATTGTCAATTATCACAAATGTGTATAGTTTCCCACCTACAAGACATGTACTAAGGGGGCCAAACAAATCCATGTGAATTAATTGCCGTGGTCTAGAAGTGATAAAATTATTTTTGCTTTTAAAAGAAGATTTTTAGAATTTTCCATTTTGGCAATGATAAAATAAAGAAGTCAAAGTAATGCTTAGTTGTGGAAGTCCTAAGATTAGTTTTTCTTTTGAAAGTTTGACATTTAATTTTCTCCCGGAATGACCGAGTCTCCTATGACAAATTTCTAACTCTTCATTTTTAGCTACTAAGCATTTTAAATTTGAAGAGGATAAATCATCAAACTTGATTGTATAAACATTGTGTTTCCTGAGTGTGGTTAGCAATATATTTTGAGATTTAGCATCAATGATTTTACACATGTTTATAGAGGATTCAAATAAGATGTTTAAATCTTTATCGTACAGTTGACTAATGCATATTAAATTATGCTTTAATCCATCTACTAACAATACGTTGGAATTAAAAAAATGCTTGTTACCTACAGTGCCAACACCTAGAATTTTTCCTTTGTTGTTGTCTCCAAATATCATTATTCCTCCTCTTCTCTTTTCCAAGCTAAGGATCTAATATTCATCTGCTGCTATGTGCTTAGAACACCCAGAGTCTGAGTAAAACATGTTTCTCTAGTCCGTAGCCTACCAACAAACCTAAAAATAGGATAAGGGTAAAGTTCTGGTTACCTAATTTGTTCCACCCATAGTGTACTTAGTCGACTTTAGCATCCAGATTTATGCAATTTTTTTAATCCTTTCTTCAAGCACGTGCCAAGAAGTGTGACACAAGTTTTTACATTTGGCATGTATTTTGTGTTACGCCCGATGTCCTAAAACACAAAATACATGCCAATAAAATAAAATACATGTAAAGTGAAATATGAAATTCCAGACGTGCTCGCGGTCTCAGATCGCCGATCTGATCAATGCATCTCCACCAAAAATGAAAAAATTGATCCTGCCGAGTGGTGGCACGATCTCCTTATTGAACACGATCATGCGGCAAATCCCCGTCATGATGTTACCCGAATCTACATTTTTTCGGTACTCTCTGACCAATCTTGTTTGTCTCAAGTGCATTGTTTATCCTAATGGGGTGCTTCATTGGTGAGGACCCAACCTCACATCATTTCTTAATTTTCTTTCTTGAGTAGGGCATATTATAATCTAGCGAAAAGTGGAAAAGTGTGAGCCCAATCTACTACATCAATAATGTATGTTGACTGAGAAAAAATGTTCACATTAGGGTCACGTCACATTAGAGAAAAAATCTGTCCATAGCAAATGATTCAAACACGTCACCTTTTGCGTTTTATTTGAGCTCATGCTGGAAGATGGAAACAAGCTTCTAGTTTTAATATAGTTCATCATATTTTTCTAAAGCTTCTTGTTTTGATTTACTGTAGAAGAGTTATTTCCAGCGATAGTGATACTGTCAGGTGATAGCTTCATATGTTTATATCCCAGCCCAAACTTTTCAGATACCTAATGCTTATAGCCTAGCAGAATATCTAGTGATTTTTGGCCTATTCCAAACTTTTTGATGGAAAAGTTTAGGTCATGGATCTTTTCCTTCAACGCGATATTTTCTGTGACAAGCATCACACACAGGTTTGCGAATTACTTCTTTCCATTCTCAATATTGTAAAGAGAAGTCTGTAGCTTCTTCTCTAAGGCCTTCCTCTCTTTGGTATGTGTTTTGTTTTTGGAGGATGTTTTGGAGATGCTCTCTTTCAATTCATTTATCGTGCTCAAGGAGTGAAAGCATTCTTGAAAATCAACTTTCTCATTCCCAAATTTGATTTAAATCATTATTAAGACATTTCAAATCCTTTTTCATTTACTAATTTTTAGATTTTAAGAAACAATTTTAATCACGCAAATAATCTAATTTATCACATAATTCTTCAAATAAATCATAAAGTTCCTCATAAGTGGGAGGGGTTACCTCAGTGTCGCTATGGACATTGGATTCTTTGTCAGACTCATCTTGGTGCTTTCCCATGAGGCACAGATTTTCGTATTCTTTACTGCCCAAGCTTGACGTGTTTGAATCATTTACTTATGTATCATCATAGGTTATTGCCTTTAGCACCTTTTTTCTTCTCCTTACTACGGGTCTTCCTTTCCCTTTCCTCCTTCAAAAGCTTAGGTCAATCATGCTTGAAGTGTCGAGATTTGCGATTGTGGAAGCACTCTAGGATGGATTATTCTTCATCACTCTTTGACATTTTTGACGGCTTGCTCCACCCTTTTTTCTCTGTTGTCCTGTTCTTCTTGAATCTTTGAAACTTATCTTGCCACTTTGGATTCCTCATCAAATTTTTGAACATGTGGGCATACAGGCAATCCTCATCATCAGTCTCTTCAGTCACCTCCTTTTCCTTGCTCGCCTTTAGTGCTAGTGACTTCTTTTTTTGTTCCCTAGGATAATCCTCAGCATGAATCTTCTGTTCGAGCTAATGGGTTTTCGGGTTCCCAACGAGACTCTCTACCTCCAAGGTATTTGTAACTTCCCATTTCCAACTAGACCCCTAGTAGTGGTTTTGTCATGACAAAACCCTAGGAAGCCCAAGAAAAGTCAAGTGGGCCTGGTAGTGTGGATAGGAGCACTATGGTCTGCAAATAGTAAATTCCTAAACCTTTGTTTAGGGTGACCAGGGGCCCTCACCATGACTCCAAGACCTCACCATGATCTCTCCAACCCATATTAAGGACCTAAGGACTCATCAGGGTCAACCCTAGAGCCTGAGTTGACCAAGGTCAACCCTAACCCTAAATGGGTCAAACTAGCCTACACAGGGTTAATTGACCCAACCTAAGCCAAGTGGACCCCACCCATGCCCTCTTAACCCTATAGAGAGGCCAATGGGTCACCAAGGACCCATTGGGGTCAACCCTAGAGGCTAAGTTGACCCAAGTCAACTCAAACCCTAAAATGGTCAAAGTGCCCTTAATATGGACCATGTGACCTTCAAGGTGCCCGGTGAACCCTAACCATCCCTACCTAGACCCTAGGGGAGGCCAATGGGTCACCAAGGACCCATTGATGGTGGGCTAAAAGTTTAATTTGACCAAAGTCAACCCTAGGCTAGGTCAAGTCAAACCTAGTTCAAAAAGGGCTAACCCAAGCTTGGATCCACTAGCCACTTGGTCTAACCACCCCTCCTAATCCATTTTCATAAGTTTAGTGGGTTGTATATAGGGTTAGCATGATGATCAAATCGGCCATGCTGACTAGGAGATAGAAAGCTCAACTTAGGGTTAATGGAGGAAAGAGAAAGAGGAGGAGAAGGGCCATTCTTGGCTTGGGGAGGCCAAAGGCCACCACTTTTGGCTGAATTCAACTCCCCTGGGGAAGAGGAGGAGTTTCCAGCAGTTTTCAAGCCTCCTAAGGGCAGTTACACCTCCCCTACCTCTTGGACGAACCCCCCATTGAAGGCCATTAATGGCCATTGATGTTTGGCCACTACCCTTCCTCACTTCTCCCTTTAAGATCCATCACAAGACTCCCAGGAGTCGTTTACACCCCTTGCCTGAGGAAATCGAGGCCTTCCACTGTGCAGTTGCAGAATTCCGACCACCGCCGCCACCGTAATGCCCTCACGTAGATAAACACGCCTCCAAGCTGCGATTGAGGTCCTCCCCTTCCTCTTCTTCTGTGGATAGATAATAGGATTCAATAGGGTTGAGAATCGGGCTCAATTGAGCCCGATTGGAGTTTTGATTTTCATGGTTTTTCCATGAAATTTCCATTCTCGGGCTCGTCGGAAAAAGCCCCTCTGGCGGCTGTGCCGCCGTCTGGCGATAGCCACCACCTCGATGGAGGTGGTGGTGGCGGTGGCCTGCCGGGGAGGCGGCTGGGTGGCCGGCGACAGTAAGAAGAAACGGCTCCAGGATGGGTGAATCCTAGTCGTCGGCTAGAGGTAGGAGATGAAGGGATGCCTCCCGTTATGCTTCAAGATTAGTGCGGAATAGTAATTTGTGTAAAGTTATAGTTGGGTTATTTTAATTTCTTTTCTGTCACAAATTTAGCATTTAATATTTCTATTTATTAAAAATACTTAGGCCCTCCTACAGAAAAGTTGTGAACATGAAAGTTGTAGCCCTTTTAGTGTACTTTAATTTAATTATAATTTCATCCAATTTGGGTAAGTGGTAAGACCACAACACCCATTTTGGTGAAAGGTGTCCCTAGGTTAGGTCAGAGTCCATTTTGAGTGCCCCCATCAACCCAGACACTCAAATGACCTGAGATTATGGGTGGAGGTTAGTCTGGCCTATACCTATAACATATCCAAAAATGAGAATTTTTAGAGAACCTTTTCCTATAGTTTTTGTAAAAATTTAATAATCTTGGTATGGCTCAATTAAGGGGTCTAATGACCTCCAAATTCACCAAAACTATGGTGGAGGGCCCTTAGAGTCATAAGGAGGCTCTGTAAAAAGTTCCATTTCATTTGCAGATGATTTGGTTAGGAAATGAGTAAACCCTAATTTTTGCCCATTATGGGGCATTTAGGTCAAAAAGGCACTTTGTGATTTTAGGTGACCAAACCACATCACCAGTGGCTGAAACTTGGGACACTGGTTTGTTTTGACCCTTAGCATCCCCCTATGGTTTATAGGGTGGTTTGGGGTAGGTATGCCCTAGGACCAAAGTTCAAACCTTAAGGTTGGACTTGGGGGGATTTGTGAAGGGCATGGGGTCAAATGCAATTGTATGGTTGTGATTTTTGGTGGAGAGGGGACTAGTAAAGTTAAAGTCCTCTTGCCAAAATATTAGGAGGTTTGGAGATTGATACACCCCTCAAAACCCTAACCCTAGTTTAGGGCACCCCACTTGTGTAAGCACAATGAGCCATAAAAACTTAGTAAAAGGCCATAGAACTTGGGTAGAGAGATCTTAAGGTTCATAGGAGCCTTTTATAAAATCATATTGAGGATTTTGGAATAATATATTTAGTAGTTCCTTTATGACTCATAGATTTGCCACCTTAAAGTATTTTGTTTACTATCATCTCTTTGTTAATTAGGAAGACATGAAATTGGGGCAGTAAACTTTTAAGGTAATTATACACTTGTATGAATTTTGTTACAATTTTTAGATGATTATTCTTTGTACTTCATTCACAAGCTACCAATTTGCCTAAAATAGTCAAGCATTTATTATGAATTGCTCACTCACTGAAAACTTGTGAAACTTAGGTAAAATACTTTTTATGATTTCATAAACCTCATAGATTTAATGTAGAATTTTTGGAGGTCTAATTGTAAGGGTTGTTTCACAAGGCTTGTACTTTGTAGAAAATTTTAATGATTTTAATTTAATACTTTTAGGCCTTGTAATAATTTTTGGTCAGTAGGCTTTAATGGACACTATGATAGTCTGGTAATTGTCTCATAATTTTTTGATGGTGGATTATAGTACTTTCTTCTTTAGTCAAGCTTGTTTGGATAACTTTAGAATAAATTTAGAATAATTAATTAGAGGCCAACTTTTGAGGAAAATTAGTGAAACCTAAAATTCTCTGACATGTTAGAATTATGTAGAGCTCATAATTTTTGGATGACCATTGCTTGAGTAAATCTAGTACTTCATGTTCAAAATCGCTGATGGCCTCATTTTCGGAAAAATTAAATAAATACCAGATAATTTAGGGAAATTAAGAAATTCTGGGTTTAAGTTATAAAAGTCATGATAGGCCCCCATAAATTATCTTAGCGTGTTTGGATGAGAATTTGGAGTACTTCCTATCATGCACATCATTTAGCTTAAGGGTGACCTGCATTTAGTAAAGTAGTAAAAATTGTGATGTCATGGTCGTAGGGTGACGGGATTATGATTTACTTTTATGGTTAGTAATTTGGAGTTTATCATTTGAATTTGGGATATGGGTTGAGAAGATTGCTGGGTTGTCTAAGGTTAGGTGGAGCTTGCGTTCGACGACAAGTCGTCTTCCCTGTGGGAAAAGAGAAGGTCAAACACACTAGGGTTAGAACAGGAGTAATACAAAGGGGTTGGGAACCAGGTATTAACCAATAATAATAAGTGCCTTGCAAAAGGGAATGATGGGCTTCAGCTACCATCATAGTTCCTAGTGCCCTTTGAGAGCCCTTCACGGGGTATGCCAGGGGCAGTCCTGGGTTAACGTAAACTTTATTAACAAACAGAAAGAGTAACTTAGTAATTAGGGTTCCACATTTCACAAACACTATTAGCACAGGAAGATTGTTGGGAGCTTCGGCTCAGTTAGATTTGAGACAAACAGTTTGGTCCGGGGAGCTTCAGCTCGGTTAGTTTTGAGTTGGACAGTTTGGTCCGCGGAGCTTTGGCTCGGTTGTTGGACACGTTAAATATTGCATGTGCATAAAGAAAAGAAAAAAAAATAAGATAAGGTGGTTGGTCTTCGGTATTGGAGGGTCGATGCACCGATACCAATACGCTGACTCGGCAAGTATGGTAGGCACTTCGCCAACAGAAGTCCGGTGCGCCAGCCGCCAAGAGTCCGCAGGAGTCCGCATTGCACCAAGCATTGAGGCGTATGATAGGTCTGACCGGTAGTGCTTTATTGGTTTAGAGGTGGGCGAGGCCCAGCCCACCGCTTCCGTCTGCCACTACGGAGGTATCCTCGGAGGTGAGGATCCAAAAAGGGGGAACTAAAGGTCTGTGTACACAGAGTTGGGTGGGTGAGTTGCACTTGCATGATCACATCATACCCACTTGCATGTCATAACATAATCATTGTATATAACCCCTGTCACCTATTGTGTAAGTGGTATGGGACGCTTACACAATAGGACTTGCAAAATGACCCCTTGGTCTATAAGCTTGTGTGGGCAAGTTTATAAATTAAGGAAAAATTCATCTTATATATATTACTGTTAATAACCGACACCCCATCAAATAAATTGGTATGAGACTCTTTATACGATGTGAGCCATGCAGAAGATCCCTTGGCTTATGCGTTTCCACACATAAGCTAAGGTTACTTTTAATACTCTACTTTACTGCCACATGTACTATAAAACTGCTAGTATAAGTCCGCTGTCATCTGTTTCTTGATTACTCTCCACCATCAAGTCTTCCCCTTTCTTCCTTCCCGCTCGGTGCCTAGGAGCCATGGGAGAAGGGGTGGGGATGATAGGGCTTAGTCTTATATACTAATGGTTTTTAAACAATACCATTTTAGGGGACTGTGGACCCCAGCATGGAGCAGCAGCCCCGGAGGTCGACGCGCTTGGAGACGAGCCAGTCTAGCGCCGGAGTTCAGACATCTGGGACGGTAAGTCCCGTTCATTTTTAGTTGTTATAGTTTTGCTTTCATGCTGAGTGGCTTGTAGTGAGGATTTGATGTACCGGGCCTAAGCCCTTATTTTCATTACATTTATATTCTGTGGACTCTCCCTTCGTGGAGACTTTTATTTCTATATATGTGATCTCTGTGGACTGGTTATTCTCTATTTCCTTGCTGCGGTTATGATCGATTTGGCCGGCAGGATCGACGTTTTGTAGTGACGGACTTCCGGGGCGTGAAGGTGTCACCACAAAGCGGCGGTTCTGGGCCTAAGACCCCAGTGTTGTTTCAAAAAAAAAGGGGTCTTACAAGTGGTATCAGAGGAAACCTCGATCGAAAGAGTAGCAGTCCACTAACCCTGGGTCTCCCCCGCTCGAGTTTAGTTTGGGGACAAATTAAGCAGCGAAAGCGTGGTGTGCCCAAGTGGGAATCACATGTAATTGTCCACTGTTAATTAGGCTTGAGTCAATTTCTTACAGACAGTTTTTGATATGCAGCCTCCAGCACAGCCTACACCACAGGGCGGAGTCCGGCATACTCTGAATTTTGCACCACCTCCCCTGATCCCCACTCCATTCCTACAGTCTAAGATGGGGCAGACTCTGACAGCCATTTTGGAGGCTTTTAGGGCCCAGCAGGTTCCGATCCCGCAGCCAAACCCGGGGGCCAACTGGCTGAGCATCTTCCGAGGACTCTCTCCCCCATCCTACTTAGGGACAGATTCAGCTGTCCGGATGGAAGAATGGCTGGACATTATGTACGAGAGGATGACATGGATACGGTGCCCCTGGGAGGAGAGAGTGCCATTGGTAATCTCTTTCTTGGAGTCTCACGCCAAGAGATGGTGGAAGACGTCACTAGACACGACCTTTGCGGATATGGAGATTGCAGAGATTACTTGGAAGGAGTTCAGGGACACGTTACTGGAGCATTTTGTTCCACAGTCGGCTAAGGATGAGCTGGAGGACAGGTTCCTGCAGCTGAAGCAGGGAAATAAGACAGTAGTAGAGTACCTCCGAGAGTTCAACCATTTAGCCCGGTTTGCGGACTCCTATCAACTGGATGAGGCAGGATTCATCAAGAGGTTCTATAAAGGCCTGCGAGAGGACTTGGGGGAGGCCCTAATGTTTGTATCTGACAAGCCAATACCTCAAATGTTAGAGATGGCCAAGAGGATAGAGGCTGATTGGCAAGCTACTCGGGGCCGGAAACGGCCAGCGGAGGATTAGGGTCGAGGAGCAAGGAATGATCAAAGACGAGCCCGTATCACGAACGGAAGAAGGGTCGAGGACCAGCCTCGTCAGGAGGTAAGACAGGAAACAAGGGAGCCAGTGGTGATGGCTCCACCACCTCTTCAAACACGGGAGGGCCAGAGACCCGGGGGAATGGCATATCCCCACAAGAGTGCTTCCACTGCCATCAGGTTAGGCACATCAGTAGATATTGCCCTATGAGAGGGGCACCCCCACCAGCTCCACCAGCTGCCCAGCCAGCGCAGTATTTTGGAGGCCGAGGTCGTGGCCGAGGACGTGGATACCAGGGGGGATATCGTAGACAAGAAAGGGAGCAAGTGTATGCTTTGGACTTTGCGCAGCCTCGGAACCTAGAGCAGGTCATAGTAGGTATGCTGAGATGTTTAATTGTTTTAAAAGAATTCCCCCTTTCTCAGTTGACAAATTTGTAGAACTGCACTAGATAGAATAAATAGGAAAGAACAAATCGTTATAGAATTCTAAGACATTTAACCACCCCAGGTATTGTCTTCATCAGCAGCAAGCCTTCCTGCACGCTTTTCGATACCGGAGCTTCTCACTCCTTCGTGTCGGAGATGTTTGTAGAAGGATTGGAAGGCGTAGAGCGATTCACGGGCTAGGAGATGAGGGTGCGACTACCCGATGGATCTGAACTCCTTACCTCAGACCACTACAACATGGAGGTAGAAATCGGTAGAAAGGCGTTTGAGGCTCCAGCGATGCTTTTGAAGTTGACGGACTATGACTTGATTCTGGGCATGGTATGGCTGCATTGGAACATGGCCCAGATTGATTGCCAAGCAAAGAGGATCACCGTAAGGCACGGGGACTTTTTCATTGTCATCGAAGGTATAAGACCTGCCTCTCATATACTCTTATCTTCGGTATAGGCCGTTAAGGCCCATTTGTAGGGTGAGGAGGTTTATCAGATTCTATTTGAGATGGTGGAAGTCAAGGAGTCTGCGACAGACATCCCGGTGGTGCGAGATTTTGCTGACGTCTTTCTAGAGAAACTGCCAGGACTACCTCCGCACGGAGAGCAGGACTTCCAGATACAGCTTGTGTCGGGGGCCAAGCTGGCATCTAGGGCCCCTTGCCGGATGGCCCCGAAAGAGTTGATAGAGTTCCGAAGCCAGTTGTAGGAACTAGTAGAGGCAGGGTTTGTCCGGCTAAGCTCTTCACCGTGGGGAGCCCCGGTGCTATTTGTCAAGAAGAAGGATGGAAGTCTCCGCTTGTGTATTGATTATCAAGCGCTGAAAAGACTGACGGTCCGGAATACATACCCTCTAGCACGGATTGACAAGTTGTTTTATCAACTGGAGGGAGCGCATTTCTTCTCGAAACTTGACTTGAGGTCAGGTTATTATCAGCTACGGATTCGAAAGGAAGACATTCCGAAGACCGCCTTCAGTAGTAGGTACGGACTGTTTGAGTTTATAGTGATTCCCTTTGGGCACACAAATGCGCCGTCAGCTTTTACAAGCCTCATGAGCAGGGTATTCGAGGACTATTTGGATGTATTTGTCATCGTATTTATTGACGACATCCTCATCTACTCAAGGACGGAGGAGGAGCATACACGAAACCTGGATTTGACTCTAGAGAGGCTACGGGAGCACCAGCTGTATGCGAAGTTCAACAAATGCCATGTTTGGTTAAAGGAGGTGGCCTTCTTAGGTCATTTATCAGCGGTGCTGGGTTGGCAGTAGAGCTAGCCAAGATTCGGGCAGTGCAGGATTGGCCACCGCTGAAGACAGCCACGGATGTACGGAGCCTCCTGGGACTTACCAGATATTACCGGAAGTTCGTCGAAGGATTCTCCCGGTTTGCACTCCCTCTTACATCCCTGACGAAGGAATTCCCTTTCGTTTGGACGGCACAGTGCGAGGCTGCCTTTGTGGAGTTGAAAGTCCGGCTTACCTCGACTCCCATTCTCGCTCTTCCATCGGGAAGTGAGGGATTCCAGGTGTACACGGATGCCTCCTACCAGGGGATGGGTGTCATTTTGATGCAGAATGGGCACGTAATAGCCTACGCCTCCCGACAGCTAAAGATGCATGAGAAGAACTATCCGGTGCATGATCTGGAGATGGGTGTAGTGATCTTTGCTCTGAAGATTTGGGGACACTACCTCTACGAAGTTCACTGTGACATCTTCTCTGATCATAAGAATTTGAGATATGTGGACACGCAGAAGGAACTCAACATAAGACAGAGACGTTGGGTGGAGTTCCTGTCGGATTACCAGTACACCATGCACTACCATCTCGGGAAGACAAACGTGGTGGTAGATGCTTTAAGCCGGAGAGGAGGTACCTCAAGGAAAGGACAACATCTGATGTCCATGGAGCTAGTCTGGTCTTTCAGAGATATACAGATATCCCTAGTGTCCGATAACGATCCAGAACTGTATATGGAGTATCTAACATCGATGGTTGCCATAGATGATATTCGGGACCGCATCCGGGACGGACAGAAGACAGATGGATGGACAGAGCCGATATTCCAAGCCTTGAAGGAGGGTTCGACAGGATATTATTCACTAAGAGATGGATTTCTATATTTTAGAGGCATGGTCTATATACCCGCAGGAGGCCAGATTCGAGAGGACATCATGGCAGAGGCATATTGTAGCAGATTTTCCATACACCCGGGGATCACCAAGATGACGGCAGACTTGAAGAAGATGATGTTTTGGCCAGGGATGAAGAAGGAAATTACATACTTCGTGACTCATTGTGAGGCATGCCAGCTGGTGAAGGCGGAGTGCAGGAACCCTGCAGGATTGCTACATCCACTTCCGGTGCTGGAGTGGAAGTTTGAGGACATCGCGATGGATTTCAATCATGGCCTCCCCCGATCACGGACGGGAAACGATTCGATTTGGGTCATCGTCGATCGGTTGACGAAGGTGTCCAGATTCATTCTGATCAGAAAAGATGACTCGGTTGGGGTACTGGAGCAGAGATTCGTAGAGCAGTTTATTCGTTACCACGGGGTGCCGAGGACGATCGTGTCAGATTGGGATGGTCGGTTCACATCCAGGGAGTGGAGATCCGTGCAGACTTACTTAGGCACACGAATGACCTTCAGCACAGCTTTACATCCCCAGACGGATTGGCAGACGGA
The DNA here is from genome assembly GCA_039513925.1 of Platanthera zijinensis. Classification (NCBI taxonomy): domain Eukaryota; kingdom Viridiplantae; phylum Streptophyta; class Magnoliopsida; order Asparagales; family Orchidaceae; genus Platanthera; species Platanthera zijinensis. The sequence goes on along the minus strand of CM077079.1, from coordinate 106,033,819 downwards.
ACGCACCAACCGGACATTGGAGAACCTCCTAAGGCTATGCATTTTGGATCGAAACGAACCTTGGGAGAAGCTTTTACCACTAGTCGAGTTCTTCTATAACAACAGCTACCAGTACATCATAAAGATGTCTCCTTATGTAGCCTTGTACGGAAGAAGATGCAAGACTCCGCTTTCACGGATATAGGACGAGGATCCGAAGGTGTTGGGATCAGATTTTGTCGAAGAAACCGAGGCTCAGGTGAGACTGATACAGGATAGAATGCTGGAAGCACAAAGCCGACTAGATAAGTACTACGATGCCCGACATCGTCAGGTAGAGTTTCAGGTTGGAGACCGGGTTTTCTTGAAGATTCGGCCCATGCACAGAGTTTCACGGGTGCGTGGTCGGAAGAAGAAGCTCAGCCCTAGGTATATGGGCCCTTACAGGATCCTAGAGCGGATCAGGCCCCTAGCTTACAGGCTGGAGTCTCCACCGGAACTAGAAGTCTTACACGACGTGTTCCATATTTCTTCACTTAGGAGGGCTCTACTACGCCCGGAGCAGCAGATTTCGACCACAGATGGGCCAGTAGCTTCAGACCGGTTAGTTCACTTGGAGCCGGTTCAGATTGATGATAGAGGAGTACGGATCTTGCATCGCAAGAATGTTCCGTTAGTCAAAGTTCTGTGGAGGAACCATGGAAAGGAGGAGCATACCTGGGAACCGTAGGAACTAATGCGACAAAAGTATCCAGAGCTGTTCAGCCAGGTATACCTCACAACCTCTCAGGATGTTTGATTTACCTTCCTGTTTTATACTAGTAGGATTGGAGTTTAAAGAGTAGGGGCTAACCTTTTGTTTATTGGGGTCTAGACTTTGCCAATTGGGCGAATTAGACATAGATTTAAGCTTCCCTTTAAACCACACTTAGCAAACATGACGTCGTGATGTAATCTTTCACTTCTCATGGGATGTTATAAGCTTCTTTTCTTCGATAGGAGCCCCCGTGGGCTTAACCTTGATTTCGGGGATGAAATCTTTGTTTTGTTTATTGGGATTTGTAACATCCCATTTCCAACTAGACCCCTAGGAGTGGTTTTGCCATAACAAAACTCTAGAAAGCCCAAGAAAGGTCAAGTGGGCCTGGTAGTGTGGATAGGAGCACTATGGTCTGCAAATAGTAAATTCCAAAACCTTATTTTAGGGTGACCAGGGGCCCTCACCATGACTCCAAGACCTCACCATGATCTCTCCAACCAATGTTAAGGCCCTAAGGACTCATCAGGGTCAACCCTAGAGCCTGAGTTGACCAAGGTCAACCATAACCCTAAATGGGTCAAAATGGCCTTCACAGGGTTAATTGACCCTACCTAAGCCAAGTGGATACCACCCATGCCCTCTTAACCCTAGAGACAGGCCAATGGCTCACCAAGGACCCATTGGGGTCAACCCTAGAGGCTAAGTTGACCCAAGTCAACTCAAACCCCAAAATAGTCAAAGTGCCCTTAATATGGGTCATGCCTTCAAGGTTCCCTGTGAACCCTAACCATACCTACCAAGACCCTAGGGGAGGCCAATGGGTAACCAAGGACCCATTGATGGTGGCCTAAAAGGTCAATTTGACCAAAGTCAACCCTAGGCTAGGTCAAGTCAAACATAGTTCAAAAAGGGCTAACCCAAGCTTGGATCCACTAGCCACTTGGTCTAACCCCCCCCCCCCCTAATCCATTTTCATCAGTTTAGTGGGCTGTATATAGGGTCAGTATGATGATCAAATCAGCCATGCTGACTAGGAGAGAGAAAGCTCAACTTAGGGTTAATGGAGGAAAGAGAAAGAGGAGGAGAAGGTCCATTCATGGCTTGGGGAGGCCAAAGGCCACCACTTTTGGCTGAATTCAACTCCCCTGGGGAAGAGGAGGAGTTTCCAGCAGTTTCCAAGCCTCCTCAGGGCAGTTACACCTCCCTCACCTCTTGGTCAAACCCCCCATTGAAGGCCATTAATGGCTAATGATGTTTGGCTACTCCCCTTCCCCATTTCTCCGTTTAAGATCCATCACAAGACTCCCAGGAGTCGTTTAAACCCCTTGCCTGAGGAAATCGAGGCCTTCAGCTGTGCAGTTTCAGAATTCCAAACACCGCCGCCACCGCAATGGCCTCTCGTCGATCAGCATGCCTCCAAGCTGCGATTGAGGTCCTCCCCTTCCTCTTCTTCTATGGATAGATCATAAGATTCAATAGGGTTGAGAATCGGGCTCAATTGAGCCTGATAGGAGTTTTGATTTTCTTGTTTTTTCATGAAATTTCCATTCTCGGGCTCGCCGAAAAAAGCCACTCCAGCGGCTGTGCCGCCGCCTTGCCATAGCCACCACCTCGACGGAGGTGGTGGTGCCGGTGGCCAGCCGGGGAGGCGGCTGGGTGGCCGGCAGTAGCAAGAAGAAATTGCTCCAGGACGCGTGACTCCTAGCCGTCACCTAGAGGTAGGAGATGAAGGGATACCGCCCGTTATGCTTCAAGATTAGTGCGGAATAGTAATTTATATAAAGCTATATTTGGGTTATTTTAATTTCTTTTCTGTCACAGATTTAACATTTAATGTTTCTATTTATTAAAAATACTTAGGCCCTCCTACAGAAAGAGTTGTGAACATGAAAGTTGTAGCCCATTGAGTCTACTTTAATTTAAAATTAATTTTATCAAATTTGGATAAGTGGTCATACCAGAACACCTATTTTGGTGAAAGGTGTCCCTAGGCTAGGTTAGAGACTATTTTGAGTTCCCCCATAAACCCAAACACTCAAATGACCTAATATTTTGGGTGGGGGTTAGTATGGCCTATACCTCTAACATATCAAAAAATGAGATTTTTTGGAGAAACTTTTCCTATAGTTTTTGTAAAAATTTAATAATCTTGGTATTGTTCAATTAAGGGGTCTAATGACCTCCAAATTCACCAAAACTTTGGTGGAGGGCCCTTAGGGTCATAATAATGCTCTGTAAAAAGTTCCATCTCATTTGGAGATGATTTGGTCAGGAAATGAGCAATCCCTAATTTTTTCCCATTAAGGGGCATTTATGTCAAAAGTGCACTTTGTGATTTTAGGTGACCAAACCAAATAACCAGTGGCTGAAACTTGGGCCACTTGTCTGTTTTGACCCTTAGCATCCCCCTATGGTTTATAGGGTGGTTTTGGGTAGGTATGCCCTAGGACCAAAGTTCAAACCTTTAGGTTGGACTTGGGGGGATTTGTGAAGGGCATGGGGTCAAATGCCCTTGCTTAAGGGTGGTCTGCATTTAGTAAAGCTGTAAAAATTGTGATGTCATGGTCGTAGGGTGACGGGATAATGATTTACTGTTATGGTGAGTAATTTGGAGTTTATCATTTGAGTTTGGGATATGGGTTGAGAAGATTACTGGGTTGTCTAAGGTTAGATGGAGCTCGCATTCGACGACAAGTCGTCTTCCCTGTGGGAAAAGAGAAGGTAAAACACACTAGGGTTAGAACCAGAGTAATACAAAGGGGTTGGGAACCGGGTATTAACCAATAACAATATGTGCCTTGCAAAAGGGAACGATGGGCTTCAGCTACCATCATAGTTCCTAGTGCCCTTTGAGAGCCCTTCACGGGGTATTCCAGGGGCAGTCCTGGGTTAACGTAAACTGTATTAACAAACAGAAAGAGTAACTTAGTAATTAGGGTTCCACATTTCACAAACACTATTAGCACAGGAAGATTCTTGGGAGCTTCGGCTCAGTTAGATTTGAGACGGACAGTTTTGTCCGGGGAGCTTCGGCTCGGTTAGTTTTGAGTCAAACAGTTTGGTCCGCGGAGCTTTGGCTCAGTTATTGGGCACGTTAAATATTGCATATGCATAAAGAAAATAAAAAATAAGATAAGGTGGTGGGTCTTCGGTATTGGAGGGTCAATGCACAGACACCAATACGCTTACTCGGCAAGTGTGGTTAGCACTTCGCCAACAGAAGTCTGGTGCGCCAGCCGCCAAGAGTCCGCAGGAGTCCGCTTTGTGCACAAAGCGTTGAGGCATATGATAGGTATGACCGGTAGTGCTTTACTTGTTTAGAGGTGGGCGAGGCCCAACCCACCGCTTCTGTCTTCCACTACGGAGGTATCCTGGGAGGTGAGGCTCCAGAAAGGGGGAACTAAAGGTCTGTGTACACAAAGTCGGGTGGGTGAGTTGCACTTGCATGATCAAATCATACCCACTTGCATGTCATAACATAATCCTTGCATATAACCCCTGTCACCTATTGTGTAAGTGGTATGGGACGCTTACACAATAGGACTTGCAAAATGACCCCTTGGTCTATAAGCTTGTGTGGGCAAGTTTATAAATTAAGGTCAAATTCTTCTTATATATATTGCTGTTAATAACTGACACCCCATCGTATAAATTGGTATGAGACTCTTTATACGATGGGAGCCCTGTAGAAGATCCCTTGGCTTATGCATTTCCACACATAAGTTAAGGTTACTTTTCATACTTTACTTTACTGCCACATGTACTATAAAATTGCTAGTATAGGTCTGCTGTCATCTATTTCTTGATTACTCTCCACTATGAAGTCCTCCCCTTTCTTCCTTCCCGCTCGGTGCCTAGGAGCCATGGGGGAAGGGGTGGGGGACTATAGGGCTTAGTATTATAGACTAACGGTTTTCAAAACATAACATTTTAGGGGACCATGGAGCCCAACATGGAGCAGCAGCGCCGGAGGTCGACGCGCTTGGAGACGGGGCAGTCTATCACCGGAGTTCAGACAGCTGGGACGGTGAGTCCCGTTCATTTTTAGTTATAGTTTTGCTTTCGCGCTGAGTTGCTTGTAGTGAGGATTTGATGTACCGGGCCTAAGCCCTTATTTTCAGTACATTTGTATTCTATGGACTCTCCCTTCGTGGAGACTTTTATTTCTATATATGTGATCTCTGTGGACTTGTTGTTCTCTATTTCCTTACTGCGGTTATGATCAATTTGTCCGGTAGGATCGGCATTTTGTAGTGACAGCCTCCCAGGTCGTGAAGGTGTCACCGCAAAGCTTTTGGGCCTAAGACCCCGGTGTTGTTTCAAAAAAAAGGGATCTTACAGTATTAATGTGGTAAGATTCAGTAATGGATGTCACCTTCATACTGAATCGCGGAGGCAGAGACCGTAGGATCTTCCTTACCAAGTCCCCATTTGAAAAGTCCTTTTGGAGAGATCTAGAGGCGTGAACATTCTTTAAGATGCGAGTGTACAAGATGTACACCTCCCCATCGATCTCCATTTAAAACTCTTTATATTCAAACTCGAGACGAAATAGATTCGACTCCTTTACCTGTGAGGTACCTTCATGAGTCAATTCAAGTAAACGCCAAATATTATAAGCAATTTCATAATTATTGATTTAATTAAATTTAGTCTTATTTAAAGTACAAAATAAAGAGTTCATGACTTTGGAAATATTGGTACACCTCAGCTTATCTGTGTCATCCTATTTATCACAATGTTCTTCTACAATTTGATTAGATATAGTAATAGTGGGTGTATTGTATTTCGTTTCGACAATGGCCCACACGTCCATGCTTTGTTTCATCAAGAACATTTTCATGCAAGTTCACTAGTGGTTATAATCATTTCCCATAAATAAAGGAGGCCTACACACTCCTTGACCCTCTAGAAAGACATGATTAGCATTGGACATCTACTTTAGGATTTTAATCCTTTTTCAAAGTAACCACGCTCTTATACCACTTGTTGGATATGGTGACCAACCATAGAGGGGGTGAATAAGGTTTGTAGAGAAATACTAGAGATTTAAAAATATTCAGAGGCAAGAAGCCATTTTTATGGAGCTATCGTTGGGCAATATCGAGATATCGCCGTCAATATCAACAGAAACTTTGTTCCTTGTTTCCTTATTTCTGATGATCGTATAACAAAAATCACACAAGAAATTAAATTTTCAATAGTAAGCACATATGATTAAAGATGGAACACAAAGACATGATTTTATTCCAAAATAAAATGTTTATATAGTTTGAAACTAGATCTCTGTGATGCCGAAGATTGGATGCGGTGAATTGAATATTTTATGTGGTTTCTATACCGTCCCTACCCAAGGACTGGTTGTCTCTCTCACTTATTCCCAAGAAGTTTGACGAACCTACTATATCTCCCAGATCAACACGTTCTCCCAGGATGATTTCCACATATTTCTTCCAGAAATTCGACGACCTCACATGCTAATTTCCTACGAACTCCTAGAAATTAAACGTCCACACCAGATGTTTTTTCCGCACAGAATTCAGTAATCAATGAAAAAGAAAGAGAAATATAACAAAAAAAATTAGTGCTCCCTCAAAAAATAAATCTCTGGAGGTAGTGGATAATCAGTGCTATTGATTTCCATGGATTGGGCATGCGATCATCTTTTGAATCATATTCGTGCATTCTGTGTACAAAGATCACCTTTGTTTTTTCAAGAGGGAAATACTTCTCCTTAGATGGTGGCTCTCATTAACAATGATGATAAGAATATCCTATGGAACATCTATGATCAGAGCAAATGACACCAGAATAAAAAAATCATGCTTATATTTATTTTAGCGCTATTGTAGGCAGATAGTGGGTTATTGCCCGGCGATATCAAAATTTGGTACCGCTACCAGCAGTTGTCCCGCACTGTGAAGGAAAGGGGAGCCATTTCCAAATTTATGGCCGCTATCTCCTGGTGATAATCACTATTATCCGGAGATATGCTAATTTAGCACTTCCTTTTCTGTTAACCCGAGCATTCCACCAGTTTATGGATCCCTGACGTGTCTACATCCAGGCTATCGCTAGTGAGAGCAGCTATCGCTTGTGATAGTTCAAAAATTCATCAATATTGAAAGTCTTCACACCTATAGACCTGCACACTATACCCAAAAGTGTATGACAAATATATCTTGAGATTTGATATTATCAAACCTGATAGATGAAGAACATATGTTCCAACACTAATGTCTTTCTTGAGAAAGGTTGAAGATAATGATGGTTATTTGGTATGCTACGAATCATTTGGGTGTTTGTGTGTGGATAGAAATGAGATTTTCCTCCTATATGACAAGAGATATATCCATGGGCCCCTTGATGTAATGGGACTGAAAAATGCATGTCCATGATTGGTTGAGTCAATATATGATTTTGGGCTTACCAATATTTGGAAGTCCTTTCTGGATCAAGAAACTAGATTTGAACAATTATGAGGGTGACACGATCTATGCCTCTAGTTCTATTTGGATATAATGGACAAATGGACATGACAACCCTGGAACATTAGTCAAGACTAGTTTATTGAGTTATGAACTCTTATTTCTTGGGTAGCAAATATGCATTGTTAGATGTCGCTCATTGCTTGTGAGACTTTTATTGACAATTTTTGATCAATTGGGAGACTATTCGTGTTTCCATGGAGATCTCGAAGTAGTCAAGCAGTTAGTCTCACTACTAACATGATATGTGCTTATAAGGTCGCACATAAGAGTGTTTGGAGAAGTTTGAGGAAGGGTTGTGTTGGCCTTACTCATATTTGATATAGTTTGAAGGACCAATTCGATGACTCATTGGAGTTGTGTGTGTTGACTATGCTGTGTTGTTTTGATAGTTCCTGTCTATCGAAATGATATTGACTTGTATGACAAGACGATAACATTTTGTTCTTCAGTCTATCAAAATTATATCAACTTGTATGACAAAACAATATCATTTTGTGTTCAGTCTATCAAAATAATATCACTATGTTCTTCCTATCAACACGATGATATTTGTTTTTACTCAAAATTGAGTCTCAGGTCTATTGATAGTGAAAGCGCATGTCTGTTTTATTACCTTTCTTCTAAATAGACAGAGGATTAGGTTTCCCTTATGCGATGCCTTTTTCAGATCTTAGCAGAAAGTTATTTATGGCGCTGCTTCTTCCTTGAGAACCATTCCGACACTTGCTGCTGCCATCTCTCCCTTGGACAAATCTAGCAATTCATTCGAGACATTAAGAGCACTCCTACTCTGAGCTAGATCTTGTTGGAGAAGAGCTTGTGGTTATCCAACACTCGTGTGGATTGCTGTAGAGGGGAAGATCTACTTATGTACTCGGAACTCAACCACCTGCTACTTAGATAGTTTCTAGATCAGATCTCTGGAGCACCATGGTTGAGTTATCACTAAATCCCATTTAGGTATATTGCAATGTGTTGTTATGTTTTTTCTTGATTTATGAAATAACAAGATCTGTTTACTGTTTATGGTTGTTCTTGTTTATTTATTATGCTGCACATATGATGTGTTGTTCTACTCAAGTATAGAAAACCAAACAATATGACATAACTTTCAATAAGTAAAGCAAATCATCTCCTTGTTGGGGGTTTTGTCAATCTTTGGTTTGTTTAAGCTTCTTTCTTTTCTTCTAGAATCTTCAGTTTTGATACATATTTTTAAATATTCTTGCCAAAATATTAAAGATCTCTTCTTCAGATGCTGAAGGCTCTCGAACCACTGCTTTCAATATAATGGACTTCTTTCTATTGAAAAGGATTTTGTCCTTAGCATCTAACTTTGCCCTACTCTTCAAGAGAAGTTCATAGAGCTTGAGATTACCAAATAGGGCACATGTTGTGATTTACCTATGGCATCTGGACTCTCTGATGACCCAAATCTTTGAGTCTCATGTGCTTGGGAAGTACATGAGTAGTTTATCATTGGTCTGTGTGAGTGATATCCCCTTGTCCTATCCTTTTAGTTCATTCAAAATAATGTTGAACCTTTCATACATTTAAAAAAAACTCTCTTTTGTCCTCGTTTGAAAGTTCTCATACAAGGATATAAGAAGAGGCCTTTTTTACTTTCTTTCATTACAGATACCTTCAACAATTCTGGATAGAGACTCCAAAATTTCTTTAGTTGATTAGTAGCCAGCTTCCTTTTAGAATATCGCAACAGCCATTATAGAGAATAGAATGTTCATGGTCTTTACATCTCATTCCTTCGCTCTCTTTTATTCTTCAGCCCACTGAACCCTTGGGACTGTTTTTGTTGTGGTGTTTCAAATTGCATCCTTCCTGTATGGCATATGTGGTCATGTAAGAATTAAACCAAAATACCCTCATCAATAGAATTCATGTATAGTTTCATTCTGGCCTTCCTATATGACTTGTCTAAGTTACACACTAGATGTCTTGTGGATGCAAATTCTTTGAAATTATTTTATGTCATTTTGAATATAAATATACTTATATATATAGATATATATATAACTTTACAACTCTTTAGATCTTTTTGATAAAGATGTTAACCTTTATTTGATGAACCTCCCTCTAATACCAGTTGAAAGTGTGAACAGTTGACTAAAATCCTTAGAGAATTCTCTAGAGGTGGGGTGAATATAAATTTTAAAATTATACAAAATAAATTTGCTGAATTTTTGCTAACTCTGGATTTGTAATCACAAATAATTAGCTAAAGTTAATATAAATGCTGTAAGTAAACACACATCACAACATAGAAAAGAAAACGCAACACAGAAGACACCAATGCTATAGTGTTTCCTCAAAATTTTGGGTACATCCACTCTTCTACAACCTTAGTTGGAATACACCATCTCAGTGTCTGAGTCTTTAGATATGGAGACTCTTAGAACCAACAACTAGATATCTCGATAAGGAGATCTTGAACCACCGAGTCTTTTGATAAGGAGGATCTTAGAACTAAGAATAGAATCCTACGAAGCGGGATTCTTAAAAATCTTTAATGAATCAGTAAAAGAAAAGAAGAGTGAATATAGAAGAAGAAGAAGAAGAAGAGTAGAAGAAATTGTCTTCTGGATGAGTCCTTTCAAAAAGATTCTTAGGACTATATGGCAATAAGTTTATTATGTAAGATTCTCTCCCGGAACACAACACACGGCCTAAGGGGGTCTTATGCCCAGAACAGCTACCTTGTGGTAGCGTCAACACACAGGTTGGCCGGTACTACAAGACGCCTATTCTACCGGCTCTCAAAATATCATCCATGCTAACCCAACATAAAGACAATAAATAGAAGTTAAGCATCATAATAAGTAACTGTTCATAGCGCAGTACATGGATAATAAGGACCAACATCGGTTCCTTTAATATCAGACTACAATAAAATTTCTCGAAGGCTACAACAAAAGTGTCTCAAAAATCTCCCATCTCAGTAAACGATGGCAGTGAGGGTATCATTATATCAGGCCCTATCTCCCTTGCCTGGATGCCCTCCTGTATAACCTGCTACAGCTGCTTCTCTATCCGTTGGGTGTCCTAAAAAGGTTGTCGTAGAAACTGTTAGTCATAAAGACTAAGTGGCTATCACATTCTTTCACCCCAATGGATCTTAGGAACCGGGCGGGAGAAAGAAAGAATGGTACAATATATGTGTAAATAATAAGTACAAGCATGTGGTATATCTCTACATATGAGAATAGTAACGATAGTAGTGTATAACAAGTAATATCAACATTAAAAATTCTATAAAGGTAAGAGTAATTAACTACAACATATAATTTTGCAACAGAAATAGAACTTAACTTATAAAAATGCACATACAGATTTATAAGTTAAGGATTGGATTAACAGAAGTAACACATCATATAAAAGTACTCATAAAAATTTATATGACGAGTATCTTATGCGATGGAGTGCAATGCAATGGTTTATGATGCACCCATGCAACTCATGCACTTTGTTTTGCTATGTCAACATAGTCCTTTAGTTCTCACTTTTCGAGAAGGTAGCTTACCTCTCAGGCGTCATCTGTCATGTCCAAACGGTGACAGTAGAGCGGGCGTCTCCACTACTAGGCAGGTTTTTCCACTACTAGGCCTAGGCCTCTATACGCCTCAACGCTAAGAACACAATAGCAGAGCTTATGTGTACTGCGACTCAGAAGGGTCTCGGGTAGATGTGCACCAAGAACATAACCCAACTGGCCTAACGTCGTGGCACGGAAGGAGCCTTTGGGAGCGTATCACCAAAGTAACAAGCCCAACTGTCCACAGGCATGGAAGGAGCCTTGGGAATGAGCAACAAGGACCAAGTCCAATCGCCCATGGTTTATCTGCCAACTCCCATCCGCGTGACAACTCGCGAGCCTGTAAACCAACCACACTATCCTTAACTCAGGATTATGACACTGTGTGTCAACATACACCATATGAAATTACACTTAGCCATGCCATAAAATATCCAACGGCTCCAACCGAGTCCCTCCTCATCATAACAATCACGCGCTCAAAAGCAGACAAGCTTCCATCACAGCCTATGAAATCAAATCCCTTTGACCACTATGTGATCCTCTCCAGCACCCATAGGGAGTTAACATAACTCTAAGCGATGGACTATTTCCAATCATACTTCAATTCATAAGGTCACTAAGCTCATAGCATGACCACTGGTGTAATATTCATTTAGCCCTTTTTCTAAGTTTATCATGCACCTGTATATAAAATTATTCATATTCCCCAGACTTTATATCCTTTAACATTCATCATGACACTTATTCTCCTACCTGATCAGCACAATTTTACAAGGAACACAACACACGCACTTCCAAAGATTGTAAATTACCACATAGTTATAGATTATACAGTCATGCATAATGCATCACAAACTCTTCCAAACTTACATCATTCATCGCATTGTTATTAAGTGCTTCTTTACCGGATTTCATTAGTCAATCATTTGTACAACCAAGGTTCATCCAAAACCATATATAATAAATACACAAAAATCAATATATCACTTGACTACGATCTTCTTAATGAACCCAAAATTCTGGATGTATGGTTAACACATAGTTTACTTATACAGGAAGTCTATTCCCGCCTAATGTTAGTTAAACGAAATAACATCCGTCGAACTTTGCGGGAGCCATATTGCTTATTAGAAAACGTGCAACCATCCATTAGAAAATTATTTCTGAGGGCTACAACTTTTGTGTTCAGCCCAAGAATTAGAAGTACTCGGATCATGGCTTAAATCGAGCATGAAGCCTGCTGCATGCAGAAATCAGATTTCTGCACACATCGCAAAGTCGAACGAACGACATCGGTCCGACTTCTTCCTTGATCCATTCCAACAAAGTTACATTCAGCTCTTCCTCCTCACTTATTAACCCTCAATAGAACACCATTCTTTACGAAACCAACTCCATCATCTTCATTATGAAGAGAGGGGAGGTTGAAGACAACAATCCTAGGGCAAAGGTCCTAGCGTGGTATCTTCCTAGAAGATCTTCATTACACACCAAAGTCACGCTCTCTTGAGTGGACATCTCTCCTATAATATATAAAAAGATCTAGCACTAAGGGAGAGTGTAGGAAGATCACCTCATTTTCGGCCATAGTTCGGGTTCTTCGTCTTGGCGGTATGGCAATGTCCAACTTCTTTTGGATCATTCTCGGGAGACAAGGAATACTAAGGGAAAATGACTTCATAGTCCAACCAAAAAGTCAAGCACTTGTTCTTCCCGAAATCTACCACCATCGGCCTTCTTCGTTCTCATCAAGCTCGGCATGATTTGACTAGAAAGGATGATCATGGCTAGGGTTACTCGATCATTCCTTTTTATAAAGAAGCATTAGGGTTAAGATTACTTTGCCACTGGTCACTTCCTCATCGGATCGCCCATTATTACATTAAATAAGTCTTTGCTGAAAATATTGGTCCTAATAGTCACTCAACACAGATCCCGAAACCCAATTCAGCCCGTACGTATAAGTCAGCGAACACAGCCTGACCGAAAATCTGCTAAGTCAAATTCATCAAATATACATATACATACTCGATGAATCGTAGGAATCCTGCACAACATCTCGATGAATCATCCACACATTCGAAGTAAATATGACAAATTTGTCGAGTCTAACTCGACGATATTTAAGGAATTGTGCTTGTCTCACCGGAAGTGTCCAAGTCATTTTCGACGAATTCGTCGAGTATGACTCAACGAATTCATCGGGTATATCCGGTGAAATCCTGCAAAAATTCACTAGACGAAAAGTAAATGCGTTGTTTGCGTCGAGTATCATTCGATGATATCTGATGAATCATATGGAATCTCCGTATAATGTCGACGAATCGACTAAGTCTTCTAAGTAAATCCGATGAATTTGTCGAGTCCAACTAGATGATATTCGACGAATTGTACTTGTCTCACAACCTACCTATGAACTGTCCTTTTTCCCACCTTCCTATCTGTGCACCCTGCGCCCGAGTCAACTCACTTGACTCCAAAAATGCGGGCGAGGGACCTATCACAAATCAAGACGTTATAAATCATATAAACAAAATAAAAGATTTCATCCTCGAAATCAGGCTAAGTATGTGGGGTGGGGGGAACAAAATATGAAGGATACAAGGTATGCATTTAAGTTTACCTTGGGGAAACAACTCTGGGTAGCGCTTCTGCATCAAGTCCACCGGCTCCGAAGTATACTCGTCTTTTCCATGATTAGACCATTGGAAATTCACCAAAAGAACACTCTTTCACCGCAAGCTTCTTGTCTCCACATCCACTATCCGCACCGGCTCTAGTTGAACAGACTTATCCATTGCCATTATTGCAATTGTAGCGGGGACATGCTGATCGGGCCATAATAGTGCTTTCCAAAGCGACGACACATGGAAGACGTCTTTCAAATTTTTTAGCTCAAGTGGTAGCTCCAACCGATAGGCCAAAGGGCCAATCCTCTCCAATATAACATAAGGCCCCACATACCTTGGGCTGAGCATCTTTTTACCGCGCACACGTAACACTCCATGCATCGGACTGATCTTCAAGAACACTTTATTACCCACTTAATATTCCACCTTCCGGTGCTTCTCATTATAGTGCATTACCTGCTGACTCTGAGCCTCCAACATGCAGTCTCGTATTAATCTAACCATAGTATCAGTGTCATCAATATACTGCACTCCCAAGGTCTTTGTGTCTTCATCCTGTACCCACGATAATGGAGTTCTACACCTCCTCCCATAAAGTGCTTCGTAGGGCATCATTCCGATGATAGCTTGATAATTGTTATTGTAAGAAAACTCTACTAGTGGTAAAAGCCTTTCCCACAGCTCACCCATATCCAACTCGCAAAATCTCAACAAATCTTCTATAGTTCAGATGGTCATCTTAAACCGACCATCGGTCTGAGGATGAAAAGCCATACTAAAGGTAAGGCAGGAGCCCATATATGCTTGAATTTCCCTCCATTCCTTGAAAGTGAAGCGACCATCGCGGTCAGAGACAATTGTCTTGGGCACCCCATGGTACCGCACAAACTGCTCCACAAAGAGACACACAAAAACATCAACATGGGACTCCTTCCTCAATGGAATGAACTTGTCAACCTTCATTAAGCGAACCATAATCACCCAAACAGAATCGTTCCTAGAGCGTGAGCGAGGCAACCCGTAGACAAAATCAATGTAGATATCCTCGAACTTCCACTTGGGGAAGGGTAATGACTATAATAATACTCCCGGGCTCTTACACTCCACTGTCACCCTTTTACAAGCCTCACAGTGCATAACATAACACTTAACTGCTCTCTTTATTCCTGGCCAGAACATGGTCTTCTGCAAGTCATTGTACTTCTTGACAATCCCGGGATGTACAGAATACGTGTGCAATGAGCCTCTCTCAAGATGTCTTCCGGGATTCCACCACCCTCGGGAATATAGAGCCTGCCACGAAAATGGATGAGGCCTTCCTTCCGAGTATACTCTTTAGCAGATCAACTCTTAATTGCCTCAAACATAGGGGCCAGAGCAGCATCGTTCCCTTGCTCTGCCCGGATTCGCTCACGAATGTCACAAACTATACTAAAGACAGCCAAATATTCTGTATATTTCTCGGAATGGTACTTACTCACCAGCATAATTTCCATCTCCTTGAGCACTTGAGCCAATTCCATATCCATCAAATTAGATTCGGGGCTCAACATTGGTACCTTTCTGCTTAATACATCTACTATGGAGTTCGCTTAGCTAGGGTGGTAGTTCAACCGAAACTCATAATCACACAAAAACTCTAACCACCGCCGTTGCCTCAAATTGAACTCCTTCTGAGTATGAACATATTTCAAATTATTATGGTTTAAGAAGATCTCACAATTAACTCCATAAAGATAGTTCCTCCAAATCTTTAGGGCGAAGACCACTGCCCCCAACTCAAAATCATGCACTGGGTAATTAATCTCATGATTCTTCAACTGTCTTGAAGCGTAAGCAATCACATGCCCATGTTACATCAACACTTCTCTCATATCTTGATAGGAAACATCTGTGTTAACCTGAAATCCTTCCTTCTCGGATGGAAGGGCTAGGACTGGTGTGGAGGTAAGTCGATCCTTCAACTCTTGGAATGCAGCCTCACATTGGGATGTCCGCTCATATGGCACACCTTTCTTCATCAGAGCAGTGAGAGGAAGGGAGATCTTTGAAAATATCTCCACAAACTTGCGATAATACCCTGAAAATCCAAGAAAACTTCGCACGTAAGCCGCCGACTTAAAAGGCGACCACTCCTTCACAGCACACACCTTGGCCGGGTCTACCGCTAATCCAACAACATTAATATCATGGCCCAAAAAGGTAACTTCTTGGAGCTAAAACTCGCACTTGCTAAACTTAGCAAACAAGGAGTGCTCTCTTAACTTCTCTTACGCTAGGACAAAGTGCTCCGCATGATCCTTCTCCGTATTTGAATAAACAAATATGTAATCGATGAAGATGATGACGAATATATCCAGATATGGCTAGAAAACCCTATTCATTAAACTCATGAATGTGGAGGGGTCATTTGTGAGTCCAAACGGTATCACCGTGAACTCATAAAGTCCGTACCTTGAACTAAAGGCCATCTTCTAAATATCCTCCTCCTTAACTCTCATCTGATTGTACCTGATCGTAAGTCCAACTTGGAAAACCAGTACACCCCTACCAACTGATCGAAAAGCTCATCGATCTGGGGCAAATGGCAAGTGTTTTGCACAGTCAACTGGTTATGCTCCTGTCAATCAATGCACAATGGAAGTGACCCATCCTTCCTATTTACGAAGAACACCGGAGCTCCCTGTGGTGATGAACTAGGGCGAAAAAATCCAGAATTTACCAACTCCTGGAGCTGCACCCAAAATTCTGCTAGCTCGTTAGGGGCCATCCTATATGGGGTTTGAGAGACGGATTTGTCACCCAGTACTAGTTTGATCTAGAATTCCACTTCTCATTGTGGGGGTAATCCCGAAAACTTCTTCAGAAAAACATCCTGAAATTCCCGAACTACGGGAACATATGTTATGCTGCCCGCTACCTTCTTCATCTTAAAGCTTATAGTGAAAACCTTGTCTCCCTGCGCATAGGCCTTACTAGCCTAAACAGAAGATATTAACGTATGGGGTACATATTTAATACCTTGGAACACGATCTCTAAATCACTGAGCGTCAAGATAATCTCCTTTGCTGCACAGTCGATCCGAGCCTGGGTCCACTCCAGCCAGGTCATGCCTAAAACGAGATCGAACTCGGGTAGCAGCAATACCGTTGTTGGGGCTCCTAGGCACACATCCAGGGTGCATTTGGTGGATGCATTAATAACGGAGCCATCAGGAAGTTTAACTCTACGGTTGGCTCTGGTGTCATGTCACACCCCTTCAGGGACCTTTAGGAAATATGATGAGAAAAATATGTGTGTCGCACTCGTATCAAACATGGCACAGGAAGGCCTTCCACTTATAGTAACCATGCCTAAATATTAACCATAATATTGATATTTTACCGCATTTCAGGCATGAGTAAGGGAATATACTTATGCATAAAATACCTGCTATGACGTCTTGTTGCTCCTATTCTTACGTCATATCAAGCGCAAACATTTGCTCCCACATAGGTCCAAGATTCCTTCCATACGGTCCTCGACAACGCCCTCATCCTCATCCTCGCGGATCCACTAGAGGAACAACGGGGTGGGGGGGGGGACATCTCCTCCTAGCTACGAACAATAATGCTGGATGAGGCCCGACTGATTATAGTGGAAACAAACTCGCCCGAACTACTCCCTCAGTTGTTGATATCATTGAATCTACTGAGGTGAAGGAAATGCTGGCTGTAGGGCTGGGAGCTTCGTCCTAAAGTTATGATGGAAGCAACCCCCCCCCCCCTTGAATTGCTCCTCCGCCACTAGCATTCTGCCTCCTCTTAAAGCTGGGCCACGCTTCTATTACGTCTACTAAGGGTCTCTTACCACTAACCTGGACACCTAAATGGTTTGCCTCTAACCTCTTTGCCATATCTATTTTCTCCGCCAGGCTCGAGTTATCTATAAACAAAAGTGGTTGCCTTAGGGGATCTCATAAGCTTTTGTAAAATAGTTTCAGGTACCCCATGATCCTCCAAACTATAGGAGTCACCAAACCTTGCGAGATACTGAAACTCCTGCCGATATTTTGCCACAGATTTGGATCAATGCTTCAACTGTAGGAACCTTTCTTCAAGCTTGTCACGAGTCGTGGAAGGAATGAGATGCTCTAGGAAGACGTTTGGGAATTCATTCCAACTTATGTCTGTGTAAATACGACCCTCGAAAGTGGAGCCCATAAGGGACTTCCACCACCTCTTTGCATGTGTTTCAAGGACAGACACTGCTAGAGTAACTACCATGATTGTTGGGAATCTTATTTTGGCCATCAATTCTTGTACAACGTCTAGCCATTCCTCAGTACGAACAGCCGACTCCATCCTATAGTAAGCAGGCGGGGAGAGGGCTCGGAAGATACTGAACCAGTTAGAACTCGAGACTTGCTACTGCATCGGGGTCTGATGAGATCTAAACACGTCTAAGATTTTTGTGAGGGTTTGTCCCAGTTCCGACTGCTGAAATTGAGTCGGGACAGAAGGGGCGAGAGTGCCCATTACTGGCTCTATATGTGCCAAAATCTATGTCTAAAGGCACAAACCTAAGGTCAGGTTGGATAATCGTAGGGTAACAATTGGACATACTTTGTGTGAATTATTCAAGGGCACACCACTGCTTCTGCTATGTCAGTTTGACCTCAAACTTACCAATCGATTAGGGGTGGCACCATTATTCAATGACTTCTTTAGGTCAGGATTGTTGCAAGCCGATACCATTTATAATACCCCACCCCTCCCGGAACACAATACACGGTCGAAGGGGGTCTTATGCCCAAAACAGCCGTCTTACGGTAGCATCAACACATGGGTTGACTGGTATTACAAGACGCCTATTTTGCCGACTCTCACAATATCATCCATGCCAACCCAACATAAAGGTAATAAATAGAAGTCAGAGCATCACAATAAGTAACTGTCCATAGTGCAGTATATGGATAATAAGGAACTACATCAATTTCTTTAATATCAGAGTACAATAAAATTACCTGAAGGCTACAACAAAACTCTCAAAAAAATCTCACACCTCAGTTACTTACGGCAGTGAGGGCATCGTCATTTCAGGCCCCGTCTTCCTTGCTTGGCTGCCCTCATGTATAACCTATTGTTGTTACTGCTCTATCCGCTAGGTGTCCTCCTAAAAAGGTCATCATAGCAACCACCGTTAGTCATAAAGACTAAGTGGCTATCACATCCTCTCACTATGATGACTCTTTGGAACCGCACGAGAGAAATAAAGAAATCTATAATATATAAAATAGTAAGTACAAGCAGGTGGTATATCTCTACATATAAAAATAGTAACGATAGTAGTGTATAACAAGTAATGAAATCATTAGCAATTCTGTAAAGGTAAGAGCAATCAACTACATCATATAATTTTGTAACAGAAATAGAACTGAACATATAAAAATGCCCATACAGATTTATAAGTTAACGACCGGCTTAACAGAAAGTAACTCATCATATAAAAGTGCCGACACAATTTTATATGATGAGGATCTTGTGTGATGCAATGCAATGCAATGGTTTATGATCCACCCATGCAACTAAAGCACTATATTTTGATATGTCAACATAGTCCTTCTGTTCCCACTTTTTGAACAGGTAGCTAACCTCTCAGGCATCATCCATCATGGAAAACAGTGATAGTAGAGCGGGCGTATCCACTACTAAGCAGGTATCCACATTACCAAGCCTAGCCCTCCATATGCCTCAAGGCTAAGAACACAACTACGGAGCCTCTGCGTACTACAGATCAGAAGGGGTCCCAAGTAGATGTGCACCAAGAACACAACCCATCAAGCCTATCGTTGTGGTACGGAAGGAGCGTATCACCAAAGGACCAAGCATAACCTTGTACTGACACTGAAAGAGCCTCGGGAATAAGCACCGAGGACCAAGCCCAACTGCCCACAGTCTATCTGATAACTCCCTTTGGTGTGATGACTGGCGAGCCCATAGACCTACCACACAATCCTTAACTTAAGATTATGATACCGCGTGTCAACAAACACCGAATGCAATTACCCTTAGCCAAACATCCAAGGGACCCAACCGAGTCCTCCTCATCATAGCAATCACGTACTCAAAAGCACGCAAGGTTCTATCACAGCCTTGGAAATCAAATCCTGTTGACCACTATGTGATCCTCTCCGGTACCCGTAGGAGTTAACATAACTCTAAGCTGTGGACTATTTCCAATCATACTTTAATTCATAAGGTCACTAAACTCATAACATGAACACGAGCGTAATATTCATCTAGCCATTTTTCTAAGTTTAGCATGCACCTATATATCAAATTATTCATCTTCACTAGACTTTAGATACTTAAACATTCATCATGGCACTTATGCTCCTACCTTATCAACACAATTTTACAAGGAACACATTGCTTGTTCTTCCAAAGATTGTAAATTATAGCATAGCAATATATTACACAATCATGCATCATGCATCACAAACTCTTCCAAACTTACATAATTCATCGCATTATTATTAAGTGCATCTTTACCGGATTTTATGAGTCAATCATTTGTACAACCAAGGTTCATTCAAAACCATATATAATAATTTCACCAAATTCAATATATTACTTGACTACGATCTTCCTAATGAGCCCAAAATTCCGGATGCACGACTAACACATCATTTACATAGACTGTAAGTCTATTCCGGCCTTATGTTAGTTAAACGCAACAACTTTCACCGCATTTTGTGGGAGACATAGTGCTCACTAGAAAACGTGCAAACATCTGTTGGAAAGGTATTTCCGAGGGATATAACTTTTGTGCTCAACCCAAGACCTATAATTACTCAGATCATGGCTTAAATCGAGCATGAAGCCTACCGCGTACAGAATCAAATTTCTGTAGGCATCGCAAAGTCGAAAAAATTACATCGGTTTGTCTTCTTCCTCGATCCATTCCTACAAAGTTACATTCAACGCTTCCTCCTCACTTATTCACCCTTAATAGACAATCATTCTTTACGAAACAAATTCCATCGTCTTCATAATGAAGAGAGGAGAGGTTGAAGACAACAATCCTAGAAAAAAGGTCCTAGCGTGGTCTTTTCCTAGGAGATCCTCATTATGCACAAAATTCACGCTCTCTTGAGTAGATATCTCTCCTATAAAATATATAATGATCTAGAACCAAGGGAGAGGGTAGGAAGCAAATCTCATTTTGGACCATAGATCAGGTTCTTGTTCTCGGCGATATAGCGGTGTCTGACTTCTTTTGGATCGTTCTCGGGAGACAAGGAATACAAAGGGAAAATGACTTTAGAGTCCTTCCAAGAAGTCCAGCACTCGTCCTTCCCGGAAATCCACCATTGTCGGCCTTCTTTGTTCTCGTCAAGCTCAACACAAATCGACAAGAGAGGTTGATCGCGGCTAGGGTTTCTTGATCGTTCATTTTTATAAGGAAGCATTTGGGTTAAGATTACTTTGTCACTAATACTTCTTCATTGGACCGCCCATTAATACATTAAAGAAGTCATTGTTGAAAAGGCCGGTCCTTATAGTCACTCAGCAAATATCTCGAAACCCGGTTTAGCACGTACGTATAAGTAAGTGAACATAGCCCGGCCGAAAATCTGCTAAGTCAAATTCATTGAATATAAATATACATACTCGGCGAATTGTAGGAATTCACTACATCATCTCTACGAATTGTCTAAACAATCGAAGTAAATCCGACGAATTCGTCGAGACTAACTCGACGATATTCGATGAATTGTAGTTATCTCACCGGAAGTGTCCAATGAAATTCCACTGGACAAAAAGTAAATGCGTCATTTTTGTCGAGTAACATTCGAAAATATCCGACGAATTATAGGGAATCTCCGTATAATCTCAACAAATCGACTATGTATTCTAAGTAAATCCGACGAATTTGTCGAGTCCAACTCGAGATATTCAACGAATTGTACTTATCTCATAGCCTACCTATGGCCTGTCCTTTTTCCCACCTTCCTATAAGTGTACCCTATGCCCGAGTCAACTCCGTTTACTCAAAAAACGTGGGTGAGGGCCTAACATAAATTGGGACGTTATATATTGTGTTGGATCCCTAGTTTGGATTTTGGCTAGGTTCACTAATCTAGGCTAAGGCAGACCCACATTGTATAGTCAGGGTCTAGTCTAGTGTCTTAGGTGTCAGCCAGGTCATCAACTCAGTAAGACAAGACCAAGACATCAGAGACTTAGAAGACAACAGAGAGTAAACAAGGCAGAAATTTTTCTAAGTAAAAAGTCATTCGACGATCTGTGAAGAGAGCTCGACGATCTTTGTTCTGCGCTCGACGATCTCAGAGTTAAATCTCTAAATGCTGAGGTCGATGATTGCTGAACTCAGGTCGACGATCTCTGATCTACTTTCAGGATTGAGATCGACGTTAAACAATCTCAGTTCGACGATCGTGAAGCCCAGTTTGGAAAGAAGACTTTCAGGTCAACGATCACAGGGCTCAGCTCGACGATAGAGGATGTTTGAGATCGACGATCTCAGGACCAGATCGATGATTTCTGCCAGATCATCATTTTATTCCCTACAGTTATTGTTTTCCTTATTGACTGTTTATTCTTTTGCTTATATGACTCTGAGTGATTAATTCATATATTCTCTGAATATAGCCGTTCCTTTGCAAGCATTAATTGCTGGTTTTCACAGAGTTATTATATAGCCTTTCTCGGGATAGTTAAGGAAATGAGTTAATTCTCTTATAGCCATTGCACAAGTTCCATTGATTCCGACACTCAATCATTGTGGACCATTTCAAATAAAGTTTGGAATTACTCAAAGAAAAAGGACTAAGAGAATAAAAGACAAAGAGAATTATTATTCTTGACTCACTTGTTGATGCAGTCTACAGACTTTTGAAAGTGATAACAAGGCTGCAAGAAAAAGAAGAAGAACAGTTCTCAGTTTCAAGAACAAGAATTCATTCAGGAAGCTTGTGGAGACAATCATCCTCAATAAGTCTCAGCTTTCTGGATTTCAAGTCCTACACCCTGTACAAGGCTCTGATCTCCTGAACCATTCAAATCACAGGACAAGCCTTGACTCCATCAGGATCACTCTCAAGTCTTCTCTCATTTGCTTGAGAAAAGAGAAGACAACTCAACTTTTTCTTTCCCCCCTCCATGTAAAGGGTTTTTACTCCCTTCAAAAGTAATTCCTGGTTGTGAGGTCACCTGATCAAAAGACTTCAAGTTGGTTTTCCGGCACCTGATCAAAAGCCAAAAGGGTCGCAATATCTCCCTTGAAATAGATATTATTTGGTGGCAGTCACCTGATCAAAAACCTGAGAGTGATTCCAACCAGGGTGGTAGAAGAGTGGATGTACCTAGATTTGGGGAACCACTATAATCTCTTGTGTCGTCTGGTTGCACCTTTTCTTATTGCTCTTGCTAGTTTCTATGATATTTGGAATAGTTCTCTAGTTTTCCTTCTGCTTATATATTTATTGGTATCACCAATTTTTTAACTCTGATAGAATAGATTAAAAAAGCCTAAAGTTTTTAAACACTCTATTCACCCCCCCCCCTCTAGAGTAGATCTGAATAACTCCCTCCTTTCAATTGGTATCAGAGGTTTTGTGTTTCTTTGGTTGTATAAGCTAACACTTGAATCAAGATCCCTGCTTATTCAGATTTTCTTTTTCTTAGCTATTTATTTATCAAATGGCACAGAACAAGGACTATGCAAGAACCAAACCTCCAGTCTGTAACTTAAATAAGTTCAGTATCTGGAAGGCAAGAATAAGACTTTACATGAACTCAATTGATGAAGTTATTTTTAACTCAATTTTGATTGGTCCCCCTAAACCAATTGAAGCTGCTTATACATTCACTAACACTCATGCAGTACCACCACCAACTTGGACTGATGCTCAAAAGAAAGAAAAAATTGCAGATGCCAAGGCCATGAACATACTGGGGCAGACTATGTCAGATGACATTTTCCAAAAGGTTGCTGACTGCACATCACCAAAGGCCATCTAGAATTATTTGAACCAAATGGTGGCAGGTTCAATGGAAGAAAGAAAAGATAGAAGATCCCTTCTTATCTCTAAGTATGAGAACTTCAGGAAGGTAGATGCTGAATCAGTTGAAGAGATGTATGGCAGACTTAGTGCCATCATCAGTGAACTAAGAACATTAGACAAGGACATTTCACTGATAGAGATCAATGACAATATATTGATATGTTTTCCCAGTTCTTGGGACACAAGAATCTAGCCTATCAAAGATGCCAGAAGTATTTCAGAAATTTCCACAGAAATACTTATGGGAAAGCTCAAATCCTTTGAGCACTTGATAAAGGCTAGGGATGCAGAGCAGAAGGTCTCTACTCCAGTCAGGAAAGAGCAGAACATTGCTTTTAAGGCTATAGAAGAAACATCAGCTCCTGCTGTTAATGAAGAGTTCTTGAGTCTCTTAGTAAAGAGATTCTACAAGATGGGGAAAAAGAGACTTCAGGAAGAAGTCATCCAGACAAGAAGATAAACTCAGGTATTACAAAACACCAACTAAAGAGGTTGTTTGTTTTGGTTGCAGGAAAAATGAACACTACATCTCTGAGTGTCCAGAGAATCAAATGAAGGAGAAAAGAAAGGACAAGGACTCCAGAAGACAGAAATACAGTAAGCCTTCCTCAAGCAAGCATAAGAGGAAAGAGAAAGGCTTTGTAGCAGAAACCTTGAGTGATACTGAAGAGGATTCCTCATCCTCTAGCTCCAGTGATGAAGATGAGGAGGAAGCAAAGGCAAAGGAAGTTTGCCTAATGGCAATTGATGCTTCCAACACTCATTCAGGATAAGATTCATCAGATGATGAACAACCACTTTCAGAAGTTGATCAGGTACTCTATTCTTTTGACATCAATTCTGAAAATTTTTTACATGAATTCGAAACTATGTGCATGGACCTAATTAGTTCAGAAAAAGAAATTAAACAACTTTGAGAGCAATTGAATGATCAAAGCAGTTTAGCTGTAGAAAACCATAAATTAAAAGATGAAATTACTCTTGCAAATGAACAGATAATTAAACTGAAAATTGAACTAGTTTAGGCAAGTCAACTTGAAGAATCCCTTAATGGGAGAAGCCTCAAGCTGATTGACATTACAAACACTGTTAATGCCAGAGTCACTGGCAAACTGGACTTGGGTGCTTCATCAAGCCAACCCCCACTGGTCCAAAAAAATGCACTAAGGACCTGATGCGTGTAAATACGGCAAGCGCACCGGTCGCACAAGTAATAAAGTTTTGGGAATGAATCCCCGAGTGTCAGTCTCTTGAGGAATGCAATTAGCGTAGAACAACGAACGATCCGAAATTATCGTTATGAGAGTTAATTAAATAAAGGAAAAATAAAGGGCTTTGAAGGTTGTTTTGCAAACAAATAAACTAAAGCGAAATATGCGGGTCGTAATCACCGCTTCACAAGGTGAGATGGATGTAACGGCCGCGATGCCGTACTTCGGTAAGGCGAATGGATGGTGAGCCAGTGAGTGAGGTGTTTAGTGTGGAGTGCAATCGAATCGAATGAAGGAACGGAGTGAAGTGAGATGGGGTGAGTCGCATCAAATCACAAATCTCACGAGCAAGATTAAACAACAATAATCTAATTAAAACAACTAGAAATCGAAGTTCATTACAAACTTAAGTCATTTCATACAACAAGAGAGATGGAGAAAGACTAAACCAAGAAAGTGAAGATCCACCGTGGTTGTTGGCCGGAGGTGCGGGTTGTCAATCCGCTTCTACGCGCAGTCCGAGGAGGCTTCCGGTACCGACGAGCTGTCACCTCGAGGGCCTTTAAGTCCGTTCTCTAGGTTGTCTTCATCATCTTCTTCAGTGGAAAGCTCAGAGAAGAGGTCTTTAATGGCCGGGAGGATCACCGGAGGGTGCAGATCGCTTTAGAATCGCCGGAAAATGACCTCCCGATGGTAGGGATGAAGGTGGAGATGGATGGAACTCCTGGGATGCGGAACGGTGAAGTGCGACAAAGATCGATCAAGGGTCCGTACCCTAATTCGCGGAACAGGCCGATTTATAGAAGCAGAGTTAAATAGCGCGCAGGACCACTTGCGCACGACCAATGGTCGTGCACGAACAAAGTTAGCGCCCGTGCGGAAACAATCTGTAGAACCTAAACCAGGAAATCAAAGCTCGCGCACGATCAGCATCGCATGATCAGTGATCGTGCGAAATGGCGAGACAGAACTTTTAAAAAGAAGGCATGACTGCGCACGACCGGTAACGCACGAGCAGTGATCGTGCGCGGTATAGCTGGTGACCGTGCGATATGGCGGGGCAGAACTTTCACAAGAGAAGCCAGACTGCGCACGACCGATGATCGTGCGCCAAAGAGGTCGATGGTCGTGCGTGGGTAAAAACGCACGACCATTGACTCCTTTGCCAAAAAATGGTGAAAGCCCTATCCCGGACGCCCACACGATCCCCGAACCTGCAGGAAAACTGGACGGGTTGTCTATCATGGCAGTCATAGATATTAATAAAATGCATAGCAAGGGGGAAATACTCACACACACAGAAATAGGCTAATAAAGTGCACAAGACGTGGAATGTCGTAGCGAACCAAATGGAGTGCTAATGAAGCTAAATGGCAGTGCAAAGTAATGAAAAGAAGCCTAGATGAGTCCATAATTCGGTATGAAATGGGGACTCATCACACCCCCAGACTTAACCATTTGTACGTCTCGGGCAAATAATCATCTCATTAACTCCAAAATAGCTAGCTGGCGAAGTAACTTCAATTTAAAGTAGAACGAGAAATCGAAAACTCAAGTGTATAGAAAATATAATAGAAGAAATTTTTAATTATACAATGAAATTTATAACTTTCGACAAACGTAAATAGATATTATCACTACTCAAAAATTGAATGTTGGAGAATCGCTCGGTCATGTGTAGGAAGAAAAAAGGCAAGTCGCTTGGCTAAGCATTGCCAAAGATCGGGGCTCGTGATCACCTCCAAAGGAATCCACCAATGTCGGGGACCATATGCTTGCTCGTTCGCACTCTCTCCATGGCACTAGTTTGACTCTAGCATGAGTCCGTAGGACTTCGGGTAATAATGTGGCTTGGGTTACGGTGAGGAAAACAAGGATAAACAAGATGGGTAATGCATCTAACCCAAATGAGCTAACATACAAGAATAGTAACCGCTAACCGCCAAATAAACGCAGGTGCACCACACCCCCAGACTTACTTTTACAAATTGGTGTGTGCACCGCCTACTCCAAACAACAATCCCATCTCAAAAAGATTTTTCATTTAAACTTTTTCTTATTTCTTTTCTTTTCCTCTCTTTTTTTTCCTTTTCTTTTTATAGATTTTTCTTCTAAGCTTTCACATATTTATTTTACAAAATCCGCACATTTTTCTTTTGGGCACATCTATATATAATAAAAACAAATCACCACATCACAACCCAACGTAAAATGTAAACTACTAATGCTCCAATTGGGCGTGTGTTGGGGTTTGTCTCCACAATACCTCAGATTTGTAGGAGGTCAGATCTTGAACTAAGATGAATTAAGTTGTATTTGATGTGGTATTTGAGTTGTATGTGTGCAGGTTCTAATTGACAAGTGTAGACCAATGTCAGTCTGTAATGGGTCACCAAACACAGGACCATGCAATGTAATCTCTCATTGTGTGATCCAAGGTGTTGGCCCATGTATAGCCTCTCTATTGGGATGCACTTATCCTTCATGCACATTGGATGGATGGACAGAAGCTTTGGAGCTAAGCTTTCTCAGAGAAAATTTTCCTAAGTCCTTTATACTCGAGTAAATACCCTGATACTCGAGTAAGTGTTTTCTGATACTCGAGTATAACTTCTGATACTCGAGTAAGTTAGCTCTATACTCGAGTATATCTTCTGATACTCGAGTAAGTATGTTCCATACTCGAGTAAGTGTTTTCTGATACTCGAGTATAACTTCTGATACTCGAGTAAGTGTTTTCTATACTCGAGTATATCTTCTGATACTCGAGTAAGTATGTTCCATACTCGAGTAAGTGTTTTCTGATACTCGAGTATATCTTCTGATACTCGAGTAAGTTCTCTCTATACTCGAGTATATCTTCTGATACTCGAGTAAGTACGTTCATACTCGAGTAATTGATTTTTGATACTCGAGTAAATTCTTCCATACTCGAGTAATTGACTCTGATACTCGTGTATGTTAACGTTTCTCAGGTATATTTTCTGATACTCGAGTTTAGCCTTTTGATACTCGAGTATATCGTCTTGATACTCGAGTATACTTTTCTATTACTCGAGTATACAATTCTGATACCCGAGTATACCATTTTTGATACTCGAGTAATTCATTCTTCTCTCCTGTATTTCTCTCTTTCTATACTCGAGTATACTGCTTCTTGCTACTCGAGTAATCCATCTCTCCATACTCGTGTATATCCTCCTTTACTCGAGTATCGCAGTCAAGTTCTCCAGAATTTTTCTAAGTCCATTTTCATCATAAGTATTTTGAATCTGTCAATTCTGATTGGTCCACGTGTCATCATTAATCAATATTATGACCGTTGGAACCCACCTATAAATAGGTCTTTTCAGAAATGACTTTTAAGCGTTATTACAGAAATATTCTTTTTAAGAAAGAGAAATTCCGTGAACCCTAATTTCACGCCGCCGCCATTGCCGTTCACGGAAGAAGAAGAAAAGTTTGGATCGCGACCTTCGTTTTCATCGATCTTTTCTCCAGCGATCCAGAAGAAAGAGAATCACTCGATCTTGCCGAGCCTTGAAGATTCCAGATCTCTCTTCTCGATCGAGGTGGTTCTAGTTTTCAGACTCGTGGATCTCTCTCAGGTCATCTTCAACCTTTTTCTGATCAAGCCGAAGTTCCTGAAGAAGAAGACCGTCAAAGATCCAGATCTGAGATTGTTGTTTTGATTTTTATTTTCAAACCAAATTTCATTGTAGGAGATTCTTCTCCGAGACTTGTAGGAAGTTTTGTCTTCCGAGTTTTTGTAGATCCATTTTGGGATCGAGATTTGTAGGAACGTGGTTCCGAGGTGTAGGATTGTTTTCAATCCGAGATAGTGGAGTAGCCGAGTCTAGTGATTTGCTAGATCGGTGAGGAAAGTGGACGTACCCAAGATTGGGGAACCACTATAAATCTCTTGTCTTCTGTGATTGCTTGATATTTGCTGTGTTAGTTTTTAATTCCGCATTTGACACGCATTTCACCTATTCACCCCCCTCTAGGTGATTTAGGCTAACATCTTAGACCTCTCAATTGGTATCAGAGGGAGGTTCATCGTTAAAAGGTTAACACCTTGATCTTATCCTTCTAAGCTGTTTCTTGAAAAGTATCAAGCATGAGTAAGACCAAGGATTTTGCTAAACTCCCTATCTGCACCAAGAACAACTTTCCTATGTGGAAGGAAAGAGTAAAGTTCTTCATGGAAGCAGTAGATCCCCGGATCTTCATGATTGTTGAAGAAGGTCCCCACATTCCTATGACTACTTCCACCATAGATCCCAACAAGCAAGTTCCCAAGAAGTTGATGGATCTAGACAAGGATGAGATTGCACTTGTCTCTCTGGACAAGAAGGCTAAAAATATTATAGCAAGTGCAGTCGACGACTCAATGCTGCAGAATCTAATTCATTGCCAGTCTGCCAAGGAGATGTGGCAATCCCTGGTGACTCTGATGGAAGGCACTGAAGAAGTGAGGGATGATCGGAGATCCCTTCTGAATCAAAAGTATGAAGCCTTCTGGCAAGGTCATAAGGAAGCCATAGCTGACACTTTTGAGAACTTCTTCAAGATAGTAAATGGCCTAAGAGTTTATGGACGTGTCTTCACCAACGGGGAACTCAATGACAAATTCTTAAGATCCCTAACCAAGGAATGGGACAATAAGGTATGTGCCATTCGGGAGTTTGGAAGGTTAGCTGAGACGGACCCGCAGAATCTGTTCGGAAAGCTTATGTCTTACGAGCTGCAAATCAACTCAAGAAAAGCTGAAGAAGAGACAAGCAGGTCTGCATCCAAGGAGAAATCTGTCGCTCTAAAGGCAGATAGCTCAAGGAAGATAAAGGCTAGCTCTCCTGCCCCAGTTCCCGAGGCTGATGAAGAAGAATCATCTGAGCCTAGCTCATCTGGCTCAGAACTATCTGATGGAGAGTTCTCCCTACTCTCAAGGCAGTTCAAGAAATTTTTGAACAAGAAGAAGCAATGGAGAGGCAAGGATGCCTCATATAGAAGATCACGACATGACAGTGATCATCGGAAGAAAGGCTCAAGTAGCCATGACAGGTATAATCCTAAACCGAACAAACAGATTTCTACTGACATCATTTGTTATTGTTGCAATAAGCCAGGTCACGTCATCGCCGATTGCCCTTACAAAAAGAAAGAGGGTGGAAGAAGAGAGGAAAAGAAATCCTCACACCCCAAGAAGAGGACAGAGAGAAGCCTAGTAGCCAAGAAGAGCAAAACTCTCAGCGACTCTGACTCATCTGAGTCGAGTGAAGAAGAGGAAGCTTACTTTGGGCTCATGGCTCATTCGGATGATGAACAAGTCCCCCAGTTTACTGGGGAGGTAAAATCTCACACTCCTCTCTCTGATTCTGAAAATGACAATGAGCAAGAGGGATATTCCTCTGAAGATGAATCTGAACTCATGGGACAGTATAAGGAATTACTCACCGCTTACGAGAAATGTCGTAGAATGGTGAGAAGTCAAGCCAAAGAGATCAATTCTCTACAGGCTAGTGAGAGCAACTTGAGGGAAGAAGTCAATAGGACTAACTCTCTTCAAGAGAACTTCAATGCTGCTATGGAGGAATACAATAACGCTCTCAAGCACCTTGACCTTAAAGAGACAATCATCAAGGAATTGGAACAACAACTCGAGGCTGAAAAGAAGCTTGTTGAGAGCTTCTCTAAGCCTAAGACAGTTCTTCCAATCGTTGCTGAATTCTCTGCTAAGGCCAAGGGTGCTGGTTTAGGCCACATTGGCTCTTCTAGTAAATCCTCTAGAAGAAACAAGGCCAAGAGAAAGAATAAGGCTGCCCGAAAGACTCTAGCTGAGGAAAAAGGGAAAGCTCCCTTGGAACCTGTTGTGTTCAAGAAAGTTATCTTTCCCACGAACGAACTCGATTATGAGTCCACCTACGGACACTTTTCTAGGCCAATCCCTGAGAAGCCTAAGTCAAGATACCAAGGTTGGACTCGTCCTCGTAACTTTGGCGAGAGTGTCTTCAAGGCACCTCATGAGGAGATTCAGCTTCAAAGCTATGGACCTTATGCTCATGGTCATAACTTCAAGAAGACACCAAAAGTAAAACCCGTTGTAGAAAAGCCTATGAAGGAGAAGACTTCATGTAACTGCAATCATCATGAAGCCTCTTCCTCCAAAAGTAAGGCTCCTGCTAGACCCTCATTCCAGAAAGTCAGGCAGGACTACCCAAGGCAAAGATACAACAGGTTCAACTGTTGGTGTTGTGGCAAAGTTGGTCATTTTGCCAGTGATTGTTGGTTCAATCCTAATAATGCTGCTACCCCTAAAGTTAGCAACGTGAGAATGACCACTCATGAGGCTAATACTCGTAGGGGGAGTATTCTAACTCGAGACCAAGGACCCAAACTTGTTTGGGTTCCTAAGGCTAAATGATTGTAATTGCAGGTATGTCCAAAGGCCACCAAAATGCCAATCTGGTACTTGGACAGTGGATGTTCTCGGCATATGACCGGGACAAGGAGCCTACTACTGAACTACACCTCAGTCTGCGACGGACCAAAGGTCATCTTTGGAGGTTCAGATCGAGGAATCACTAAAGGCTATGGTATGATTTCTAACGGTAGCGTATCCTTCTCGAATGTAGCCTATGTTGAAGGATTGGAACACAATCTCATCAGCATAAGCCAACTATGCGACAAAGGATACGTAGTTGAATTTCATGCAGACAAGTGTTTGATAAAATCGGTCAACAATATGGAAACTATTTTATCAGGCACTCGAAGCAGAAATATTTTCTGTTTGAATTTTATTTGTATAGACTCTTCGACACCAGTGTGTCTTTTGGAAAAAAGTAGTGCATCTCTTGCTGACCAATGGCACAAGAGACTAGCACATATTAATTTCAAAACTATTAATAAATTATTCTCTCAAAACTTAGTGCGTGATGCACCCAAGGTCAAGTGCGTTACGGACAGTCCCTGTCACGCTTGTATCAAAGGCAAGCAAACAAGAAGTTCGTTTAAAAGCATAATAGGCAAGGATTCCAATAGAAGTTTGCAGCTTCTTCATATGGACTTGTTTGGTCCACTACAGGTTAGAAGTTTGGGAGGTAAGGAATATACGTTGGTTATTGTGGATGATTACTCGCGCTTTGCGTGGGTGTTCTTTCTGAAACACAAGTCAGATACCTTCGGTATTTTCACTAATTTTGTCAGGCAAATCCAGAATGAATACAACCGTTCCGTAGTCAAAATCAGAAGTGACAATGGAACAGAATTCAAATCTGGAGCCATGACAGAATTTTGTGAAAGTCAAGGTATCTTTCATGAGTTTTCCTCTCCCCGCACACCACAGCAAAATGGAGTGGCTGAGAGAAGGAACAGAACACTCATAGAGGCTTGTCGGACCATGTTGAGTGATGCCTCACTTCCGGAGTATTTCTGGGCTGAAGCCGTCAACACCGCTTGTCACGTGCAAAATCGAGCACTCATCAACAAAGACCATGATAAGACTCCTTACGAACTTCTAAAAGGCAGGCAACCAACCATTTCATACTTTAGAATCTTTGGTTGTAAGTGCTTCGTACTTAACAATGGCAAGTATCACACTACAAAGTTTAGCGAGAAAAGCTTTGAAGGTATTTTTGTAGGTTATAGTAGCCATAGTAAAGCCTATAGAGTTTTCAATAGAAAAACTCTGGTTGTGGAAGAGTCGATACATCTTGTATTTGATGAGACGAGTCTGTTGCAAAGCAACTCGTCTAGTGTGCCTATTGTAGATGCAGGTACAAAGTTGAAAGAACTCAGCTTGGATGAACCTATTAAAGATAAAGATGAGACGTTCATCAAGATCCCCTCTACAACCACCTTTGGAGAGGGAGATGATCAAGATGAAGAAGACATCCCAGCTGAAGATATAACTCCAGTGGCTGAAGAGATCCCAGATGCAAGGACTTTGGAGTTCAGACACTTGAAGGATCATCCTGTTGACCAAATCATAGGAGATCCTCGGGATGGTGTCAGAACTCGTCGAGGTACAACTAACGAGAATTTACACTTAAGCTTTCTCTCACAGGTTGAACCAAAGAAATTTGAGGAAGCCAACTCCGACGCATCCTGGATTCTAGCCATGGAAGAAGAATTAAATCAGTTCAAAAGATGCAAAGTCTGGACACTTGTTCCTAGACCCAAGCATAAGAACGTCATCGGGACAAAATGGGTCTACCGGAACAAGATGGATGAAGACGGAACAATTATAAAGAATAAAGCCAGACTTGTCGCCAAGGGATATCGTCAAGAGGAAGGGATCGACTTCGACCAAACTTATGCTCCAGTAGCAAGACTGGAGGCAATCAGGTTATTTCTTGCCTACGCTGCACTTAAGGGCTTTACCGTCTATCAGATGGACGTAAAGTCCGCCTTCCTGAATGGTGACATAAAGGAAGAAGTGTATGTAGAGCAACCGCCAGGTTTTGTTGACTCAACCTTTCCTAACTATGTTTACTTATTGCAAAAAGCACTATATGGTCTTAAGCAAGCTCCTCGAGCTTGGTATGAGACGCTATCTACCTTTCTTCTTGAGAACAAGTTCACGAGAGGAAAGATAGATAAGACATTATTTCTTAGGGAAATAAAGGGCAAGATTTTGCTAGTGCAAATCTATGTCGATGACATTATTTTCGGCTCTACAGACAACAACCTCTGCAAGAAGTTTTCTAAACTTATGCAAGGGAAGTTTGAAATGAGCAGTATGGGAGAGCTGAAGTATTTCTTAGGGCTTCAAGTGAAACAATCTGAGGATGGAATTTTCATCTCTCAGACCAAGTTCACCAAAGAGCTGCTTAAGAAATTCGGAATGGAGAATGCAACCTCTATGAGGACTCCAATGGCTTCAGCTATGTCTCTGGACAAGGACGAGAAAGGGAAACCTTTTGATGAAACCAAGTACAGAAGCATAATTGGGTCCTTGCTCTACCTTACTGCGAGTAGACCAGATATAATGTTCTCAACATGTGTATGTGCTAGATTTCAGGTGAACTCTAAGGAATCTCACTACATTGCTGCAAAGCGAATTTTGAGATACCTCAAAGGAACACCAAATCTTGGCTTATGGTACCCGAGAAGTAATGATAGTGAACTAATTGGATTTTCAGATGCAGATTTTGCAGGTAGCAAAGATGACAGGAAAAGCACTTCCGGGACTTGCCAATTTCTCGGAAGGAGACTTATCTCCTGGAGCAGCAAGAAACAGAACTGTGTAGCCATCTCAACGGCTGAATCAGAGTACATCTCTGCAGGCAGCTGTTGTGCACAGCTGTTATGGATCAAGAATCAGTTTGAAGACTACAACATGAAGTTCCAGAACATTCCCCTGTTCTGTGATTCTTCCAGCGCAATTGCAATAGCCAACAACCCAGTCTCCCACAGCAGGACCAAGCACATAGAGCTTCGCTACCATTTCATCCGGGAGCATATGGAAAATGGAGACATAGATCTTCAATATGTCTCCACAGACAGGCAAGTTGCAGATATCTTCACCAAGCCGCTGGATGAGTCCAAGTTTTCATTCTTCAAAACTGAGCTTGGACTGCTTAACAAAGAAGACCAATGATGGACTCAGAAATTTAGAAGAGGTCAGCAATGTTGGATACTCTGAGGTACATTTTCTTTGTGAAAATTCCTTCAAGAAATTTGAGACTCGAGAATAGTTACATTTACACGAGTGAAATAGTGAATACTCGAGTAACAAGTCAAATATACTCGAGTAATCAAATCAATACTCGTGCATGCACTCTTTATACTCGAGTATGAAAAGTCTTCAGAATTCAATACTCGTGTATTGAACTTCATATACTCGAGTAATCAAAGTGATACTCGAGTATGAATTTCTTATACTCGAGTATAGAAAAATCCGTCAAGACTTAATACTCGTGTATACTCAGTCCATACTCGAGTATATGTTAAGGATTACTCGTGTATGCCGTAAACTTCTCTCGTGTAATCGGATTTCTCTGGAATTTTTCAAACTCTCTATTCGCACAACTAATTTGCCGCCTCTTCAGGTATGTCCTTATACTTAATTCGTTTTAGACCTAATTAGGATTATTTATATATATATACTCAAAACGACAAAGTCCTTTCCACTTCTCATTCACTCGAGTAGCCGTCGGCTGTTCGTATTCCCGAAACCCTG
Source organism: Platanthera zijinensis (assembly GCA_039513925.1). Lineage (NCBI taxonomy): Eukaryota > Viridiplantae > Streptophyta > Magnoliopsida > Asparagales > Orchidaceae > Platanthera > Platanthera zijinensis. Next base: position 105,998,939 of record CM077079.1, on the reverse strand, counting down.
TTCTTCGTCTTCCGTCGCCGCAGATTTCCGTCTTCCTCATTGCAGAATCGCTGATGGCTCCTCCCTCCTCCAAGTTTGGAATCGGCTCGGAATTAGTGACTGATGGCATTGAAGATATCTCCGATGATTTCAAGAACCTTCTGATTCTCCTGGACACGGCCGGATTGACCTTCGTTCTTCAAGAACCTTGCCGCCTTTTGCTTCCTGATGTTGAAGAGTTCTACAAAAACTTGAAGATTAGACACAATGGTACAGTTCTGAAATCAAAGGTAAGGGGAGTTGATGTTCGGTTAGATAAAACCTCTGTCGCCACTCTGCTTCGGATGCCCGTGGTCGACGAAGAAGATGATTTAGACAAGGCAGATGCCGACCGCACCTCCTTATTCTGTGGTCGAGATCCAGAAGGTGGAGGTGGAACCCTGAACCGCTCTCTGTTCAATTCAGAAGGGAAGTTTCTAGTTGACATCATTGCCAAAATCCTCTGGTGCAAGACTTACTCCATTCGAGATGTATCACAAACTCTTTTTGATGTTATGCAAGCTATTGTCTGCAGGAAGAAGTTTCAGTTTGGAATGATGATACTGGATAAGATCAAAGACAGCGTCAAACATCCCAGCTTTGCCAGGATTATCTCCTTCCTCCTCCATGAGATAAATCCTACAGTGTTTGACTTCTCTAAAGGTACTCCTCTTCACCATATGAAGAAAGTCACCCTCGCCTCCATACATAGATATGAAATCAAGCTTCAAAATACTTCCCAAACCTCCAGACAGCAAGCTATCATCAGGACCCCATCTCCTCCTCAACATCAAATTGCTGACACTCTGGGTGCAGCAATTGAGGGGGAGCCTGCCTCTTCTCTTCCTCAGAATCAGGTTTCTTCAGATTCAGTAATTCCAGTACAAGCAGAAGTAAGAATTCCTGCTCCTCCAATCTCTCCTCCTCCAGCAGATATTCAATCAGCAAATCCAGACTCAGAGATTCCAGACTCAGCAGCCCTTCTGTCTACAGCTGAGGATATCAACAAATTCATTGATGAGCTCAGCTCAGATGCCCCTCTCTTCCAGAATGACTCAGCTGCTAAGTCTCCAGTTCAGTCTGAAGTCCATACTCCAGTTCAGTCTCCTGCTAGAACCCCAGCTCAGTCTCCTGCTAGAACCCCAGCTCCTTCTCCTGCTAAATCTCCAGTCCAATCTCCTGAGAGTGAGCCTAGCCAATCAGCTCATATTCTCCTGTCTGATGATGAGATGTCTCCAGATCCTGTGGAGGCACCTCTGAAGAATTTGGATTTCTCCATGCCCTCTCTCCTACCCTCAGAAGAAGATGTTGAAACAGTTCCATTCAAGAGAGCAGTCAGCTCAGTGATGATCTCAGAAATCCCTCCTTGGACTGCTTCTGCTTCTACTTCTGCTCTTGCCCCTGCTGCTTCAGCTCCTGAACCAACCTCAGCTCCCTCCTCTTCAGATATTATCAGCAAGATAGAGCTTATGCTAAAGGAACAGAGAGAATACTTTGATGCCTCTCTGCAATCAGTAACATCCAAGGTCTCTGCTCTTGAAACAGAGATGAGCAGAGGCTTTGCAGAAATCCAAGCAAATACTGATGAACTAAAAAGGTTGTTCCAACTTGGAGGCAAAGCCATAGACCACACCATTACAAGCATAGGTGAGCTAAGAAACCAGGCTGAGACAGTAGCTCACAATCAGATCAAGCTGGATGAGAGAGCTGAAATGAATGTTGTGAAAGTATGTAATGAAGTGGGCACCTTCAAAGATGAAGCCATTGCAAAGCTAAACATAGATATCAGCAAGGGGGAGAAAGTTGTAAAAGAACAAGTGGAAAAACTACATGAGCAAGCTCAAATAGTTTTAAAAGAACAAGTTGAAACTCTCTCTAAACAGGCTCAAACTACAGTGGATGGAATTGTAAAGGAAATGAAAGCAGACATTCTCTCTCAACTTCAATCTGTAAAGTTTTATACCTATGACACTGCTATGTGGCTGCATAACATGAACTTCCCCAATGCTCAGCTCAACCCAGCCATCATTCCTCAGCACCTAAATCCTCTTGAAGAGCAACCCTCTGCAGATGCCCCTGTCCAAGCTACCATTCCAGAAAGTGGTGTGCCAGTCTTCTCTCCTAGACCTGAGGGTGATCTGACTGAGCCCCCTCTTAACTACTCTGACATGTGGCAAGATGATTTTGTTTCCAGTTCTCAAGGTCCATCTAAGAGGAAAAGAAAGTATGGTGAAGGTGCTTCTGCAAGTCGTTCTGAACCCAGAAGAGATCCAGCAATTGTTCACTCAGAGATTTGGAGTCCAACCTCCAAATCCCTTATTCTTGATACCCTGAAATTAGTGACAGATCATGGGGAAAACAGAGACAATCATTACAGCTACTCAGAGTGGAAAGCATATGAAGCTTCACAGATTAAAATCAGACTCCATGACAGAAACTGGGGACACAACAACCCTGCTGCTCCTCCCAGGCCCAGGACTTATTTCCCAAAGCCTTACAGCTACCTGGAGAGGCAACAGCTCAAAAGGGAAAGAATGCACAAGGATGCTTCATCATGAGTGGATCTGAGAAAGTGGAATTGGACTATTTTGTTTATGTGCTTTAAAAACATTTCCTCATATATATATATATTTAATTCTGATTATGGCCATATTTTGTCTATCCTGTTTTAATTAGGTTTATTCTCCTTGATATGCTTTTTGTTCTTTTACTCCTAAGTAATTCACCTTAGTATAGAGAGTGCTGACATCTACAAATAGGGGGAGATTGTTGGGGTTTGTCTCCACAATACCTCAGATTTGTAGGAGGTCAGATCTTGAACTAAGATGAATTAAGTTGTATTTGATGTGGTATTTGAGTTGTATGTGTGCAGGTTCTAATTGACAAGTGTAGACCAATGTCAGTCTGTAATGGGTCACCAAACACAGGACCATGCAATGTAATCTCTCATTGTGTGATCCAAGGTGTTGGCCCATGTATAGCCTCTCTATTGGGATACACTTATCCTTCATGCACATTGGATGGATGGACAGAAGCTTTGGAGCTAAGCTTTCTCAGAGAAAATTTTCCTAAGTCCTTTATACTCGAGTAAATACCCTGATACTCGAGTAAGTGTTTTCTGATACTCGAGTATAACTTCTGATACTCGAGTAAGTTAGCTCTATACTCGAGTATATCTTCTGATACTCGAGTAAGTATGTTCCATACTCGAGTAAGTGTTTTCTGATACTCGAGTATAACTTCTGATACTCGAGTAAGTGTTTTCTATACTCGAGTATATCTTCTGATACTCGAGTAAGTATGTTCCATACTCGAGTAAGTGTTTTCTGATACTCGAGTATATCTTCTGATACTCGAGTAAGTTCTCTCTATACTCGAGTATATCTTCTGATACTCGAGTAAGTACGTTCATACTCGAGTAATTGATTTTTGATACTCGAGTAAATTCTTCCATACTCGAGTAATTGACTCTGATACTCGTGTATGTTAACGTTTCTCAGGTATATTTTCTGATACTCGAGTTTAGCCTTTTGATACTCGAGTATATCGTCTTGATACTCGAGTATACTTTTCTATTACTCGAGTATACAATTCTGATACTCGAGTATACCATTTTTGATACTCGAGTAATTCATTCTTCTCTCCTGTATTTCTCTCTTTCTATACTCGAGTATACTGCTTCTTGCTACTCGAGTAATCCATCTCTCCATACTCGTGTATATCCTCCTTTACTCGAGTATCGCAGTCAAGTTCTCCAGAATTTTTCTAAGTCCATTTTCATCATAAGTATTTTGAATCTGTCAATTCTGATTGGTCCACGTGTCATCATTAATCAATATTATGACCGTTGGAACCCACCTATAAATAGGTCTTTTCAGAAATGACTTTTAAGCGTTATTACAGAAATATTCTTTTTAAGAAAGAGAAATTCCGTGAACCCTAATTTCACGCCGCCGCCATTGCCGTTCACGGAAGAAGAAGAAAAGTTTGGATCGCGACCTTCGTTTTCATCGATCTTTTCTCCAGCGATCCAGAAGAAAGAGAATCACTCGATCTTGCCGAGCCTTGAAGATTCCAGATCTCTCTTCTCGATCGAGGTGGTTCTAGTTTTCAGACTCGTGGATCTCTCTCAGGTCATCTTCAACCTTTTTCTGATCAAGCCGAAGTTCCTGAAGAAGAAGACCGTCAAAGATCCAGATCTGAGATTGTTGTTTTGATTTTTATTTTCAAACCAAATTTCATTGTAGGAGATTCTTCTCCGAGACTTGTAGGAAGTTTTGTCTTCCGAGTTTTTGTAGATCCGTTTTGGGATCGAGATTTGTAGGAACGTGGTTCCGAGGTGTAGGATTGTTTTCAATCCGAGATAGTGGAGTAGCCGAGTCTAGTGATTTGCTAGATCGGTGAGGAAAGTGGACGTACCCAAGATTGGGGAACCACTATAAATCTCTTGTCTTCTGTGATTGCTTGATATTTGCTGTGTTAGTTTTTAATTCCGCATTTGACACGCATTTCACCTATTCACCCCTCTCTAGGTGATTTAGGCTAACATCTTAGACCTCTCAGCGTGCGACTAGGATCGGCTATGAGGCTTTGGCGAATATAGTGGAGCTGATTCAAAAGGAAGGGTGGGCACAAAGGGGCTAGCGAGGGCGACGTTAGGAAAGGGTACAAAGCTCAACTGGGCCAACATGATGGCCTACATCACTCTCACGCTAGACTAACCATGCACCAATGCTTCGAAAGTAGCTTGGGGCAAGTTCTTAGCAACCGAGAGAAATGATCCGTCCTCCCGACTCGAGCAATACAAAGCTAGAGACGCCTACACACATTCCTACGCTACCGATAGATTGCTCCGAATTCACCAATTTGAGTAGGGCAAACATGATTTACGAGTGCAGAAAAAATATAAATTTACAAGCATAAAGAAAAATTAAACCTATACAATTTCTACACCACGTGAGTACTTGATTTGGAGCACTGCACGAGTTTCGAACTACTCTAAATTAAAATCCAAAGTCAGCACCGCCATTTTAAAATTGACACAAAATGAAAACATTGGCTCGAGCCGCGCGCGTGGTTAAGTGCGCGCTCGTGTGGGTGGCAAGGTGTGTGCAGCAAGATTCTACAATAATGAAGCATAAAATAAAACTACTGGCATGCTATCAATGTGCTCATGGAGTGCATAAGCGGCTCTTCCCCCCAGACTTGAATGAAAACATAGGCAGAAATGAAAATAGACATCTAAAATAAAAAGTGCGCTGAGGAGAAAGGGTACTTATGCTCCAAAGAATGAGCATACCAGAAGGCGGAGGTTGCTGCATCGCACAAAAGTATGCTGGACCTGCGAATTAGGTTGAACAGAAGAAAAGACAAATAACAGAAAATATAATAGAAGAGCAAAGTAGAAAGCACAAAAAAGAGGGACCAAAAAGGTCCAAGCTTGGGTTGTCTCCCGAATAGCCCTTTTGTTTACCGTCCTTAAGGTGGACCAAATACTTGTATTAGCAGTTTATATATTGATCTTGCAGGAATTAACGAATTGTAGAAAAATAAAGCACAGCAACGAAAAGTTCCCAACAAAACAAGTAAGCACAAAGCATAGGGAATTACGGAAAAGGGGAGAGCAATCAGCTAAATACGGACTTGTCATAAGTCTCTCAGGTGAGGCGCGAGGGAACAACAGAGTGTCGTTTTACATTGGGAGAAAGGGCTTTCCCTTTACTCCGAATGTGCAATTCCTCGCGCCGGAGGGCAGAATAACGCTCATTGCGTACACGCTTGGCCTTCCTTAGCTTCTCTACCGTGGGAGATTTCCAAAGATTGCAGTCCGTGGTGGGTCCTATTTTTGCGGTTGGCGGCTTCATTTCCGGTACCAAAACGGCAACCGGATCAGCCCAAGCTACTTATCGCTGAACAAAGTTTGAAACAATATTACACAATTCATTGTCTAGGGATTTGTCCCGAATAGAACTAGTTTTGCCATGCTCAAAAATTGATGCGACGGGAAACGGGAAGGTAGCCATTGCATCAGTGCACTCGGTCTCTTCTTTGAACTCTTTCTCATTATTCTCGATCATCTCCTTAGGAAGTCCTTCCTTAATCATCTCTTCCATATGAGCATCCCTCACCAAGGAGAGTTCTAAACCAATCTTGATATCTGCAGCACTTTGGAAATTGTTGTTATGGAGAAGAGGGTCATGTACAGAAGTGATATCCATGGTTGAAGCAAAAACCGGCCAAGTTACGCATCCTTTGGCGAAATCAAGAGATGCGCCGCTAGCCGTCAGGAATGGAACCCCCAATATAGGAATATAATTGTTTTCCTTGGGTCCCAAAACTTGGAAATTAGTGGTTAAACACTTTCAATTACCTCGATTTCAACATCTCGTGCACCTCCCTCAGTGTCAACCAAAATACCATTTGCCAAAATTAGCGACTTCCGGTTTGCTGGATCAACATGCAGGTTCATCTTCGCAACATCCTGCATGGTGAGGTTGTTGCTAGACGCTCCAAAATCGCACAATGCAGTAGTTTCAATATTATTAATTTTACAAGCTACATCGAGCTCGTGAGTTTTTTTTCAAATTTTCTTCCCCAAGGCTTTTTCCTTTCTCATAGGGGTTTTTCTCAGTGTTGCTCGGTAAAGTGCCTTGGGTCCGCTCAGAGACCATTTGGGCTAGTTGGCCCAATTGTGCCTCTAGCTTACGCATTGAGGATGCTTGGTTCATCATGTTAGTCTGGGAGACCTCAACAAACTTTTCAAACATTTAGGCTAAAGAATTTGTTTTTATAGCAGGGGCCCTTGGGGGTAATTCGGTTGAGGCGGCCGCGGTTGGCTTCCGGAGGCATACGCATCATTTTGATGCTGCCCCGACTGCCATCATTTGCCTGGTGCGTTTTGATTCCAAGAAAAATTTGGATGATTTCTCACCCCCGGATTGTACGTGTTCCCATAAGGTGCTCCCCTATTTTGATTTGCAATAAAATTAATTGATTCATTAAGGAAAGTAGTTTCATCACGTACCTCGCCTGCTTGGCATTCGAAGCTGTGGTGGTCGGAACCTCCACAACCCTGGAATGAGATTGTCATAACTAGAGCAACAGCGGCGGCGGGCTTGGATGCTTCCAGAGCAAAAACTCCACTAGTACCTCGTGGAATATTCCTTCCTGCGGTCCAATATGCGCTGTGGATGGCGGTATCCTGCAAAATTCTCAATATATCATCAGACACAAGATTTATTATCGTTCCACCAGAGGCGGCATCAATCATAGCTCGGTGTTGTGGTTTAATAGAGAAATAGAAGCTTTCAACGAGATTCCAAGTTTGGAATACGTGGTTTGGACACTTCCTCAGCAACTCGTTGAAGCGTTCCCACACCTCAGCTAGGCTTTCTTCATCATTTTGCCGAAAGTTGGCAATTGCACGCCGCATACTCACAATCCAGTCAACCGGATGGAACTTGGCTAAGAATTTTGTTGTCAATGCCTCCGAAGTGGTGGCTGTTCCAGGAGGAAGAGAGTGGAGCCATGTCTTGGCTTTGTCCCTGAGGGAGAAGGGGAAAAGACAGAGCTTAACTGTATCATCGGGGGTCCCAGCATAGCGAGCTTTGCGCAGATCTCGGAGAATTCAGCCAAGTGAAGATGGGCGTCTTCAATGGCCATTCCGTAGAACTGTGTGTTGTTCCGGATTATGTTCAGAATGGCTGGTTTAATCTCAAATTACTGGTTGGTGATTGCCGGTCCGAAGCTGGGGTAAATACTCCCAACGGTCGGTTTTGTGTAGTCCCTCATGGTGCGGACTTGGGGCGGGTTTACTTCATTCTCATCGCCATTTCGGTCATCATGAAGGATCCCTCCAACATGGTTTCTGGCATCAATGTTCAGCTGGTCCCCCATTGGGACTGGATTGATGGCAGCAGCACGTCTTTGTGCACGATGAGTTCGTTCGTTCTCGGGGTCGTAAGCTACAAGATCTCTTGCAGCGCATCCCTGCATTCATTGCGGAAACTAAACAAAGAAACAGCGGTCAAAAAACACTAACTCTTACAACAATACTTTCAAACGTCATGGTTGTTCTACAGTTGCATTCCCCGGCAACGGCGCCAAAAACTTGATGTGTGTAAATACGGCAAGCACACCGGTCGCACAAGTAATAAAGTTTTGGGAATGAATCCCCGAGTGTCGGTCTCTTGAGGAATGCAATTAGCGTACAACAACGAACGATCCGAAATTATCGTTATGAGAGTTAATTAAATAAAGGAAAAATAAAGGGCTTTGAAGGTGGTTTTGCAAACAAATAAACTAAAGCGAAATATGCGGGTCGCAATCACCGCTTCACAAGGTGAGATGGATGTAACGGCTGCGATACTGTACTTCGGTAAGGCGAATGGACGGTGAGCCAGTGAGTGAGGTGTTTAGTGCGGAGTGCAATCGAATGGAACGAAGGAACGGAGTGATGTGAGATGGGGCGAGGCGCATCAAATCACAAATCTCACGAGCAAGATTAAACAACAATAATCTAATTAAAAACAACTAGAAATCGAAGTTCATTACAAGCTTAAGTCATTTCATACAACAAGAGAGATGGAGAAAGACTAAACCAAGAAAGTGAAGATCCACCGCGGGTTTTGGCCGGAGGTGTGGGTTGTCAATCCTCTTCCACGTGCAGTCCGAGGAGGCTTCCGGTACCGACGAGCTGTCACCTCGAGGGCCTTTAAGTCCGTTCTATAGGTTGTCTTCATCATCTACTTCGGTGGAAAGCTCGGAGAAGAGGTCTTTAATGGCCGGGAGGATCACCGGAGGGTGCGGAACACTTTAGAATCTTCGGAAAATGACCTCCCGATGGTAGGGATGAAGGTGGATATGGATGGAACTCCTGGGATGCGGAACGGCGAAGTGCGGCAAAGATCGATCCAGGGTCCGTACCCTAATTCGCAGAACATGCCGATTTATAGAAGCAGAGTTAAATAGCGCGCACGACCACTTGCGCACGACTAGTGGTCGTGCGTGAACAAAGTCAGTGCCCGCGCAGAAACAACCTGTAGAACCTGCACCAGGAAATTAAAGCTCGCGCACGATCAGTGATCGTGCGAAATGGTGAGACAGAACTTTTCAAAAGAGGGCATGACTGCGCACGACCGGCAACGCACGAGCAGTGATCGTGCGCGGTATAGCTGGTGACCGTGCAATATGGCGGGGCAGAACTTTCACAAGAGAAGCCAGACTACGCAAGACCGATGATCGTGCGCCAAAGAGGTCGATGGTTGTACGTGGGTAAAAATGCACGACCATTGACTCCTTTGTCAAAAATGGTGAAAGCCCTATCCCGGACGCCCACACGATCCCCGAACCTGCAGGAAAACTTGACGGGTTGTCGATCATGGCAGTCACAGATATTAATAAAATGCATAGCAAGAGGTAAATACACACACACACAAAAATAGGCTAATAAAGTGCACAAGACGTGGAATGTCGTAGCGAATCAAAAGGAGTGCTAATGGCGCTAAATGGCAGTGCAAAGTCATGAAAACAAGCCTAGATTAGTCCAGAATTCGGTATGAAATGGGGACTCATCAGGACCCCAGTAAAATTCATCTCTGAAAAAGGTAAGGAACTAATCAATGAGAAACCCTCAACTGTAAATAAGAACTAACCTAATAAATGGAAAAATAGAAATAGACAAAATCAAAACAAAAATATTGTTCAGCAGTTTTCGTCGAACTCAGATCGACGAAATGTGAACAAATCGTTGAACCCAGATCGACGATCTTTGAACGAAAATTTCTACTATAATCAATCGTCTTACTGCGATCGACGACTTTTGTATGGATCATCGAGCAGAGATCGACGAACTTGGGGCACAGATAATGAATGCTATCTTTCTCTGAGCAGAGATCGACGATCTTAACCCATGTCATCGAACTCAGATCGACGATCTCACTTCCAATCGTCGAACCCAGTGAGAATTAATAAAACCTTTAACTATAATAGAAACCCTAATCAGAAAAGATAATCAATTTATCCTTTCACCCTTTGGGAAATTCCACCTAGGAGATACCATCCTCTAGGCTATAAATCTTAGCCAACCATGTCTGTTAGCTCAAGTTTCTCTTATCAAGAAAACAAAGGACCCAAGGTATCCTGGGTCAAGAATAATTAATCTTTTGATTATTGCAGGTAAATAACTGTCCACCATACAACCAATAATGGTATCTAGACAGTGGGTGCTCAAAGTACATGACAGGATGGAAGGACAACTTATCCAACTATATGTCAAAGATAGGACCTAAGGTTATTTTTGGTGACTCCAACTTTGGCCAGACTTAAGGCTATGGAGAAATCAGAATAGGTGCTTTCACATTCAAGAAGGTTGCATATGTAAGTGGATTAAAGCATAACTTGATCTCCATTAGTCATCTTTGTGATGAAGGATTTCAGGTAACTTTCAATCAGTCCTCTTGCATTATTTCTTCAGCTGATAGCATAGTAGTTTTATCTGGTTCTAGAGTAGGTAACATTTATATTGTTAACTTCAATTCAACCATAAGTGAAATTTGTTTATTTAACCAATCATGTAATCAAAATGAATTATGGCATAGGAGACTAGGACATATAAATCTAAAATACATTGCTAGGCTATCTAAGGACAACCTTGTAAGAGGATTGCCTTCTTACCCCTATAAGAAGGAAAGCCTGTGCAGGGCTTGTCAACTAGGAAAGCAAACTAAAAATAGTTTCAAATCCATTAGTAAGAGTGACTCACCTAGGATTTTGTATTTACTTCACATGGATCTTTTTGGACCCATTGATGTACAAAGCCAAGGAGAGAAGTCTTACACATTTGTTATTGTCGATGACTTCTCAAGGTTCACTTGAGTGTTCTTCTTGAAAAATAAGTCAGATAACTTCAAGGTTCTTACAGATTTTCTCAAGTGCATACAAAGTGAGTTCTCTACTCAAGTTATATTGATCAGAACTGATCATGGTACTGAGTTTGAGTCTTTTCTTATGCAAGAGTTCTGTGAGAAGGAAGGTATCATACAATGTTTTTCTGCTCCTAGAACTCCTCAAAAAAATGGGGTAGCTGAAAGGAAAAAATAGAACCCTGATTGATGCTGTAAGTACATTGCTTGCTGATGCATACTTGCCCCTTTCCTTTTGGGCAGATGTAGTGAGCACAACTAACCATGTCCTGAATAGAAGTTTAATACATAAGTTAAAGGCTAAGACCCCCTATGAGCTACTCAAAGGGAAGAAACCTAAAGTGGACTATTTTAGAGTATTTGGTTGTGTTTGTTACATTCATATTAACAACAGAAAATACACTAGAAAGTTTTAAGCCCAGTCTTAAATGGGAAATTTTCTAGGTTATTCCCAAGTAAGCAAGTCTTATAGGGTCTATAATAAATCTACCATGAAAATTGAAGAGTCTGTACATGTATCCTTTGATGAAACTAACATGTTTTATAAGGAGAAGAATACTTCTACCAGTCAGTACTTGCAGGTACCTACTTTGTTTGAGAATTTGGATGCTGTGACACTCTCTCCTGAGGTTGTTACACCATCATCTCCACAAATAGCTAAAGACAGTGATGAAGATATCAGTGAGTCAACTGATAGTGTCCCAGCAGCTAAAATAATTCCACAAGAGGAATTAGCTCCACCAGCTATTGAGCAACCAACTCCTCCTGCTGATTTAGTCACACTTAGAGATCATCCTATATCTCAAGTGATTGGAGACATATCAGCAGGTGTACAGACTAGAAATCAGCTCCACTGGATCCTTGTAATGCAAGAGGAGCTCAACCAATTTGAGAGATGTAGAGTTTGGGAACTGGTCCCAAGACCAGAGAACTACCAAGTAATTGGAACAAAATGGGTGTTCAAAAACTAGATGGATGCATAAGGAGCAATCATAAGGAACAAGGCTAGACTTGTTGCTCAAGGGTATAGGCAGGAAGAAGGCATTGATTATGATCAAACCTTTGCTCTAGTGGCAAGGTTAGAGGCAATCAGGATCTTCTTGGCCTATACTGCTTCTCAAAAATTTAAAGTCTATCAAATGGATGTTAAAAGTTCTTTTCTGAATGGAGAACTGAAAGAAGAAGTCTATGTTGAAAAACCACCAGGTTTTTTTCTCTCCAACTCAACCTTCTCTTATTTATAGGTTGCATAAAGCTCTTTATGGTCTTAAGCAAGCTCCAAGAGCTTGGTAAGAGACCCTAGCTAGCTTCTTGTTAGAACATAGATTCTCTAGAGGCATAGTAGATAGGAATTTATTTGTTAAACATCATCATGATAAAATATTGTTAGTACAAATATATGTAGATGACAAAATTTTTGGCTCTACAGATCCTAAACTATGCAAGAGGTTTTCCAAACTTATGCATTCAAAGTTTGAGATGAGTAGTATGGGTGAGCTCTCCTACTTCCTTGGTCTCCAAGTCAAGCAGACACCTGATAGCATTTTCCTATCCAAATCCAAGTATGCTAATGAGCTGATCAAAAGGTTTGGGATGGCTACTACCTCAGCTAAGAAAATACCCATGGCTTCTAATGCTGTGATTGATTCTGATGAGCATGGGAAACCTGTTGATCAGAAAATATAGGGCCATTGTTGGGTCCCTGTTATATCTCACAACAAGTAGGCCAGATATAATGTTTGCCACATGTCTTTGTGCTAGGTTCTAGGTGAACCCTAAAGAATCCCACCTTATTTTATTAAAAAGGATTTTGAGATATATAAAGAGTTGCAAAAATCTAGGACCACTCTGGTATCCTGCTGAGTCAGAATTTCAGGTGACTGGATACTCAGATGCTGACTTTGCGGGATGTAGAGTAGACAGGAAAGGTACCTCTGGAACATGCTTGTTCCTGGGTGCTAGGCTTGTCTCTTGGTTTTGTAAAAAACAAACATCTGTGTCTACATTAACTGCAGAAGCTGAGGACATAGCAGCTGGCAGTTGCTGTTCTCAGATGCTATTGATACAAAATTAGCTATAAGACTATGGATATAACTTAAATAATTCAACTATATTTTGTGATAGTACTAGTGCTATTTCTATAGCACAGAATCCAGTCCATCATTCTAGTAATAAGCATATAGATATAAGGCATTATTTCATTAGGGAGTGTGTAGACAAAAAAAATCAATCTCACCTTCATCTCTACTGATTTGCAAAGGGCTGATATTTTCACCAAACCCTTGGATGAAAAGAAACATCTATTCTTCATGAATAAGCTAGGTATGATTAATGGAGATGAGATTATTTGACTTTCTCTCTGAGCTTGATGATTTGTTGATAGATTGTCGAACGGAGATCGATGATCTGCTAACGTCTCGTGAAGTTGAACGTCGAACGGAGATCGACGATCACTTCTTAGTGAAACAATTATCGTCGAATAGAGATCGACGATGTTTGGTTCAGAGAATTTATCGTCGACCTGAGATCGATGATTTATTCCTTCTCTTCGATCTGAGGTTACCGAACTCATTTTATATTAAAATACTTCGCCATCCTTGGTTTTGAACTCATTTTTAGTAGTTAATACGATTGGCTAACTCCGTCTCTTCGTTTTCTTAAACCTTATATTCTAGGGTTTAGACGGAAATAGTCCCGCGCTTTCCATTTCCCTTCTGTACTTGATCGTCGTTTTCTCTATAGGAACTCTCTAATGACAATTCCAGCGGCGATTATGTCCAACATGAAGTTCGATTCAGGTTTTGATATTGATCTGGACTCATTCAAGCATAGTGATTAGATGTTTCAGGATGTGTTGAAGCTATTTGATGCACCGAAGTTACAGAAGTTTCTAACGACCAAAATGAAGTTACCAGTATCAAAAATTAAAGAATGGGCGTATACCTCTTCTTCAGACGGACTGACGATGACAGGAACAATATCTAGACATGAGGTACATCTAACCCCTGTCATTCTTACAAAAATTTTCTATTTCATTAATGGAGAAGACGATATTGATTTGGATAAAGAGGAATTTACTGCCATGCTTGCAAAAATGGGTCATGTTGAGGCAAACGCTAGCATTCTTCTAAAAAAGAACTTGTCTCCTCAATACAAGTTCTTGGCAGATATTGTGGGAAAAGTGGTGCTTAGAAAGCACATTGCCTATGATAACATATCAAGACACCAGTTTCATTTGATGAGTGCCTTGGTAAATAAGAAATCTGTAAATTGGGCTGAAGTTTCTTTTGAGTTGATCAGGAAGAAAGAACATAAGAGAGAGGTCTCTCTTGGCATAATTTTAGTGATTTTTCTCACTAAAAATGCCCTGAGTTGTTGACATCCCCAACAACATCCATTAATGCTTCCAAGAGACTGACCCCAGCTCTCTTTGGAAAGTCAGAGAGGAATATCTTAAAGCCCTCCAGGGCTCCCTCCACCCACAGGGTTCTGAGGACACAAGGACTGCTCCAGTCACTCCTCACCCTAGAGAAGATGAGCCAGAGATCCCTCCTTTCCCAGCTAGACCAACTTCCCCTTTGCCACATCATCAAACTCCACCTCCAATCCCTCCTCCAGTTACTACTACTCCTTTGTCCCCTCTACCACATTATCTAGAAGAGATCCCATCCACCACATCTCAATCCAAACCTCACCAACTTTTTATCTTCATTTCACTTCACCAACTCATGAACCCTTACCTCATGTTTCCTCCATCCAGAACAAGTGTTTATCCCTAAATCCACCACTCAATCTACCATCTCCAACATCTGTACAGCTTGTGGTCATTCCACTTCCTCTCTTCCTTCTACATCATCTAATCCATCTGCTCTCATTGCCCTCCTCACCCCTACCATCAAAGCCATTGTAGAGGATGCCATTGCACCTCTACTAGGTACTTCTAATTCCTTTGTTGCCTCTTTATCTGGCCCTTCTTCATCTAAGGGCCTGGCAGCAGAAATTACTGCTACTAGGCAGGGGGAGATTTCCAGTGAAGAAGTCCCTCCTCCTCTAGCAGTTGCAACATTAGAGGCAGACACAGTTTTGGCAGAGGCAGATACAAGTTTGACAGCTGTTGATACAAAGATGATTATTGATACAGTTTTGGCAGATACAGAGAATGCAGATATTGATTTTCCTGATACAGAAGTTATTGCATTTTTTGAAGATGACCTTGAAATCCCTGAAGAACCCCTGGACATTCTTCATGGATATTGCTTCATCTCTCCAGCTTTTGAACTGATTTCAGTCCTAAGCTCTTTTGATCTTGTGTATAGAGATTATCTTCCCACTGCTGCTTTTAATTTTGTTCAGATATAGTATGTTATACTGATCCTGTGAGCAAAGATCTTTTACTTCAACTTCTTTAGAGTTTTGCTGCTCCAATGCCTAAGCTCTTGGCAGCTCCTGAGCCTGAGCCTTCTGTAGCTCCTTCTACAGTTCCAGTCCCTGAGCTGATCAGTATGCCAGAGGTTGATAGTCCTGAGCCCAAGGCCTTCTCACCTCCAACCTATGCTTGTTCTACTTCTCCAATCCCAAGCTTGGATTAAATTATGGTTGCTGATGCTGGTGAAGAACTTTCAGTTATCAAAGAGATAGATGATATGTATAATAATCCACCAGGCTCATCTGATAGTGATTCAGATTCAGATTCATACTCAGATCAAGATATCAGCAAGAAGAAGAAAGTAACCAAGAAAAGAAAAGCTCAAGTGAAGGAAGTGCCTAAGTCTTATTCTCAAGATGACATTCCTTACTTCATCAGGCACAATATTACTCTCACAACAACTTCTCCTCACTGGATGAGATTTTCCAAGAATGAGATGAAGGCTCAGAAGGAAAGGAGAAAGACTGGATCCTCTCCTGTCAAAGTTTTCAGGAAGGATCCATTTCCTCCTCCTCCTCCTTCAGCAGGTGCTAGTGGAAATATTTCTACTAAGACTGCTACCTCCTCCCATCAAAAGACTTCTTATGCTCCTCACTCTCACAACAGGCCATCCAGGTCTTATTCAAGGTGCTATTCAAGAAGGAGAGGTAGACAGTATGATCAGGCTGACAGAGAAGATATTTCAGATTCTAGTAGGAGATTCAGAATTCCTGGAAAATTCAGTCAAGTAAGACTCCAAACCTTCATGACAGTTTTTCTCTACATATATAAATAGAAACAAAATTCCAAGAATAATCAGTCAAGCACAGAAAGCTTCAGAAGACCTCTCATGACTCTAAAGAAGATTCATCTCAATATTAACCTGAGCTTGATCCTAACTTCAGGATGGCTAGGTTTCATGAATTTATTGGTCTCTCTCAAATAAACAAAGCTAGAACAATTTAATATTGATAAGAATATCTTTGATGCTAATGCCTATATGTAGGTACATCCAGATACAGTTGTTCCCAGAGCAGCTAAAATTAAAGTTCTTGGTGAAGCAGACTTGACAATGACAAGACAGCAAACAGTAGATCCAAAAAAAAGAATTGAATTTGCTAAGCCAGCTTCAGACAAGTCTTAGTGACTATTTTCTTTTTGTGTCTGTATTTATCTTTATAAATATCTGTTGAACTTTTCTTATATCTTATGACAAATATATTTATTTAGTTTTCCTGTTGTTTTCTTTTATATTTGTTTAGTAACCTCACCCAAATAGGGGGATATTGTTGGATCCCTAGTTTGGATTTGGGCTAGGTTCACTAATCTAGGCTAAGTCAGACCCACATTGTATAGCCAGGGTCTAGTCTAGTGTCTCTTGTGTAAGCAAGGTCATCAACTCAGTGAGACAAGACCAAGACATCAGAGACTTAGAAGACAACCGAGAGTAAACAAGGCAGAAATTTTTCTATGTAAAAATTCGTTCGATGATCTCTGAAGAGAGCTCGACGATCTTCATTCTGCGCTCGACGATCTCAGAGTTAAATCTATAAATACTGAGATTGACGATTGCTGAACTCAGGTCGACGATCTCTGAACTACTTTCAGGATTAAGATCAACGTTCAACCATCTAAGTTTGACGATCGTGAAGCCCAGTTTGGAAAGCAGATTTTCAGGTCAACGATCACAAGGCTCAGCTCGATGATAGAGGATGTTTGAGCTCGACGATCTCAGGACCAGATCGACGATTTCTGCCAGATCATCATTTTATTCCCTGTAGTTATTATTTTCCTTATTGACTGTTTATTCTTTTGCTTATATGACTCTGAGTGATTAATGGAGATATTCTATGAATATAGCCGTTCCTTAGCAAGCATTAATTGCTGGTTTTCACAGAGTTATTATACAGCCTTTCTCAGGACAGTTAAGGAAATGAGTTAATTCTCATATAGCCGTTGCACAAGTTCCCATGATTCCGGTAGTCAATCAATGTCGACCATTTCAAATTAAGTTTGGAATTACTCAAAGAAAAGGGACTCAGAGAATAAAAGGCAGAGAGAATTATTATTCTTGACTCACTTCTTGATGCATTCTACAGACTTTTGAAAGTAATAACAAGGCTGCAAGAAAAAGAAGAAGAACAGTTCTCAGTTTCAAGAACAAGAATTGATTCAGGAAGCTTGTGGAGACAATCATCCTCAATCAATCTCAGCTTTCTGGATTTCAAGTCCTACACCCTGTACAAGGCTCTAATCTCCTGAACCATTCAAATCACAGGACAAGCCTTGAATCCATCAGGATCACTCTCAAGTCTTCTCTCATTTGCTTGAGAAAAGAGAAGACAACTCAACTTTTTCTTTCCCCCTCTGTATAAAGGGCTTTTACTCCCTTCAAAAGTAATTCCTGGTTGCGAGGTCACCTGATCAAAAGACTTCAAGTTGGTTTTCCGGCACCTGATTAAAAGCCAGAAGGGTTGCAATATCTCCCTTGAAATAGATATTATTTGGTGGCAGTCACCTGATAAAAAACCTGAGAGTGATTCCTACCAGGGTGGTAGAAGAGTGGATGTACCCAGATTTTGGGAACCACTATAATCTCTTGTGTCGTCTGGTTGCACCTTTCTTATTGCTCTTGCTAGTTTCTGTGATATTTGGAATAGTGTTCTAGTTTTCCTTCTGCTTATATATTTATTGGTATCACCTATTTTTGAACTATGATAGAATAGATTAAAACTGCCTAAAGTTTTTAAACACTCTATTCACCCCCTCCCCCCTCTAGAGTAGATTTGAATAACTCCCTCCTTTCATATTGGAACCTCTTGTTGATGATGAACCCAGGCTTATAGAAACTATAAGGATTATGATCCTTCAATCCAAAAATCTTCTCTGATTAGTCTTCCAGATTCTGAAGTTGTTGCGGTAGAGAAGAGTGAGAAAGATGATTTGAATCAAGAACACTTGTCAGCTATCTCTTGTGTATATTGTGTTTTTTGTTCTTATTATTCTCTCTTTTGATTTCTTGTTCATCTAATTATATTATTCCTTAATGATTTTGAATTATCTTCATCATTGGAATTTTCTTTAGAAGGAGAAATAATATCTTCTTCTAAATTTTCTTCAATGAATCTTGGCATCTTCTTCAAATTCTTTCTATAAAATCTTCTCTAAATCTGATGGAAAATTCTTTCCTTTAATCCTCCTTCTAACAGGTAGAACTATTTGAAATAATCCCATAAATCACTCCTTGAAATAAGCCTGTAAAAATTCTCTATAATTTCAATTTCAAGCTGCACTCGATGTTATGTCGTCTTCATATAGTAGTTATGTCGATAACTTCCTTCAGAATGAAATCCCAATGACTTAATTTCATAGTCAATGTTTTGTTGATATCCTTTCAACTAATGCGTTGACTTCTGCCTTTAATCTATGTCAACTGATCTTTTCTTATTTCTCTTACTTTCAGTCGAAGTAATGTCGCCTTCCAATCGATGTTACGTCGACTTCTAGTCGATGCATGTAGACTTTCCTTTATTTATGTTCTATTTCAGTAAGTCAAGCTCATGCCCTCTACTTTAAGACTTCCTAGGACATCTACGACAATATTACCCTCACTATACAATATGGGTAATAATCTTAGGTTGTAAAATCACTTATAAAATAATTTATTAAGTTAATTAAAAGGGTTTATTTTAATGGAGGTTCATTATAGAATGTGATTTTTAGGAGTTCAGTTTGAGAATGAAAGTTCAACCAATTAACTTAAACTTAGTTGGGTAATCCTTGAGAGATGAGCACTCATACTTTGGGAACCCTACGGTCAAAATGTTTTTTTAAAAAGAATTAGAATTTTTAGTTTCCATTGATTTTTCTCATACCAAGGCGAGTCGAGATCGAGAGCTAGTTTCTTTAAAATGGTTCAAATCAACTTTCTTTGTAACCTTTTCTTTTTAGCACAAAAAACAACTCAAAATTTGATTGATAAGATAATGGTGATCTTCTTAAAGTAGAAGTCATTGATGCCCCATGATCTAATATGACCTTGATTTTTAATATCCTAGGTTATAATCGACAAGGTAGACTTTCATTTGTCGAATATAGAGTTGGATAATATCTTTTGATTTAAATATTAAAATTTTCCATCAAATTTTTGGCACCTTTGCTGGGACTTGCATTGATATTTTAAACAAGGAATATCTATTAATTTTATCTATTTTTAATTTTTTTATTTCAAAAAAATATATAAGGTGTAACTATATTCCTGGAAAGGGTCATTTGAGATTTTACCACATCATACCACCTAGTACCTAAATGAACCCCTCACAGAATAGACCTCGGGAAGTATATGACTAACTTAAGCGCCTAAAAAGTTCATAAATAATTTTAGCTTTCCTTTCTTCTCTTTCTCTTTTTTTTCTCTTCTAGTGCATGACCAGATCAAGTTCTTTGAATAATCCTAATATTCATTTTGATTTAGAGGCCAAGCGTACCATTCAGCAATGCCTCTAAACTCCTAATCAGGATTTAACTTTAGATCTCAAAGAGTTGATCGGAGACATTACACCAAAAATTGTGGTTGAACCCAATCATAATCTGAATGAGTCCTAACAAGGACCTTGTCCTATTTTGTGGAGCTGGACTTAGAAGGAACATAATCTAGTATTGTCCACCCTATATTGGAAAATAATAATTTTGAGATCAAGTCTAGCTTCATCCAAATTGGTGCAATAATTGGCAACTTTTGATGGCCTGCCGGACGAAGATCCAAATTCATATATTGCTTATTTTCTTGAAATATGTGACACCATTAAAATCAAAGACATTACTGATGACGTCATTCGGTTATGATTATTTCCTTTTTCCTTGAATTAAAAGGTCAATCAATGTTTGGGCTCTCTTTCTAAAGGATCCATCACTATGTGGGCCGGAATGGCGGAAAAATTCTTAACTAAATATTTTCCTCCGGCCAAGATTGTCAAATTGCATACTGATATCACTTTGTTTATGCAAATCAACTTGGTGGCACTTTAGGATACATGGGAGCTCTTCAAGGAGATTTTGCACTGATGCCATCACCACACACTTCTAGCTTGGAAACAAGTACAAATTTTCTATAATGGCTTAAATTTCAAAACAAGAAAGATGATTAACGTGGCCCCGAAGGATACTCATAATAATAAAACCCGGAAGACCACTAAAGATATTTTATAGGAAATGGCCATGAATGCATACTAGTGGAAGTTACCCCAGTCGTGTTTTAATAAGTTGACCGGTCTTTTTGAAGTTTTGCGGAAACAAGTTTTGCCCTGTAAATTTAGCGTTTAAGTAAGCAAGTGGTGGAGATGTCTGCTTCCTCTTCCACTCCTTGTAATTATAATAATAATGTAATAAAAGAGTAGGTTGACTATATAGGGATTTTGCCTCGACCTTCCTATAACCGGCCCAACTTTTCGTACAATAATACTTATAATCTGGGTTGTAGGAACCACCTGAATTTCTCATAAAGCAACCAAAGTAATGCCCAATGCCTGTAAAATTTTAAACTACTAAGATTTTTACTAGTACCACAACCATCGAGACCCTCTTTAATTGAAGAAGTATTTTCAAAAATGTTGCATCTATTTAGTTAAATATCCCGAATCTGAGTGGATCAATTAAAACTTTAGAAAATCAAATTAGGAAATTTGCCAAATGTTCTCTGAGCGCCAACATGGAGCCTTATCAGGGAATACCAAGTCGAATCCAAGTGAAAGCAAGAAAGCCATCACCCTTCATAGTCAAAAGGAGATAGCTACTTCAAATAGGATCGAGCCTGAGGTAAATATTTCTACTTCACCCATACCTGCTTTATCTCCTATTTTATCTTATGTTTCACCTTCCACTATACCTGTTACTTATCTCCATGCAAATAAAAATCTTCTATTCTATATCCATCAAATATTAAAAGTGAGTGAAATGCTGAATAATATAAGAAATTTTAGAAATTTTAAAGCAAATTCAAATTTATGTACCTTTCTGCGAGTCACTCTATCAAATGCCTAAATATGATAAAAAAACCTTAAGGATATTTTGTGTGTTTCTCTCAATACAGAATGTTGTGCGGTTTTTCTAATCAAATTGCAAAAAAAAGTTAAATCAACCAGGACGATTCTCTATCTTGTTTTTATTTGGAAATTTGCGAGTCAAACATGCCTTGGCTAATTTAGGAGCAAGCATAAACTTAATGCCATATTCATTATTTAAAACTTAGGATTGGGAGATCCGAGTACAACAAGAATGAGTATCCAACCTACGGATCGTTCACTAAAATATCTGGCAGGGATCGTGGAGGATGTACTCATTAAGATAGCTAAGTTTATCATCTTGGTATACTTTATCATTCTTGACATTGATGAGGATGCGGAAGTAACCTTCATACTCGACATCCCCTTCCACGTCACCTCCCACACAATAATCGATATGAGTAATAGAAAACTTCTCCTTCAGATTAGAGATGATGAAGTTACTTTCTATATCAATCCCTCTTTGAGTAATTATCTTTAAAATGATGATTCATACTATAATTAAGAAACCTTATTTGATGATTGCTTTTTATTTTTTGATTTTCTTTCTTAAACATTTGAGGATCCGGAAATTTCCACTGTGTTTTGTATTAAATAAATAGCTTGCTTATTATCTTGTGTGCTCTTTAATTAAAAAGATCTTAAAATAAAAACCTCTTGTGAAGAACCAACCTTCTTGAACTGAAACATCTTCCTGATAACCGTAAATATGTTTTTTTAAAAAAATTTAAAACATTCTATTATCATTTCTTCAGCTTTACGTGGTTCAAAAATTTCTGAATTAGTTCATGTTTTAAATAATCATTGACATACCATAGATTTCTAAATTTATAACATAATGGGGATTAGCCCCTCTTTCTACGCCCACAAAATATTATTAGAAGATAATTATCATAGCAACTTTCAGTCGCAATGACAACTTAACCCTAACATGAAAGCATCATTAAGGCCGAAGTGATTAAGCTCTTAGATGCGATAATAATCAACCCTATTTCGGATAGTATGTGGGTTAGCCCCGTACAGATCGTGACAAAGAAAGACATAGTAACGGTAGTGGAAAATGAAAAAAAACAAACTAATTCTGACACGTACTGTTATGCGTTTGAGGATGTGCATCGACTGTAGAAATTTAAACAATTCCACCCACAAAGTCTGCTTTTCATTACCTTTTTTCAATCAAATATTAGAGTGCCTTTCCGATCACTCTAACTATTTTCTCCATGGTCTCTCTAGATATTTTCAAATACCTATTTCATCGGAGGATTAGGAGAAAACCACATTTACTTGTCCCTTTAGCACCTTCTTCTATTGAAGAATGTCATTTGGTCTATGTAATGCGCCAACTATATTTCAAAGATGTATGCTGGTGATCTTTGATGAGTTGGTAGAGGAGATGATGGAGGTCTTTATGGATGACTTTTGCATCTTTGGAAATTCATTTCAATCTTGTTTATCTAATCTTGATCTTGTTCTGCAACACTACAAATACATGAATTTAGCTTTAAACTAGGAGAAATGTCACTTTATGGTATGGGAAAAGTTAATCCTCGACCAAAAAATTTTCAGTAAATGAATCGAGGACGATCAAACTGAGATTTAAGTTATTGAAAAGCTTCACCCTCCTACGAATGTAAAATCGATTAGAAGTTTTCTTAGACACACGGGGTTCTTTCGGGGATTTATACAAAATTTTCAAAAATTATAAAGTCGTTGACCCACCTCTAAGAAAAAGTATCTCCTTTTGTTTTTTATGACGAATGTTTATCTGCGTTTAATATTATTAATAAAAACTTATCAACTTGTAGATATTAATAGAGTCATATTGGTTCTTGACATTTGAAATCATGTGTGAAGTGAACAATTTTGTGGTTGAAGTGGTGTTAGGCCAGCATGTCAACAAATACTTCCATCCAATTTATTAAGCTAGCAACACACTCATATATGCGGAAGCTAATTACCCAACTACTGAAAAGGAACTCCTTACAATAATTTTTGCATTCGATAAGTTTAGGTATTATATTACTCTTTTGAAGGTTATTGTTTTTACAGATAACTCTACCCTTAAGTACCTGTTGAACAAGGTGGGCGCAAAGCCCCATTTGTTGAGATGGATTCTCCTTCTACAAGAGTTTAATTTGATAATCTGTGAAATGAAAGCATGTATAATATAGCTGGCAATCATCTTTCGCTTTTAGAGAATGTTGTTGCAGATGCGTTAGTAGAAGCCAACATAGACGATAAATTTCTCGAAGAGCACCTCCTCACCCTCGAAAAGGTAACTAATTATTCTTCCAACCCATGGTTGGTGAATTTGGCCAACTATCTAGTGGCTCGGATCCCGCCAAAAGATTTTTCTAGTCAGTAAAAGAAGAAATTCTTTTCTAATTTGAAGAAATACTTTTGAAAGGATCCCTTTTTTATTTTGGTTCTTCTCGGATAAGTGGTAAGAAGAGGTGTTTCGAGCTATAACACCCTCATACGTCATGAAGAATATAACAGAAGGTCCGGCCGGGGCCCCACACAATATTTCACGGATTGATAGTGGAGTTACGCATTGAAAATTGAACATTCACGTATCCTAACTTAGAGTTATATTCTAAAGGAAGATTTTAGGTAATAGAACCCAACACCAAGAATGTCCACTAACCACTTGTAGGAATGATATATAAAATGCACAAAGTCTTTTAGACTTAAGGCTTATGACGATTCTCTTCATAATAGTATATTAAATACATCGGCACACATGTCGTACACACATGAAAATAGTAAAAGATTTGCCTTTGGGACATTGATGGCTGGCATAGCTCAAAGGGCTTCATCCCACTACTTCCTACTCGGCTCTCTAGAACCTGCATAGTGACAATCCACCAAGAGGTGGTAAACAAGGCAACCTAATAGCTGACCAAATTATAACGACCCCACACCACACTCGGGCCGACAGTGCTCCTTCACTACAGGTACGCAACATGTATATATAATGACATCAGAATGTGCAATTTAATCCTAATTCACCACAGATGTTGGCACGCACGACAACACACCCCATGCGCACAGGACACATTTTTGGTGTTCTAGATATTCACATTTCCACCACTATACTCAGTGACGGTTCAACATTTGTTTGAGCATTACTAGTCTTTCCAGCTCGAAGCCTAAGACTCTCACCTATGGCCACAAAAAAGTCAAATACGTTCTCCAAGATTCACTTCAATGACTTACTCCAAGTCGATCAGCATAATATGGGTACAATTCAACCACAACCCATTGCTCAAATCGTTGGGGGAAAAAAACCATTATGCAGGCCTGCCTACCCTTTCCCATTCATAAAATACATAACCGCATTATGTTTTAAGGGTGGCACTCATGAACACCATAGCTGGGCAATTTAAGCTCATAACTCAATAATTAAAGGTTGGCACTCACGACCAAAAAATTTAGGAAATCTAAGCTCACAGCTCAATATTTTGACCCTATTCTCCAAGAGATAGGCTTCACAAATATAGCTCTCTGGGAGCTACTGCCAGTGGTAGCACTACTGCCGCGCAGTAGTGGACAAAACAATATTTCTTCCCTAAATTTTGGGTATTTTCCTAGAGACCACTCCAGTACTCTTACTGCAGCAACCTACACACCCCATTACTTTGTAAACCACAAGTTAAACCATGGAGTCTACTCCGGCACACAAGTAAAAGATAACAATCGCTAATCTAGACTAATCTGTCCAGATGTGCAACATGCCTTTTCTGTTCTTCGATTCTACATTCTATATACAATTTCTTCCTGGGATACTTTGTATCGACCCATCAGAAATCCTTTCATTCTCCACCAATTATGATGGAGATGACGACCCCCAGCATGTTAATGATGGTGTCGGCATGCTTATAGAAGATCTCTCGCCCTCTCTAACAAAAGACTTGCAGTGCCGCAGAGACATTGTTGATCGACGCTATAACCTCTGCCCTCGGTGCAAGACTTTCGTTTGATGATTATCTTGCTTATTTTAAATTTATTTTCCTTGTTTATTTGCTTTAAAATCTGGACTGTATTTATCTAGATTCTTATTTTTAAGTTTGGCCTGCGTTTAGCCATATGATGTTTTAAGTTGGGCTGCGTATAGCCCAGATTTATGTTAGCCTTATATAAGGCTACGTGTTGATGAATTATTGAGAGATTGAATGAAATAAAACCCTAAAATCTAAATACATATTTCCTTCCCTCTCTTGCACCCCTCCTTGTCCATCGGCCTCCCTCTCTCTTTCCTTAGTGGTTCGGCCACCTCCCTCTCCTCTCCTCCTTAACTTCTTACAAAATGAAGGATTCCCCCTTAAATATTTTTTCTACATCAAGGATTCCCCCACCTAGAGTTTTGGTCTCCCTTGTCCTTCGCCCTCTTGGTGGATTTTCGTCCAAGGTCTAGTTCCATTACAATGAAGAATCCTCTCCTGCTTGAAGCAAGGAAAGCCGATGAGTTTCTCTCCGTTTGGTGTGACTCCGACAGAATTGTAGAAGAGCGATCCTCTTCCAAGGAATCATCTTCTGAGTGGGGAAATGAAAATCTCTAACCTTGTGTGTTCCCACCTAGAAAAATCTTGTGGTGATTAACTTTTGCGTTGTTTGTGAATCTTAATTTCATTATGGTTTTGATCCAATCGATTATTATTATTTTCTCTTAATCTATTTAAATTGGTGAGGATTGGCGGACCTCGTTTTCTTTTGTTGGGAGAGATCTACCATTTGCAAAATCGTTATTTTTTGTTAGATCTCTTTTGGTACAACACACTCTCGATCGGATCGGGTAGATCCTTTTCGCTTTAGAGAATATTGCTGCATAGCTTTTATTTGATCTCTAAGGGTGTGGCTAACCCGTGCGTTAACATTGGATTAATAATATTACAAATCAAGTGTCCTACATTTGACTTGTGCGATCGTAGAATTGGAACGTGAGAGAGTAGTTTGATGTCCTTTGCCCGTCTCAATTCATCGGGTGACGAGCCTACCTAAATTTGGTATCAGAGCTAGGTTCGTGTCAATTTCTCCATTGAAACCAACCTAATATTCATAGGGCGCCGACACGCGCTTGTCTAGCATGTTTCGTTGATCAAAATAATAATAAAAAATAATAATAATTTCTTGTCGGCAAATAATGGTCTAAAATTCTAATTTTTTTGTAAAATAAAAAAAACAAATTTCTGGAAAATCCCATACTCTTTGCAGTGAGAAATTAAAAAAATATTTTATTTTTACCTATTTATTATTAGTCAAAAAAATAACTTTTATAAAATTTCATCAAGCCAGTGTAAAATTTAGTTCATTGCATAAGCACTAGACTTGGCATAGAGTATACTACTTCTTCCTCCAATATGGCGGTTGACTGGGATACGGTTCACAGTACGACAATGATTGATGAACTCCGTCAGGAGTTCACTGATCAGCTGGCGAACATCATGGAGATGCTTCACGAGATGAGATTAAACCAAGCGGCTCCCCCTAATTAGGCGGCCCGCCAACGTGACGAGGGGAATAACATTAACATTAATAATAATGATTATGTGCTGCGTGCACCTAATCATAATAATCATACACCATACGAGTTTGATATCACTAGGGCTGTCTTGATCAAACCCCCATCATACAATAGACTAGGTGAACCCCAAGTGTTCTTAGATTGGGGTATGGAAATGGAGTGCTATTTTGAGTGGCAAAATCTGACCGACGTACACAAGGTGTGAGTTGTGAGGATGAAGCTATTAGGCAGGGCTAAAAGATTTTTGGTGAATGAGGAACAACTTCTAGTTGCAGTGAATGATTTACCACCTATTGGTTGTGCTGGCATGAAAGCCATGTTGGCTGATCAATATGTTCCTGCATACCATCGAACGTAGATGTTCGATGAGTTAGCTACTTTGAAACAATGGAATATGTCGTACGTAGATTACATGAGCCTTCTTAAGTACATGATGGTTAGGTGCGATGTTAGGGTGATGCCAGAGTTCACCCTCTCTATATTTTATAAGGGGCTCAACTTTAACATTCAGGGTAAGCTCTTACGATATGGTCACACTGACTTGAATAGTACCTTTAATACCACCTTGGATTTTGAGAAGAACAATGATTTCAAGTCCAAATCTTGCCCTTTCAGAAAGGAAATTCCATCTTAGGACCACCCCCAACCACCCATAAAGATAAGGCTAAGTTTCGGTCCGCTGATCCAAACTCAATTGTCATTACGGCTAGGAATCTGAGAAGCCCGACCGGTGAGAAAGTGCCCGTCGGAAGGATTAGCAAGACGAATGCTACTTGTTTTGCTTGTGGCATTCAGTGATATTATGCTAGCGAGTGTCCAACCAAGCCCAAAACCCTAGCCTTTTTAGATGGCTCATCTGAATCCGCCGAGCACATGTATTTGGCCGGTGAAGAATCTGAGTCTGAATCGGAAGGAGTACCTAGAGACATAGAGGATGATGTTAATATGATGATGATGAGGTGTATTTGGGCTACTCTGTGAGCATAAGATGATTTGAATAAGAACAAACATTTTTTCGTTAAATTTTAAGAGCTGAGAGAAGTGGTGTAAATTTATTATCGATAATGGAAGCTATATGAATGTGATTTCATAAAATGCGGTGTCACGAATTTTGTTAACCACCGAACCTCACCCTCACCCTTATAAGGTTGCTTTGGTTAACAAGACATCCCATCCGGTTTCGAAGCATTGCTTGGCTCCCCTTACCATCAAGGCTTATACGGAGAAAATTTTGTGTGACGTCATCCCCATGCATGCTTGACATGTTCTAATAGGACGTATGTGGCTTTACGATCATGATGTTACTCACTTAGGACGTACTAACACCTATGAGTTCAAATTTAATGGCAAGACCATTATTTTGAAGCCCACTCCGCCTAAGGATCCTGTAGTCCCCTCTAAAGACAAGATTATTTCGGAAGAGAAGAAAACATTAAGTCTGATAGGTAAGAAGTAGTTTGTGTGTGAGAATTTTATGGATGATGTCATGCATGTGTTAGTTTGTTTGCAAATAAAGGAAGATTTATCCTCTTTTTGATAATTTACCTCTAGCATTGAGGAAACTTTTAGAAGAGTTTAAGGATGTATATCCAGACGAGCTACAACCCATATTACCCCCATGCATGACATCTGCGAAAGATTTCATTCCGGGTTCCTCTTTACCCAACCTCCCTCACTACCAGCTAAACCCTTTCGCACACCTAGAGTTGCAAGCCCAAATTTCATATTTGTTAAGTTAGGGATTCATCCGCCATAGCAAGTGTCTTTGTGCCATACCCGCTTTACTTGCACCTAAGAAAGACGGCTCTTGGAGGATGTTTGTGGATAGTCGGGAAATTAATAAAATTACTATTAAATATCGATTCCCCATCCCTCGTTTTGGTGATTTATTGGACATGTTAGTAGGGGCCACGATCTTTTCGAAATTGGACCTTAGGAGTGGATACCACCACATCTGGATTAGGGAGGGAGACGAATGGAAGACCGCTTTCAAGTCAAAAGATGGGCTTTACGAATGGTTAGCGATGCCATTTGGGCTTTCCAATGCCCCGAGTACTTTATCTAGGATGATGACTCATGTCTTCCAACCGTTCATGGGAAAATTCATAGTGGTGTATTTTGATGATATCCACATTTTTAGTAGTTCTCCGATAGATCATGAGCAAGTTTGAGGACTAACCTTACCACGCTGAGGACAGAAGAATAATTTGTCAATATCAATATCAAGATGTGTACATTTTATGTGACGTTCGTAGAATTTCTTGGGTATATTGTGAGTTCGAAAGGCATATATGTGGATCCTAAGAAGGTCCAAGACATTAAGGATTGGTCGGTCCCACCAAAATTCGGGATGTTAAGAGTTTTCATAGACTAAGTACCTTTTATCATCGATTCATTCGAGATTTTAGTAGTATCATGGCACTGATAATGGAATGTTTGAAGAAGGGTGATTTCAGCTGGACCAAATCGGCTACTAAAGCATTCCAAACAATTAAATCACAAATGTCGGAAGCTCCACTTTTGAGGTTGCCAGATATTAATAAGGTTTTTGAGTTGTCTTATGATGTATCCGGGGTCGGCAAAGGCAGTGTATTAAGTCAGGAGGGTCATCTGATTAGGTATTTTAGTGAGAAACTCTCGGGTTCGAAGTTGAATTATTCTAATTATGTTAGGGTGTTTTACACTGTTATTTGTTGCCTCCAACATTGGCGGCAATATCTACTCCCAAAGGAGTTTGTTATCCAATCTGATCACGAGGCCTTGATATTTGTCAATTCTCAAAGAAAGGTCAGCCCCTGGCATGCCAAGTGGGCCTCCTATCTTCAGGAATACACATTTATAATAAAACATATTAAGGGGACTCTAAATCATTTGGCCGACGCCCTTAGTCGTGTTTCTTTAATATTGTCGACGCTAGAAGTGAAAATCAATGGGTTCAATAAGATTAAGGATGAGTATGTCCAATTTCCGGATTTCAAGGAAATCAATTTATTCGCTCAAAGCAACTCTCCCACTACCATTTCAGCTTATTATATTCGATACGGTTATCTATTTAAGCACTCGAAGCTATGTATCCCTCGTTCTTCCCTATATCATTTCATTATTTGGGAATTGCGTAGTTGTGGGTTAGGTGGTCATTTTTTTCGTAATAAGACCATTACGTTAGTGGAGGACAAGTTTCATTTGCCCGGTCTCAAATCAACGGTAAATAAAATTGTGGGGAGTTGTCGTGTGTGCCAATTAGCTAAGGTCATTATGACGAATGTCAGTCTTTACACTCCTCTTCCGATTCCCTCCATCCCTTGGGTGGACGTTAGTAAGGATTTCATTTTGGGTCTACCAATACTATTAGATGTAATGATTCCATCCTGGTAGCAGTAGATCGATTTTCGAAAATGGCTTATTTTATTTCTTATAATATGACTGATGATGCGTCGTATATTGTGAAATTATATTTTAAGGAGGTCGTTGGGCATCGGGACGTTCCCAAGACAATAGTAACTGATATGGATGTGAAATTTACTAGTTATTTTTGGGAGACTCATTGTAATCTTATGGGTACCAAACTCTAATTTTCTTAGGTCTGCCATCCACAAATGGGTGGGCAAACAGAAGTAGTAAATAGAAGTTTGGGTAGTTTACTACGTTGTCTAGTGGGTGACCACAAGGGTACCTGGTACTTGATCCTTCCTCATGCTCTGCTTGAGTATAATAATTCTAAAAATAGATCCACGGGTTTATCCCCCAATAAAATCGTGCACGACTATAAGGCACAGGTGCCACTTGATTAAATTCTGTTACCTCCATCTTATAAATCAAGTAATTTTGCACAAGTGTTCGCTCTTCATGATCACAATTTACATAAGCACATTCATGAAACGTTAACAACCTAATATGCATCTTATCAATCTCATGCTAACGTACATAGGAGAGCGTCTCACTTTAATGTTGATGATTTAGTCTTGGTGCATCTCATCCCTGAACGGCTTCCTTCGGGCTCCATACAAAAGTTGGCAAATCAACGAGCTGGTCTTTTTCAAATTTTAAAGAAGTTTGGAGAAAACGCATATCTTTTGGAGTTACCCACTGATTGGGGTATATCCCATATTTTCAATGTTTCAGATTTAATGCCATATGTTTCTCCACCACTTGAATTATCCTCCTCCACATTTATTCCGTCCACTGTGTCCTCTAATAGGTTTGTGGGGTGAGGTTGTCTTGGATCACTCTCTCCTACAGTTTGCACTGGAGGTATGTTGAATGTTGATATAGAAACTTTTTCACCTTCTTTGACTAATGCTTTTCCAAGGTTCCCCAAGACCACCTTTTTTCTTGACAGGATCCTCAAGGCTGAAGTGCTCACATCTCTAAGTGGTGACATTCGCCGCTACTTGATTCGAGGGCGTGTTCGTCCGGCTTTCGATGAATCTTGGCTACTTGAATCGGAGGTGGCTCTTTTGGATGATGCTCTTCTGCGCTGGTACATTCAAGACAACTCATCGGTGATGAGTACTTTTGAGCAGTGGAGGATTGATGGAGAAGACGACCCCCAGTATGTTGATGATGGTGCTGGCATTATTACAGAAGATCTCTCTCCATCTCCAACCAAAGACTTGTGGTGTCGTGGAAACATTGTTGATCGATGCTATAAATTAAACCCTCGGCGCAAGACTTTCGTTTGATGATTATCTTGCATATGTTATATTTATTTTCCTTATATATTTTCTTTAAAATCTGGACTGTATTTATTCAGATTCTTATTTTATAGTTTGGTCTGCGTTTAGCCACATGATGTTTTAAGTTGGGTTGCGTATAGCCCTTATTTTTGTTAGCCACATATATGGATATGTGTTGATTAATTATTGAGAGATTTAATGAAAGAAAACCCTAAATCAAAATTCAGATTTCCCTCCCTCTCTTGCTCCCCTCCTTGGTCGTCGGACTCCCTCTCTTTCCCTAGTGGTTCGGCAACCTCCCTCTCCTCTCCTCCCCAACTTCATACAAAACAACGGATTCCCACTTGAAGATTTCGGCTACACGAAGGATTCCCCCACATAGAGTTTCAGTCACCCTTGTCCTTCTCCCTCTTAGTAGATTTTTTGCCAAGGTCTAGTTCAATTGCAACGAAGAATCCTCCCAGGCATAAATTGAAGAAGGAGGACGAGTTTCTCTCTGTTCTGTGTGACTCTGGCGAAACTGTAGAAGAGCTATCCTCTTACAAGGAATCATCTTCCGAGTGGGGTAAATAAAATCTTTATCCTTATGTGTTCCCACCTAGATAAATCTTATGGTGGTAACTTTTGCGTTGTTTGCGAATCTTTATTTAATTGTGGTTTTGATCCAATCGATTATTATTGTTTTCTCTCGATCTATTTAAATTCGTGAGGATTGGCGGACCTTGTTTTATTTTATTGTGAGAGATTTACCATTTCCGAAATCATTATTTTTCGGCGGATCTCTTTTTGTATAACACACGCTCAATCGGATCCTGTAGATCCTTTCGCTTGAGAGAATTTTGGATAAGAGCTTTTATTTGATCTCTAAGAGTATGGCGAACCCATGCATTAGCATTGGATTAATAATATTGCATATCGATTTTGCTGCATTTTACTTGTCCGATCGTATAATTAGAACGCGAGCGAGTAGTTTGGTGTCCTTTGTCCATCTTGGTTCGTCGGGTGACGAGCCTACATCAAATTAGTGGGGGACTTTATGCAACTATGCCAAATTAAGGACTAGACATGTCCAAAAAGTAAGATCGTTACCCTTGTTGATCGCTTAGGATCCATGAAATCACTGCTAATCCTGATGGAAATGGTCACAACACCTTCCTCACCGCGGATCTGGCTTCGGCTCACAAATCCGGCCATAGAAATGCCTTCACAGCTTCATTTTAGGGCTAGATCAGCCTTGCCCTTGCTCTCCTATCCTTCTCCTTATTCTATCCCAAGATCCAAGAGAGAGTGAGAGAGAGAAAAAGATAGAATGATCAAAATTTCCCATCTCATGCCTTTATCATAACGCTACCACCAATAGTAACAGGCCACCACAGCACGGTAGCTTTGGCGGTGGCTGCTTGGCCAAATCAACACCGCTCTATCACTTAAAGACTGCCTCAACCTTATATGAGACATGGCACACTACCACCAGCGGTACCCCAATCGACGCGCGCTAAGTGCCATAAATAATAGTTGAATTAATTCATTGGCTACCGTCGCGCGGAATCACACTACCGTTGAGCGGTACCTTCCAGAGACACTAGTGTTTTAACTTAGCTGGATATCGCCAGTGCTAGCTCTACCCTTGACGATAACCTCTAGTGACCACCTTTTTATTGTTTTCAGAAAATTTTGGGAATTACAATTCTCCCTTCCATTAAGAGATTTCGTCCCGAAATTACACTTAATAGGAAAACAACACAGAAGTACAAGATATATAATGTAGCTCAACAGAACAGCTTAGGTAAATCTTCTTATATGGTCTGCTCACGCTCCCAAGACAGCTCCTCATGACCACAGTTGTCCAAACAAACATTGACCCTTCTGATCTCATTGTTCTGCAACCGTTTAATCTCTGGGTGCTCGATTCGAATGGGCTTGACTTTTGTTATCACCCACTATCGATCGATTCTCGATCTACAGCAACCACTTGCGCATGCTCTTGCACAACCTTTCGTAGCACCAATATGTGAAACATATCGTACAAATCACTAAGTTCATTTGAAAAATTCAGCCAATAGGTAGTGTTGAAGTTGGTGACCGGGCGGTCTGGCGGCCTTTCTTGGCAGATTGAAGACCGCACGGTCTGGCGGTTTCCCTTCCACAGTTTGGTTGCTGTGTTGTTGCTGTCTGGAGTCCGAGCGATCTAGCGGTTTGTCTCTGGCATCTTGGAGATCGCGCGGTCTAGCGGTCTCCCATGGCGATCTCTCCTTCCACTCTGGTGGTAGCCAAGCGGTTAGCCCTTCCGTCTAACTACATGGCTTATGCGGGTTGTTTCGGTATAGACAGCTTAGTCCTGTAATTTTTTAGTCCCACATCTCTTATTTGTATTCTTTCTTCTCTCCTCCATTCTATAAAAGGGAGGCCATACCTTTGTAATAGATACCTTTTAAAGATAATAAAATTTCTTTTATACCTCTTCCAGCTTGTTTTTTGTTCGTTTCTTACATTGTATCAGAGTACTCGATCTTCTCCTCCTGATTCTGTGTGCCTTCTCTGTCAGCCCGTCCTGTCCGCGCGGCTTGCTTCTTCTTCTCGCGACCTTGTCTCGCGACTTGTTTCTTCCGCCAGCTTGTGCCCTGTTCACGCGACTTCTTTCTCTTCTTGTCGTTGCCCTTTGTGTGCATGGCCTCTTCTTCTCGCCGCGACCTCTCCTTTAGTCGCCGCAACCTGTTGCCGTGACCTGTTTGCCTTGTTCACCTTGTTTGTCTCCCGCGGTTTTCTCTCTAACTACGCGGTCTTATCTTTCTTCTGTTCGCGCGGGCTGCCTTCTACCCGCTCGAATTCTTCCCCTCTGCTTGATTCTGCGGCTTCGTCGTGGCTTTTCTGGCAGCTGGTTTTTGTCATCGTGACTGCCGCAGATCTCCTTCTTCAAACCACAGCGATTTCTCCCTATTCGCGCGGTTTGTTTCCTAACCGCACGGTTTGTTTCCTAACCGCGCGGCTTCCCATTGTTTTCTCCTAATGCTCTCTCTGATGCTTCTACTGCTACCACTCTTGTCTCCAATCCGACTCCGTCTCTTCCCCCTACTCCTTCCGGGAACCTTGGCACCGTTTCAAAACTTATCGGCTCCAAGTACCCGGATTGGAGCGTCTCCTACATCTTTCTCCTTCGCACGCAACTCAAACGCCACCATCTCGTTGATGACCCTCCTCCCACCACTTCACCTCTCTTTGATGACTTGGATGCGAGTGATGCCCTTGTGCGTACTTGGCTCGCTAACAGCCTCTCCGATGAATGCCTCCCCGTCATCCGTCATTATGAGACGGTCAAGGCCGCTTGGCTTCGTCTTGCCGCTCTATACTCAAAGGGGGCTCAGACGTCCTGCATCTATACGTTGTATGCAGACCTCTTTGCCCATCTTACATTGTCTCCTGCTACTGCCTACCAATAGTTTCAGGCTCTTGGGGATGAGATTCTTCAGAATCACCCTTTTTCTGCGGATTTGGCTCAACAACACAAGCACTTCCAAGAGCTTCTAGTTGTGTGTTATCTTCTCCGGCTTCGTGATACTTATGATATTGAAAGTGAGGATAGATAAACCTTTAGAGGGGGGTGAATAGAGTATTCAAAAATTATGACACCCTACTCAACTCCCTTAGAGTTAATTTGCGGAATGAGTTTATAGATATTTGAAACCCTAGAGCCTAACACAAAGTGAAGTGCACAAGAGAAAGCTAACTGTAATTACAGTTGAGCTTTTGTCCTATCACAGCAACTAGCAATCCTAGTTATTTCTACTCACAGCCACAGTGCAATAATTAATTTAAGCAACACAGACGACACAAGAGGTTTATACTGGTTCCCTCTAAATAGGTACGTCCACTCTTCTACCACCATGGTAGGAATCCACTACAGTTTTTGTTCAGGTGCCCTGCCACCAACTGATCTGGTTCAGGTAGATCAAGTAAACCCTTTGAGCTTTTGATCAGGAGCTCAAAATCCAACACAGGTTTTTGATCAGGTGCCCTGCCACCAAGGTTCACTTTTGAGGGAGTAATAACCCTTTATACAGGAGGTTGAGAGAGAGTTAGAGTGTCTTCTCTATTGTTAAAACAATATTAGAGAAGCAAGTGGATTGCACAGAGCTAGAAAGCTCTAAGGAATCAAGACTCCCCCTAGCTTAGTGATATATAGGAAGAAGTCTTGCTTCAGGGTGTAGGAACTCTTCTGAACTCTTGACAGAGAGCTGTCTTGAAATTCTTGAAGGAGCAACTTGAAGAAGACTCTTGATGCAGAATGATTGTTCTTCTTCAATAGCTTTTCTTTCTTCTTCTTCTTCTTCTTGAGACTCTGAGTGAATGTTCTTGGCAGCAGGAATGAACTCAGGATTGAAGAAGAGAGAGTTGAAGAAGGTTGATCTTCTCAGTTGAATGTAACGATAACTGAGAGTTGTACTTCTTGTTTTAAATCTATATATGAATATCAGTGTTGTCTTGTATATGTTGTTGTTGTATATATTGTTGAAATCTTCTTTCAAAAGAAGCTCTTTATATATTGGCCTTGGTAACGACTCTAATCTTTGTTTGAACTTTGTCTTCTTCTGAGATCTGCGATCTGGGCTGCAAATAGCACAATACAAAAATATATCCTGCAGACAGACATCTTATAAAGGGATAAAGCTTTCTAAGAAGTTGGATATCCAATCTGATAAAAAGAGTACTAGTGAAAGTCACATCAGAACAAACTCTTTACGGCTAGAGAAGACTTTTGTGTCTAACGGCTATAAAGGACAGCATGGCAGATAAAGCAAAAAGATATTTCAACTAATAAGACAAAAAACTTTGTCAGATAAAGCTTGACTTATGCACAAAGGATGGGGCAAAGATTGCCTTGAGATGTATGCACAAAATCAATGAAATAATCTTTAATAAAATATGCCAAATAAATAGGAAATAAATCATAGAACAGAAGGAGTACAAAATTACTAAAGGCAGACAGAAGAACGTCGAACGACCCACAAAGATCGTCGACCGAACCACAGAGATCGTCGATCTATCAGAACAGATAGTCGAACGACACAGATAGTCGAACTATCAAAGCAGATAGTCGAACTACCACAGCAGATAGTCGAACTATCAGAACAGATAGTCGAGCTATCAGATAGTTGAACTATCAAACAGATAGTCGATCTATCAGATAGTTGAACTATCAAGGCAGATAGTCGAACTATCAAACAGAACAGATAGTCGAACTATCAAACAGATAGTCGAGATATCAGATAGTTGAACTATCAAGCCAGATAGTCGAACTATCAAACAAATAGTTGAACTAACAAATAGTTGAACTATCAAGAGATCTGTCTGGTCAAAAGAAGTCGAGCGGGGTTCGATGATCGACGAGGCAGATAACACAGATCGTCGAGATAACAAGAGTTGAACTAACTCAGAGATAGACGATCTGCAGACTGACGATAGTCGACCAACTGATAGACGATTGTCGAACAGTTGATAGACGATAGTCGAGCGGCGTTCGACCATAGTCGAACCAAAAACAACTTAGCCAGATTTCCACTGGATAAGTGAAAATTCTACACCTGAGGAAATCTAACTTAATAACTAACCTTTGACCATAGATAAATCTTGGGCCAAGAAACTAATTGAGAAGACTAAACTCAAATCCAAACTAGGGTACCAACAATCTCCCCCTATTTGGGTTAAGTCTCTCAAAACAAAACTACTGGAAATAAATATAACTCAGGAAAAGAAACACCTAAGCAACAAATTGCATCAATCAAATAAACAAATAAACATACTGTCAATAAAAGAAACTTAAGCAGCATCAAAATCTGGTTTAGATACAGAAGAACCAGGAAGAAAAGAAATTTTTCTGAAGGGATCTAGATCTTCCTTCTTTGATATCTTTAAATCTTGTTCTCCAATGATTTTAGATTCTCCTGCTCTTGGCACTACTGCTTCTGGGTGCTTTTACATATATTTAGAAGGATCAAAAACCTCAGGTATGACCTGGAATTTGTCTAGCTCCTTCTTTCTGAATTTTGACATAGTATTTAAGCCTGTAATATCTTTTCCTTCAGCTCTGGCTTGTCTGATTTGAGCTGCTCCAACCAATTCAAGAAATCTAGCCATCCTGAAATCAGGATTAAGCTCTTGGCTTTCATATTCATTATCACCAGTTGGATCTAGAGGTTTTACAGTTTTGAATTTTGTAGAGAGTTCTAGCATACTTGTAGCTGGCTATTTATTTTCTTGAATAACTAAATAAGATGGAGGAGCAAACTCTGTATATTTTTTACTTGATTTTTCAGAGTAAACTACTCTTTTACCTT
Organism: Platanthera zijinensis; assembly: GCA_039513925.1. Taxonomy (NCBI): domain Eukaryota; kingdom Viridiplantae; phylum Streptophyta; class Magnoliopsida; order Asparagales; family Orchidaceae; genus Platanthera; species Platanthera zijinensis. The sequence continues at coordinate 105,961,003 of CM077079.1, read as the reverse complement.
TTGAATCTGTTTTCTTTTTTTGAGCTGGCTTTTTGGATGGTATGCTTTTGCTTTCTTTAGAAGGTGATGCTTTTCTCTTGGGTAAAGGAGGAGGAGAAAAGGTTGGCTTCTGATATACTATCTCCTTCACTTGCTCTTTTGTATCAGCATCTTGTCTTTGATGTCCAGATTGATATCTGCCTTGATATCCTGGATTACTTCCTCTTTGATGTGCTTGAGACGGAGTGAATCTAGCAGAAGGGGCTGAGGGATTGGCAGACACATTTCCAGATGCTCCTGCACTAGGAGGTGGAGCAGGAGGACCTCTAGGGGTCCACTTGGGAGCTGGACTGTCATATCTTTTGCTTTTCTTTTTCTGCTTTTGTTGGTTTCTGTATAGTCCCATCCAATGTTGATATTCTTTAGATTTGGGATCTATCCCTTTCAGTATGTAATAGGGAACATCATGATAAGGATTTGGAGGAGGAGGAGCAGCAGCTTTACTTTTCCTTTTTGCTGCTTTCTTCTTCTTAGAACCTTCTTACTCATCAGAATCATCCTCATCATCAGAATGAGATGATTGAGGTTGATCATAGGGATCAAAAGCCTCTTGCTCAGCTTGTTCTTTGTCTTTCAATGCAGCTTTCTCTCTTTCCTCTTCTAAGGCATCCTATGCTAGAAGAGTATCAAGGTCTAGTCCTGGGGTGTCATCCCAGACTGTGGATCTTTCTTCTTGATCATCTGAAAATTTCTCTTGCTCAACTGTAACTGTCTTGAGGACCAGTTCATCTTGCACAGCTATCTGAGCTGGAGGAGTAGATACAGGTTCTTGAACAGCAGGTTCTTGAGCTGGTTTGGAGCTGGTTCTGGAGCTGGTTGTTGAGCAAGTTCTTGAGCAGCTTGAACTTTTTGAACTAGATCTGAAACAAAAGGGACACAAAGATGTTCTAAATGGTATTGAAATATCCCTTCCAGGTATTCACAGGCTAGCATGTCAGTTAACATGTCAAGGAATTGAGTAAATGAATTACCTTCAGGATTTTCTTCAGAATTTTCTAATTCTCACAAGTCATCTAGATAGGAGATAATGACTCCTTCTAGGAATAGAGCAACTATGGGAGTGGAGTCTTCTTCAAGGCACACTTTGAAGGCAAATTCTGTTTCCATTATGATATCAGATGGCCTCTGAACTGGTTCTGGATCTGCAGATGATGTTGTAATGTCAACTGGAACTGCTGTTTCTTTTTGAATTTCAGCTTGGGGATCTGATGGAAGAGTAACAAGGGGCAGTCCTGAGGCATCTTCCTCGAACATCTCCCCCTGCCTAATTTCAGTAGATACTGAAGTCAGGCCCCTAAATGAAGAGGGCTTAGCTGACTTGGAGAGGGCTATGATGGAGGATGTCAGGGAAGAGATGGAAGAAACAAGAGGTGCAATTGCTTCTTCAATCATGATTTTGATCGAAGGAGTAATTAGCTCCATAATGTTTGCAATGAAGGCTGGAGTTATTTCAAAGGATGGTGGGGGAATCACAGTAGATGGAAGATCATCAGGGACGGTGGTCTCCTGATTAGATATGTTGTGAACTGGGGATTGATGAGTAGATGAAGGAAGATCAATATGATCTGAATGAGAAATTGGTGACTGAGGTGGAGTGGGTAGATTCTAAGAAACCAACAGATCAAAACTAGGATGAGAAATCCTAGCAAGATGTGAAGGAAGTGGAGATGCTGGTGGTGATGCATGGAGAATAGTGGAGGAATCAAGTAGAAGAGAGACAGTGGATGTAGATGGTAATGCAGAAGTGGATGGCAATGCAGAGGAAGTGGACGGCAATGCAGAAGTAGAAGTAATGGGGGGAAAGGAGGAGCCTTCTTCATGTAGGTGGGGAGTGACTGGTACAGTTATAGTGCTCTCAGATAAAATAGGAGCTACCCCAGCTGGTGAAGGCTTCTGAATGCTCCTTTTCCAGTTAACAAATAAGGTGGGATCCATTTTCTTACTGGCATTGATGGAAGTTGAAACTGTACCCAACGGTTGAGGATATTTCTCTTTTAGGAAAATTCCTATTACCCTTCCAAGGGTTACTTCCTTCTTGTTGTTCTTCTTTCTTATCAAATCAAACATTATCCTTGCCCAATTTATCTCTTTCTAATTTACAATGTCACACATCAAGGCAAACTGTTGCATGGTGATGTTGTCATGAGCTGAGTGCTTGCCCAAAAACACTTTTCCAACAAGTTCAGCTAAGAACTTAATCCTCAAAGGGAAGTTCACTTTCAGCAACTTTGTAGGAATTCCCTCAATATGTCCTAGCTCTATGAACATTCTTCCATACTCTTGAATATCTTGGTCATATTCTTCTTGTCATTCAATAATCCAAAAATTTCAGTCAGAACGGCAGGAGTCAGGATTACCTCTTCGCCTCCTATTGTCTCGGTCATGGATTCATCGCTAGAAGGCGAAGAGTAAACCCATTCTTTGATCTCTGGGATGTTGATCTTGATCCTTGTTGACATCAGCTTTTCCAATCCTTGATCCTTGCAGAGCTGTAGCATCTCTATAATCTCCGCATCGCAGGCGCTGAACGAGTCAAAATCCACGCTGAAACCGGCGTCAAACTTCATCGCTGTCAGGAGAGCTGGAGCAATCGCCATCAATTTTGTCGAAGAAGACGAGAGAAGCGAAGAGGAGAAAGCGCGGGGTAGAGCTCAAGAAGAAAGACGGAATGCGAAAAGACGAGCTCTGTCGACTACTAAAAAGATGATCTCTTAACCTAGGATCGACCATCGATTTTATCTTAAAACGACAATCGTCGACCTGTTTTAACAAATACTGGAGACGGTAGTCGAACGGTCGTTCGATGATCGTTTCCTGAAGCAGAGTAGTCGATCAATCGTTCGACTATTTCTGTCTTCACAAACAAACAAGCCGTCGTCACCCATAGGTCGACGATAGGCTCGACCTGTTTGACTATCGTCGAACGTCGTTCGAGGATCTTCAAACAGATTTCAATAACGCAGAAGTCACACTTAGTATTTTCGATTAATCATGCCTAGTTGAACCAAAAAGAACAGATGCTTCTGTTTATCTAAGGGCTTGCTGAAAATATCACCTCTCTGATGGTCAGTGGATATGAACTCAAGGCTGATCTTGTTCTTCTCCACACAATCTCTTAGAAAATGGTGTCTAATCTCAATGTGCTTTGTCCTAGAGTGGTGCACAGGATTTTGTGCAATAGAGATAGCACTGGTACTGTCACACATGATTTTGGTGTTCTTGTGTGTGTACCCATAATCCAAAAGTTGGTTTTGAATCCACAGGATCTGTGAACAACAACTAGCAGCTGCTATATATTCATCCTCTGCAGTTGAAGTTGAGATAGAAGCCTGTTTCTTACAGAACCAAGAGACTAATCTCTCTCCCAGGAACTGATATGTTCCTGAGGTACTTTTCCTGTAAACTCTACAACCAGCATAGTCAGAATCAGAGTATCCAATTAACTCATATTCTGATTCTGCTGGGTACCACAGTCCTAAATTTGGACATCCCTTCAGGTATCTCAAAATTCTCTTGAGGAGAATCAAATGAGATTCCTTGGGATTGACCTGGAATCTAGAACATAGGCATGTGGCAAACATTATATCTGGTCAACTTGCAGTTAAATACAATAGGGAACCAACAATGTCCTTATAGTTTTTCTGATCAACTGGCTTACCCTGATCATCAGAATCTATAACTTCATTAGTAGCCATAGGTGTATGCATTGCTGAAGCATCAGCCATACCAAACTTCTTTACAAATTCCTTGGCATATTTGGATTGGGAGATGAAGATGCCATCAGCATCTTGCTTTACTTGAAGACCAAGAAAGTAAGATAGCTCACCCATACTACTCATCTCAAACTTAGAATGCATCAAGTCTGAGAACTTTTTGCATAGTTTGGGATCAATGGAGCCAAAAATAATATCATCCACATAAACTTGAACTAACAAGATGGTGTCCTTGTGATGCTTGACAAATAGGGTTCTATCAACTACTCCCCTAACAAAGTTGTGCTCTAACAGGAAACTAGCTAGAGTCTCATACCAGGCTCTGGGTGCTTGCTTAAGTCCATAAAGAGCTTTTTGCAACTTGTAAACAAATGAGGGTTGAGTTGAAGAAACAAACCCAGGAGGTTGTTCACCAAACACCTCTTCCTTTAGCTCACCATTTAGGAATGCACTCTTGACATCCATCTGAAAAACCTTAAACTTCATATAGGCTGCATAGGCTAGAAAGATTCTTATTGCCTCTAGCCTTGCAACAGGGGCAAAGGTTTGGTCATAGTCTATACCTTCCTCCTGCCTGTAGCCTTGAGCTACAAGCCTAGCTTTGTTCCTTACAATAATTCCATTTGCATCCAACTTGTTTCTAAACACCCACTTGGTGCCTATGATCAGTTGGCCTTTAGGTCTTGGAACCAAAGTCCATACTTTACATCTTTCAAATTGATTAAGCTCCTCTTGCATAGCAATGATCCAGTGGGGATCTAGCTCAGCATATTTTATGGTGAGGGGCTCAATCTATGAAAGGAAACAAGCATGCATCACATCCTGTCTTAATTGATGTCTTGTTTGCACACCAGCTGATATGTCACCAATCACTTGAGATGTAGGATGATCTCTAAGTGTGATAATATCAGCAGGTGGGATGTGATCTTCAACAACAGTTTGAATTAATTCCTCCTGAGGAATTGGATCAAGTATTGGTGGTACAGCAACTGCTTCCACATTGTCTTCATCACTGTCTGAATAGGTGATATGAAGAGTTGATAGATGGAGAATCTCTTGAGTGACTTCTTTGCATGACTCAGGTACCTGCAATGAGCTTGAGGAAGGAGAAGTTTCTTTATCCTTGTAAAACATCTTTGACTCATCAAAGGAAACATGCACAGACTCTTCTATTTTTAGAGTTGATTTGTTAAAGACCCTATAAGCTTTGCTTACTTGGGAATATCCAAGAAAAATTCCCATTGAAGCTTTTGCTTCAAACTTTCTAAGGTATTCTTTGTTGTTATTGTGAATATACACTACATAACCAAAGACTCTAAAATAATTAATTTTAGGTTTCTTTCCTTTTAAGCAACTCATAAGGAGTTTTACTCTTAAGCTTGTGTATAAGACATCTGTTCAAGACATAATTAGCTGTGCTAACAGCTTCTGCCCAATAAGAGAGAGGCATATTAGCATCTGCCAATAATGTTCCAGCAGCTTCAATCAGGGTTCTATTCTTCCTTTCCACTACCCCATTTTGTTGGGGAGTTCTAGGAGCAGAGAAGCTATGTTTGATACCTTCTTTCTCACAGAATTCTTGCATGAGAAGAGACTCAAACTCAGTACCATGATCACTTCTGATCAAGGCCACATGAGTAGAATACTCAGTCTGCACACATAGCAGAAAGTCTATAAGAACTTTGAAGTTATCAGCCTTAGTTCTCAAGAAGAACACCCAAGTGAACCTAGAGATGTCATCTACAATCACTAAAGTGTAAAACTTCCCTCCTAGACTCTGTACATTTATTGGGCCAAAAAGGTCCAAATGTAATAAATACAGGATTCTAGGTGAATCACTTTTATTTACAGATTTAAAGGAGTTCTTGGTTTGCTTGCCTAATTGACAAGCCTTGTATAGGCTTTCCTTCTTGTAGGGGCAAGACGGTAAACCTCTAACAAGGTTGTATTTAGATAACCTAGATATGTTCTTGAGGTTAACATGGCTAAGCCTCCTATGCCATAAGGTGTTATTATTTGTTACTTCATTAAACAGGCAGATTTTAGATTGAGTTGAGTTAAAATCTACTAAATAAATATTACCCTGTCTAATGCCTACTAACACTACATTACTATTTAAAGTAATATTACAGAGAGTATTAGTGAATGATACCTAATAACCTGCATCACATAACTGGCTTACTGAGATTAGGTTGTGCTTCAGTCCAGTTACATATGCAACCCTTTTGAATGTTACTGCTCCAATGGTAATCCTACCATATCCTTCTGTTTGACCACAACTGGAATCCCCAAAGATCACCTTTGGTCCAAGCTTGGCCTTGAATCTTGATAGATTTTCTTTGTTTCCTGTCATGTGTTTGGAACAGCCACTATCCAAATACCATTTGTCTTTAGTAATTGGATAGGTCTTCACCTGCAAATTAAACAGTTAGACATTGTGGACCCAGACAACCTTGGGTCCATTATTCTTCACATAATGAAAACTTGAAATAAAAGAATAAGCAGGTTGGGGTTTATATCCTAAGGGATAAGATCTCCATAGGTGGAATGCTCCATGCAGTTGATGGGTCAATAAATCTAGGGTTTCTATTTACATTAGGATTTCTAAGGTTCAGGTGATTATTTTGAAAATCATATTGAGATCGTCGATCATTGTTTGACGATCGATGCTCAGATCGTCGAGCATCGTTCGACCATTGAGCCTTCGATCATAGAGCATAGTTCGACGATTTTTGTAGTTCCTTATATTTTTGCTTTCTCTTTTCTCTCTTAGCTTTATTTAAGGCTTTGTTAACTAGATTTACTTGCTCAGTATTCTTTATTCCATCAGCTAAAATAAAGTAAACTGGAGTTGAAAGATGATTTTTAAGAACCAATGGGGGTTCACTTGATGAGGCTCCTAAGCCTAGCTTATTATTGCCTGACCTAGTGTTTGTCATGCTGGTGATCAATAATAGCTTAAGGCTTCTACCATTTAGAGATTCTTCTAATCTTTGACTTAGCTAGTTCATTTTTAAGAAATTTTATTTCTTCACTGGACTTAGTGAGTTCTGCTTCTAACCTAGCATTTTAATTGGAGAGGATTTCAGATTCTGCTATCCTATTTCTAAGCTCCTTAATTTCTTTTTCTGAACTAATTAAATCTAAACAAAGGGATTTAAATTCAGATTTAAATTCAACAGAAGAAAAATCATAAGAAGATAATACCTGATCTTCTGTAGGCATTTCTTCATCATCATCAGAACTCTCTGCAGCTGAGTGATTGCTGCAGGCATCAATTGCCATAAGGCAAATTTCCTTTGCCTTCTTCTCTTCCTCATCTTCACTGGAGCTTGAGGAGGAAGATTCCTCATCTGAATCACTCTAGGTTTCAGTAACAAATCCTTTCTCCTTCTTCTTATTTTTGTAGGAGGAGGACTTGGAGTGCTTCTTCTGATGTTCTTTTTCTTTTCTCTTATCCTTGTTCTTTTCCTCTGGACACTCTGGTAAAATGTGTCCAGGTTTCCTGCAACCATAACAGATAATTTCTTTAGCAGGAGATCTATCATACCTTGGTTTATCTTCATATCTTGAAGACTTCTTTCTGAAGTCCTTTCTGCCCATCTTGAGAAACCTTTTGGCAAAGAGTGCCATCAGCTCCTCATTGGATTGGCTTCCTTCAGAAGCATCAGCAGCTTTGAGAGCAAGAGTTTGCTCTTTCCTTGTTGGAGTGGGAGTCTTAGCTTCAGCTTCAGCTTCCCTGGACTTTAGAACTTGCTTAAAAGATTTGAGCTTTCCAAGGAGGGCTTCAGTTGAGATCTCAGTAGTGCTTCTAGCCTCTTTGATGGGCCAGATCCTGAGATCCCATGTGCTGGGGAAGCACATAAGTATCTTATCATTGACCTCTGTCAATGTTATCTCCTAATCAAGAGTTCTCAGCTCATTGATGATTGAGCTGAGCCTGGTGTACATTCCTTCAACTGATTCAGCTTCAGTCTTCTTGAAGTTTTCATATTAAGATATAAGGCTGGACCTTCTGTCCTTCCTCTCATCAGCTGAACCAGCTACAATCTGGTTCAGTGAGTCCCATATGGCTTTTGCAGAGGTGCAATCAGCCACTTTCTGGAAGGTTTCATCAGACATAGTCTGAGCCAGAATATTCATTGCTTTAGCATCAACTACTTTTGCTTTCTTGTATGAATCATTGTAGTCTTGAGGTGCCACTGCACTGAGATTTGTAGATATTGTAGCAGTGGCCGCAGCAGGTGGTGTTGGAGGTCCTGTCAAAATAGAAGAAAAAATATCTTCATCAATAGAATTCATATATAACTTGATTCTTGCCTTCCTGATGCTGAACTTAGTAAAGTTGCAAACTGGAGGTCTGGTGCTAGAATAATCCTTGTACTGGTCCATGAAGTGAATGTCTATAAACTTGGTATCTATCTTGATCTTGTGACTCAGGTGTTAGCCTGTACAGTCAGTCAACCTCCCTCTGATACCAATTGAAAGTGAGGATAGATACAACTCTAGAGGGGGGGGGGGTGAATAGAGTATTAAAAAATTATGACACCATACTCAACTCCCTTAGAGTTAATTTGCGGAATGAGTTTATAGATATTTGAAACCCTAGAGCCTAACACAAAGTGAAGTGCACAAGAGAAAGCTAACTATAATTACAGTTGAGCTTTGGTCCTATCACAGCAACTAGCAAACCTAGTTATTTCTACTCACAGCCACAGTGCAATAATTAAATTAAGCAACACAGACGACACAAGAGGTTTATAGTGGTTCCCTCTAAATAGGTACGTCCACTCTTCATACCACCCTGGTAGGAATCCACTACAGTTTTTTGTTCAGGTGCCCTGCCACCAACTGATCTGGTTCAGGTAGATCAAGTAGACCCTTTGAGCTTTTGATAAGGAGCTCAAAATCCAACACAGGTTTTTGATCAGGTGCCCTTCCACCAAGGTTCACTTTTGAATGGAGTAATAACCCTTTATACAAGAGGTTGAGAGAGAGTTAGAGTGTCTTCTCTATTGTTAAAACAATATTAGAGAAGTAAGTGGATTGTACAGAGCTAGAAAGATCTAAGGAATCAAGACTCCCCTTTGCTTAGTGATATCCAGGAAGGAGTCTTGCTTCAGGGTGCAGGAACTCTTCTGAACTCTTGACAGAGAGCTGTCTTAAAGTTCTTGAAGGAGCAGCTTGAAGAAGACTCTTGATGCAGAATGATCGTTCTTCTTCAATAGCTTTTCTTTCTTCTTCTTCTTCTTCTTCTTCTTGAGACTCTGAGTGAATGTTCCTGGCAGTAGGATGAACTCAGGATTGAAGAAGAGAGAGTTGAAGAAGGTTGATCTTCTCAGTTGAATGTAACGATAACTGAGAGCTGTACTTCTTGTTTTGAATCTATATATGAATATCTGTGTTGTCTTGTATATGTTGTTGTTGTATATATTGTTGAAAACTTCTTTCAAAAGAAGCTCTTTATATATTGGCCTTTGTAACGGCTCTAATCTTTGTTTGAACTTTGTCTTCTTCTGAGATCTGCGATCTGGGCTGCAAATAGCACAATACAAAAATATATCCTGCAAACAGACATCCTATAAAGGGATAAAGCTTTCTAAGAAGCTGCATATCCAATCTGATAAAAGGAGTACTAGAGAAAGTCATATCAGAACAAACTCTTTACGGCCAGAGAAGACTTTTGTGTCTAACGTCTATAAAGGACAGCATGACAGATAAAGCAAAAAGATATTTCAACTAATAAATAAAAAACTTTGTCAGATAAAGCTTGACTTATGCACAAAAGATGGGGCAAAGATTACCTTGAGATGTATGCACAAAATCAATGAAATAATCTTTAATAAAATATGCCAAATAAATAGGAAATAAATCATAGAACAGAAGGAGTACAAAATTACTAAAGGCAGACAGAAGAACGTCGAACGACCCACGGAGATCGTTGACCGAACCACAGAGATCGTCGATCTATCAGAACAGATAGTCGAACGATAGAGATTGTCGAACTATCAAAGCAGATAGTCGAACTACCACAGCAGATAGTCGAACTATCAGAACAGATAGTCGAGCTATCAAATAGTTGAACTATCAAACAGATAGTCGAGCTATCAGATAGTTGAACTATCAAGGCAGATAGTCGAACTATCAAACATAACAGATAGTCGAACAATCAAATAGATAGTCGAGTTATCAGATAGTTGAACTATCAAGCCAGATAGTCGAACTATCAAACAAATAGTTGAACTAACAAATAGTTGAACTATCAAGAGATCTGTCTGGTCAAAAGAAGTCGAGCGAGGTTCGACGATCGACGAGGCAGATACCACAGATCGTCGAGCTAACAAGAGTTGAACTTACTCAGAGATAGACGATCTGCAGACTGACGATAGTCGACCAACTGATAGACGATCGTCGAACAGTTGATTGACGATTATCGAGCGGCGTTCGACCATAGTCGAACCAAAAACAACTTAGCCAGATTTCAACTAGATAAGTGACAATTCTACACCTGAGGAAATCTAACTTAACAACTAACCTTTGACCATAGATAAATCTTGGGTCAAGAAACTAATTGAGAAGACTAAACTCAAATCAAAACTAGGGTACCAACAGATATAATCTGCCAGCAAATTCTGGGTGAGGCAGAATCCCCTACCTTAGATGCCATCGCTGCCCGCATCACTGTTGTCACCTCCCTCCTTCAGCGCCCGCTTCTGCCCGCTCCTTCTCCACAGGACAACTATGCTCAAAAAACTCAGTGGAGTGGCTCTGGTAGCCGCAGTCACCAGTCTGGCAGACGTGCTCCTTCCTGCTACCTTTGCTCTCACTATGGTCACACCGGCGATACTGTGGAACGTTGCTGGACGAAGCATCCCCATCTTCGCCCCTCGGGTGACTCTTCCTCCTCCTCATCCAAGCCGTCTGCCTCCGTTGTCACATCATCAGGTAGTGCCCATGTAGTGACCCAAGGTAAATGGCTTATTGACTCTGGTGCAACTAATCATATGACGGGCAATCCTCAGTGCTTCTCTTTACTTGAACAGCATGATCGGTTGCCTCCTGTCCTCGTTGCAGATGGTTCTCCCTCCCCGGTTCATGAGTCGGGAGTGGTTCATGTTACTCCATCTCTTCACCTAGCGTACACTCTCTATGTGCCCAAATTTCTGTGCAATTTATTGTCAGTTACCTCTTTATGCAAGCAGCTTCAGTGCTCTGTGACGTTTACTCCGACTTCTTGTTCTTTTCAGGATCCGAGCTCCCAATGGACGATTTCTACAGGGACTGAGAGAGGAGGCCTCTACTTCCTCGACAACATTTCTGCCTTGTCCGCCTTCTCCTCTTCTTCTACGGATCTTCTCCAGTGGCATCTCCGCCTCGGTCATCCTCCTCCGCGACTTCTACATCAGCTTCTGCCCCACCTCCCTCCTTCTAGTACTCCTCTCAACTGCAACGCTTGTCAGCTTGGCAAGCATCACCATTCCTCCTTCCCGCCGAAGCAAGGTCGGAGCTCTACCCGTCCGTTTGATCTAGTCCACTCTGATGTCTTGGGCCCTGCTCCTACCCTCACCATTGGTTGGGGTAGTTCTTATTTTGTAACTTTTATTGATGATTTTTCTAGATGTACTTGGGTGTATCTCTTACGAGATCGCTCTGAACATTTGGATGTATGGATATCTTTTTATCAATAAATTAAAACTCAGTTTGGTATTTGTATTAAAACATTTCGCTCAGACAATGCTAAAGAATATCTGAGTCATGTGTTTACATCTTTCTGTGTGCAACATGGCATTATTCATCAAGCTAGATGTGTTTATACCTCCCACCAAAATGGGGTGGCGGAACGCAAAAACCGTCATCTCCTCAATGTCGCTCGTACCTTGATGACCCAGATGCATGTTCCTCGCTCCTATTGGGGCTATGCTGTTCTCTTGCCTGTTACCTCATTAATCGCGTTCCCTCTACGGTTCTCCACGGGAAAACCCCATTCTCCATTACGTATCCGGGCAAGGAGCCCTTCTCCCTCCCTCTCTGAATCTTTGGGTGCACTGCCTTTGTGCATGCCCCATCTGCCACCTGCGATAAGCTCTTCCCTCGTTCCACCAAATTTGTCTTTCTGGGGTACTCCCCAACTTCGAAAGGCTATTGTTGCTTTGACCCCATTCTTCATAAGCAGTTCGTCTCTGCTGATTTTACCTTCTTCGAGAATTCCTCGTACTTCTCGGCTGAATCCTCTCCTCTCTCTCCAGCTTCTGATACTCCTGCTGTTCTCTTTGTTCCCTCGTCTCCTACTGCGATCTCAACCCCTACTCCATCTTCGTCCACTCATCTCCCTCTTCCTCTTTCTCCCTCTTCTCTACCACCGTCTTCCTCATCTCCTCCATCATCGCTCTCTACTCCAGGTCCAGCTCTCTCTGCCCCGAATGCTCCGGATGCCGAGGGACCCGCCGACCTGGATCTTCCTGTAGCTCTTTGTAAAGGGGTGTAGATGTGTACTCTACACCCCCTTGCTGTTGTTGTTTCATATGATCGCCTTACCTCTTCTCGCAGGGCCTTTGCTTTGGCTATCTCTGCAACTGCCACACCCCGTTCCTACTAGGAGGCCCTTGCTATTCCTCATTGGAAGATGGCCATGGATGAGGAAATTGTTGATACCCTAGTTTGATTTGAGTTCAGTCCTCTCCTTTGTGCCCCTTGACCCAAGAAATATCTATGGTCAATGGTTAGGAGTCTAGCTGTAGGGTCCTCGCTTTTCCAAATTGAGAATTTGGTTAAGTAGGTTTTTCGTTCGACTATAGTCGAACGCCGTTCGACTATCGTCTATCGGCTGATCGACGATCGTCTATCAGTTGGTCGACGCTTTGTCTGCGCTGATAGTTCGACTATCGGTTGATAGGTCGACTATCTGTTCTGCGCTGATAGTTCGACTATCTGTTGATAGTTCGACTATCTGTTCTGCGCTGATAGTTCGACTATCTGTTGATAGTTCGACTATCTGTTCTGCGCTGATAGTTCGACTATCTGTTGATAGTTCGACTATCTGTTCTGCGCTGATAGTTCGACTATCTGTTGATAGTTCGACTATCTGTTCTGCGCTGATAGTTCGACTATCTGTTGATAGTTCGACTATCTGTTCTGCGCTGATAGTTCGACTATCTGTTGATAGCTCGACTATCTGTTGTGCGCTGATAGTTCGACTATCGGTTGATAGGTCGACTATCTGTTCTGCGCTGGTAGTTCGACTATCTGTTGATAGATCGACTATCTGGTTTATTTTGATAGTTCGACTATCTTTTGATAGATCGACTATCTGTTTTCTGAGGTAGGTCGACTATCTGCTTGATAGTTCGACTATCTCTGTGCGCTTGATAGCTCGACTATCTGTCCTAGATAGATCGACTATCTGATAGTTCGACTATCTGATAGTTCGACTATCTGTCCTGATAGTTCGACTATCTGCTGCGGTAGCTCGACTATCTGTTTGATAGCTCGACTATCTGGATCGTTCGACTATCTGCCCGATAGTTCGACGATCTCCTGGCGTCGTTCGACGATCTTCGAAGGTCGTTCGACGTTTTCTGTCTGCCTTTGTATTTTGTATTTATTTATTATATTTAATTAATTAATACATTTTCTGGCACTCTATTTTAAGCTGTATGATAAAGTTTCCAGGCATTATTTGCTCTATTCTTTTTGCCTGAGTTAAAATCTTTTAAGATAAAGTTGTTTGTCTTATTAGCTGTCTCTTTAAATTACTTTATCTGCTGACAGACCTTTATAGCCGTTAGACTGAAAAGTCTTCTTTTGCTATAAAGAGATTGTTTCTGATGTGACTTTATTTAGTCCTTCTGTTATCTGATTTAAGCCTGTAGCTTCTTAGAAAGTGATTTATTCCCTTTATAGAATGTTTTGCTGCAGAGATATTTCTGTCTTCTTGATATTTACAGCCCAGGTCTCAAGGCTTAGAAGAAGACAAATAATTCAAATGGAAGAGAGCCGTTGCTTGCTGATAATATTTAAAGACCTTTTGAAGAAGGATTGAAGCTAGTGTTACACAGATATTCAAAAGCACTCAAGCCTTCATCAAGCTCAAGCTTCCTGCTCTCAGCAATCTCCATCTAACTGAGAAGTGTTAAGATCTTCATCTCTTCTTCACCTGAGTTCTCCTGCTTTCAGGAAGTTCAACTCAGAGTCTCTTTGAAGAAGAAGAAGAAGAAGAAGATAGCTGCTTGAAGAACTTTGATTTTATTACTTCTTTTCTTCCTGTAGCCCTTTCCTTCAGAACTTTCTGAAGAGTTTCTCTGCACTGAAGCAAGACTTCACCTGGACATCTTTGAGCCAGGGGGAGCCTTGATTCTTTAGAGCATTCTAGCTCAGTGCAAGCTTTTTGTGCTTCTCTAATCTATTGTAAAATAGAGAAGACATCTTAACCTTCTTCCCCCTCCTGTACAGGGTTATTACTCCCTTCAAAAGTATCCCTTGGTGGCAGGGCACCTGATCAAAAACCTGTGCTTGGTTTTTAGACACCTGATCAAAAGTCTAAAGGGTTTCTGGATCTACCTGAAGAAGATCCTGTTGGTGGCAGGGCACCTGATCAAAAATCTGTAGTGGATTCCTACCGTTTGGGTAGAAGAGTGGACGTACCCAAGTTGTTTGGCGAACCACTTAAATTCCTTGTGTCGTCTGGCTTGTTTATTATATTTCCTGTACTGTGGCTGTGAATAGATATAACTAGGTTGCTAGTTGCTGTTTAGGTTTTCCAAGCTTTAACTGTAATTACAGTTAGCTTGTGTTTGCACATCACTTGTGTTAGGCTTTAAGGTTAAACCAATATCTATAATCTCTTCATTCCGCACTTCACTCCAAGGGAGTTGGGTAGACAGTTAAGTTTTGTATTGTGCAAAATTTGATTACTCTATTCACCCCCCCTCTAGAGTAGTATCTATCCCTTCACTTTCAATTGGTATCAGAGGGAGGTTGACTGACTGTATAGGCTAACACCTAAGTCACAAGATCCTGATAGATACCAAGAGCTTATAGATATTCACTATCATGGCCCAGTCTAAGGATTATTCTAGCACCAGACCTCCAGCATGCAACTTAGCAAAGTTTGGCATCTGGAAGGCAAGGATTAAATTATATATGAACTCTATTGATGAGAGTATTTTTGCTTCTATTTTGTCAGGTCCCCCAAGAGCACCTGCTGCAGCCACTGCCTCATCATCTGATATGAGTGCAGTGCCTCCTCCAGACTATAATGATGAATACAAGAAGGCCAAAATTGCTGATGCCAAGGCAATGAACATACTGGCTCAGACAATGTCTGATGAGGTGTTCCAGAAGGTGGCTGACTGCTCCTCAGCTAAGGCCATGTGGGACACACTGAACCAGATTGTAGCTGGTTCAGCTGATGAAAGGAAGGACAGGAGGTCCAACCTTATCTCACAGTATGAGAACTTCAAGAAGACTGATGCTGAATCAGTTGAAGCTATGTACACCAGGCTCAGCTCAATCATCAATGAGCTGAGGACCCTGGACAAGGACATATCATTGACAGAGGTCAATGATAAGATTCTTATGTGCTTCCCTAGCACATGTGATCTAAGAATCTGGCCCATCAAGGAAGCCAGAAGCACCAATGAGATTTCAACTGAAGCTCTCCTCGGCAAGCTCAAGTCTTTTGAGCAAGTGCTGAAGACCAGAGAAGCAGAAGCTGAAGCCAAGACCCCCACTCCAACAAGAAAAGAGCAATCTCTAGCTCTTAAGGCTGCAGATGTTTCTGAAGGCAGCCAATCAAATGAGGAACTTATGGCACTGTTTGCCAAGAGGTTTCTCAAGATGGGGAGAAAGGAGTTCAGAAAGAAGTCTTCACGCTATGAAGACAAACCAAGGTATGATCGATCTCCTGCTAAAGAAATTATTTGCTATGGTTGCAGGAAGCCTGGACACATTTTGCCAGAGTGTCCAGAGGAGAAGAACAAGGAAAAGAGAAAAGACAAAGAACAATACAGGAAGCACTCCAAGCCATCCTCCTACAAAAACAAGAAGAAGGAGAGAGGTTTCATTGCTGAAACCTGGAGTGATTCTGATGAAGAATCATCCTCATCAAGCTCCAGTGAAGATGAGGAAGAGAAGAAGGCCAAAGAAATTTGCCTAATGGCAATAGATGCCTGCAGCAACCACTCTGCTGCAGAGAGTTCTGACTCTGATGAAGAGATGCCTACTGAAGATGAGGTACTTTCATCTTATGATTTTACTTCAGAAGAGTTTAAGTTAGAATTTAAATCTTTATGTTTAGATTTAATTAGTTCAGAAAAAGAGATAAAAGAACTTAGAAATAGGCTAGCTGACTCAGATTCAATAGCCTCTGAAAACATTAGGTTAAAGGAAGATCTCACTACTTGTAGTGAAGAAATTAAATTTCTTAAAATAGAATTAGCCAAGTCTAAGAGATTAGAAGAATCCCTTAATGGTAGAAGCCTTAAGCTGTTAGAAATTACCAGCATGACTAACACTAGGTCAGGTAATGATAAATTAGGCTTAGGAGCTTCTCCCAGTGAACCCCCAGTCCTCCTTAAAAATAACCTTTCAACTCCAGTGAACTTCATTTCAGCTAGTGGAAAGAAGAACACTGAGCAAGTAAACCTTGTAAATAAAACCCTAAATAAAGCTAAGAGAGAAAAGAGAAAGAAGTTTTTCAAAGAAATGCAAAGAGCGTCGAACGCCGCTCGACGATCGGATGTTCCATGGTCGAACGAAGCTCGACGATCTGAGCGCCCATCGTCGAACGTCGATCGACGATTTCAACATGATTTTCAAAATCATAATCAGTATCATAGAAACCTAAATGAAAATAGAAACCCTAGGTTTCTTGACCCATCATCTGCATGGAGAATCCCACCTAGGAGATCTCACCCACTAGGTTATCACCCTCAGCCTGCATTCTCTTATATTTCCAGTTTTTCTTACGTGAAAAACAAGGGACCCAAGGTTACCTGGGTCCACTCTGTCTAAATAATTGTTTTGCAGGTGAAGGCCTATCCAATCACTCTAAATAAGTGGTATTTGGATAGTGGATGCTCTAAGCATATGACAGGAAACAAAGAGCTTCTGTCAAAGTACAAAGCTAAGCTCGGCCCAAAGGTTATCTTTGGAGACTCCAGCTGTGGTCAGACAGAAGGCTATGGCAAGATCACCATTGGAGCAGTTACATTCAAGAGAGTTGCTTATGTCAATGGACTGAAGCATAATCTGATTTCAGTCAGCCAGCTATGTGATGCTGGCTACCAGGTTTCTTTTTCTAACTCCTCTTGCAATATTACTTTAAATAATAATGTTGTTTTAATAGGTAATAGAATAGGCAATATATATTTAGTAGATTTTAATTCATCTCACTCTGAAATATGCCTGTTTAATGAAGTAACCCTTAATAATAATTCCCTTTGGCATAAAAGGCTTAGTCATGTAAACCTTAAGAATATCTCTAGGTTATCTAAGCACAACCTTGTTAGAGGTTTACCTTCTTGCCCCTACAAGAAGGAGAGTCTATGCAAGGCTTGTCAGCTAGGCAAGCAAACCAAGAATTCATTTAAATCTGTAAATAAAAGTGATTCTCCTAGAATCCTGTATTTATTACATTTGGACCTTTTTGGCCCAATAAATGTACAGAGTTTAGGAGGGAAGTATTACACATTAGTGATTGTAGATGACTTCTCTAGGTTCAGTTGGGTTTTCTTTTTGAGAACTAAGTCTGATAACTTCAAAGCCCTTACAGACTTTCTACTTTGTGTGCAGACTGAGTACTCTACTCATGTGGCCTTGATCAGAAGTGATCATGGTACTGAGTTTGACTCTCTTCTCATGCAAGAATTCTGTGAGAGAGAAGGTATCAAACATAGCTTCTCAGCTCCTAGAACTCCCCAACAAAATGGGGTAGTTGAAAGGAAGAATAGAACACTAATTGAAGCTGCTAGCACATTGTTGGCAGATGCTAACATGCCTCTATCCTATTGGGCAGAAGCTGTTAGTACAGCCAACTATGTCTTGAATAGAAGTTTGATACACAAACTTAAGTGTAAAACTCCTTATGAGTTGCTTAAAGGAAAGAAACCAAAAATTAATTACTTTAGAATTTTTGGCTGTGCTGTTTATATTCATAACAATAATAAAGAATATATTAGAAAATTTGAAGCAAAAGCTTCAATGGGAATCATGCTTGGATATTCCCAAGTAAGCAAAGCTTATAGGGTTTATAACAAATCAACCTGTAAGATAGAAGAATCTGTGCATGTGACTTTTGATGAGTCTCAGATGTTTTACAAGGAGAAAGAAAATTCTCCTTCATCTAGTTCTTTGCAGGTACATGATGCCCCTCAAGAAATCCTTCAACTATCAACTCTTCAGATCACTGAATCAGACAGTGATGAAGACATTGCTGAAGCTGTTGTTGTACCACCAACAGTAGATCAAATTCCTCCTGAGGAATTAATCCCAACTGTTGCTGAAGATCACATCCCACCTGCTGATATTATCACACTTAGAGATCACCCCACATCTCAAGTAATTGGAGACATATCAGCTGGTGTGCAAACAAGACATCAATTAAGACAGGATGTGATGCATGCTTGTTTCCTCTCACAAGTTGAGCCCCTCACCTTTAAAGATGCAGAGCTAGATCCCCACTGGATCATTGCAATGCAAGAGGAGCTCAATCAGTTTGAGAGATGTAAAGTTTGGACTTTGGTTCCAAGACCTAAAGGCCAACTGATCATAGGCACCAAGTGGGTGTATAGAAACAAGTTATATGCAAATGGAATAATAGTAAGGAATAAAGCTAGGCTTGTAGCTCAGGGCTACAGACAGGAGGAAGGTATAGACTATGACCAAACCTTTGCTCCTGTTGCAAGGCTAGAAGCAATAAGGATCTTCTTGGCCTATGCAGCCTTCATGAAGTTTAAGGTGTATTCCAAATGGATGTCAAAAGTGCATTCCTAAATGGTGAGCTTAAGGAAGAGGTGTTTGTTGAACAACCACCAGGGTTTGTTTCTTCAACTCAGCCTTCTCATGTTTTTAAGTTGCAGAAAGCTCTTTATGGATTAAAGCAAGCTCCTAGGGCCTGGTATGAGACCTTAGCTAGTTTCCTGTTAGAGCACAACTTCACTAGGGGAGTAGTTGATAGAACCCTTTTTGTCAAGCATCACAAGGACACAATCCTGTTAGTTCAGGTGTATGTAGATGATATTATCTTTGGCTCCACTGATCCCAAACTGTGCAAAAAGTTTTTCAACTTGATGCATTCTAAGTTTGAGATGAGTAGTATGGGTGTGCTGTCTTACTTTCTTGGTCTCCAAGTTAAGCAAGATGCTGATGGTATCTTCATCTCCCAATCCAAATATGCCAAGGAATTGGTAAAGAAATTTGGGATGGCTGATGCTTCAGCAATGCCTACACCCATGGCTACTAATGTAGTTATTGATTCTGATGATCACGGCAAGCCAGTTGATCAAAAGAATTATAGGGCCATTGTTGATTCCCTATTATATCTAACTGCAAGTAGGCCAGATATAATGTTTGCAACATGCCTTTGTGCTAGATTCCAGGTCAACCCCAAGGAATCTCATCTGATTCTTCTAAAAAGAATCCTGAGATACCTGAAAGGATGTCCAAATCTAGGACTTTGGTACCCAGCTGAGTCAGAGTTTGAATTAATTGGATATTCTGATTCTGACTATGCTGGTTGCAGAGTTGACAGGAAGAGCACCTCAGGAACTTGCCAGTTCATGGGAGAGAGATTGGTCTCTTGGTTCTGTAAGAAGCAGGCTTCTATCTCAACTTCAACTGCAGAGGCTGAATATATAGCAGCTGCCAGTTGTTGTTCACAGATCCTGTGGATGCAAAACCAGCTTGTGGATTATGGTTACTCACACAAGAACACCAAGATCATGTGTGATAGTACCAGTGCTATTTCTATTGCACAAAATCCAGTGCACCACTCTAGAACCAAGCACATTGAGATTAGGCACCATTTCCTGAGAGATTGTGTGGAAAAGAACAAGATCTGTCTTGAGTTCATATCCACTGAGTTTCAGAGAGGTGATATATTCACCAAGCCTTTAGATGAACAGAAGCATCTGTTCTTTTTAGTCCAACTAGGCATGATCAATGGACGAGACTAAGTGTGACGATATCTGCCTATGTTGAGGTCTGCTTGAAGATCGTCGAACGATGATCGAAGATCGTCGAACGGATTGAGCCTATCGTCGACCTCTGGTTAATGATAGCTTATCTGTTTGAAGATCGTCGATCGAAGATCGAAGATCGAAGAACGATGATCGAAGATCGTCGTCCTCTGGTTAATGATAAGCTTAATGATAGCTTATCTGTTTGAAGACCATCGTCGAACAGGCTGAGCTTATCGTCGATCTCTACTCGACGACAGCTTATTGCTTTTGAAGCCAGAATTAGCCGAACGATGGTTCGACTATTCTGCTTCTGAGCCGATCGTCGAACGGCCGTTCGACTATCGGTTCAAGATCTTTTTAATAGATCGACTATTTCCGGTCAAATATAAAGCCGATAGTCGACCTAGGTTAAAAGATCGTGTGCTTTATCGTCGACGGAGCGTGCCCTTTCGCATTCTGCTTTCCCGCTTGCGATTTTCTGGCGCTTCGTCTTTCTCGTTCTCTCTCCAGCTTTCTCGTGCTCTCTCCGGCGAATCCATGGCGATTTCCCCAGCTGTTCTAGCCGTTGTAAAGTTTGATGCCGGATTCAGTGTGGATTTCGAAGCTTTCAGCAGTTGCGATGATGGAATCGTGGAAGTTCTCCAGCTCTGCAGGGATCAAGGTTTAGAGAAGCTGATGTCTGAAAGGATCAAGATCAACATTCCAGAGATAAAAGAATGGGCTTTCACGTCGTCTTCCACAGACGAATCGATGATCGGTACCATCGGCGGAGTAGAAGTTATCCTGACTCCGGCCGTTCTTTCTGATGTTTTTGGTTTAGTTATTGGTGACGAAGATTATGAGCAAGATGCTCAGGAGTTCGGAAGGATGCTTGTTGAGCTGGGACATGCCGAGGGCATTCCCACCAAGCTGCTCAAGGTAAACTTTCCCTTCAAGATCAAGTTCCTCGCTGAGGTAGTCGGAAAAGTGCTCCTAGGGAAGCACTCTGCCCATGATAATATAACAAGACAGCAATTCGCACTTATGTGTGCAATTGTTAATCGAAAGAGAATCGATTGGGCAGCTGTTCTGTTTGATTTAATCAGGAAGAAGACAGGAAAGAAGGAAGTCACCCTGGGAAGGGTTATTGGAATTTTCCTTAAGGAGAAATTCCCCCAGCTGCTGAGTTCTGCCGCAACTACAATCAACGCCAGCAAGAAGATGGATCCCCACTTGTTCTCTAAGTGGAAGAGGACGTTTGTAAAGTCTGCTCCAGCTACATCTGAGGGCACAAGGACTGCATCAGTCGCTCCTCAACCTGTTGAAGCTGGCTCAGCTATTCCTTCCTCCTCCTATGTTTTGCCGTCTACCTCAGTTGAAGTACCATCAACTTCTGCTGAGGTACAACCCTCTTCTTCTGCTGCACCTGAAACAACTATGGTTGTTCCTCTGTCTCCTCCAGCTTCTCCTCTACCTGCTCATCTGGCTAGGATATCTGCTCCTAGCTTTGATTTGTTAGGATCAGAGAGAATTCTTACTCCTCCTGAATCTCCAATTCATTCTCCAATTCATTCCCCAATAAATTCTCCTGCTCCATCACCTGCTCCATCTCTTGCTAGATCCCCTGTTCACACCATCCTCCATCCCAGCACATCTACCATATCTGCTGCAGCTCCATCAACCTCTCATCCATCATTTTTTGAAATCACTCCTGATTTCATCTCGCGCATTGTGGAGCTGATTACCCCATCAATCAAAACCATGATTGATGAGGCAATCGCTCCCCTTGCTGCCTCCATTGATCTATTATCTGCTTCCATCAAATCCCTCTCCAAATCAGCTGAGCCATCTTCCTCTAGGGGCCTGGTTTCAGTACCCACTGAAATCAGGCAGGGGGAGATGTTCAATGAAGATGTCTCAGGCCTTCCTGCCTCTCCTTCAGTTGTGAAAGATTCAGTCTTATCTGCCCAGCCAGAATCTGCTCAAGTTGAGCCAGAAGAAGTTCCAGATGTTGTTATGACTGTTCAGGAAGAGACAGCTCCTGCCGAGGAAGAGATTGTTCCAGCTGAGGAAGTGGTAACTCCAGCTGAGGAAGAGATTGCTCCAGTTGAGCAAGTTGTAGCTCCAGTTTTGACTGAGAAAGAAATATCAGATGGAATCCTGCTATCAGAAATTGCAGTGAAAGTATGCTTAGAGGATCTAACTACCCCTATGATTGCCAGATTCTTAGAAGGAATCATAACCTCTTATCTGAATGAATCATGGGAAATGGTTAAATATGAAGGTAATTCTTTCATTCGTTTTGTTGATGAGTCTATTAATTTGATAGTCTGTGAATACCTTGAAGGAATGATTCAAGCTTATTTAGCAGATATGTATTCATAATTTTACAGATATTATTAAAGAAGATTTAACTGCTCAAATCATAGCAGTAGTTTCTGAGGCTGACCCAAGTATTCCTGCTACTCAAGTAGACCCTGAGTTGGAATCCTTCTTAGATAATAAAGAAGATGAGTCTGAGAAAGAGGAAGTCAAAGTTGACTCTTCTGTTTTGAGTTTGGAAGAAGCTCAAGCTAGAGCAGCATGGGAATTAAGAGTTCAATCTCTAAAAGAGAAAGAGAAAGATTTGCAATGTGAAAAGTCATCCATCTGGGATGACTCTCCAGGTTTAGATTTAGACTCCCTTCTGGCTATGGATGCCATGGAAGAAGAAAAAGAAAAGTCTGCCTCAAAGCTTAAAGAAAAGGCTGTCTCAGAAGCCTATGATCCCTATGAGAACCCTCCATCATCCCATTCTGATGATGATGATGATTCAGATGTTTCTGAAAAGTCAAAGAAAAGGAAATCTGCTGCAAAGAAAAGAAAAGCTGCTCCTCCTCCACCTCCAAATAAGGATAATGACATTCCCTATTATATTTTGAAGGGCATTGACCCCAAATCCAAGGATTTTAAGCATTGGATGTGGTTTTCGAAAAATCAGCAAAAAGAAAGGAAGAGAACTAAGAGGTATGACAGTCCAGTCTCCAGATGGACTCCCAAAGGTCCTCCTCCACCTCCAGGTGCAGGAGCCTCTGGGAATCTACCTGCTAATCAATCTGCCGCCTATGGAAAATCTGCGTCTGCTCAGTCCCAACCAAGACAAGGTCATCAAAGTTCTCAAGGCAGATCATCTTATGGTTCTCAAAGACAAGCGAAGGAGGTTGTGGCCCAAAGACCAACTTTTTCCCCACCTCCTTCTCCAGTTCAATCTGAGAAAAGTGTTTCAAAAGGTAAATAGTTTACAGTGTTTTAAAACCTTCTAGCAAGTCCCTTTTGCTAAGTTTATTCTAATGTTTTATCTAGATAAAATAGCTGATGCTGCTTCTCTAGAGCCCGTATATGAAAATCCTGAGCTCGATCCTAATTTTAGGATGGCTCGCTTTCAAGAGCTTGTAGGAGCAGCCCAAATAAGAAAAGCAAGAGCCGAAGGTAAAGATACAACTGGTTTTACTACCATGTCAGCTTATAGAAAGAAAGAATTTGAGAAATTCCAAGTCAATCCTGAGATTTTTGATCCAGCAAAGTACATGGAAAAACATCCTGAAGCTGTTGTCCCCAGAGCTACAGAGCTAAAGATTCTTGGAGTGCAGGATTTAAAGATGTCAAAGAAGGAATCAGATGACCCTCTTCGAAAAATTTCTTTTGTCTCTAGTTCTTCTGATCCATTACCTGACCCTAAAGATTCTTAATAGTTTGATTAAACTGCTGTGATATATTTGATTATTTGTTTATCTGATTGATAATCTGCCAGTTTATTGTTAACTATTTGATGAATTTATTTTTAGTATTCTTTTGCTAGCTGTTTTAGTTTTTAAGAGACTTAACTCAAATAGGGGGAGATTGTTGGTACCCTAGTTTGATTTGAGTTCAGTCCTCTCCTTTGTGCCCCTTGACCCAAGAAATATCTATGGTCAATGGTTAGGAGTCTAGCTGTAGGGTCCTCGCTTTTCCAAATTGAGAATTTGGTTAAGTAGGTTTTTCGTTCGACTATAGTCGAACGCCGTTCGACTATCGTCTATCGGCTGATCGACGATCGTCTATCAGTTGGTCGACGCTTTGTCTGCGCTGATAGTTCGACTATCGGTTGATAGGTCGACTATCTGTTCTGCGCTGATAGTTCGACTATCTGTTGATAGTTCAACTATCTGTTCTGCGCTGATAGTTCGACTATCTGTTGATAGTTCGACTATCTGTTCTGCGCTGATAGTTCGACTATCTGTTGATAGTTCGACTATCTGTTCTGCGCTGATAGTTCGACTATCTGTTGATAGTTCGACTATTTGTTCTGCGCTGATAGTTCGACTATCTGTTGATAGTTCGACTATCTGTTCTGCGCTGATAGTTCGACTATCTGTTGATAGCTCGACTATCTGTTGTGCGCTGATAGTTCGACTATCGGTTGATAGGTCGACTATCTGTTCTGCGCTGGTAGTTCGACTATCTGTTGATAGATCGACTATCTGGTTTGTTTTGATAGTTCGACTATCTTTTGATAGATCGACTATCTGTTTTCTGAGGTAGGTCGACTATCTGTTCTGCGCTGGTAGTTCGACTATCTGTTGATAGATCGACTATCTGGTTTGTTTTGATAGTTCGACTATCTTTTGATAGATCGACTATCTGTTTTCTGAGGTAGGTCGACTATCTGCTTGATAGTTCGACTATCTCTGTGCGCTTGATAGCTCGACTATCTGTCCTAGATAGATCGACTATCTGATAGTTCGACTATCTGTCCTGATAGTTCGACTATCTGCTGCGGTAGCTCGACTATCTGTTTGATAGCTCGACTATCTGGATCGTTCGACTATCTGCCCGATAGTTCGACGATCTCCTGGCGTCGTTCGACGATCTTCGAAGGTCGTTCGACGTTTTCTGTCTGCCTTTGTATTTTGTATTTATTTATTATATTTAATTAATTAATACATTTTCTGGCACTCTATTTTAAGCTGTATGATAAAGTTTCCAGGCATTATTTGCTCTATTCTTTTTGCCTGAGTTAAAATCTTTTAAGATAAAGTTGTTTGTCTTATTAGCTGTCTCTTTAAATTACTTTATCTGCTGACAGCCCTTTATAGCCGTTAGACTGAAAAGTCTTCTTTTGCTATAAAGAGATTGTTTCTGATGTGACTTTATTTAGTCCTTCTGTTATCTGATTTAAGCCTGCAGCTTCTTAGAAAGTGATTTATTCCCTTTATAGAATGTTTTGCTGCAGAGATATTTCTGTCTTCTTGATATTTACAGCCCAGGTCTCAAGGCTTAGAAGAAGACAAATAATTCAAATGGAAGAGAGCCGTTGCTTGCTGATAATATTTAAAGGACCTTTTGAAGAAGGATTGAAGCTAGTGTTACACAGATATTCAAAAGCACTCAAGCCTTCATCAAGCTCAAGCTTCCTGCTCTCAGCAATCTCCATCTAACTGAGAAGTGTTAAGATCTTCATCTCTTCTTCACCTGAGTTCTCCTGCTTTCAGGAAGTTCAACTCAGAGTCTCTTTGAAGAAGAAGAAGAAGAAGATAGCTGCTTGAAGAACTTTGATTTTATTACTTCTTTTCTTCCTGTAGCCCTTTACTTCAGAACTTTCTGAAGAGTTTCTCTGCACTGAAGCAAGACTTCACCTGGACATCTTTGAGCCAGGGGGAGCCTTGATTCTTTAGAGCATTCTAGCTCAGTGCAAGCTTTTTGTGCTTCTCTAATCTATTGTAAAATAGAGAAGACATCTTAACCTTCTTCCCCCTCCTGTACAGGGTTATTACTCCCTTCAAAAGTATCCCTTGGTGGCAGGGCACCTGATCAAAAACCTGTGCTTGGTTTTTAGACACCTGATCAAAAGTCTAAAGGGTTTCTGGATCTACCTGAAGAAGATCCTGTTGGTGGCAGGGCACCTGATCAAAAACCTGTAGTGGATTCCTACCGTTTGGGTAGAAGAGTGGACGTACCCAAGTTGTTTGGGGAACCACTTAAATTCCTTGTGTCGTCTGGCTTGTTTATTATATTTCCTGTACTGTGGCTGTGAATAGATATAACTAGGTTGCTAGTTGCTGTTTAGGTTTTCCAAGCTTTAACTGTAATTACAGTTAGCTTGTGTTTGCACATCACTTGTGTTAGGCTTTAAGGTTAAACCAATATCTATAATCTCTTCATTCCGCACTTCACTCCAAGGGAGTTGGGTAGACAGTTAAGTTTTGTATTGTGCAAAATTTGATTACTCTATTCACCCCCCCTCTAGAGTAGTATCTATCCCTTCACTTTCAGAAATAACGACCCTAACTGAGCGAGGTACCTAGACTCTTTTTCCTCCTCCCTTCGGTACTGATGTTGTTGGCTTTCGCTGGGTATTTGTGGTCAAATTTGGCCCGGACGGCACTTTGGATCGTTATAAGGCATGCCTTGTTGCTAAGGGCTTTACTCAGACCTATGGGGTTGATTACTTTGACACCTTCTCTCCCGTGGCTCGTCTCAGCACTATCCGTGTCCTACTCTCTGTGGCCGTCAATCGAGATTGGCCGATTTCTCAGCTGGATATCAAGAATGCATTCCTTTATGGTGATCTTCAGTAGGCCGTCTACATTGAGCAACCTCCTGGGTATGTTGCTCAGGGGGAGACACGAGTATGCCGGCTGAAGAAGGCCATCTATGGCCTTAAGCAGAGCCCTCAAGCTTGGTTTGACAAGTTCAGCGGCATCGTAACGGCTGTTGGTTTTACACGAAGCTCTATCAATCACTCACTATTTATTCACAAAATCTCCTCAGGACTGGTGGTTCTTGCTGTGTACGTCGATGATATTCTTCTCACTAGCGATGACCAGGAAGGGGTTGCCTTGACAAAGAGGCATCTTCGTCAACATCTGGTCACGAAAGATATGTGCTCTCCGAAGTACTTTCTGAGAATTCAAATCTCTCTAAAGCCAAACTCCTTAGTCCTCTCCCAACGTAAGTATGCCCTTGATCTACTAAAAGAGGCAGAATTGACTGGACCAAAACCTACCCAATGCCCCATGGCAACTGGAGAAGACAAAACCTGGACAAATGATTAGCCTCCTCTTTCAGATATTACGCGATATATGCGTTTGGTTGGTAAGCTCATATATTTCACAGTGACCAGGCCCGACATTTCCTATGTTATTGGGAAGGTGAGTCAATTCATGCAAGCGCCTAGGGAGTGCCATCTACAGTCCGCCTTACGGATCTTGGAATATGTCAAAGCAGCACCTTGGAAAGGATTATTATTTCAGAAGAATGGTCATCTGAGGCTTGAAGCATACTCAGATGTGAGTTACGCTGATGACAAAGGGGATCGCAAGTCAACTTCGGGTTTTTACACCTTTGTTGGGGGAAATCTGGTGAGCTGGAAGAGCAAGAAGCAGTCTGTTATTTCCAGATCCAGTGCAGAAGCAGAGTATCGTAGTATGGATTCGACCACTTGTGAGTTAAAGTGGTTATGGGCACTCATGATGGATTTAGGAGAGGTCTATAACCATCCTCTACCTATGTTTTATGATAACGAGCCGGCCATATACATCTCCAAAAATCCGGTCTTTCATGAAAGAACCAAGCACATTGAGGTCGACTTCCATTTCATTTGTGAAGAGATTTTGAAGGAACAAATTTGCACTCCCTTCGTCACTTCTGATAAAGAGTTGGCTGACATCTTCACCAAGCCAGTTTCCGCCTCGTTTCTTCAAATTTGCGACAAGCTGTGCATGATCGATATATAGGCTCCAGCTTGAGGGGGAGTGTTGAAGTTGGTGACTGGCCGGTCTGGCAGCCTGTTGGTGGATTGAAGACCGCGCGGTCTGGCGGTTTCCCTTCCGTGGTTTGGTTGCTATGCTGTTGCTGTCTGGAGACCGAGCGGTCTAGTGGTTTTTCTCGGGCAGCTTGGAGACCGGGCGGTCTAACGGTCTCCCATGGCGATCTCTCCTTCCTCTCTGGTGGTAGCTGAGCTGTTAGCCCTTCCGTCTAACCGCGCGGCTTGTGCGGGTTGTTTCTGTATAAACCACTTAGTCCTGTAATTTTCTAGTCCCACATCTCTTATTTGTATTCTCTCTTCTCTCCTCCATTCTATAAAAGGGAGGCCATACCTTTGTAATAGATACCGTTTTCAGATAATAAAATTTCTGTTATACCTCTTCCGACATTTTTTTTGTTCGTTTCTTACAGGCAGCTTCACCAATCTTCTCAACGATTTCAAATGGCACAAGGTATCTTAGACTCATCTTTTCAAGCGTCGAATCCTAGATACACCGTTGAATTGATTTATCATTAGTTACACCCAATCACCCACCGAAAACTCTATGTTTCAGTGTCTGGTGTTGTAGTACTTTGCTTACCTAACTTGAGTAATCAACAACTGCTCTCGAATCAAACGTATCAACGATGTCATATCTTTGACGTCTTTATGTTTAAACAACTTTGTTTCACTTATTTCTACCTAAGCCAAGGGAGTAAGGCACTTCCTACCGTATAAGGCCTCGAAAGACGTCATTTGAATACTTGCTTGGTAGCTATTGTTGTAGGCGAATTCTATCATATATAGATGGTCCTCCCACCTCTTCCTAAAATTCAAGGTGCACATGCAAAGCATAACTTCCATCGTTCTATTTTCCCACTTGGTCTGACCATCTATCTGAGGATGAAAGGTCGTGCTGAACTTTAGCTTGGTACCATACATTTTATGAATAAGCCTCCATTCATTTGACGTGAATCGTCCATCTCGATCACTAATGATATTATGGGGCACACCGTGTAATTATACGATCTATTAAACATAATGTTTGGCCAACTTTTCCACTGAACAATCCCTCTGATTTGGAATGAAGTGTGATGCTTTTGTTAACCGGTCCACGATCACCCAAATGTCATCATTTCTACGTTGTGATATCGGCAAACCCTGCATGAAATCCATAGATATATTGTCAAACTTCCACTCTAGTATTGGTAACGACTTTAAGAAACCGTCGGGTTTTTGACATTCAGCCTTTACTGGGGTACAAGGGTGACACCTTATGTAAGACCCCACCTTTTTTTTCTTTTTAAAACCCCGGGGTCTTAGGCCCAGAATCGCCGCTTTGCGATGACACCTTCACACCCGGGAAGGTCGCCACTACAAAATACCGATCCTTCCGGTCGATTCGATCACAACAGTCGCCAAACAAAGAAGAAAGCAAGTCCACAGCAATCACATATAAAGTAAATAGTCTCCACGAAGGGAGTGTCCACAGATATAATAAAAGTACATAAAATAGGGCACATGCCCGGTACATCTATATCCTCACTACATGTCTCTCAACCACGGAAGCAAAACTAAAATAACTACTAGCGATCGGGACTCACAGTGCTAGCTGTCTGAACTCTGGTACTAGACTATCCCATCTCTAAGCATGTCAACCTCCGGGGCTGCTCCTCCATGTTGGGCTCCACGGTCCCCAAAAATGACGTGGTTCGAATACCGTTAGTCTAAAATACTAAGTCCTATCATCCCCCGCCCCTTCCCCCATGGCTCCTAGGCATCGAGCAGGGAGAAAGAAAGAAGAGGACATGATAGTGGAGAATAGCAAATGCAGCTGACAGCGGAACTAGACTAGCAGTTCTATAAGTATGTGTGGCAGTAATAAAAGTAAGAAAGAATAAACTAGAAATAAGTAACCTTAACTTATATGGAGACACATAAGCTAAGAGATCTTCTGCAAGGCTCCTATCGTATAAAGAGTCCCATACCAATTAATATGATAGGATGTCGGTTTTCTAGCAAGCATATATATATTTACTGAATTAAAAACCTTAACTTATAAGCACGCTCGCGCGAACTTATAAACCAAGGGGTCATTTTGCAGAGCCTATTGTATAGAGCATACCATAACACTTTATACATTAGGTGTCAGGGTTATATGCAATGGCTATGCTATGATATGAAATTATGCCATGATGTGAACATGCAAGTGAAACTCACCCACTCGACTCTGTGTACACAGACCTTTAGTTCCCCCTTTCTGGAGCCGAACCTCCCAGGATCCTCTGTAGTGGCAAACAGAAGTGGTGGGTTGGTCCTTGCGCATCTCTAAACTGGTAATTGCACTACCAGTCAGACCTATTGTATGCCTCAATGCTGGTGCACTAAGATGAGCGCCTACGTACTCTTGCCGGCTGGCGCACCGGACTTTTATGGCAAAGTGCTAAACCACACTTGCAGAGTCAACGTTTTGGCATCGGTGCATCAACCCTCCAATACCGAAGATCCACCACCTTATACTTTATGCACATACAACCTTAATGTATCATCCACCGAGCCAAAGCTCCCCGGACTATCCCGCCGTCACAACCAACAACCGAGCCAAAGCTCCCCAGACTATCCTGTCTGTCACAATCAATTACCGAGCCAAAGCTCGCCGGGCCAATCTGCCCATCACCAAAATCCCCCGGGCCTACAACCTGTGTGAACCAACCTAATAGCCAATGAGAAAGTGAAACCCTAGTTATACTAGTTTCTCCCTTAAGTTTATTATTCCTACTGTTTAGGTTAGCCCAGGACTGCCCCCGGTATACCCCGTGAAGGGCTCTTAAAGGGCATTAGGAACAACGATGGGTTGAATACCAAAGCTCCCTTTCGCAAGACACTTATTGTTATTGGTTAATACCTGATTACTGATCCCTTAGTATTACCTTGGATCTAATCCTTGTGTGTTTTGACTCTTTCTCTCTCTCCACGGGGAAGATGATGTTTCGTCGATCCCGAGCACAACCTAAATTTAAGCCACTCTACTACCTACTCTTCCCAACTTCCAAAGGTATCCCCTATCCACTTACCAAGTCAATACACTAACATCCCAACTCTCTGGATTCAATTTGAACCATATCATGATTTCTGCAGTTTTTACTAAACACAGACCATCCTAAGCTATATGATGTATACAATGGGAGGTACTCAAAATTATCATACAATGTCCCTATAATAATTATTAAGGGTCTACCATGCCATGATTAGCCTAAATCAAGAATTTCATAATTTTCCTAATTTACTTTTTAATTTATTTAAATCCTTAGGTAATCCAAATACCTTGGTTTGAACATGAAGTACAAATTTTAGACATGAAAAATTCCCACAAAATTAATTATAAATACAAGATTATTGGGTACATTGGAAAATGTGTACCAGATTTTGAGAATCCACAACTAAGTCAATGGTATGCATCAATTTGTATTTGATAGAAGTTTGAGATTCATTGTGCGGGTTTAAGAATTTGAAGGAAAATTTTCTAAGTACAAGTGTCGACACTTGTGAAGAAACTGTGTCGACACTCAGGAAGACTGTGTCGACACACTGGCAATATGTGTCGACACTTATGAAGAATTTGTTTCAAAACCTAGAATTTGTGTCGACACTTATGAAGAATTTGTGTCAACACCTAGAAT
This sequence comes from Platanthera zijinensis, assembly GCA_039513925.1. Lineage (NCBI taxonomy): Eukaryota > Viridiplantae > Streptophyta > Magnoliopsida > Asparagales > Orchidaceae > Platanthera > Platanthera zijinensis. The sequence continues at coordinate 105,929,649 of CM077079.1, read as the reverse complement.
TTGTGTCGACACTTATAAAGAAGTTGTGTCAACACTCAAAGCTATGTCGACACCTAAAGAATCAGTTGTGTCGACATCCAGAAATGTGTCGACATCTGAAGCAGGACTTGTGTCGACACTTAAAACTGAAGCTGTGTCGACACTCAAGAGATATGTCGACACCTGAAGCAATTGTGTCGACACACAGTGAAAGTGAGTGTAAGATGAACCCTTCACTCTAGAGGGGGGTGAATAGAGTGTTTTAAAATAATTTAGAAAATTTAAAAAAAACTTTAGCAGTGGAAGATTTAATTTACTTAGTGTAGAGTGCTTAACAGAAATCAGAATAAAAGAAATATAAGAAGCAAATCCACAGCACACAACAAACAAAATAACAAGCAATCAGAAGACACAAGGAACTATAGTGGTTCCCCAAAACTTAGGTACATCCACTCTTCTACAACCCTTGGTAGGAATCCACTGCAGGATGATTTGATCAGTTGTCCTGGGCACCAATGAGCTTTTGATCAGGTGCTCAAAAACCAAAACAGATTTTTTGATCAGGTGTCTTGCCACCACTGAGTTTTGATCAGGTCTCAGAAACCAAAACAAACTTTTGAAGGGAGTTTAAAGAACCCTTTTACAGGAAAGAAAAAGAAAAAGGTTAGGTTGTCTTCTCTGTCAATAATTAGAGAGAAGCACAAGTGGATGTTGATGTTGTCAAAGCTCCCCCTGAGATTAGCAAGAGTTCAGGAAGAGAAGATTTGCAAGGGTGATAGGTCTTAAATGAAAAGAATGCTCCAGCAAAAGTTTATTTCAGCAAGAACTGAAATGTGTGTTTTCTGGAGTATGAATGATGAAGACTTGAGAGAACTTTGAATCAGAAAGAATCAGAAAGAATAGAAGCTTGTTCTCTGTTCAGTGTTATTGATCTTCTTCTCTTTTTTCTTCTTTATGAATGTGTTTCTTCTTGTCTGAATAATAATATGAAATCAAGTCTTCAATTCTTCTAGATAGCCGTTAGCAAAATTCATAAATTCTTTCCTTAATGGTCAACTGTCTCTTGAGGAATAACCTAAATAACATTCCTTATTTGTTTCCTTGAAAATTGCTCCAGATTTAATATAACGGCTAGAAATCTTCTTCAATAAATGCTCTGACTTGAGGACATTTGAAAACCTTAACAAACTAACAGAATTCCGGAAATCATTGATCTCAAAAGATAATCATCAATCTGAGCTCGACTATCGTCGAACTGAGCTCAGAGATATAGGAACTAGTCTTAGACAGAAAGCGTCGATTTGTGCTCAGCGATCGTCGAACCGAGTTCGACACCTCGTCGACCTGAGCTCAGAGATAGTCGAACTGGGTTCGACGCTTCGTCGATCTGAGCTCGACGACAAGTTGAACTCTAAATCCAGGCTTCTCATCTGAACTAGGAGGTCTTGGGGAAAGCTTAAAACCAAAGTCCAAAGACTTAGACCTTAACTAGTTGACCTTTACTCTATACAACAAGGTCAATGCAATAATCCTATAGATATAGTGATCCTGACCAAAATTAGTAATATGGTGTTCTAACAATCTCCCCCTATTTGGGTTAGGATTACTATTTACATGAATTATAGGAAATAAAATCAACAAAAACAGAGATACATAAAACAATGCAGAACCAAAAATATATAAATAGATCACAGCAAATAGTTCAGCAGAGATGAGATTGTTCAGCTTACATTAACTTTCCTTGTCAATACCTTTCTGAAACAGAATTTCCCTGTTAGGATTTTCAGTGTCTTTCTTTGATCTCATATCATCAGCAGCACCAAGAGACTTCTGGCTTCTGCCTCTAGGGACAACAGCTTCAGGATGTAGCTACATATACATCTCAATATTGAAAAATTTCTTGGAGCTGTACCTTTCAAGTTCTTATCTTCTTTGATCTGACAGAGTAGAGATGTTGGAAGTATCTTTGCCTTTTTCTCTGGCTTTCTTGATTTGATCTAATGCAACCATTTCTTTTAGTCTAGCTGTCCAAGAGACTGGGTTATTCTTTGGATCTTCAAAAGGAACTGATGGCTCATACTTATTGATGGTGTTAGTGGGAGGAGCTTTTTGATGAAAACCTTCTTTGAGCTTATAAGGAAAAGGACCAGAAGTGGAATCACTTGGGCTTTGTCCTTTCCTTTGATAAGGTTGATGCCTGAACTGTCCTCTGGAATAAACCTGATGACCTCTTTGAGTGCCTCTATACTGATTGTCTCTTGACTGATTACCTCTTTGCTGATATCCTCTAGATTGAGATCTTCCTTGAAACTGGGATTGAGAGGATCTTATAGAAGAGATATTGGAGGATTGATGAGCCGAGTCTCCACCAGATCCTGTACCTGGAGAAGGAGAAAGAGGAGGATTATAGTGAGAGGTTCCTTTATCATATTTCCTTTTCTTCCTCATGGCCTTCAACTGATTTTTAGAAAATTGCATCAAATGCTTAGTTATAGGGCAACTGTACAGAATATAATATGGAATATCATGATCAGAAGTAGTCTTTTCAATTGGGACTCTTTTCATAGCTTTACTTCTAGCTTTCCTCTTCTTTGCAATAGTTGCAGAAGAGTCATCAGAGTCTATTCTGAATTCATCATCATCAGAGCTCTGAGGCTCATCAAATAAAGCATCTATTTGCCTTAACACCTCTTCTTTAGAAATGGAGATAGGAACTTTCTCTAAACAGGAGGTGTAGAAGTAGAAATAACAGGAGCAGCAGCTGAAATAGCAGGAGCACTAACTAAAGCAGTAGGCTCAAGAACTAAAAAAACTGGCTCTATCATAGCCTCTGAGAGAACAACATCAGGAGCAGCAACTGAAGAAGTAGGCTCAGAAACTGAACAAACTGGCTCTATCACAGCCTCTGAAGCAGTAGGCTCAGAAACTGAACAAACTGGCTCAATCATAGCCTCTAAGAGAACAACATCAGGAGCAGCAACTGAAGCAGTAGGCTCATAAACTTAACAAACTGGCTCTATCACAGCCTCTGAGAAAACAACAGCAGCAGTAGCAGCAGCATGAACCAAAGGAGCACTTCCACAGTCTTAACAGAATTGATATACATCTGTAGCAGATTGGGATCACAGCAGGAGAAGGGAACTATAGCCTTGGTTAAATCTTCAGCAGGGAGAGGTGCTGAAAGATAACTACAATAAAGAGAATCAAATAATGATAATAATGAATGGATGGCTACTGAAAGACTGATGGTTGGAGCTGGAACTGGAGCTGGAACTTCTGAAGCTTGCATTTCTGAAATTTCTGAGGGTAGCACTTCTTCATATGGCATCTTACCTTGCCTAGAGTTAGTGAGAACTGAATCTAGGCCGCCAAAAGAAGGGATGACCATAAGGGAGAAGGAGGAAGAGAGCCTAGTAGATAACTCATATAAAGTTTTGACTAAGGGAGCCAAGGAGGTATCCAATAAGAGAGTTAGCTTGGGTTCCAACAACTCATATAGCTTATCTACTAGAGGAAGGAGATCTACTTGCTCAAGATTAACCTTAGTAGAGGTAGAGGGAGGAGGTACAGAGAGAGATGGAGTTGATGCAGTTTGAAGTGGTATGGATGGTTGAGATATTGGAATGGTTGAAATGGATTGAACTTGTATAGTGACTGATGGTAGGAATGAGGAGATGGAAAGGGGAAAAGATGGTTGAGATATGATATCATGTAGGATTTGTTGAAAGGATGTTGAGGTGGATGGAATGGCTTGAGGTGAAGATGGAGAAACATCCATGAAGGAATCATCTAGAAGGTTGAATGATGGAAGATGGGGGGATGATTCTATATCAATGGATGGGAAGAAATGTAGTGGATGGAAAACTTCTTGATGGGTGGCTGGAGGAGGTGGAGAAGCTATTTGAGAGGAAGGTATGGAAGATGTAACTTGATGTGGAGAAGGAGGAGATGATATGGAAGGGGATGACAAAACTTCTAATGTGACAGTGGACTGAGGAGGAGTGACTGTTTCAGTCCTTGTGCCTGAAGAAGCTTTAACTACAAGAGCCCTGCTGGGTTTGATAATATGTCTCTCCCACTTACCAAATAGGGCAGAAGAAAGCCTCTTTGATGCATTGATATGCATCCTATTGGACACCAACAACTGTGGGCACCTATTCTGTAGGAATAGGCTAAAAATCCTTCCAAAGTTTACAAAGTTCTTATTTATCTTTTTCTTAAGTAAATCAAAGAAAATTGCTCCCCAATCCAGGTGCTTCTTATCCACTATTGTAGCCATTAAACAGAATTGATACTGGAAATTGTATTATGGGCTGAATGCTTGGCCAAAATGACCTTTCCTACAATATCTGCTATAAATCTATATTCCATGGATAGATTCTTCTTCAGCAGTTTATTAGGGTTCTTAGAATTATGACCCATTCTATCTAGCATTGCAGAAAATTCTACTCCTGATAGTTCTATGCTATCATTACCAGTACTTAATCCAAAAACCTCAGTAAGAATACCTAGGGTTTGGGATACCTGTGTCCCTGAGATGGTTCCAACAATTGTGTTTTGATCCAGATTATGGGCAGTATAGACCCATTCTTTTATCTCATCTGCTACTAACTTGATTCTGGTAGACATAATATTCACAAGTTGTTGTTCCTTGAAGAGTTACAGAATGTACTTAAACATCTGATTAGTCCCCTCGAAAGATTCCATGTCAATATCAAAGACGGTATCAAACTATATTGCGGCTAGAACGACGACTGAGACCGACATATTTCCTGCAAAATAAAAACAAGATCAAGTGTAGAAGAGTTTGGAGGGAAAGAGAACCTCCCTCTGATACCAATTGAAAGTGAGTGTAAGATCAACCCTTCACTCTAGAGGGGGGAAAGAGAATTCTTACAGAAGGTATGAAAGCGCAAATGAGAACGACGCCTGAAAAAATGATTTTATATTAGGGTTCGACGCAGAAAAGGAAAGATTGTTGAACTCAGTTCGACGATCTGCGGCTCTAGGGGAAACTGAAGGGTCTCAACATCGTCGATCTCTATTCCATGATATTTGAGATCGCTGACCGAGAAGGAAATGCTGAGCTCCGTTCGACGATCTTCATGAAAAACGTCGAGCGCAGTTCAGAGTTCAGAGAAAACCTATAGACACTAGGAAACTTAAATTTTTTACCTAGTCTTTGTCAATTTTTAGATTTTTAAGATCTTGGAACTTAATTAAGACTGCTTCCATCTAACATTCCTAACTGATTAAGGAAGAAAGTGTGTTTCTTTTCATCCAAGGGTTTGGTGAAAATATCTCCCCTTTGTAAATCAGTTAGGATGTATTCTAGTTCAATTTTACTTTTCTCTACATTATCCCTTGAGAAGTGATGCCTAATCTCTGTGTTTGGTCCTACTATGGAGGACTGGATTTTGAGCTATGGAAATTGCACTAGTATTATCACAAAATATTTTGGACTTCTCTAAGTTGTAGCCATAGTCCAGGAGCTGATTTTGAATTTACAATATCTGTGAGCAACAACTACCTGCTGCCATATATTCAGCTTAAGCAGTTGATGTGGACACATATGTTTGTTTCTTGCAAAACCAGGAGACAAGTCTGTCACCAAGAAACTGGCAAGTTCCACTAGTGCTTTTCCTATCTACTCTACATCCAGCATAATCAACATCAGAAAATCCAATTAAATCAAATCCTTAATTAGCTGGATACCAGAGACCTAGATTTGGAAAACTTTTCACATACATAAGAATCCTCTTAACTAATGTGAGGTGTAACTCTCTAGGGCTGACTTGGAATCTAGCACATATGCATGTAGCAAACATTATATCAGGTCTACTAGCTGTAAGATACAATAAGGAGCCAATCATTGCTCTATATGTGGTCTGATCAACTGGTTTCCCATGTTCATCAACATCCAATACAGCATTAGTAGGCATGGGTGTTTTCATAGAGGATGCATCAGACATACCAAATTTCTTAACCAATCCTTTTGCATACTTGGTTTGAGAAATAAAGATGCCATCAACATGTTATTTGACTTGCAATCATAGAAAGAAGGATAGCTCACCCATGCTACTCATTTCAAACTTGGAATGCATTAGGTTGGAGAACCTTTTGCATAAATTTGAATCAGTAGAACCAAAAATAATATCATCTACATAGATTTGTACTAGTAGGATATTGGACTTATGGGTTCTAATAAAAAGAGTTTGGTCTACTCTACCCCTTTTAAAATCATTTTCCAAGAGAAAGCAAGCTAGGGTCTCATACCATGCTCTAGGAGCTTGTTTGAGACCATATAATGGTTTATGAAATTTATAAACAAAATCAGGGTGAGTTAGAGAGATAAAACCTGGAGGTTGTTTTACATAAACTTATTCTTTGATATCACCATTGAGGAATGCACTTTTGACATCCATTTGATATACTTTGAACTTCTTGTGAGCTGCATATGCTAGGAAGATTATTATGGCCTCTAACCTTGCAACTGGTGCAAAGGTTTTGTCATAGTATATGCCTTCTTCTTGAGAATATCCTTGAGCAACTAGCCTTGCCTTGTTTCTTACAATAATTCCTTGATCATCTAACTTGTTTCTGAATACCCATTTTCTTCCAACAATGGGATGATTCTTTGGTTTTGGCACTAGCTCCCAAACTTAATTACTTTCAAATTGATTTAATTCCTCTTGCATTACAATGATCCAGTTTGGATCTTGTTCTGCATCTTGTATGGATTAAGGCTCAATTTAAGAAAGAAAGCAAGTGCGCATCAGATGTTGATTGATCTGATTTCTTGTTTGCACACCTGCTGAGATGTCTCCAATCACTTATGAGATTGGATGATCTCTTGTTGTTACTAAATCTACAATGGGTGTTGATTGTTCACTAACCTGTGTTGTTGTTTTCTCTTGTGGAACAACAACTGGCTCTTCATTTTGATTGTCAACATGACCTGCTAAAATCTGACTGTCATCTTCATTTTCACTACTTTCAACTTCTTGTTGAGTGAATGAAGGTGATGGATCTTTTTCAATGATATTCAGCCTGTCCAAATTCTCTGATAGAGAATATACCTACAAAGGGTCTATAGTAGAAGTCCTCGTCTCCTTGTAAGACATATTAGTTTCATCAAAAGAGACATGCACTGTTTCTTCAATTTTATGAGATGATTTATTATAAACCCTATAGGCCTTATTGATCATGGAGTATCCCAGAAACACTCCTTCATTAGCTTTGGCTTCAAATTTTGCTAAGTATTTCTTGTCATTGTTATGAATGTAGCAAATACAACCAAAAATTCTAAGATAATCAACTTTAGGTTTCTTCCCTTTGAGTAATTCATAGGGAGTCTTGCCCTTTAGCTTATGTATCAAACTCCTATTCAGGACATAATTTGAAGTGTTCACAGCCTCTGCCCAAAAGGATAGAGGAAGGTGAGAATCTGTCAATAATCTTATGGCAGATTCAATAAGGGTTCTATTCTTCCTTTCAGCTACCCCATTCTATTGAGGAGTTCTAGGAGCTGAGAAAGTGTGTCTGATCCCTTCCTTCTGACAGAACTCTTGCATAAGAAGAGAATCAAACTCTGACCCATGATCACTTCTGATCAGGGCTGTGTGAGTATTGAACTCAATCTATATACATTTGAGAAACTCTGTCAAACATTTGAAGTTATCAGACTTCTTCCTCAGAAAGAACACCCATGTGAATCTAGAGAAGTCATCTACAACTACTAAAGTATAAGATTTCCCTCCTAGGCTTTGTACAGTAATGGGTCCAAACAGATCCATATGTAACAAGTACAAAATCCTAGGTGAATCACTCTTATTAAGTGACTTAAAGCTATTTTTAGTTTGCTTGACTAATTGACAAGCCCTACAGAGTCCTTCCTTCTTGTAGGGGCCAGAAGGTAGTCCTCTAACAAGGTTGTCCTTGGATAGCCTAGCAATGGTTATAAGGTTAACATGTCCTAATCTCTTATGCCATAATTCATTAGGTTTGCTAAGAGAATTAAATAAACATATATCTACCTTGGTTGAATGAAAATTTACTAGATAGATGTTACCTCTTCTGTTACATGTCAACAAAGTTGTGTTGTCTTCTAATTTGATGAGGCATGAAGATGTTTTGAATGTGACTTTATAACCTTCATCACATAACTGACTGATACTAATAAGGCTGTGCTTCAGTCCTTCCACATATGCTACCTTTTTGAATGTTACTGACCCTTTTTGGACTGCACCATATCCTTTGGTCTGTCCATAGTTTGAATCTCCAAACATCACTTTTGGTCCATGCTTAGCCTTGAAGGATACTAGGTTACCCTTGCTTCCAGTCATTTGCTTGGAGCACCCACTATCCAGATACTAGTGCTGGTCCATGGTTGGATAGGTCTTCACCTGCACAAATAACAGTTCATTTGTTTTTGACCCAGTTTACCCTTGGTCTAGCTTGATAACCTTTGAAATCATAAATAAAAGACATCTCTGGTTGACTCTTATATCCTTCAGGATGATATCTCCTAGGGGGTATTATCCATTCCGTATAAGGGTTGAACCCTTGAGATGTAGGATATCTAGAATTAATTTTGGATGTACCCCTTGAGAACTGGTCATATCTCTGAGCTCCGTTTGACGATCGTGGACCTTAGTTCGACGATCTTGGGTAGGATCATCGAGCTCCGTTCAGCGATCGATTTTGTCTGTGTTCAGAGATCAGAGATCGTCAACCTGAGTTCAACGATTTAGCATGAAATCACCGAGCTCTGTTCGAAGATCGTCGAGCTCCGTTCGACGATTTCTGTTGAACTTTGTTCCCTTTGGGTAGATCAGAATTTTTTCTAGCTACCTCCACAACTCCTTTTCCTTTATCAGAAGAAATTTAATGGGAGTTGTTAACACAATAGCTTAGCTGGATGAAGCACCCAAGCCCAGTGTACTATTGAGTCTTGAGTTCACTGTGCTTGTGATGTCCATTAGTTTGATACTTCTCCCATTGAGGGATTCTTCAAACTTCTTGGCCTCAGATAGTTCACTTTTTATTGAAGCTGTCTTCTCCCTACAACATTCTAACTCATCTGAGAGTTTGAGGTTATTTGAACTTAAGGTACTGTATTCAGATAACTGATTTCTGAGAGAGATAATTTCTTTCTCAGAATTGAGTAGAACTAAACACAGTGCTTTAAATTAAGACTTGAAGTGCTCAGAATTAAAATCAAATGAATCAATTACATGGTCTTATTCTAGCTCTGGTTCAGATTCAAATTCAAATTCATGTTCTGAATCAGTGTTGTTCTGAGATGCATTGATTGCCATCAAGCAGAATTCTTTTTCTTGTGCATCATCCTAATCATCACTTGAACTTGATGATGCATCAGATTCTTCTTTTGTTTCACTCCATGTTTCAACAACAAATCCCTTCCTTGTGTGCTTGTTCTTTATGGAAGAGGATCTGTCATAGTGATTTCTTCTAGAGTCTTTATCTTTTCTCCTTTCTCTCTTGTCCTTCTTGTCCTTGTTTTGACTTTCTGGACAATCAGGCAGTATGTGGCCTTGTTTCCTGCAACCATAACAAATAATCTCTTTATTATTTGATTTATTATACCTTGGCTTTTCTTGGCCTCTGGATGACCTTTTTCTGAAGTCCTTCCTGGACATTTTGTAGAACCTCTTGGGTAGGAGGCTCATCAGTTCTTCATTGTCTGTGACTTTGTCTTCAGGCGGTTCTTCTGTTGCCTTGAAAGCAATTGACTTCTCCTTCCTGACTGCTAGAGAAGTTGTCTTCTGCTCTACTTCTCTATTCTTGATGAGCTGCTCATAAGATTTGAGTTTTTCCAGTAGAGCTTCTGTAGTGATTTCATTTAGACTTCTGGCATCCTTGATGGGCCAGATTGTTGAATCCCAAGTGTTGGGGAAGCACATTAGGATTTTGTCATTTATCTCTGTGAGAGAGATCTCCTTGTCCAATGTATTGAGTTCACTGACAATCAGACTTAGTCTGTTGTACATGTCAGCTACTGATTCATTTTCGGCTTTCTTGAAATTATCATACTGAGTGATGAGATGAGATCTCCTATCTTTTCTCTCATCAGCTGATCCTGACACAAGCTCAGATAGCTTGTCTCAAATCTCTTTGGCTGAGTTGCATTCAACTACCTTCTGGAAGATATCATCAGACATTGTCTGAGCTAGTATGTTTATAGCTTTAGCATCAGCAACCTTCCATTTCTTTATGTTACCATCTGTTCCTGAAGGAGGTGGAACAACATTTGTGCTTGTGTTTGCAGGAGGCTTGGGGCAATCTGTCAAAATAGAGTTAAAAATATCTTCATCAATGGAATTCATGTATAATCTGATCCTTGCCTTCCAAAGTGCAAACTTGGAGTGATTGCACACTGGAGGTCTGTTGCTAGCATAATCTTTGTTCTGTGCCATGAATTTAGATTAAAATAAATATAATAAAAATAACCCTCTATTAAGGATGGATCTTAAGAGAGATCTTTTGGTTCAGGTGTTAGCCTATATGATCAACCAACCTCCCTATGATACCAATTGAAAGTGAGTGTAAGATCAACCCTTCACTCTAGAGGGGGGGGGGTGAATAGAGTGTTTTAAAATAATTTATCAAATTTAAAAATAACTTTAGCAGTGGAAGATTTAATTTACTTAGTATAGAGTGCTTAACAGAAATCAGAATAAAACAAATATAAGAAGCAAATCCACAGCACACAGCAAACAAAATAACAAGCAACCAGAAGACACAAGGAACTATAGTGGTTCCTCAAAACCTGGGTACATCCACTCTTCTACCACCCTTGGTAGGAATCCACTGCAGGATGAGTTGATCAGGTGTCCTGGGCACCAATGAGCTTTTTATCAGGTGCTCAAAAACCAAAACAGATTTTTTGATCAGGTGTATTGCCACCACTGAGTTTTGATCAGGTCTCAGAAACGAAAACAAAACTTTTGGAGGGAGTTTAAAGAACCCTTTAACAGGAAAGAAAAAGAAAAAGGTTAGGTTGTCTTCTCTATCAAAAATAAGAGAGAAGCACAAGTGGATGTTGATGTTGTAAAACCTCCCCCTGAGATTAGCAAGAGTTCAGGAAGAGAAGCTAGCTTTGCAAGGGTGATAGGCCTTCAATGAAAAGAATGCTCCAACAAAAGATGATTTCAGCAAGAACTGAAATGTGTGTTGTCTGGAGTATGAATGATGAAGACTTGAGAAAACTTTGAATCAGAAGGAATCAGAAAGAATAGAAGCTTGTTCTCTGTTCAGTGTTATTGATCTTCTTCTCTTTTGTCTTCTGTATGAATGTGTTTCTTCTTCTCTGAATAATAATATGAAATCCAGTCTTAAAATCTTCTAGATAGACGTTAGAAAAATTCATAAATTCTTTCCTTAAATGTAAACTGTCTTTGGAGGAATAACCTAAATAACATTCCTTCTTTGTTTCCTCGAAACTTGCTCCAGATTTAATATAATGGCTAGAAATCTTCCTCAATAAATGCTCTGACTTGAGGACATTTGAAAGCCTTAACAAACTGACAGAATTCCAGAAATCGTTGATCTCAAAAGATAATTGTCGATCTGAGCTCGACTATCGTCGAACTGAGCTCAGAAATATAGGAACTAGTCTTAGACAAAAAGCGTCGATCTGAGCTTAGCGATCGTCGAACCGAGTTCGACGCCTCGTTGACCTGATCTCAGAGATAGTCGAACTGGATTTGACGCTTCGTCGATCTTAGCTCGACGACAAGTTGAACTCTAAAGCTGGGCTTCTCATCTGAACTAGGAGGTCTTGGATAAAGCTTAAAACCTAAGTCCTAAGCCTTAGAACTTAACTAGTTGACCTTTACTCTATACAATAAGGTCAATGCAATAATCCTATAGACATAGTGATCCTAACCCAAATTATTAATAGGGTGTTCCAACACACAGGACTTGTGTCGACACACCAACTCTTAAAAGGCTGTGTCAAGTTCAGAAGTAATTGTGTCGACACACAGGACTTGTGTCGACTCACACTCAATGCCATTTGACAAACACTCAACGCCAACTGTCTGCAACAGAAATGTCGAGACAAGAAGATGCTGTGTCGACACACAGGACTTTTGTCGATACATACAACAAAAGCAGTGTCGAGAAGAAGAAGTATGACTGTGTCGACACTTGGAGTAATTGTGTCGACACCATGAATACTTGTGTCGACACTTAGTCTATATGTGTCGACACATGTGAAGCAGTCTGCTGAGTGTTGTGTGCTTAGTTGAAAAGACATTGAAGAACCTAGTGACGTGACTGGTGACTTGACAGCTGTCATAACTAGCCGGTCTGACACCACTGTCAGAACTTTCAAAAGTTTGTTATGAACCGGATCAGCCGGTAACCATGGAGCAAGCTCTATATACGAGACAGATCGGAAACGATAGAGAGGGATCAATAAGAAGAATTCTGACAGATCAAGGGCTGTCTGCAAGAAAGATTCAGAGTTCAATCTGAATTTACAGAAGAAACTGACTGAGGATCAACTTCAACATCAAGAGAAGATCCACCTTATTTTGTTCTAATCAAGAAGCTTTGAAAAGCTAAGTTAGGTTGGATCAGAAGGATCAGTGTATACAAGAACTGATCAAGAAGACAACATCAACAGAGAAATCAAGCTAGTGAAGTTTTCAGTTACTCTTTACTAACAAATTCTTGTAGAATTTATTGTTAGATATGAGATTGTAAGCCTAAAATTATAAAGGCTTAGGTAGGGTTGTGTGCCTGAGATAGGACTTGTGGAAAGTCTGAGTTGTAAGCCTAATTATAAAGGCTGAGGTAGGGCTGAGGCCTAAGGTAGGATTCTGGAGAAGAATCTGAGGTAGGAATTGTGTTAAGTTTGAGGTGTCGGAACCATCTTGGGTTCTGAGATTGTAAGATCTGCGGATCTGAGCCAGTGGAAGGAAGTTAGGCTAAATCTAGTTATCTACTGGATAGGCGAATGGGGAAAGTGGATGTACCCATATCTTGGGGAACCACTATAAATCTGGTGTTTGTTGTGATTTGTTTATTTTCTGTAGTTTGATTAATCTGTGCTGAAAGAAGTCATATAACTGTTTGCCTAAAAAATTAAAAAGACACAAAAAGATTAGAACCTATTCACCCCCCCCCCCTCTAGGTGTTTAGGCTCTTGAAATAAAGTCTTTCAAGTGGTAACAAAGAGAGGTTCCTCAAAATTTGACCTAACAGTCAGAGGATTTCTCCAAGGCAAATAACAGATAATAACAATGGGTTCAAGTGAAAATAAAAAGGAATTTGGATCTATGAAATTGCCCATATGCAGGAAAGAATCTTTTGGCATTTGGAAAGAAAGGGTCAGGTTGTTTATGGAAGCATCTGATCCAAGAATTTGTATCACAGTACAGGAAGGCCCCTGCATCCCAATGAAGGTATCAGTTCTTGATGCAAGCATTCAAACTCCAAAGAGTTATTCAAAGATGACTACGAATGAAATCATCTTGGCTACATTAGATAAAAGAGCTCGGAATATAATTGTAAGTGCCATAGATGATGCAACATTCTAGAATCTTGTGCACTGTAAAACTTCTAAAGAAATATGGGATATATTGATTGTCTATATAGAAGGAACAGAAGAAGTCAGAGAGGACAGAAAGTCTATGCTGAATCAGGAGTATGAGAGCTTTAGGCAGACTAAAACTGACAGTATAGCTGAATGCTATAAAAAGTTTTTAAGAATAATGAATGAACTGATGACATATGGAAGAATCTTTAGTATTTATGAACTAAATGACAAGTTTCTTATGTCCCTAACAAAGGATTGTGACACTAAGATATGTGCCATCAGGGAAGTGGTCAAACTAGCTGACACACCTCCACCTACACTTTTTGGAAAAATACTTTCATATGAAATGCAGCTTACTGCTAGGAAAGAGGAAGAGAAGGGCAGCAGATCTGAACATAAAGAAAAGTCAGTAGCCTTCAAGGCTGAGGGCTCAAGAAAGGGTAGGAGAAAATCTCCTTCTCCACCTAGAAGGAGTACTAAAGCAGAAGAAGGAGTTCATGAAACAAGTACATCAGATTGTCACACATCAGATGAAGACTTTGCTGCCTTCAGTGGACAATTCCAAAGGTTCATGAAGAAAAAGAAATGGATAACCAGGCATTCATCAATATCCTATTCCAAGGATGAATACTACAGGAAGAAGAAAACACCTAAAGAGGACAGGTATGCTTCTAAACCTGGTAAACAATCTAATTCTAAGATTGTATTATTGCTGCAACAGGTCTGGGCATGTCAAAGCTGACTATCCTGACAAAAGAAAGGAGTCAAAGGACAAGAAGCAGCAGCTGGTCAAAGGCAAGAAGGAGAAGTCTCTAGTGGCTCAGAAGGAGAAGAGTTGGACAGACTCTTCATCTTCAGAATCTGGATAAGAAGAGGCAGAAGCATCTGCTGGACTCTTCTCAACAGAAGAGGATTATAGGGAACTAGAATTCCTATAGATGTTGGACTCCATAAATGGAGTGGAAGAATATTGTTGTAAAGGTCTGATGGCTCAATCTGAAGAAGATAAGTGCCAGGATTAGCCTGGACCAAGTATGGTAAACAATTCTCCCCTAGTCTCAGATTACTTTACTGGATTATAATATGAAGCATCTACTTCAAAAGAAGTGGATGGATCTGAGTCTGAGGGGGATGTTCACCAACTCATTAATGAGTATGGTGGGTTTTTGCATGCTCTAAAGAAGAGTAAGTTTCTTGTTAAAGAGTAGGCCAAAGAGATTGAGTCTATTAAGTTGGCTGCAGTAGATTCAGCAAAAATACTGGATCAAAAACTGAATGAGGTTGCCAAATTGAAAAACATTACAGTTATTCAGATGATCACAATCTCATTCAAAGAGAATCATATCAAGAAACTGTTGGTAAAACTTCAGGAAGAGAGAGAGCTATTGGCTAAATTCTCCAAGCAAAAATAGGTCTTACCTTTGATAGATAATTTTGTTTCACAAAAAGGGAAGACTGGTCTAGGATTTAAGGGAAGAACTAGGGCTACCAATTCTCATAGAAAAGGTAAAGACACAGTTCAGCCTCTAGCTGTTAATCCCCCTATTTTCTTTAAGAAGGTAGCGAATCCTACTAACAGGTATGATCATGACATTACACATGGTCACTGTGAGCATGAAAATTTCATGAGCAAGGGTACTAATGTCAATAGACTAATCTATAGGCATGCCCATCATATTCAAGAGGAGTTCTTGAAGAATGTTGTTCCCGCACCAACACTTAATATGTCTACTGACAACAAAGTAAGTAGGCATGTACCTAAGAATAGGTATAATAGGTTTGAGTGTTGGTGTTGTGGCAAGGTTGGCCACTTTGCCATGGATTGCTGGTTTAACTCAAGTGTTAAAACCAAAAGTAGGATTCCTGTTAGATCAGTTACAAGATTTCAAACTAACAAGGACCTAGGACCCACTAGCAAGTTGGGTTCTAAGGGTAAGTGATTCTTTATTTGTTGTAGGTGAATCCAAGTGATCATACCCCTATATGATACTTGGATAGTGGCTGTTCCAGACACATGAATGGAACCAGGAGAATGTTAAGGGACTATGTGCCCATAGAGAATGGACCCAAAGTAATCTTTGGTGGATCAGAAAAGAGAATCATAAAAGGATTTGGTAACATCTCTTGTGATTTAATTACAATCACTAAAGTGGATTATGTAAAGGGTTTAAAACATAACCAGATTAGCATAATTCAACTTAGTGATCTAGGTTATGACATTTCTTTTCTCAAAGGGGAGTGCCTTGTAAAATAGGCAATTGATCAAGAGATCATTTTGACTGGCACTAGGAAAGGAAATGTGTATTGCCTTAACCAAGATTGTGAGTCTAACAGCTCACCTATTTGTTTGGTTGCTGGAGAGAAAGCTTCTCTATGTGTCAAGTGACACAAGAGGCTAGCTCATCTGAACTATAAGTCAATTGGACTGTTGTTCAGCATGGGATTAGTGAGGAATAGTCCTCAAGTTAAGTGTATTAAAGAGGGTGTGTGTTCAGCTTGCCAAAAAGGCAAGCAGACTAAGTCCTCTTTTCAGTCACTTGACATCAAAGATTCAAAGAGATGTTTATATCTCATGCATATGGGTTTGTTTGGTCCTATGCCAATTCATAGTCTTGGTAGGAAAACATACACACTTGTTGTTGTGGATCACTATTCTAGAATTACATTGGTTTTCTTCTTGAGGCAGAAATCTGAAACTCCAACTATTTTCCAGTCTTTTGTCAGACAGATACAGAATGAATACAATAGTTCAGTTGTCAAAATCAGAAGTGACCATGGAACTGAATTTCAGATTGAATGTATGAAAAAATTCTGTGAAGAACTTGGGATTCATCAGGAATTCTCTTCACCTAGAACTCCTCAGCAAAATGGTGTTGCTGAAAGATAGAATAGGACTCTAATTGAGGCCAGTAGAACTCTACTGAATGACACTACTCTCCCTGAATACTTCTGGGCTGAGGCCGTAAATACTGCTTGCCATGTGCTCAATAGAGCTTCCATCAACAAGAAACACAAGATGACACCCTATAAGATTTTGAAAGGCAGAAAACCAAACATATCCTATTTCAGAATCTTTGGTAATAAGTGTTTTGTACTAGTCAATGGTAAACACTACCAAACTAAGTTTGCTGCCAAATCCCTAGAAGGGATATTTGTAGGGTACAACAACCAAAGTAGAGCATACATAATCTACAACTTGACTACTCAAGTTGTAGAAGAATCTGTGCATGTTGTATTTGATGAGTCAATGTTTATTAACAGTGAATTATCTAGTTCTTCAGTTAGTTCTACAGGTCTAACAAATAAGCTGGACAAGCTGATCATCAATGAAGATATTCCTGCTAAACTGGATGAGGATAAAGATGCCAGTTATCCAGGGGGAGACCAAGTCCCTCTGGGTGAAGAAGAAAATATGGAGCATCAAGATGAGGAAACTAGAGATAGCCATAATGCTGACAGAATTCCTCTAGCAAGGAGACACATGAAGGATCATCCAGCTCACCAGATCATTGGTGATGCAAGTCAGGGTGTTCTAACAAGGAGCAGGAGCATAAACACAGTTCTATGTTCTAGCTTCCTGTCTCAGATAGAACCCAGGAAGATTGAAGAAGCAATGCAAGACACCAACTGGATTGATGCAATGCAAGAAGAGCTCAGTCAGTTCAAAAGGTATAAGGTCTGGGAACTAGTGCTAAATCCTAAGGATCACAACATAATAGGAACTAAGTGGATCTACAGGAAAAAGCTTGATGGGAATGGCACTATAGTTAAGAACAAGGCTAGACTGGTACCAAAAGGCTACAAGAAAGAGGAAGGTATTGATTTTGATCAAACCTTTGCTCCAGTGGCAAGGCTGGAGGCTATAAGGCTGTTCTTGGCCTATGATGCCTTTCAAGGGTTCAATGTATATCAGATGGATGTGGAATCAGTATTTCTGAATGGCGATTTAAAAAAATAAGTCTATGTAGAACAACCCTCAGGTTTTGTAGACTCTCACATTCCTGATTATGTATATAGGCTTAGGAAAGCACTATATGGTTTGAAACAAGCTCCAAGGGCTTGGTATGAAACCTTGTCTACCTTCCTTATTAAGAATAAATTCTCTAAAGGAAAGATAGACAAAACTCTATTCTATAGGGAATCAAAAAGCAAGATAATACTAGTCCAGATATATGTGGATGACATTATCTTTGGTTCTACTGAAAATTTCCTTTGTAGGAAGTTTGCCAA
Organism: Platanthera zijinensis; assembly: GCA_039513925.1. NCBI lineage: Eukaryota > Viridiplantae > Streptophyta > Magnoliopsida > Asparagales > Orchidaceae > Platanthera > Platanthera zijinensis. The sequence continues at coordinate 105,911,870 of CM077079.1, read as the reverse complement.
ACTTATGCAAGGGAAGTTTGAGATGAGCAGTATAGGTGAGCTGAAGTTCTTCTTGGGACTTCAAGTTAGACAGACTGAGAGTGGATTGTCCATATCCCAGTCTAAGTTCACCAAGGAGTTGATTAAAAAGTATGGTTTGGACTCAGCTTCTACTATGAAAACTCCATTGGGAACAAGTATACCAATATGCAAAGATGAAGATGGGAAACCTATTGAAGAGTCTTTGTATAGAGGGATAATTGGCTCCCTACTATACTTGACTGCTAGTAGACTTGACATCATGTATGAAACATGTGTCTGTGCTAGGTATCAAGCATGCCCTAAGAAATCTCATTATACTGCAGTTAAGAGAATATTGAGATATCTTAAGGGCACACCTAATCTAGGCCTTTGGTACACTAAGAATAGAGATTTTCTATTAACTGGTTTCTCAGATGCAGATTTTGCTGGATGTAAAGAAGACAGAAAAAAGTACCACAGGAACCTGTCAATTCCTTGGTGGGAGGCTGGTGTCATGGAGCAGCAAGAAGCAAACCAGTGTAGCTATATCAATAGCTGAATCAGAGCATATAGCTGCAGGTAGCTGTTGTGCACAATTGATGTGGATAAAGCATTAACTAGAAGATTATGACATCCAGGTAAGTAGAATTCCACTATTTTGTGATTCTACAAGTGCAATTTCTATTGCTAAGAATCCTGTATCACACAGTAGGACCAAGCATATAGAAATTAAGTTTCATTTTATCAGAGAACATGTAGAGAAGGAAAATATTAGCCTAGAGTTTGTGAAAACTGATAATCAAATAGCTGATATTTTTACAAAACCTCTAGATGAAACTAAATTCAATAATTTCAAAATTGAATTAGGTATGTTGAACCTAGAATAGGTTAACACAAGTTTCCATAAGTAGCATATGTAAGCACCAAATTTCTATTGAAATTTGGCTAAGTATAAAGGTTGTGTCGACACAAGCAAGTTGTGTCGACACACTCAGTATGTTGTGTCAACACAGAAAAAGGATGTGTCGACACAGAAACAGTATCTATGTCGACAGAAGAATAAGTATTGACACAACCTTATCGAGACCATATGTCGAGAGGATTTTTGTGTTGACACATAGAAGTTGGTGTCGACATAACTCTGTCGACACTAAAGTTGTCAGTGTCAACACAGACGCAAGTTTGTCGACACAGACTCAAGTATATCGACACATAAATGTGTCGACTTAAAATACATTTTGTCGACTTAGACATTAGTATGTCGACACATAGTCGTGTCGACTTAACTTAAGTTCTCTCAAGACCTAGGTCATTTTTGTCGACACAAAAACTGATTTGTCGACTTAGGCCCCACATTTGACCTGCCCTTGACACAAGTACTATAAATAGGTGAAGCCAAAATTTGGTCGGCTACGCTATCAGAATTTTTGACTCTACACTTTCTGTCGACATAGACCTTCTCTTCTCTTCTCCTCTAGCACTTACGTCAATTGCGCCACACCAAGAAGATAAGGTTAATGAAGGTTATGAACTGGTTCGTGAAGGTTTCATGACAACTTCTGATGAAATTAAGTGAGTTATTGCCCTAATTTCTTAAAATTGATTAGAATTTTTGGTCTCTGAACTGACCAAAATTTGGAAAAAGGAAGTCATGGAGTTCTACACAATCGCTACTGTGGACACAGAAGGAAAGAAAATCAAGGCATCTATTCAAGATACCTGGGTGAAGCTCACATTGAAATCTATAAGGAAAGCACTACATCTACCATTGATCAAGGATACAGACGAAATAACTCCTTCCCAGATAACTGAAGCTTTAAGTTGGTGTGGACTTAGTCCCAGTATTAAGATTGGGTCATCTATCAATAGAAAAGGGATGAATTCCCAAGGAAAATTTCTTTCAAAAGTTGTGGGCAAATAGATTATCTGAAAGACTAGTGGACATGATAGGATTTCTGCCCACATGTTCAATCTGATGGTGAGGATCATATTCAAGATAAACACTGACTGGGCAGCAGTAGTGTTTGATAAAATACAAGAAGGAATAAAGAAACCTAACCTGGGACCGATTCTCATTCTATGCTTAACATCAGTAATTCCAGATGTTCTGAAACAAGCAAATGACTCTAAGATAAATCATATGAGGAAAATGGATGTGAGGATACTGTCAAGGTGGGACAGAGTTCTGACCAAGGAAGTCCCTGCCCCTAAGGAGCAAACTAAGAAAGACAAGAAGAAAAAGAAAGTGGTTGTACATGTTGACTCCTCTTGTGATTCTGAGGAGGAAGTGGTCTTTAGTTCTGATGAAGACCAGCACCAACAGGATGCTCATGATCAAGTAAAGGACAGTGAGCCCAAGAGCAACAAGTTGACTCCACTCCAGGGGGAGAAAACTTAGATCAAGAAACTGAGCTGCTTGCCAGAGGGGGAGGTATTAATGATGCTGTAATAGATAGTGACTTAGCTGCAGATACAATCATGGATATAGTATCTGAAATCAACACTACAGCTAAAGAAACTGATAAGACAGATGCTCAAAATGAGCCAGTAAGTATCTTCTCCACAGTCTAGTGATATATGATGAGATTCTCCTCAAAAATTGTTCTAGGGGACACTTTTGTTTACACAAAAATCTTTCAACTGGTATTAGTCTTTTAAGTAGGACTTTAAAAACTAATCTTATTCCTTCTGTATAGATACAGCAGAAATTCACCTTGGTAGAATTGTTTTTAGATCTTCCTACAGATGGGACTGAGGGGGAGCATACTGAAAAAGAAAAAGAAATTCCAAGAACTGAGGGGGAGTTATCTAAGGATACCCCAGTTGAAAAGGACACTGTTGATATTAAAAGTACATCTGAATCTTCTAAAGATGAAGAAGCCACATTGGCTAAGAAAAGAAAGCTGACTGTGTTAAAGAAAAAGAGTCTTGGATATAAGAAGGCTTTACAAATGGGAACTGCACCATCTATATCAAGCATGGACTTCAGTTCTTTACTGGTCCAGATGCAAATAAAATTGGATAATCAAAGACAGACAATAGAGAAATATGTGGATGAAACTCATAAGGAGTTACAGTTTCAGTTGGCCCAGGAAATCAAATCTATTAGGTTTGAAGTAAATCAGAATAAGAAGGAGATGACAGATTGGTTCCATAAAGGAGGTAATGCTGTGGTGTTCCTAGCCAAGCAACAATAAGATATCAAAGCTACAGTGGATGAAATTGAAGTGAAGCAAGGCTATGTACTGGAGAATCAGATCAGAATGAATGAAAACCTTAAGGATTCACATCATGCCATATTAACAAAGCTCACTGATTCTAGCACTGCTCTGAAGGCTTAAATCTCCAAGCAAATCCAGGAAGATATATCTACTGTCAAAGCCAAATTTCAAGACTCTCAGGAGAATATTAAAGCTTTCTTGCCAAAATTCAGAGCTTATTTTAAAGAGGGAATTGAATATATAGCTGATCAAGTCAGATTCCAGAAAGAAGATTTAAGAGATCATGTTACAAGAGAAGTCATAAAGGGGGAGAGATTACTAGTCAAAGCCAGCTCTGACCATGCTAAATGGACTTGCAATAACATCAGAGCTACTCTTGTATATCCTCCTCTTTGTGATGATGATAATGTAGCAGAGTCTGGGATATAACCTGTATATTTTGAAGGAGATCAGCCTGAAGTTGCTCAGGTGATCTACCCCCCAGCTGATTTTGAGATGGTTCAAGAAGAAGTGCTGAAAATGTGTAGTCCTCCACCAGTGGCAAAAAATATAGTTCTGGAAAAGGTTGAAATGTCAGAAGCTGCATTAGAAGCTTAAAAGGAAGCTCAACTTTCCAAGAAGAGATTCAGAGAGCAGGCTGAGCTGAAGCCAGATTTTGAGTCGTGGAGCCCAACTTCTAGAAACATCATACTTACTGCCTGGAAAGCTGTAAAGGATAAAACACATGATAGGGGTAAGTGGTATTCAGAGCAAGGGTGGAATAAATATCAAGCAGGACAAGAAGCAATTCTTCAACATAGAAGAAGTGCTAAGGCTGGGAAGCTACCTGCTAATGCTCAAGAGCCAAGCAAGTACTTCCCCAAACCTTTCCACTATTTTGAAAGATAGAAGATCAAGGCTGAAGAATTAATGAAGAAAGCCATAAAAGGGAAAAAGCCAGTTGAGGATGCTTAACCTTTTGTGCAGGCAAAAATCAAGTCTTGCAAAGGAATAGTTATTAAGGAGCCTAGTCAATAATAGGATTGCTAGGTTTATGTAATAGAACAATGTACTAATTTGTTTCTTTTATTCTATAAGAAATTCTTGTAAACCAAAATTTTTCTGATTAATGGAATCTGTTTCAGTATTAATTGTTTGTTGTTTACAATGATTATGTGATAACCTGCTCTGAAATGTTTTTATATCTATTACAATTTTTTATCTTAAGAGATGTATATCTTTGACTAAGGGTTATGACTACTCCAAATAGGAGGAGATTGTTGGGTACATTGGAAAATGTGTACCAGATTTGGAGAAGCCACAACTTAGTCAAATGTATGCATCAATTTGTATTTGATAGAAGTTTGAGTTACATTGTGCAGGTTTAAGAATTTGAAGGAAAAATTTCTAAGTATAAGTGTCGACACTTGTGAAGAAACTGTGTCGACACTCAGGGAGACTGTGTCGACACTCAGGCAAGCTGTGTCGACAAACTGGCAAAATGTGTCGACACTTATGAAGAATTTGTGTCGACACCTAGAATTTTTGTCGACACTTATAAAGAAGTTGTGTCGACACTCAAAGCTATGTCGACACCTAAAGAAGCAGTTGTGTCGACATCCAGAAATGTGTCGACATCTGAAGCAGGATTTATGTCGATACTTAAAACTGAAGCTGTGTCGACACTCAGGAGAAATTTCGACACCTGAAGCAATTGTGATGAGTATAAAAATATACAATTTTGTATCGTATTAAATTTGCATATTTATAAATAAAACCTTAGTTTTGATATATAAAACTAACTATTTTTATTATATTGTATTTTTTATGTTTTAGATTTATTTTCTAAGTTTTTCTTGATTTTTTGTATTTTTTACTTAGGTCACGCCCCTAGGTCACGCCCGTGACCTAGGGCGTGACAGCCCTTTTTAATTCCATTTTGTTTGCTGTTTTTTACACAGGAAAAACGAAAAAATCGATAGACATGCCCGTGACAAAATCGACACGCCCGTGTCCTGAAGTTCTATCCAACATACCAGCAAGCTGTCGTGCTGTCGCCACGCCCCGTGTCGCCTGATGAATCAGCGGCCTTACACGCCCGTGACATCATCAGTCACGCCCGTGACCCGCTCAAATTCTATCCAAAGTTCCAACCAGCTTGACACCTGTCCCAACATGCTGGAAGTCACGCCCGTGACACTGTCACGCCCTGCCCGACACGCACGTGTCAGGGGGCGTGTCACTTGAAATTTTTTCTTATAAATAAGGGGGCAGGGCTGAGTAGAATTATTTGAACACCAGCAGCTTCCTTAAGAACTGTTAGGACTCCCCAGCTCTCTGACAAGGAACTGGTAGTAGCTTTAAAGTATTCAAAAGTTCTATAAGTTGTAATATTTTAGCTTTCTTTTCAGCTTTTTAGAAAGTTGTAATAATTTTTTGGACTTTATAAAATAGACTCTTTCAATTTCAATTCTGAGTACTTTATTGCTTTATTTTCAGTTTTACTTTATTTTTTTCATACTATCCCGAATGAAAGGCGAAGCTCTTCTTATGTCCTTGATTAAGATAGTGTGAAACTGCTTTCAAAATTATTTTCAAAACCTTATTATTTCATACTATCCCGAATGAAGGGCGAGGCAAAAGCCTATGACCTGAATTAAGATAGTGCGAAAGCTCTGCAAAATTTTACTACCCTATCCCAAAAACAAAGATGAAGCGAAAGCTTAAACCTGGATTGAGATAGATAAGTAGATATTATTTTCTGTACTTTATACCTCCCCCATCCTGAGAAGAGGCTAAGAACCCTTAGCACTTGGTCAAAATGAGCTCTGGGCTGGATATTATTTTCAACTATTTTAACTCTACTTTCTAGTTATCCTAACTAGGGTTTTCTATTAATTGATCATATACCAGGTGAAGAGACACTACGTTTACGTTAACCCATTTTAAACGCAAGCCTCCCCGGTCTTACTTTCGAGTCAGTGATTCTACCAAAGGGACCCTCTCGTTAAGTTAGGTAATAAAGAAATAAAGTTGTTCTTTAATAGCTGAATTATTATTCTCTCAAAGTAATTCTGAAATCGAGGACCACCTTCTAAGTCCCTATCTTAATAAAATCACGTATATATATTTTTCTATCTTTTGTTTTTAAATATAAACTCCACTCTGTTCGTTCGATAAAATAATAGTCCGTTCTAAAAAGTAGAATAATTAACACCGATCCCAGGAAAAATACGACCTTGATATTTTCTACAAAATACTATACTCATATGCGATAGGTACTCTTGCCTTAATCCACATGATATAAGTAAGTAAAAAAGAGATAGACTTATATACGTAAAAGATTATATAAAACCAAATCTATCTTCTTTAAAACAAACTTTTCTTCTTTTCTTGTTTATATGTGTTAATATTTGAAAATAAAAGAACTCTATTAATTTTATCTTTTCTTTTTCTTGTTATTTAAAAACCTTAGTTTTTATAAAAATAAAACAAACATAAAAGTCCCTGAATTTAAAACTTTATTTTTATAAAACCTAATTTTTTTATTAACGAGTTTTTTAATCATTAACGAATTCTAACAAAAAAACCTAACTTACTATTTTAACGTATTTTATATAAAATTTTCTTCTTAAAAAACTAGTTTATAATAAAAACTGCTTTTTATTATAAAACCTGTTTTATAGAAAACCTATTTTATATAAAAAAACCTGTTTTTAGTTATTTTTCGTTTTACGTCTTTTCGTGTGTTTGTATTTGTATTTGTGTGTTTAACTTAGTTTTTTTTACCTATTTTTTTGTTTTTATACAAAAGTCTTTTTTAGTGTATGACCCACATAACTCCATTTGATTTAAATCTTGAACTTGATCCTGAAATCGATCGCACCTTTCGCAGGCGCCTCCGATCTCTGAATCAAGAGCTCGTATTAAATCTGGAAGAGTCCGTAGGCACCGCACACGTAAAAAAATGGCAGCAGAGCAACAACAAATGCCAGAGGTGGTCCCCCAAAGGACCATGTCTTATTATGCACGACCCAATTTAGATGACACCGGGTCTAGTATCTTTCGTCCACCAATTGCTAATAATAACTTCGAGATTAAATCGAGTATAATCCAAATGATACAAAATTCTGTTCAATTCGATGGATTGCCCGACGAAGATCCAAACATGCACTTATGTAACTTCTTAGAAATATGCGACACATTTAAGATAAATGGCATCACTGATGATGCCATCCGTCTTCGCTTATTTCCTTTTTCGCTATGAACGAAAGCCAAACAGTGGCTAGGTTCTCTCCCTAGAGGATCTATTACCACTTGGGCTGAAATGACCGAAAAATTCCTTACAAAGTATTTTCCACCTGCAAAAACCGCACGTCTGTGTGCGGATATTTCTTCCTTAGTGCAAGGCGAGTCCGAGTCTCTTTATGAGACTTGGGAATGTTTAAAGGAATATCTACGTCGGTGTCCACATCACGCAGTGCCAACTTGGCTCTAGGTACAAATATTCTATAATGGTTTGAATATTCAAACCAGACAAGCCATTGATGCTGCCGCTGGGGGCACGCTCAATAACAAAACCCCCGAGGCCGCTCAAACCCTCTTTGAGGAAATGGCCATGAACGCGTACCAGTGGAACGTGCCAAGGTCACGCCCTAAACAAGCTTGGATTTATGAGCTCGACACTTCTTATACTTTAGCACTCCAAGTAGAAAATTTAACTAAACAATTGGCAGGAATATCTGCTTCCTCCGCCACAACTACTTGGAATCCGAATAATAATATAATTGAAGAAATCGATTATATGGGGAACCCTTATAGACCTTCCTATAATCCTAATATTAACTTAAATAATAATTCTTATAATCCAGGATATATGAACCATCCTAATTTTTCATGGAGCAACCCCAATAATGCTCAACGCCCTCCGATTGCAAATCAAGGTGGATTTGCACCGCAACCCCCACAACCACAAACACCACCACCACAACCGCACTAATTTAGGCCAACCCCGATAGAAGACTTATTCACGAAATATGTCAGTATCAATGAGTCCAATATCCGGAACCTGACCGGATCAATTAAAAACTTAGAAACACAAATTGGACAAATTTAAAAAATGCTATCGGAACGCGAACATGGTAATTTGCCAGGAAATACAGGACCAAATCCGCGGGATACTTGCCATTCCAGTAACCCACCAAGTTGACAAGCCGTCAAACTACGAAGTGGCAGGGAGCTACCACCACCCGTTAGGGTAGAAAAAGAAGCTAAAGTTAGCCTCCCTACACTACTTCCCGTTACGTCTCTGCCTCCTCAACCCCCGCGAATTTCTTCCCCACATGTTGTTTTACCTTATCCATCTAAATTAAAAGATGTGCGAGAAGATGAACAATATAAAAATTTTCTAAAAATGCTAAAACAAATTCATATCAATATACCTTTCTGCGAGGCAATTGCACAAATGCCTAAATACGCAAAATATTTAAAAGCGTTATTTTCAAATAAAAAGAAACTCGAAGATATTTCAAGAGTTTTCCTTAATGCTGTATGTTCAGCCGTTTTATTACATAAATTACCCCCAAAATTAAACGATCCGGGATGATTTTCCATCCCGTGTCTCTTCAGTAATCTATTAATAAAAGATGCGTTAGTAGATTTAGGTGCTAACATAAATTTAATGCCCTACTCGCTCTTTCAGAAACTAGGATTAGGTAACCCCAGCCCAAATAAAATGAGCATCCAATTAGCAGATCGTTCTATTAAATATCCAATAGGGATAGTAGAGGATTTTCTGGTCAAAATAGACAAGTTTATCTTCCCGATAGACTTTGTTATACTTGACATAGAGGAAGACGCCGATGTTCCCATAATTCTCGGTCGTCCTTTTCTCGAAACCTCTCGCGCGATAATAGACGTAAGTAATGTTAGACTTCTCTTACGAGTAGGAGATGACGAGGTTACTATCGATATAGATCCCTCTATGAAAAATTCTTTAATAAACGACGATTCCTGCTATCTTGCGGAAGCCTCTTTTGAGGAAAATGTTTTTCCCTATGCTGATTTATTTTCAATAACTGTAGAAGAATCAGACTTGGCAGACTTACCCCTTTCACAAGAAATACCTACCGATGATCCTTTAGAACCTTTTATATCTTTAGCTTCTACAACGCTAAAAACTCCAACTTCATATGAAAAACCACCAACCCTCGAGCTGAAAACACTTCCTGCACATTTAAAATACGTTTTCCTTGAAGCCGAATCTAAACTCCCTTTTATTATTTCTGCCGAATTAAATGATAAGAAAACGTCTGAATTAATAGAAGTGTTAAAACAACATCGCCATGCATTAGCATGGCAAATTTCTGATATCCAAGGACTTAACCCATCTTTTTGTACGCATAAAATATTTTTGGAAGATAACCCTCATAAATCTATCCAGCCCCAACGACGTTTAAATCCTAATATGAAAGATGTCGTAAAAGCTAAAGTAATGAAATTATTAGACGTAGGAATTATCTATCCAATCTCAGATAGCATATGGGTTAGTCCCGTACAAGTCATCTCTAAGAAGGGCGGTATAACGGTAGTACCAAACGCTAATAATGAACTAATTCTAATACGTACTGTTACGGGTTGGAGGATGTGCATCGACTATCGAAAATTAAATGATGCCACCCGTAAAGATCACTTTCCACTACCGTTTATAGATAAAATATTAGAGCGACTCTCGGGTAACTCATATTATTGTTTTCTCGATGGTTATTCAGGGTATTTACAAATTCCTATAGCCCCTAAAGATCAAGAGAAAACTATGTTAACTTTCCTCTTTGGTACTTTCGCCTATAGGCGAATGCCGTTTTGACTTTGTAATGCGCCAGCTACATTTCAAAGATGTATGCTAGCTATTTTCCTCAAGTTAGTAGAGGACGTCATGGAAGTGTTTATGGATGATTTCTCCGTATTTGGAGACTCATTCCATACTTGTTTAGATAACCTCGCTCGTGTTCTTCAATGCTGTGAAGACACGAATTTAGTGTTGAACTGGGAGAAATGCCATTTTATGGTCCGCGAAGGTTTTGTTCTCGGTCATAAAATTTCTTCCTAGGGAATCGAGGTAGATAAGGCCAAAATAGAAATAATTGAAAAACTTCCTCCTCCAACAAATGTAAAATCTATTCGAAGTTTCTTAGGCCATGCAGGTTTCTATAGACGGTTCATTCAAAATTTCTCTAAAATAACAAAACCGTTAACTCATTTATTAGAAAAAGTAGCCCCATTTATATTTGATAGTGAATGATTAGTAGCATTCAATATTATTAAGGACAAACTTATCAACTCTCCAATTTTAGTAGCCCCAGACTAGTCCTTTCCTTTTAAGATCATGTGTGATGCGAGTGATTATGCGGTAGGCGCTGTCTTAGGACAACGAGTAGACAAATATTTTCATCCTATCTATTATGCAAGTAAAACTCTCACATCCACACAAACCAATTACACGACCACGGAAAAGGAACTACTGGCAATTGTATTCGCATTTGATAAGTTTAGATCTTATATAACGCTATCAAAAGTTTAGTTTTTACGGATCATACTGCTTTAAAATATTTATTAACTAAGGCAGATGCAAAACCCCGTTTATTACGTTGGATTCTCTTATTACAAGAATTTGATTTAGAGATCCAAGATAAGAAAGGCGTAGAGAATTTGGCAGCCGATAATCTTTCTCGACTAGAAAATGCTGCAACAGATACACTCGTTGAAGCCGACATCGAAGATAAATTCCCTGAAGAAAGTCTCCTCGCTCTCGAAAAGGTAACAAACTAAATTTCATAACTTTTCAGTGGCCAATAATATCATAACAAGCACAATAAACTTAAGGACACAACTAGGGTTATTAAGGAAGTACTGATTTTATTAGCCCAAAAATTCCACCAAAATTATTATAGGACTCTTTTTATCCGAGAAATACCCTGCCCATGTTTCAAGTTATGTCTCATCTATAAATTCCAATAAAAGAATACCAATTACTCATTTAAATAAATCATTTAAATATATTCAACATAAGGCACTTTGTGAAGCAACCTATATAAAAAGAATACTAATAACTTTATAAAAAATCCCAGAGCTTATTGTTGCCCAAAAAAGTCCTCTTCCCAAGTTTTATAAATTTTCTATGAGTAAATAGTTCATAATAAATTCCATGATGAATAGAACAAACACTAAATTTATGAATAAAGTACCAAAAATATTAATCCATAATTCATAACAAAATTTCCAGAGCTTAGTGACAACTATTTAAGGTCACTTCCAAAGTTTTATGGACAACCAAGGTCATATGATTAGGTAATAAAAATCATTAGTAAAAGTTCCCTAATTGGTCCTATGTAACACCCCAAAAGGAGTATGAAGTAACATGCTAAAATATCGAACAGAGTTCGGCGAAGGTCGGACGGAGTTTGACGAAGGTCGAACGGAGTTCGGCGAAGGTCGGACGGAGTTCGGCGAAGGTCGGACGGAGTTCGATGAAGGTCGGACGGAGTTCGGCGAAGGTCGTATGGAGTTCGGCGAACATCGGACGGAGTTCGGCAAAGGTCAAACAGAGTTCGGTGAAGGTCAGACAGAGTTCGGCGAAGGTCGGACGGAGTTCGGCGAACGTCAGACAGAGTTCAGCCAACATCAGACGGAGTTCGGGGAACGTCAAATGGAGTTCGACGAATGTGGTTTTGTTATGTGTTATGTATCCTGTTCGACGAACTCAATCTCGTTCAACGAATTCAACCCCGTTTGACGACTTGTCGAAATAAGGTATCGACGAGTGGAGACTTGTGTCAGATGGCTGGTGAGCGGCTAGTGAGCGGCGGTTGACTTTTCAGCTAAAATCCTGGCCTTTGATTTGTTTTCAAGGAGAGATCATGTGGCTGGGATTAGTCTCGAATCCACTTAAGCAGAGAAGAAAATGAAGGAGGTTTCATTCTCTTTCTCTCTCTCTCTCTCTCTCTTCATCTCTTGATTTTCCTTGAGTAAAAAGGAAGAAGAAGCTGAGGAAGTGATGGGCTGAGCTTTGTGAGCTCGCTGAAGGTAATCTTGTGTTGGAGGCCAGAGCCGATGATAGATCCGCAAATGGGAAAGTGAGGCGCTCACTTCCATCTTCAAAAAAAAGCTTTGCCAAGGCTTTGAAGAGAACTACAAGGGTAACGAGTTTCTCCCGGACAAGTGAAGTCCTCAATATGCATACTTGCATGGATCCCCTCACCAAAAGGTGAAAAAGGGTGGATTCCAATGGGTAGATCGGTTTGATCCCCATATATTCCTTGATATAGATCCGGAAATGTTTAGTACGGAATAGGCATGCTGAGAGAAGGCTATTTGGACAAGTTAGTCTGGATTGGTGATGTTTATTTTGCATGCCGGAGAAGACACTGTGGATATGCGTGTGATGTACGTGTGAAATTCGGGGTCTAGGGGTGTGCAGGATGCTGCATCAAAGTACTGGAAGCATTTCCAGGAAAGGACCCAAAAAAGATCCAGTCTGGAGAACTGTGGATTTCGTCGGGCGATAGCGACTATTGCCGACGATAGCTCCCAGGGAGCTACAATGTTATGAGGCTTGTCTCTAAGAGACTTTGGGGCCTTTGTAAGAAAAACTGAGAACTTTGATAGCTCAGTAATGGTGGGTACTAGCCTTAAATGGATGAAGCCGCGTGGCTTTACTGTGTCGTCAAGTTAAGTACCTCTGAATGACAGATTCATTAAGTACCTCTGAATGGGTAGTTGGTCGTTAAGTTAAGCACCTCTGAACAACGTAGTCGTCAAGTTAAGGACCTCTGAACTACAAATTTAACCGTTAAGTGTTGGACCTTTGAATGGTGGTGATACATGGGAAGGCATGTACACCGAGAAGGTGCCCTGAGTGCACGGGGCATGTGGCCATTGAGCCTACATCTGTGGTGAATGGTTCTTAAATTACATATTGTAAATACCACGATATATATATGATGCCTGGTTTGTAGGGATGGAGAAATGCCGCCCCGATTAAGGCGTGGGATTGTTATAATCGGGGCAGAAAAATGCTGGCCGTTTCTTTGTTTTCCATGTTTTGGTGGGCCATTTTGTGCAGGTGCTGGAGAGCCAAGTGGGAAGTAGCGAGCTAAAGCACATGTGTTGTAATTGGATGGCCCTTGAAGGCCCAAAAGCAAACATTTAATGTTTTCATTTATGGTCGGCCTGCGTGCCGAAGTAAGAAACCACTTCTTATTAAATGAAACCGTTGTAATAAGGCTACGACCAAAACATGTGTCATATTTGTATATCATTCCTATTGTGTAGTGGACATTCTTGTTATGTATGGGTTAATAAACTAAAATTATTCTGCTAGAATGCTCTAAGTTAGGGTGCGTTCATAATTGAACTTAGATTTGGAAACAACTAGTAATCTCCTTACCTGTCCGTAGTATATGGCATTGGGCCCTGGCCGGACCTTCTGTCATATGCTATACGACAGATTGGGGTGTTATAAAATTGGTATTAGATTCCGTTCTCGGTCTTTCTTCTTTGAATTCGTGGCTAAATACTTTTAAGGGGTGGTGAGAACGTGTATGTGCGCTACTGTGATAACATAACTGAACCCATGAATGTCAACTTAGGAATAAAAATACACATGTTTGAGGAGATAGTATGTTCCTATAATTGCTTTTGGCAATATTCGCAGTTGTTTAATTGTGTGTTTCACATTATAGGCAACTAGAAGTGGTGTGGGGTAGCAAGAACCCCAGCGCTCGGTGGAGAGTAGTGCACCAAATGAGGTGCCGAAACCTCCTTATACGGAAACTATACGGTTGGTTGCTGAGGCCGTGTTCGCAATGATGAATGCGCAACCAGGGGGTCAGAGACAACCTCCTATTCCTTCGATGGTTCAGGAACCGGTTGGCATGGATGAGCACGTAGCAATGAGACAAGTGGCCATTGAGCACGTGGCCACAAGGCGAGCAACAAAGAAGCAACTGAAACACGTGATGAGTTTCAATCCCCTGTGTTATGGTACTGGAACCCCGATACAAGCCGAAGATTGGCTCTCAAGAATAAAGAGGGTCCTAACGACAACTAAAATAGAAGAGTGGAAAAATTTCATTGTTACTACCTTCTTGTTGGATGGTGAGGCAAGAATTTGGTGTGATAAGCTAGTGCTGCACCAGTTTGCTTGTCAGCTATTGAGCGAGATCTCAATGGAGGAGTTCTCAAGGTATTTTCTGGCAAGATATGTTCCATCGGCACAGCGGAATGCGATGGAGAACCAATTTCAAAGGCTAACTCAAGGAGAGAGTTTGGTGTATGACTACTTGCACGAATTTACGAGATTGGGAAGATATGCAGGCTTTACATTTACAGAAGAGGAATGGAAAAAAAAACTATTTCTATGTAGGGCTGAGAGATGACTTGCGGTTGCTTCTCTCAGGACTGATGACGTAGGGTTTCCTTACCTTGGTCATACAGCCCGTTCCCTTGAGCTGGACATGAAGGGTGTGCAGTGTAAGAATAATTTGGCAGGGAAGAAGCCAAAGTTCAAGGTACCTAGTTCTTCAAAGTCTTGGTTTCAATAGTGTAAAAAGAAGCCTAAAACTTCTGCGACGGCTCCTTCTACTCCTGCGTCTGGAGCAACTTTGGGGAGAGGTCCGTCCACATGTTATACATGTGGAAAGGTGGGTCATATAGCTCTAAATTGCTAGAGTGGCCTTCCAAATGGGGAGAAAAAGATGAGTGCGTCTATTGCTGAAAAGGGAAAGGCAGTGGTGGAATCGACTACATCCCAAGCGCAACCCCAAGTTTATAATCTTGGCCAACAGGAGGCCATAAATTAAAGTGACGTCGTAACAGGTATGAGTTAAGATACAGTTTTTTACTATTTTCCATACTTAGTACCTTGTGCGTTGCTTGTGCATGATTGGTTTGATTTAGGCTTTGTCCTAATTTTGGAGTATCTAATGAGAGAACTATTCGATACATGAGCTTCTCATTCTTTTCTGTTGGAAGACTTCATTGGGCGTATTGGAGTGCCTTCATTTACGCCGACATATCGAGTGAATTTGCTGCAACCTAACGAGTGCTTGATGCACGCGGATCGAGCCTGTTGTGTTGAGGTGCGAATAGGAAGTCGGGACAATGGATTGGAAGAATCAGTGCTTCCGATATTGGAGTTTGTTGTAATGTTTGGTATGTACTGGCTCTCGGAGCAGCGTGCCTATATAGATTGCAACTCTAAGGAAGTCACACTGGGTCAGAACACCGAACGAGAGACTAAATTCGCTGGTATGCGAGGATTGAGCAAGACATTGATGTCTGTTATCCAAGTAGTCAAGGCAATTCAGAAGGGCGTGGAGTTGTTCTTTACGCTTTTAGAGACGTTTGAGCCGAGGACAAGTGCGAGTGATGTTCTTATTGTATCGGAGTACGCTGATGTGTTTCTTAAGGATCCTCTGGGTTACCTCCCTAGCGGGAGATTGACTTTGCTATTGAGTTGGTGCTAGGTGCAAAACCTGTGTCCCACTCGCCATATCATGTTGCGCTAAAGGAGATGGCAAAACTAAAGGTTCAATTACAAGAGTTGTTGGAGCAAGGCTTTATACGCCCAAGTATATCACCTTGGAGCTCTTCGGTCCTATTTGTGAAAAAGAAAGATGGATGCTTGCGGCTATAAATTGATTATCGAGAGCTGAATAAGCAGACGGAAAAGAACAAGGATCTTATTCCACGGATTGATGACATGTTCGATCAGTTAGTGGGCTCATTGTCTACTCAAAGCTGGATTTAAAGTCTGGATATTACCAGTTTAGGATTCAGGAATGTGATATTCCCAAGACAGCATTTGGTACGTGCTATGGTCATTATGAGTTCACGGTAATCGCATTTGGGTTAACAAATGCGCCATCAGTATTTATGGACCTAATGCACCGAATGTTTCGAGAGTACTTGGATTTATATGTCATCGTCTTTATTGACAACATTTTGGTGTACTCTCAGTCTGAAGAAGATCATGTAAACCATTTGCGAATGGTGTTGCACACCCTGAGAAGAATAAAGATCTGCGCCAAGTCCTCGAAGTGCAAGTTCTGGTTGTTGTCAGTGGCCTTTCTTGTCCATGTGGTTAGTGGAGAGGCCATTTGGTGGATCCTGCGAAGATAGTTATGATACGAGAGTGGTCGGTGTTGTCTTCTGTAGCCGAAGTTAGGAGTTTCCTTGGACTGGCAGTCTACTATAGGCGCTTCGTAGAGAACTTCTCGCGGATAGACTGGCCTCTCACCATACTGACGAGAAAATATCAGAAGTTCTTTTTGACGTCTGAGTGCGCACGAGCGTTTGTGGAGCTGAAAGGTTGTCTGACTATGGCGCCAATCTTGACGATGCCATGTGGTTCAGACGGCTATGAAATTTTTAGTGTTGCATTAGGGAGCGTCTTAGGAAGCGTTCTTCTTCAGTTTGGTAAAGTGATAGTGTATGGCTCACACTAGTTGAAAGTGCATGAGCGGAACTATCCCGTCCATGACTTAGAGTTGGGGGCAGTGATATTTGCACTTAAACTATGGTGTCACTACTCATATGGCGTGAAAGTTGACATCTTCACGGACAAGAAGATCCTTAAGTACCTGCTAGATCAGAATGATCTAAATATGCGACAGCGGAGGTGGATTGTGTTCCTCGAAGACTACACCTTCAAAATTCATTATACTCTCCGGAAGGGAAATGTGTTCGTAGATGCCTTGAGTCGTAGGACTCAAACAAGAGTAAGTCTGTTGTAGATGCATGATGCGCATCTAATCCAGGATTTGGAGGCCTTATACATCTCTGGTGTGGACATGAATGCTACTGCGAGTGCATGCCCGAACTAGATGGAGGTACAATATGACCTTGCAGACAGGGTTCGATGAGTAACGGAACTTGATGAAAGTCTACAATACTATGCCGTGGATGGGTCAAATGCCCAATTCTCCCGGGATGACAGCCTTTTGCGAAAAGGTGATTGTTTGTGCGTCCCTAATATGGATAAATTATGTGAAGAAAAGTTGTATGAGGCACACTTTACGAAGTATTCAATCCACCCAGGGAGCACAAAAATGTATAAGGACATGAAGAAGATATTCTACTAGCCAGGTCTAAAGAAATATATAGCCCATTATGTGGCAAAATGTCAGACTTATACCTTGGTAAAAGCTTAATGCCAGAAGCCTGGAGGTTTCCTGAAGTCGCTACCTATTCTGAAATGAAAGTTTGATGACATTTTGATGGATTTTGTGCACGGTTTGCCGAGATCGCAACGCGGGAATTATTCTGTTTTGGTGATCGTGGACCGGTTGACTAAAGTGGCTCACTTCATTCCGAACAAGAGGGAGGATTTAGTGAAAATCTTGGCTAAGCTTTATGCCATGCAAATAGTACGATTGCACGTTGTGCCCCGTAGCATCGTTAGTGATCGAGATGGGCATTTTACTTCGAATTATTGTAGGCTAATCCATCAATTGTTGGGGACAAAACTAAAGTTCAGTACGGCCTTTCATCCGTAAACGGATGGCCAGACTGAGAGGACCAACAGAAAAATGAAGGGTATGCTCCGTATGTTCTCCCTGGATTTCCGAAATAGGTGGGAAGATCACCTCTATATGATTGCGTTCGCCTATAATAATAGCAATCAAGCTAGTATACAGATGGCGCCCTTTGATGAATTATAAGGTAGGAAGTGTCGTACACCGTTAGCTTTGCCGGAAACAGGCGAATCAAAGCTCTATAAACGTGAGGAGGTTGAAGATGTAAATTCATCCATACAGACGATTTGAGAGTGGCTATTGATAGCCCAGGATAGGCATGCAAAATACTTCAACGCCAAGCATCAGTACGTGGAGTTTGCAGTGGGCGATTGGGTATATTTGAAAATCAAACCCTTCAAAGGCGTGTCTAGGATTTGGCGCTTGAAAAAGTAAAGTCTGAGGTATCTTGGTCCGTTTTAAGTGGTGGAGCGATTGGAGAAGCTGCCTATCAGTTAGCTCTATATATGAAACTGAGTGTCTTGCATGATTTGTTCCACATATCGGTGCTTCGAAAAGCCGTGAAATAGACAGCTCAAGTGATTGCGAATGATCGAGTACCAGTCGAATCCGGGCTAACGACGAAGGTTAGGCTCATTTGAATCGAGAATAAAGCGGTTAAGCAGCTATGAAACAAGACAATTGGGATGGTCATGGCCGAGTGGGATAACTGTGGCCGTGAGAAGCTAACATGGGAGCGGGAGCAAACCATGCATGTTGAATTTCCCGAGTTATTTGTATAAATTATTGTACCATTCTTTTGTAAAGAGAATACATGTTGTAATATATTTGTTACTGTGTTTCTGATAGTTGTATGCAAATTTCGGGAATAAATTTCTATAAGGAGGGGAGGATTCGGCGGAAGGCCGAGCGGAGATCGGCGGAAACACCCCGGAAGGGAGATCGGCGGAAGGCCGAGCGGAGTTCGGCGGAAGGCCGAGCGGAGTTCGGCGGAAGGCCGAGCGGAGTCGGCGGAAGGCCGAGCGGAGATCGGCGGAAGGCCGAGCGGAGTTCGGCGGAAGGCCGAGCGGAGTTCGGCGGAAGGCCGAGGGGAGTTCGGCGGAAGGCCGAGGGGAGTTCGGCGGAAGGCCGAGGGGAGTTCGGCGGAAGGCCGAGGGGAGTTCGGCGGAAGGCCGAGCGGAGTTCGGCGGAAGGCCGAGCGGAGTTCGGCGGAAGGCCGAGCGGAGTTCGGCGGAAGGCCGAGCGGAGTTCGGCGGAAGGCCGAGCGGAGTTCGGCGGAAGGCCGAGCGGAGTTCGGCGGAAGGCCGAGCGGAGTTCGGCGGAAGGCCGAGCGGAGTTCGGCGGAAGGCCGAGCGGAGTTCGGCGGAAGGCCGAGCGGAGTTCGGCGGAAGGCCGAGCGGAGTTCGGCGGAAGGCCGAGCGGAGTTCGGCGGAAGGCCGAGCGGAGTTCGGCGGAAGGCCGAGCGGAGTTCGGCGGAAGGCCGAGCGGAGTTCGGCGGAAGGCCGAGCGGAGTTCGGCGGAAGGCCGAGCGGAGTTCGGCGGAAGGCCGAGCGGAGTTCGGCGGAAGGCCGAGCGGAGTTCGGCGGAAGGCCGAGCGGAGTTCGGCGGAAGGCCGAGCGGAGTTCGGCGGAAGGCCGAGCGGAGTTCGGCGGAAGGCCGAGCGGAGTTCGGCGGAAGGCCGAGCGGAGTTCGGCGGAAGGCCGAGCGGAGTTCGGCGGAAGGCCGAGCGGAGTTCGGCGGAAGGCCGAGCGGAGTTCGGCGGAAGGCCGAGCGGAGTTCGGCGGAAGGCCGAGCGGAGTTCGGCGGAAGGCCGAGCGGAGTTCGGCGGAAGGCCGAGCGGAGTTCGGCGGAAGGCCGAGCGGAGTTCGGCGGAAGGCCGAGCGGAGTTCGGCGGAAGGCCGAGCGGAGTTCGGCGGAAGGCCGAGCGGAGTTCGGCGGAAGGCCGAGCGGAGTTCGGCGGAAGGCCGAGCGGAGTTCGGCGGAAGGCCGAGCGGAGTTCGGCGGAAGGCCGAGCGGAGTTCGGCGGAAGGCCGAGCGGAGTTCGGCGGAAGGCCGAGCGGAGTTCGGCGGAAGGCCGAGCGGAGTTCGGCGGAAGGCCGAGCGGAGTTCGGCGGAAGGCCGAGCGGAGTTCGGCGGAAGGCCGAGCGGAGTTCGGCGGAAGGCCGAGCGGAGTTCGGCGGAAGGCCGAGCGGAGTTCGGCGGAAGGCCGAGCGGAGTTCGGCGGAAGGCCGAGCGGAGTTCGGCGGAAGGCCGAGCGGAGTTCGGCGGAAGGCCGAGCGGAGTTCGGCGGAAGGCCGAGCGGAGTTCGGCGGAAGGCCGAGCGGAGTTCGGCGGAAGGCCGAGCGGAGTTCGGCGGAAGGCCGAGCGGAGTTCGGCGGAAGGCCGACCGGAGTTCGGCGGAAGGCCGAGCGGAGTTCGGCGGAACGACCGGAGTTCGGCGGAAGGCCGAGCGGAGTTCGGCGGAAAGAGTTCCGGAGGCCGACCGGAGTTCGCCGGAAGGCCGACCGGAGTTCGCCGGAAGGCCGACCGGAGTTCGGCGGAGGCCGACCGGAGTTCGCCGGAAGGCCGACCGGAGTTCGCCGGAAGGCCGACCGGAGTTCGCCGGAAGGCCGACCGGAGTTCGCCGGAAGGGACCGGAGTTCGCCGGGCCGACCGGAGTTCGCCGGAAGGCCGACCGGAGTTCGCCGGAAGGCCGACCGGAGTTCGCCGGAAGGCCGACCGGAGTTCGCCGGAACGCCGACCGGAGTTCGCCGGAAGGCCGACCGGAGTTCGCCGCCGACCGGAGTTCGCCGGAAGCCGACCGGAGTTCGCGGAACGCCGACCGGAGTTCGCCGCCGACCGGAGTTCGCCCGGAAGGCCGACCGGAGTTCGCCGGAACGCCGACCGGAGTTCGCCGGAACGCCGACCGGAGTTCGCCGGAACGCCGACCGGAGTTCGCCGGAACGCCGACCGGAGTTCGCCGGAACGCCGACCGGAGTTCGCCGGAACGCCGACCGGAGTTCGCCGGAACGCCGACCGGAGTTCGCCGGAACGCCGACCGGAGTTCGCCGGAACGCCGACCGGAGTTCGCCGGAACGCCGACCGGAGTTCGCCGGAACGCCGACCGGAGTTCGCCGGAACGCCGACCGGAGTTCGCCGGAACGCCGACCGGAGTTCGCCGGAACGCCGACCGGAGTTCGCCGGAACGCCGACCGGAGTTCGCCGGAACGCCGACCGGAGTTCGCCGCCGACCGGAGTTCGGAGTTCGCCGGAACGCCGACCGGAGTTCGGACGGAACGCCGACCGGAGTTCGCCGGAACGCCGACCGGAGTTCGCCGGAACGCCGACCGGAGTTCGCCGGAACGCCGACCGGACGGAACGCCGACCGGAGTTCGACGGAACGCCGACCGGAGTTCGACGGAACGCCGACCGGAGTTCGACGGAACGCCGACCGGAGTTCGACGGAACGCCGACCGGAGTTCGACGGAACGCCGACCGGAGTTCGACGGAACGCCGACCGGAGTTCGACGGAACGCCGACCGGAGTTCGACGGAACGCCGACCGGAGTTCGACGGAACGCCGACCGGAGTTCGACGGAACGCCGACCGGAGTTCGACGGAACGCCGACCGGAGTTCGACGGAACGCCGACCGGAGTTCGACGGAACGCCGACCGGAGTTCGACGGAACGCCGACCGGAGTTCGACGGAACGCCGACCGGAGTTCGACGGAACGCCGACCGGAGTTCGACGGAACGCCGACCGGAGTTCGACGGAACGCCGACCGGAGTTCGACGGAACGCCGACCGGAGTTCGACGGAACGCCGACCGGAGTTCGACGGAACGCCGACCGGAGTTCGACGGAACGCCGACCGGAGTTCGACGGAACGCCGACCGGAGTTCGACGGAACGCCGACCGGAGTTCGACGGAACGCCGACCGGAGTTCGACGGAACGCCGACCGGAGTTCGACGGAACGCCGACCGGAGTTCGACGGAACGCCGACCGGAGTTCGACGGAACGCCGACCGGAGTTCGACGGAACGCCGACCGGAGTTCGACGGAACGCCGACCGGAGTTCGACGGAACGCCGACCGGAGTTCGACGGAACGCCGACCGGAGTTCGACGGAACGCCGACCGGAGTTCGACGGAACGCCGACCGGAGTTCGACGGAACGCCGACCGGAGTTCGACGGAACGCCGACCGGAGTTCGACGGAACGCCGACCGGAGTTCGACGGAACGCCGACCGGAGTTCGACGGAACGCCGACCGGAGTTCGACGGAACGCCGACCGGAGTTCGACGGAACGCCGACCGGAGTTCGACGGAACGCCGACCGGAGTTCGACGGAACGCCGACCGGAGTTCGACGGAACGCCGACCGGAGTTCGACGGAACGCCGACCGGAGTTCGACGGAACGCCGACCGGAGTTCGACGGAACGCCGACCGGAGTTCGACGGAACGCCGACCGGAGTTCGACGGAACGCCGACCGGAGTTCGACGGAACGCCGACCGGAGTTCGACGGAACGCCGACCGGAGTTCGACGGAACGCCGACCGGAGTTCGACGGAACGCCGACCGGAGTTCGACGGAACGCCGACCGGAGTTCGACGGAACGCCGACCGGAGTTCGACGGAACGCCGACCGGAGTTCGACGGAACGCCGACCGGAGTTCGACGGAACGCCGACCGGAGTTCGACGGAACGCCGACCGGAGTTCGACGGAACGCCGACCGGAGTTCGACGGAACGCCGACCGGAGTTCGACGGAACGCCGACCGGAGTTCGACGGAACGCCGACCGGAGTTCGACGGAACGCCGACCGGAGTTCGACGGAACGCCGACCGGAGTTCGACGGAACGCCGACCGGAGTTCGACGGAACGCCGACCGGAGTTCGACGGAACGCCGACCGGAGTTCGACGGAACGCCGACCGGAGTTCGACGGAACGCCGACCGGAGTTCGACGGAACGCCGACCGGAGTTCGACGGAACGCCGACCGGAGTTCGACGGAACGCCGACCGGAGTTCGACGGAACGCCGACCGGAGTTCGACGGAACGCCGACCGGAGTTCGACGGAACGCCGACCGGAGTTCGACGGAACGCCGACCGGAGTTCGACGGAACGCCGACCGGAGTTCGACGGAACGCCGACCGGAGTTCGACGGAACGCCGACCGGAGTTCGACGGAACGCCGACCGGAGTTCGACGGAACGCCGACCGGAGTTCGACGGAACGCCGACCGGAGTTCGACGGAACGCCGACCGGAGTTCGACGGAACGCCGACCGGAGTTCGACGGAACGCCGACCGGAGTTCGACGGAACGCCGACCGGAGTTCGACGGAACGCCGACCGGAGTTCGACGGAACGCCGACCGGAGTTCGACGGAACGCCGACCGGAGTTCGACGGAACGCCGACCGGAGTTCGACGGAACGCCGACCGGAGTTCGACGGAACGCCGACCGGAGTTCGACGGAACGCCGACCGGAGTTCGACGGAACGCCGACCGGAGTTCGACGGAACGCCGACCGGAGTTCGACGGAACGCCGACCGGAGTTCGACGGAACGCCGACCGGAGTTCGACGGAACGCCGACCGGAGTTCGACGGAACGCCGACCGGTGTTGAGTTATACGAATGTGGTTCTGTTATGTGTTATGTATCCCGTTCGAAGAACTCAATCCCATTTTACAAACTCAACCCCATTCGATGACTTGTCGAAATAAGATATCGCCGAGTGGCGACACGTGTCATATGGCTAATGAGCGGCCAGTGAGCGGCGGTTGACTTTTCAGCTCAAATACTTGACTTTGCTTTGTTTTGAAGGAGAGATCATGTGGCTGGGATTTATCCCTTATCCCCTTAACAAGACAAGAATAAGAAGGAGGTTTCATTCTCTTTCTTTCTCTTTCTCTCTCTCTCTTCATCTCTTTATTTTCCTTAAGTAAAAAGGAAGAAGAAGCTAAGGAAGTGTTGGGATGAGCTTTGTGAACTCGCTGAAGGAGATCTTTTGGTTGGAGGCCAGAGCCGAGGATAGATCCGCAAAGGGGAAAGTGAGGCGCTCACTTCCATCCACATAGAAAAGCTTCTCCATGGCTTCGACGAGAACTATAAGTATAACGAGTTTCTCCCAAATAAGTGAAGTCCTCAATATGCATACTTGCATGGATCCCCTCACCAAAAGATGAAAAAGGGTGGATTCTAATGGGTAGATCGGTTTGATCCCCATATATTCCTGCATATATATCCGGAAATGTGGAGTATGGAATAGGCATGCTGTGAGAAGCCCATCTGGACAAGTTGGTCTGGATTGGTGATGTTTATTTTGCATGTCGAAGAAGACTCCGTGGATATGCGTGTGATGTACCTATGAAATCCAAGGTCTGGGGGTGTGCAGGATGCTGCATCAAAGTACTGGATGCATTTCAAGGAAAAGACCCAGAAAAGATCACAGTTTCGAGAGCTTTGGATGTCGTCGGGCGATTGTGACTGTCGTCGGCGATAGCTCCTAGGGAGCTACAATGTTATGAGGCCTATCTCTAAGAGACCTGGGAGCCTTTGTATGCAAAACTTAGAGCTTTGATAGCCCTATAATGGCTGGTACCAGCCTAAAATGGATCAAGCCGTGTGGCTTTACTGTGCTGTCAAGTTAAGTACCTCTTAACGATAGAGTTATTAAGTTAAGTACCTCTGAATGGGCAGTTGGCCGATAAGTTAAGTACCTCTAAACGACGTAGTCATCAAGTTTAGTACCTCTGAACGACAAAGTTAACCGTTAAATCGTTGGCCTCTGAACTGTGGTGATATACGGGAAGGCATGTACGCCAAGAAGGTGCCCTGAGTGCACGGGGCATGTGGTCGTTAAGACTACGTCTGTGGTGAATGGTGCTTAAATTGCACGATATAAATACCATGACATATATATGATGCCGTGTTTGTAGGGATGGAGAAATGCTGCCCCGAGTCAGGGGTGGGAACGTAATAAACATGTCAGCAAAATGTTGACCGTTGCTTTGTTTGCCACGTTTTTGTGGGCCCTTTTGTGCAGGTGCTAGAGAGCCAAGAGGGAAGTATCGGGCTGAAGCCCATGTGTTGAAATTGGCTGGCCCTTGAAGGCCCAAAAGCGAACATTTACTATTTCATGTGTGGTCGGCCTGCATGTCGAAGTATGAAACAACTTTTTTGTTAAATGAAACAGTTGTAATAAGGCTACGACTGAAACATGTGTCATAGTTATATATCATTCCTGATGTGTAGTGGACATTCTTGTTATATATGGTTCATAAACTAAAATTCTTCTGCTAGAATACTCTGAGTTAGGGTGCGTTCATAATTGAACTTGGATTTGGAAACAACTAGTAGTCTCCTTAACTGTTCGTAGTATATGGCATCCGTCAGCGGCCAGACCTTCTGTCATATGCTATACAACGGATGGAGGCGTTACATCCTAATCTATTTCAAGGGGAATATAAGTTCCTAAAGCTTTAAGATCCATTCTTAGAGCTTATTTCCACCCTAGGATCACACCTACCAAGTTTCAATACATTCTAAGGACATATAGTCCCATATCCTTCTTTGAGCTCAAAACTCAACCCTTGGGTTCACACTAGGGTTCTAGGGCATATCAACCATGAACTACCCAGAATCTCTTATGAGTGTGTTTTTTGTGACAATAAATCAGTGGCCAATGATCCATCCCTTTTTGATGAGGATTGGCCACACAACCCTTCAAGTGCACTTTTGACCTAATTTTCCCGTATGAGACCAAACTTTGGTCACACAAATACCTAATCAAATCAATCCCAAATGGGCTGAGATTTTTACCAGAGTCATGTCATGACCCTAATGGAAACCACCAAAATATTGGGGGGTATTGGTGGTCAATAAACCCTCGAAATAAATAATACATGATTTATTAAAAAAAATTCAAAAACTATAGAAAAATATTCTCCAAAAATTCCCATTTTAGGATATTATGAGTGTGTCTGTATAATTATCCTATGGTCTAAATTTCAAAGAATTTGCCTAAATGGTTTAGTAGGGGCACTCAATTTTTCCCCATGTAAGGCCTATGTATAGTGCACCATATTGAGTGATGCGGTCAGACCACAATCCACAATGGGTTGAAATTTTTTTTAAATTAAACTAGACTCAGAGGCCTACAACTTTTGTGACTGGCCATTCTTCCTAAAAAGGCCTCTAAGGGTATCATTTAGCAGCATCAAAAGATGCATGTTAAGGGGTTATTAATCACTAAATTAAATATATAAATTTAATAATATAATTCTTGCACTGTTCATCTTCTCCATTCACCCGAACAGAACACCCGAAAATTTCCTATTCATGTAGCTTTTCCCAAGCCTTTTGCCAGCGACCCGGTCACCTCCCTGGCCAGCCATCGCCGCCACCACCTCCGTTGAGGTGACGGCTATCGCCAGACGGTGGTTTGGCCGCTGGAGGTGGTGGTTTCTTACAAACCCGCCACCATGATTTTTTAGAAAATCTCAATTTTTTCTCACCGGACCGGGATCAATTGAGCCCAATTTCTCTCCTAATTGATCTAGGATACTAGCACAAGGGGAGATGAGGAGAAGTGGACCTTCTAGGGTGGTTGAAGCCTTTCCGATCGCTGTGTTGCCATTGACGGTGGTGGAGGTGCTCGATGCTCTGCAACCACACTACTAGAGGGCTCAGCTGCTTCAAGAGGATGGTGGAAACGGCAGCTCTAAGTCTGCGGACGCTTTTAAAAGAATCAGATTTGGGAGATGAGGGGTCTATGCTTCAATGGACATTAATGGCCAGAGGGGAGAGGTTTCAGCCATGGTGGTGGTTCAGTGCACACAACCACTAAATTGCCTGGAAAACTACTTGATTGTCTCAGAACCAATGGGGTAGATTAATGGAGCCATTGAGATTGAAGAGAGGAGGCCCTTGGCCTTCCAAGCCATCAATGGCCCTCTTTCTCTCTCCTCCATTAATGGGGAACTTGAGGTTTCTCTCACCTAGTCACCATTTCTAGAATTTAGATGGCATTTTAGGTAATTGTCAGTCTCCTAAAGCTAGTGAGCCACTCTAATTAGGCTTAGCTAATGTGGATTGGGCTAAGTTAGGTCAACTAGAGTTAGTTGACCCATTTTAGGGTTTAGTTGACTTTGGTAAATTTGACCTTTTGAGTTGACCCCAATGGTCCTTAGTGACTCATTGGCCTCCTCTAAGGTCTAGGGAGACTTGGGTAGGTTTGAATTGACACCATGGTGGTTACTTGACTCTTATTAGGGTACTTTGACCATTTTAGGGTTTAGGTTGACTTTGGTCAACTTGACCTCTTGGGTTGACCCCAATGGACCCTTAGTGGCCCAATGAACCTCTTAAAGGGTTAGGAATGTTCAGGTAAGGTCAAGGAGTCAAAATGAAGCCCTAAAGTCAAATCGTAGGTTTGGTGATTAGGTTGTGATATTTATAGACTAGGGTGATTTCTGCCTTCATGCCTTAGTTTACCTAGTCTTCTTGAGCTTCAGATGGTTTTGTCATAAACTAGTCATGACAAAACCATCTTAGGGGTCTTGTTGCTTGAGGGATTTTGTAGTTTCACTCAACGTTGTTTCACTCAATGCCGCATTGAACGCATTCAGCTCACTCAACGCTTTTGCCTTAGCCTCACAGACCACTCAACGCCAAGTGAACTTCACTCAACACTGCGTTGAGTGCATTCAGCTCACTCAACGCTTTTGTCTTAACCTCATCAACCACTCAACCCCAAGTGAACTTCACTCAACGCAGCATTGAGTTCATTCAGCACACTCAATGCTTTTGCCTTAGCCTCACAGACCACTCAACGCCAAGTGAACTTCACTCAATGCCGCATTGAGTGCATTCAGCACACTCAATGATTTTTCTTTAGCCTCACAGACCACTCAACACTAAGTGAACATCACTCAACGCTGTGTTGCGTGTATTCAGTACACTTAATGCTTTGTCCTTAGCCTCACAGACCACTCAACGCCAAGTGAACTTCACTCAACTCTGCGTTGAGTGCATTCAACACACTCAACGCTTTTGCCTTAGCCTCACAGACCACTCAACGCCAAGTGAACTTCACTCAATGCCCTGTTGAGTGCATTGAGCACACTCAATACTTTTTCCTTAGCCTCAGAAACCACTCAATGTCAAGTATTACCTGACAAAATTATATCGAATACTCGACGAATTTGACTCCCCTCCTACTGATACTCGCTGAATTTTACTTAGACCAAAAACTCCACTATATTCGACGAATTTTCTCTTGCCTAATACGACTAATCCTGACTTAGACTAATAGTGGCATAAGCCGAATCTAGACAGATTAACAGACAGTCCGACACTCGATGGATTTTGCCTAGGCTAACAGTCATATAAGATGAATTTACTTAGGGTAATAGGTAAAAATCGATGGGTTTAAACACAATCAGCTGAGATATGACAAAACTAACTCATACAAACAATCAAAAATGACGAATAGCCCTTGACCATAAATTTCGCACTAAGCAGCAGGTCTAAATGGCCAAACCCTACCCTAATCCCAATTTTTGTACAGTGAAGGAAATAAGATAATAGGAAACAAAGAATAAGAATGGGGGAAAACCACCACTTGCCTGAAATCTTTGCCAAACTCCGACAACACCATCGCTACTCTACACGGATCTGGCCACAAAAATACCTAAGCAGCAAAACCTAAAACTTTTCGAGTGGATAGAAGGTCAAAACCACATAGCATAATCTCTAATAATCCAAGAAATGGAAAAAAATCACAGTAGAAACATAGAACTCGGTGAGAGCTAACCGGATCTACTCTCCGTCGATGATTTTGTGCACCGGAGCTCCTACAATCAACGGCCGAAATCTTTGCAACCTCCGCCGTCATCGTCTTCCGCAATAAAGTCTAACGGTTTGGGGAAGAAGATAATGAATAGGGTTTTCGTCTTATCACAAGGCTATTTATAGGGGATAAATAATATAATATATTATTATTATAATTAAAATGTCCAAATGACCAAAACTCGTACTAACTCAAATTTCTATAAAAATCACACCGTAGCTTAATATTGACGCGCTACGAATCCAACGGCTAAGTAGAAATAAAAATTTAACAAACTAAACTCGGTTAAACAACCCCCGAAGTCAAAACATCAAATATTCCAATAATGCTCCGACGTGTTCCAAAACGAACTCCGGCTCACAAGGGAATACGAAATTATAGGAGAAATTATCCAAGCTAGTACTCCCAAACCAAAACCCCGGATACCAACGAGCAAAAGCCATGCTTCAACAGCTGTACCCACCAACTACACATCAACGTAATGCCCTGACATCCAAAGACATCACTAAATGGATTTTAAATAATCCTTGAAAAATTAGAGGCATTACAATGCCAATTAGAGAGATGGCTGAGCTGTAGAGTCCAATTTCAAGAGGAATTATCTGATAATCTTTCACCATGGTCGATATTGGAGGAGAAAGCAGGTGGGACCACTATGATAGAGATGAGTGGCACAAGTATGAGGTGGCCAGCATGAAGAGAAGAATTCACTTCAGCAAGAACAAACATGATGATCCAGCTGCACCTCCAGCCCCTCCAAGTATTTGACATAAGACCAAGGCTTACTTTTTCTGACAATGTCAGAAGAGCCAGGGAAGGGAGGGCTGATGGTTTTTTTTTATGGATTATTATGAGTGGTTGTGGTTGTCCCCTAACTATGAACTCTAATTGATATATATATATATGATTTAAATATCTTGACTAGAATGTGCGTTGTCTTAAATTTTCTTTAATTCCCATATCATTTCCGTTTTATGTTTTTATTATTGTTGTGCAATTCACCATAGCTTATAGGATTCTGACTTCTTAAAATAGGGAAAGATTATTGGGTATTATATCCATAATAACCCTGATTTGAAGAAGGGTCCCATTAAGCTAAGACTAATTGAGTCTCTATATGATGCTCTGTGTTAGGTATTTGCTTGCAGGTCTACATTGCTAAGTACACACCAATGTCAGGTTATAGTGAGTTAGTAAACACAGGACTATACATTATAATCCCTCATTGTATAGGATAATGTGTTGACTCACGTATAATCTCTCTATTGGTGTGTACTTCTATCCCAAGTGCATGAGGAGGATCCAGGAAGTAAAAAGAATCAGAATAACGGAAATTTTACCCAAGTAAAATTCGTCGAGTATTGTAAGGGATATTCGTCGAATTCGTCAAGTATACTCATTGATACTCATCAAATTCGTCGTGTATAGTTACTAACACTTGTCAAATTCAACATATTGTTCTTGAAGTAATACCCCTAAGAGTTGGAAAATCCGCTAAGTAAAAAGCGTCGAGTATTCTTATGTATACTCATTGAATTCGTCAAATAAATCTGAAAGATGGGGGTTAGACCTGATTTACTCTAGAGGGGGGGGGGGGTGAATAGAGTAATTAAATCTTTGGCTATTTTTAAGATTTATATCAGAGTAAAAATGGGTGATACTAATAATATAGAAGGAAATAAAAAACCAGGTTAAATTAATCTATCTATCACAGCACAGCAAGAATAGAAAGAAAATGAACACACATAGACAACAAAAGAATTTTATAGTGGTTCCCCAACCTGGGTACATCCACTCTTCTACAACCCTGGTAGGAATCCACAATCAGGTTTTTGATTAGGTGACTTCCACCACAAGATCTATTTCTAGGGAGATCTCACAACCCTTTAGGCTTTTGATCAGGTGCCCAAAAACCAACAATAAACTTTTGAAGGGAGTTAAAAAACCCTTTATATAGGAGGTGAGAGGAGGGGTGATGAGGTCTTCTCTTTTCTCTAAATAGCAGAGAAGACTTGTGGATTCTGTAGTTTTCAAGACTCCTTTTGAAATGTTGAATTGGTTCAGAATGATGGAGCCTTGCACAGGGTGTAGGTCTTCAGCCTTGTCTGAAAACAATCCTGGAACTTTCTGACAGATTTAGGATGTACTATCCTTGAATGTTCCTGGAGGAGACGGTTGAAGAAGACTCTTGATAGTGATGCATGTTCTTCTTCAGTCTTCAGAACGGACAAGGAAGAAAACAGAATGTTTTCTGTACTGGGAGAGAGTTCTGAATGTTCAATAAATGTCTCTGTATATTCTTGTGTGTTGTATATTCGCTTATAATGTCTGGCTCAGTGTGTATCTGACTGAAAAGAGAAAATCTCTTTTATATTCTCAGACAATAATTTATCCTTTGAAATTTGAATTGCTGGCATTAATTGATGATTTCCTTGGAGAAAGAAATGGCTAGAATATTGACTTAAATGAGTTTCCCTAACTGACCCTAAAAAAATAAGCAAGTAATTTACCTGATGAAGACCATAATTAATCCTGCCAATAATGGCTATATTCAGGGGAATATGAGAATTAATTACTCAGGAATATTACTGCTAAATAATATAGAAAGTAAGGGACAGAAATAAGGAAAACTTCTCATTCTGGCTCAGGACGGAATTCGTCAACCTCTAAACAGAATTCGTCGACCGGAGTTCCAAGTTCGTTGACCTGAGAATTCCTATTCGTCGACCTGAGCTCTGTGAACTGCATACTGAGAATAACTTGCCAATTCTGTGCTCTGAGTTCGTCGAGCTGAGAATCTGTCTGAAAGAATCGATTGTCGACCTGAGCTCAAATATCGTTGAGCTCAACTCAGAGAAATAACTCTGAGTTCGTCGATCTGAGCTCGACAATCATCGAGCTGAGTTCGAAGAACTTCGAACTGATCATTTTGATCTCTGAATCTTCTAAGTCTTTGATCTACTAAGGTCCTCTACTGGCTGGTCCATGAAGTTTGAACCCAAAGACAAGCCTAAACTCTAGGACTACTAGACTTGACCCTGGTTATATAATGTAGGTTAAACTCAACCTAATTTAATGAACCTAGCCCAAATCCAACTAAGGATCAAACAATCTCCCCCTCTTTGGATGAGGTCACTAATACAAAATAAAGAAAACAATCATAAAGCATAAACACATATATCTGACAAAAATAAAACATTCAGCAGATATTTACAAATAAGTGTTTCATGATTAGACACAGAGAGTTAAAAAAAATAGGAATAAAACATAAACAAAATCACTTGTTTTGCTTAGGATTTTCTTTCTCAGGCTTTTCAGAAGGCTGTTTGAAAATGATTTCTCTATTAGGATGAGAAACTTGTTTCTTTGACATTGTCATATCTGATGCACCAATTATATTGACAGAAGTGGCTCTTAGAACTACAGCTTCTCAATGCAAGCTCATATAATCATCAACATTGACAAATTTGTTAGATTTGGCATACCTCTTTAGTTCTTCCTTCCTATATGATGACATAGTTGAATATTGGGAGGGATCCTTTCCTTCGGCTTTTGCTTTGTTGATTTAAGAAAGTGTTATCAGCTCTTGGAACTTGGCCATTTTTGCTGTTGTCTCCAGTTCTGGATCTACAAAAGGTATTGGTGGAGATGCTGGCATTTTAGGACTTGAGTCCTTCTGTGAATCATCAAAGGAGTCTGTAGTACTTTTCTTATATGTAGCTGGAGGAGGTTTGCTTGGAGATGACTGCTGCTGACTGTCTGTCTTAGAATGTCTCTAATAGGTTTTAGTGACTGGTCCAGATCTTTGAGATACATTTCCAGAGGCCCCAGAAGATGGAGGAAGAGGAGGAGGGTCTTTCCTAAATTGCTTAGGAGGAGACTTGTACCTCCTTCTCTTCTTTCTTTCTTTTTGCTCATTTTTAGATAAACACACCCACTGTGGTATCCCTGGGTATGGAGTAATCTTTTGCAAGATATAGTATGGAGTATCATTGGTTGGATTTGGCTTGGGAGCAGCCTTTGGAACAACTTTTCTCTTCATAGCAACCTTCTTTCATGCCTTGGGATCATCAGATTCATCAGAATCTTTTTCATCAATATTATCATCAGAAGATCTTTGAGGATTGTCATACATTGCATCTTTCTCCTTTAAAGTTTCCTCTGAGATTTGTTTTTCTGCTTGAGTAAGTGCTTGAGGTTCAACAACTTCAGGTGGAGCAATATTTTTGGTGACCATCTGATAATCTTTTACATCTTTGTCACCCAATAGGAATTCATCCAAATCAGGATCATTCTGAATATGTCCAAGTTCTTGTGCCACATCTTGAGCAATCAAATCATCCAAATTAGGGATTGGGCTATCATCCATAATATAAGTTGGGCCTAATGGTTCTATAATTATTTTAATAGCAAAACTTTCCTTTAGTTGATTAACAACTTCAAAACTTATTGGTGCAGTGTAACAAACTATAGCCAAAGATGGCTCTGAGCAAACTGCTGGAAGATAATTTATATATGCATAAACAAAAGGTTTCAATAAACTAAATAAATCTACTATGGGATTGATAAAACAATCACCAACAGTCCAAATCTATGGAAGAGTAACTTGCTCATATGCACTGAACATATCAGAATCAACTAATTCAGCCTCTGTAATCATCTCTACATCTGTTATTGGTAACTCAACAATCTGCAAAACTATTGCATCTTCTGTTGCAGCTGCTGGAGGAGACACTGGAGCTTCTTCATAGGATATCTCCCCCTGCCTAGCTTCAGAGGGTCCTAAAGCCAGGCCCCTCGAAGAAGGAACAGTAGGGGCAGTATACAAGAAAGGCAGAGAGGGTTGAGATGGATTCTGCAAGAGGTTTAATGACCTCTGTTATGAGTTGTTTGAGTAGTGGAGTGATGATTTCCAGAAGAGAGTGAATGGAAGGGGAATCCATTTGTATGAACTCAGAGGGTGTCTGAGTTGATACAGAAGGATTGATGTCTGTCATGGGCTCAATATTGGATGATGGGGAATTAAGAGGGGATGATAGTAGATGAAAAGAAGGTATGGATGAGATATTATGGAGGGGGATTGAGGTGGAGTGAGGGGATTGAGGTGGAGTGACATGCTATGGAGTGTGAGGTGGAGTTCCATGCACTGGAGATTGGGGTGGAATTGTTTGGTGTTCAGGTGATTGAACATGAGGAGTTGTTGGTTGTTGAGATGAAGGTGGAGGGGATGGAATCCTGATGGAGGGGACATCTTCAGTGGGTATGGGAGTAGCTGATACAGCTCTGGTATCCTCAGATGCCTTGGAGAAAGAGGAAGAAGCCTTAGATGTCTTTAGGATATTCCTCTCCCACCTTCCAAATAAGGCACATGTGAGCCTTTTGGAGGCATTGATGAATATGGTCTGGGAGACCAGGGATTCAGTAGCCTTTTCTTGAAGGAAAATTCGTAGAATCCTTCCAAAGCAC
The DNA here is from genome assembly GCA_039513925.1 of Platanthera zijinensis. Lineage (NCBI taxonomy): Eukaryota > Viridiplantae > Streptophyta > Magnoliopsida > Asparagales > Orchidaceae > Platanthera > Platanthera zijinensis. Next base: position 105,877,847 of record CM077079.1, on the reverse strand, counting down.
ATCTCTTTCTTGCTGTTTTTTTTCATAATCAAATCAAATAATACTTAGCCCAGTTCACTGGCTTCATATTCACCACTACACACATTACTAGAAATTGTTATCTAGTGATATAGTCATGGGCAGTATGCTTGCCATGCAGTACCTTACCCACCACATCAGCTAAAAATTTATAATCAGCAGACAAATGTTTCTTCAGTAGTTTATTAGGGTTTTCTCCAGGATGACCCGTCTTAATCAGAATTTCATCATATTCAGTACTGTCTATTTCCAAGTCTTCTTCTCCATTCACTAATCCAAATATTTCAGTTAAAACAGCGGGGGTGAGAGAAACTAGGTTACTTGATATTATTCATGTCATTGTATCAGCATCTGGTGTGGAGGAGGTGAAAACCCATTCTCGAATTTCTGTTGCAGCAATCTTTATCCTTGTTGTCATAAGATTCTTCAACTGCTGTTCTTCAAACAATTTCAGAATATCTAAGAAGATTTGATCTGAGTACTGGATTGACTCAAAGTCTATGTCAAATCTAGTATCGAACTTCATCGCTGCAAGGGTGCACACAAGAATCGCCATGATCACCTGCAAAAGGAAACAGAGAGACGAAGTGCAAGGGAAACAGAAAATGTGGGATGGAGCTCAAAGAAAACCTAGATATAAGGTTTTTCAGAATATAAAGAGACTAACTCTGTCCTGCAAAATAAGGAAAATTCTTCGATCTGAGGTCAACGAAATATTTTATTAGCAAAAAAGTTTGTCGATCTCAGTCTGAAGAAGGGAAAACTTTTAATCATTCACCGGTCGAAAAAAATTTTCTAAAGCCAAATCGTCGATCTCCGGTCGACAAAAATGACTCATACAGTTAGTTCGTCGATCTCAGGTCGACGAATTATCTCAAGAACTTTTCTCAGTTCATCGATCTCCAGTCGACGAACTGTGGAAAATTCTTCGACCACAGACAGAAAGTTAAATTAAAACTTCTCCATTGATCATACCGAGCTGATTTAGAAAGAACAGATGGTTCCTCTCATCCAAGGGTTTGGTGAAGATGTCTGTTCTTTGTAAATCAGTATAGATGTAGACAAGATTAATTTTCTTTTTGTCCACACACTCTCTAATGAAATGATTCCTTATCTCTATATGCTTAGTTCTACTATGATGCACTCGATTCCGGGCAATAAGAATTGCACTAGTATTGTCACAAAGTAGAGTTGAATTATTTAAGTTGGAACCATAATCTAGGAGTTGGTTTTGAATCCACAGCATCTGTGAATAGTAACTGCCATATGCTATGTACTCAGCTTCTGCTGGTGATGTAGATACAGATGTTTGCTTTTTGCAAAACCAGGAGATAAGTCTAGCACCAAAGAACTGGCATGTTCCTGATGTGCTCTTCCTGTCCACTCTACTTACAGCAAAGTCAGCATCAGAGTATCCAGTTAACACAAATTCTGACTCTGTTGGATACCATAGTCCTAAATTAGGGCAACTCTTTATATATCTCAAAATCCTTTTTAAGAAAATAAGGTGAGATTCTTTAGGGTTCACCTGGAACCTAGCACAAAGACAAGTAGCAAATATAATATTTGGTCTACTTATTATAAGATATAATAGGGACCCAACAATGGTCCTATACAATTTCTGATCAACAGGTTTCCCATGTTCATCAGAATCAACCACAACATTAACATCCATAGGTATTTTCTTAGCTGAAGCATCAGCCATCCCAAACCTTTTAATCAACTCCTTAACATACTTGGATTGGGATATGAAGATGCCATCAAGGGACTGCTTCACATTGAGACTAAGGAAGTAGGAGAGCTCACCCATGCTACTCATCTCAAACTTGGAGTGCATAAGGTTGGAGAACCTTTTACATAGTTTGGGATCTATAGAGCCAAATATAATGTCATCTACATATATTTGTACTAACAAGATTTTATCATGATGATGCTTGAAAAATAAAGTCCTATCTACTATGCGTCTATACAAAAATATTCTCTAAAAGAAAGCTGGCTAAGGTTTCATACCAATCTCTTGGAGCTTGCTTTAGACCATAGAGAGCCTTATGCAATTTGAAAACATATGAGGGATGAGTTGATGAGATAAAACCTGGTGGTTGTTCCACAAAGACCTCTTATTTAAGTTCCGCATTTAGGAATGCACTCTTTACATCCATTTGATAAAATGTGAACCTTTTGTAGGCATCATAGGCTAAGAATATCCTGATTGCTTCAAGCCTTTGAACAAGTGCAAAAGTTTGGTCATCGTCTATGCCTTCCTCTTGACTGTATCCTTGAGCAACTAGTCTGGCTTTGTTCCTTATGATAGTACCTTGAGCATCTAGTTTGTTTCTAAATACCAATTTAGTTCCGATGACTGGGTAGTCTTTGGGTCTTGGAACTAAATCCAAAACTCTACATCCCTCAAACTAGTTGAGCTCCTCTTGCATTGCAATGATCCAGTACGGATCTTGCTCAGTATCTTTAATGGATTGGGGCTCAGTTTGAAATATGAAGCAGGCATGAATCATATCCTGGTGGAATTGATGCCTTGTTTGCACATCCTCTGATAAGTCTCCAATCACTTAAGATACAGGGTGATCTCCAAGTGTGACTATCTCAGTAGGAGTAGCTGGTTGATTAACAACTTGGGGATCTAAGTCCTCTTATGGAATTAAGTAAGCTATTGTTAGCTCTTCATTGAACTAAGTGTCTTAATCTTCACTTTCTTCAACGACATGTGGAGACGGATGTGTAACAGACTCATTAGTGAGGGTCAACTCATCCAACTTCTCACACAATTTAGGTACCTGCAAAGTTTCACTGGTAGAAGCTATCTTCTCCTTGTAAAACATATTAGTCTCATCAAATGAAATATGAATAAACTCTTCCATTTTCATAGTTGATTTATTATATACCCTATAAGCCTTGCTTACATGGGAATATCCAAGAAAAATTCCAATTTCAACCTTGGCTTCAAACTTTCTAATGTATTTCTTGTTGTTGGAATGAATGTAACAAATGTGACCAAAGACTCTAAAATAGTATACGTTAGGTTTCTTCCCTTTGAGTAGTTCATAGGGGGTTGTTGGGTACATTGGAAAATGTGTACCTGATTTGGAGAAGCCTCACTTAGCTCAATGATATACATGAAGGTGTATTTGATGTTATTTTGAGTTTATATGTGCAGGTTAAGTATTGGCTAAAATGCAGAGAAAAGTTTCTAAGTCCAAGTGTCGACACCAGAGGAAGCGTTAGTCGGCATCGACTGTGTCGACACACAGAATCGTTAGTGTTCACCAGTAAGTTTGTGCTGATACTTGGAAAAGGCTATGTCGACACACAGAATCGTTAGTCGGCATCGACTGTGTCGACCCCGGGAGGCAGTGTCGACATACATAAGTATTAGTCGACATCAACTGTGTCGACACCAGGAGGCTGTGTCGACACACAGAAGCAGAGTTGACATCAACTGTGTCGACGCCTGGAGGTTGTGTCGACACACAAATTCTGAGACTATATCAACTGTATCGACACACAGGACTTGTGTCGACACTCAGCAGAGTTTCAATAATGTTGAGTGCTGTATAGTGAAGAAGTGTCTATGTCGACACAAAGAAGCAATGTCGACACATTCTACAGATGCAGTGTCAAGAAGCTATGTCGACACCAAAGGAGTTATGTCGACATCACCAAAGCTTGTGTCGACACTTTATCTCCTTGTGTCGACACATAATGACAGTCAGTCTCGATACTTTGCTGACAAAGACAAAGGTTCAAGAACTGACTGGTGACTTGACAGCTATGCATTCCAACAAGTTTACTGAAGCTGTCAGACTTGTCAGAAGTTGGTTAGAAACCGGATCAGCCGGTTACCATAGATGAAGTCTATATATATGGATGGATTCTGTCAAATCAATGATGATGAACAACAACAACAGGCACAACTACTAAAGTATTGATCAAGAATGTGCACGTCACACTGAAGAAGATTTTCGTGAGAAGATCTAAGGAGAATTCAAGCAAGAATTCGGAAGAAACTTCATAAGTTGTGAAGAGAGAGAGAGATCTTCAGCTGTTTAAGTAAAGGAGGAGACATCTACAAGTCTCCTAAGAAGCAGATCTTGAACCAATCTTCTAAGAAGGATTCAGATTTATTTCTGATTCTAAGAAGGAAGCTGGTAGTCAGTCAACTTCAAAGGAGATCAACCCTACTGAGTTTAGATTCAAGAAGCTTTGAAGAAAGCTAAGAACAGGTTGATTTCTACCATCAATCTACATCAAGAAGCTGATCAAGAATCCTCTTATCTTTTCTCTCTCAATAAGGGTAAGAGTCCATCAAAAATACTTATCAAATTCTGTAGGAGCTTTTCAAAGATCTGAGTTGTAAGCCTGTGTTATAAAGGCTGAGTGTAGGAGATTTAGATCTCTGAGTGGTAAGGATGTTTTAGCCTGAGTGTAGGAGAATTAGTTCTCTAAGTTGTAGGCCTTGGGGCAAGGCTGAGGTAGGGCTGTTATCCTGAGTTGTAGGAACCTTATAGGGTTCTGAGTTGTAGGAACCTTTCAGGGTTCTGAGCTGTAAGATCTGTGGATCTGAGAAGATGGAAGAAGTTAGGTCGTATCTAGCACACTGCTAGATAGGTGAAGGGGGAAAGTGGATGTACCCAGACCTTGGGGAACTAATATAAACCTGTTTGTAATCTATGATGTGTGTATGATTGTGATTTCTGTGTTGTGATTGTTGTAGAATACTTAGAATCTATTTTAAGATCTGAAAAATATTCTGCCTTAAGTAAAAAAGGAAAAGAACCTATTCACCCCCCCTCTAGGTATTTGGGTTATCTTGAAATTAATTCTTTCAAGTGGTATCAAAGGGAGGTTGCTCAAAGAAGGACTTAACAGTCTGAGTTAGATCCCTAAGGCAGAATCAAGAATCAAGAAAATGGGTTCTGGAGAAAATCACAAGGAACTAGGGTCTATGAAATTACCCATCTGCAGGAAGAACATATTTGGAATATGGAAAGAAAGGGTTAGGTTGTTTATGGAGGTTTCTGACCCAAGGATATATATTACAGTAAAAGAAGGTCCTTATATTCCAATGAAGGTGTCTGTTCTAGATGCAAACCAGAGAACTCCCAAGGACTTTTTATAGATGACTAAGGAAGAAATCATCCTAGAAACTATGGATAAAAGAGCCCAGAATATCATAGTAAGTACCATAGATGATTCAACCTTTCAGAATTTGATTCACTGCAAGATCTCCAAGGAAATGTGGGACACTTTGATAGTCTACATGGAGGGTTCTGAAGAAGTTAGACAAGATAGAAAGTCTATGCTAAATCAGGAATATGAAATTTTTAGACAAGGGAAGTCAGATAGCATATCTGAGTGTTATAAGAAGTTCTATAGAATAGTAAATGAGCTGATGTCTTATGGAAGGGTCTTCAGTACATATGAACTTAATGATAAATTCCTAAGATCCTTGACAAAGGATTGGGACACCAAGATTTGTGTCATTAAGGAAGTGGCCAAACTTGCCGATATTTCTCCTCCAACTTTATTTGGAAAGTTGTTGTCTTATGAAATACAACTAATGACTAGAAAGGAGGAAGAAAGAAATGCAAAAGGGGAGCATAGAGAAAAGTCTGTGGCCTTCAAGGTTGAAGCCACTAGAAATAATAGGAGGATGTCTCCATCTCCTCCTAGGAAAGTTGCTGAAATTACCTCAGATAATTCAATTAACCAAAATTCAGAAAGCAGTGATTCAGATACAGATTTTGCTGCCTTTACAAGGCAGTTTCAGAGATTATTGAAGAAGAAGCAGTGGAAATCTAGGCCCTCCACAGCACAGCCAGTTGATGACTTTTATCAAAAGAGAAAGTCATCTGGGAAGGACAGGATCAAGTCTAAGCCTAGCAAATCTACAACATCAAAGATAGTTTGCTATTGCTGTAATAGGCTTGGACATGTTGTGGCTGAGTGTCCAGACAAAAGAAAGGAGTCTGCTGATAAAAGAAAGACTCATCAAAAGAGCAATAACGAGAAATCCTTTGTTGCTAAGAAGTAGAAAAGCTTGACAGACCAATCAACTTCAGAGTCTGAATCTGAAGCTGAGGCATATATTGGTTTTTATGCAGGTTATGAAGAAGATGAGTTTATGTAATTGCAAAACTCCATCTATGAATAAGAAGACCATCAGTGTATGAGACTGATGGCTGTATCAGAAGAAGACAAGTGCCAGGATCAGCCTGGTCATAGTAAGGTACAATGTATTTCTAGAAATTCAGATTGTAGTAATGGTACAGAGTCAGCTACGTCTGCATCAAGTGATGTGGATGGGTCTGAATCTGAAGGTGATATTCATCAGCTGATAGATGAATATGGGGACTTGTTGCACGCACTAAAGAAAAGCAAGAACCTGGCCAAAACTCAAGCTAAGGAAATTGCAGATCTTAAGATGGTTGCATCTGACTTAGAGAAAGAGTTGGATCAAAAATTGTATGAGATTGCCAAACTGAAAACTATAACTGTTATTCAGATGGACATAATCACATACAAAAATGATCTAATTAAAAGTCTAGAAGTCAGACTTCAAAAGGAGAAAGATTTGGTGGCTAGTTATTGCAAGCCAAAATCAGTTTTACCCTTAATAGATGAGTTTGTGGCTCAAAAGGGTAATACTGGAATAGGCTTTAAGGGTAACACCAGGGCTGTCCAATTCAAGAGAAAGGGCAAATCCTCAGTCCAGCCACTGAATTTTAAAGTCCCTGTAGTTTTTAGAAAGGTACAAGTGCCTTCTAACAAGTATGACCTTGAGAATACTCATGGTCATAGTAAGACTGAAGTTCTGAATGACAAGGGTGGTTATGTCAATAAGGCAGCCCATATTCATAAACCCTATTATCTTAAGAAACAGTGGGTGTGGCTACAGCAGTACCAACACAATACAAAAGATTTGCTGTCAATCAGATTGTCAAAAATGTTTCTAAAAATAGATACAACAAGTAAGAATGTTGGTGCTATGGCAAGACAGGTCATTATGCCATAGATTGCTGGCACAACACTAGTGTCAGGAAGAACAATAAGCTACCTGTTAGAAGAGCTGCAGGTAGATTTGGTAAGTATGAAACTAACTTGAACCAAGGACCCAAGACTTACTTGGGTTCTAAGGAGAGGTAATTCTTTATTACCGGTGAGTCCAAGTCACCATACCCCTATATGGTACTTGGACAGTGGATGTTCAAGGCACATGAATAGAATAAAGGGATTGCTGAAGGAGTACTTGCCTTTCATAAATGGGCGTAAAGAAATCTTTGGTGGCTCTGAAAAAGGAATCATCAAAGGGTTTGGTAACATTTATAGTAACCAGATTACTATCACTCAAGTGGCCTATGTGAAGGGTTTGAAACAAAACCTTATAAGCATAAGTCAGCTGAGTGATTTAGGATATGACATTTCATTTATTAAGAATGGATGTCATATCAAAAGGTCAAATGATCAAAAGGTCATTTTGACAGGATACAGAAAAAGGAATGTGTATTGTCTTAATTTTGAGTGTGAGAACAAAGGTTCTCCTATTTGTCTTGTAGCTGATGAGAGAGCCTCTCATTATGTCAAATGGCACAAGAGGTTGGCCCATCTTAACTACAAAACAATTGGCCAACTCTTTAGCAAAGATTTCGTGAGGAACGGTCCTCAAGTTAAGTGTATAAAGGAAGGGATATGTTCAGCTTGTCAAAAGGGCAAGCAGACAAAATCCTCCTTTCATAGCCTTACAAACAAGGATTCAGTGAGGTGTCTATACCTCTTACATATGGATCTTTTTGGTCCTATGCCAGTTCATAGTCTAGGTAGGAGGTATACACTTTTGTGGTGGTAGATGACTATTCTAGATATTCCTGGGTGTTCTTTGTGAGACAAAAATCAGAAACCCCAAGTGTTTTACATAGTTTTGTCAAATAAATTGAGAATGAACTGGACAGTACAGTGGTCAAAATCAGAAGTGACCATGACACTTAATTTCAATCTAAAAGTATGACAAGACTGTGTGAAGAATTTGGGATTTTTCAAGAGTTCTCCTCACCTAGAACACCACAGCAAAATGGTATTGCTGAAAGGAAGAATAGAACATTGATTGAGGCTGGTAGAAATCTATAGAGTGACACTTCTATCCTAAAATATTTCTGGGCTGAGGTAGTAAACACTGCATGTCATGTGATCAACAGGGCTTCTATCACCAAGTGCCATAAAAAGACTCCCTATGAGATCATGAAAGGTAAAAAACCAAATTTATCCTATTTTAGGATCTTTGGTTGCAAGTGCTATATCCTTAACAATGGCAAGTCTTATCTAACTAAATTTGCTGCCAAATCCTAAGATGGGATATTTGTTTGGTACAACAATAATAGTAAGGCTTATAGGGTCTACAACTTGATTACACAGGTTGTAGAAGAATCTGTACATGTTGGTTTTGATGAAACTAGATTGATCAATAGTGAGTTGCCTTGCAGTTCATACAGTCCAATAGGAATAAATGAGAGAATCGACAAGCTTTCCATTGCAGAAGATTCAATTGCAGATCAAGAAATGGAAAATGGTGGCTACTGTCCAGGGGGAGTACAGGACTCTGTAGAAGCTGAAGAAAACCAAGAGGTGCAACACGTTGAAGAAACTGGTGGTATTCATCCTGAAGAAAGACAACCTCCAGCTGTTAGACACTTAAAAGATCATCCAGTAAAATAGATAATTGGTGATCCAAGACATGGAGTGCAAACCAGAAGCATGAATTTGAACACAGTCCTGTACTCAAGCTTTCTATCTCAATTAGAGCCAAAGAAATTTTAAGAAGCTATCCTAGACCCACATTGGATTAATGCCATGCAAGAGGAGCTGAATCAGTTCAGAAGGTACAAGGTCTGGGAGTTAGTTCCTAAACCAAAAGACAATAATATCATTGGAACAAAGTGGATCTTTAGGAACAAATTGGATGAGAGTTGAATTATTGTGAAGAATAAAGCAAGACTTGTTGCAAAAGGGTACATGCAGGAAGAGGGAATAGACTTTGATCAAACCTTTACCCCAGTAGCAAGACTGGAAGCCATTAGAATGTTCCTTGCCTATGCAACATATCAAGGATTCAAGGTATTCCAAATGGATGTAAAATCAGCATTTCTGAATGGAAATCTAAAAGAAGAAGTCAATGAAGAGAAACCTTCAGGTTTTGTAGAATCTCTCAAACCTGATTATATTTATAGACTTAGGAAAGCTTTGTATTGGTTAAAGCAAGCCCCAAGGGCTTGGTATGAAACCATGTCTACTTTTCTTATTGAGAACAAATTCTCAAGGGGGAAAAGACAAAACTCTATTCCTAAGGGAATCCAAAGGTAAGATAATCTTAGTCTAGATTTATGTAGATGACATAATATTTGGGTCTACAGAAAATAACCTTTGCAAGAAGTTTGCTAAACTTATGCAAGTAAAGTTTGAGATGAGCAGCATGGGGGAACTTAAGTTCTTCTTGGGCCTTCAAGTAAGACAGACTAATGATGGCTTGTCCATATCCGAGTCTAAGTTCACCAAGGAGTTAATTAAGAAATATGGTATGGAATATTCCTCCACCGTGAGAACTCCTATGGGAACAAGTATGCCTATATGCAAAGATGATGCAGGTAAACCTGTAGATGAGTCTTTGTATAGAGGTATAATTGGCTCTCTACTATATCTCACTACTAGTAGACCAGACATTATGTATGCAACATGTGTCTGTGCTAGGTACCAATCATGCCCAAAAGAATCTCATTACACTGCAGTAAAGAGAATTTTGAAATATCTAAAGGCCACACCTAATCTAGGCCTTTGGTACCCTAGGAATGGAGATTTTCTACTAACAGGCTATTTAGATGCAGACTTTGCAGGTTGCAAAGAAGATAAAAAAAGTACTACAGGCACCTGTCAATTTCTAGGGGGAAGATTGGTGTCTTGGAGCAGTAAGAAGCAGACTAGTGTGGCAATTTCCACAGCTGAGTCTGAATATGTGGCAGCAGGAAGTTGCTGTGCACAGCTGTTGTGGATTCAACACCAGCTAGAAGACTATGGTATTCAGGTAAGTAGAACACCTTTGTTTTGTGATTCTACTAGTGCTATTTTTATTGCTAATAATCCCGTTTCACATATTAGGACTAAGCATATAGAAATAAGATACCATTTTCTTAGAGAACATGTAGAGAAAGAGGACATCTCACTAGAATTTTTTAAGACAGATTATCAAATTGCAGATGTATTTACTAAGCCTCTAGATGAAACTAAATTCAATAGATTTAAAATTGAATTAGGAATGTTGACGATATGTTAGATTAACAAATTTGGCTAAGTAAATCTGTGTCGACACATTCAGAGAAGTGATGTCGACACTTCAGTAAATCTGTGTCGACACATCTAGAGAAGTGGTGTCGACACTTTAGTTAGTGGTGTCGACACAACCAGAGTAATGGTGTCGACACTTCCATAAATTGTGTCGACACTTGCAATAAGAGTCGACACAGAATTTCTGATGAACTACTAAGTATGTCCAGTGTCGACATATCATTAATTGGTGTCGACACATAGTAGTCAACGCTGTGGTCGAGACAATAGAAGTATGTGACGACACTTTTCAACAGTGTCAACACTTTTAGACAATTTTTGCCCGCCTTTTGACCTTATTTGTTTAGAAGGATATAAATAGGTCGAGAACATATTCTGTCGACACGCTCACCAGGTTTTCGAGTCTAAACCCTTGTGTCGACAAACTCTCTTCTCTCAATTCAAGATTTCTCTCCATTCCAATGGTGCCAATGATTGAAGATAACATAAACGAAGGCTTCGAGCTGGTGCGCAATGCTTTTGATGATGCGGCGACAGAGATTAAAGGTGTCATTACCCTTGTTACTGATAATGGATTAGAGTTTCTTGTATCTGAACCTACCAAGATCTGGAAGAAAGAAGTGTTTGAGTTCTATGTTGCTGCAATAGTGGACTCCACTGGACTCAAGATTAAATCGTCAGTTCATGGAAATAGAGTGAAACTTACTATGAAAAGTTTACAAAAGATTCTTCACCTTCCTAGAATTCAGGATGAAGAAGAGGTCCCAGCCTCAAAGATAAGGGAGGCACTACAGTGGTGTGGATTGGATCCAACCATGAAGATTGGAGCAGTCATTAACAGAAAAGGGATGAATCAACTAGGAAAATTTCTAACTGAAGTGGTAGGAAAGGTGATTTTGTGTAAACCAGGATGATGGCGCCGCCACTCCCCTACATATTGACTTGGAGCGTCCCCCACCGGACGACGTTGGTGATCCGGTACATGTCAAAGATCCACGTCATGTTGCCGAAGAAGATCCCCTTCTAGATGATTATGGTGACCCGGTTTATGTTGGTGCCGACTCAAGCTTGATGTTCCTTCGCCGCCTCGAGATGAAGATTTGTCACATCCTCCGCCAGGGCCGCGTCAACAACTCCGCCAATGTCGTGTCAAATCTCCGCCACGTCATTTTAAATATTATTTCATATTTTAATTATGTTTTTATTTGGGACTTTATTTAGCCAAAAGTTTTAATTATTTGTCATTTCATTTTGGCCTTTGTTTAGCCACATTTGGGGTGCTTATAAATCTTGTCTTTGTAAAGCCTATATAAGGCTATGTTGTATTGGATTTTGAGATTAGTGAATGAATGAATTAAAATTGAAACCTAAATTGGTTTTCCCTCTTCGTCTTGGAGTTCGGCTCCCCTACCCCCTCTCCTCCTTGGACGCCGGCCACCCCTCTCCTTCCTCTCCCTATTTCGGCCTCCTCTCTACCTCCACCTCCTCCTTTCCAATAATCAACCATAACCTTCAATCCCTCTCCAAAAACCGAGCCCTCCTCTTCATCTTCAAGAAGGCCGACCACTTGCAACCTCCCCTAGCCGCCGGCCTCCACCTCCATCACCACACCCAAGCCCCCCTTTCAACATCAACCCGACCACCACCTCTCCTCCACAAAACTGCCCTCATCCCTCTCAACACAACCCGACCATCACATATATCATCTTCCCAAAAATTGATTCCTTTTGTGAGATCCAAATCAGCCCCATCTTCTAATCCAAGAGAAGAATCAGACAAAGCTTGTAGTGAATCTTGTGAAACTTCAATGGCGTCGGAAGGCAACGAAGAACTTGGAGTTTCCCTCCAACCGACATGCTTTCGGTGGATCCTAAATGGAGCGATCCAAAGAGAGTTAAATCGGAATCATCCATTCCGGTTGGGTAACGAACGTCTCCACTCTTGTGTGTTTCTCTCTTAGATCTTTTCTTTGGGCATTTAGCATATCGTGTGATTTGTGATTGGTAGAATTTTCGTGGATAATATCTATTAAATTATTGTTATTGTTATTTGATTCCCATTAGAATTCGTGAGGCGTGGCGGCCCTCATTTTATTTCGTTGGGAGAGAACCACCCGTTATCTGAATCCTTATTTCGGTGGTGTCTCTTTTGGTACAACGTACGCTCGATCGAACCGTGTGGGTTCATTTCGCTTGAGAGGATCTTGGCCTATAGCCTTGATATTATCTTAAGGGGCCTAGCGAACCCCCCCGAATCCTATTAAATTAATTGTTGCAACTTGCGTAGTGGCTGTGTTTATTCTTCGTGTGAGCGTAATAGTAACTATAATTAAGCGAGCGTGTGAATCCCTTAGCTGTTACGGTGTCGAAACCCATGGCCTACATCAATTTGGTATCAGACGGAGGTTATTGTCGATTTCCTAATCGGCACCATCCTTCTATTTTTAGGCAGGCTAAAGAAAATATAAATTTCAACTTTCAAAATTTCAAATTTCAAATTTCAAAATTTAAAATTCAAATTTCGAAATTCGAATTTCAAATTTCAAAATTCAAATTTTAAAATTCAAATTTCAAAATTTAAAATTCAAAATTCGAATTTCAAATTTCAAATTTCAAATTTTAAATTTCAAATTTCAGATTTCAAATTTCGAATTTTAAATTTTAAATTTCAAATTTTCAAATTTCAAAATTTCAAATTTCAAATTTCGAAATTTCAAATTTCGAAATTTCAAATTTCAAATTTCAAATTTAAAATTTAAAATTTAAAATTTCAAGATTTCAAATTTCAAATTTCAAAATTTAAAATTTCAAATTTCAAAATTTCAAATTTCCAATTTCAAATTCTAAATTTCAAATTTTTCTCAAAATATAAAAAAATAAAATTCTTGAAATTCTCTATCTTATTTTTAATAAGAAATCCAAAAAAAAAATTACTTTTCATTAAGTCATTATTTTTATTAAGTTATTTTAAAATTTAATAGTTGGTCTGCCAATAGCGGCCTATATTTTTATTTTTTCAGCAAAATTTAAAAATAAAAAAATTATTAATAATCTCCATATTTTTGCCAGCAAGCCTATCAAAAAATATATATATAGTATTTCTAAATATTAGCGGGAACAAATCGATCTTTGAAAATTAAATAGAACCAGACTATTTTTCTTTGTATTTGTGCACTTAATCCGAGTAGTCTATCCCCATTTTCCCGCTGAAAATTAAAACAAAAAATGGCCTACGATGTTCACGTTTCCCGAATGAAATCTTTAGGTTCCGTCATGAAAGTTAGAAAGCCAGTCCATTGCCCGGTAGAGGAAGAGATTAAGGGGTTGATTGGCCAACTAAAGGCTAATCAAGTTACACCGCGCACCTCTAGGCGTATTAGGATTCCTGCTCTGACATATGATGGGATAGGTGGACCGCGAGTGTTTCTATGTTGGGTGAACGACATGGAGCATTATTTTGAGCAATATCGTATTGTGGATCCCCACAGGATTCCCGTTGCGAGACTGCAATTATTTGGTCGAGCCGATACTTTCTGGCTCAATGAGGAAAGACGTTTAGGAATGCCCTCAGTCGACCCACGTATAGGTTGGCAGATTATGAAGAATTTATTAACGGATGAGTATTACCCTCCATACTGCCGTTCTCCGTCTACTGATTATCTGAGTGAGTCGCCGCCCAAGATTTTGCCTACCTCGAACCAGCATGTTCCCTCGTACTCCCGTATGAGGACGTCTCATGATTTTATTTCTCCCCGCCTGGGCACTAGACCCTTTCCTATTTATGAGAGTGTTCCTATCAGCGTGAAAATGGTATCTGAGCTTGCGATTACGAGTACGCCCGTCACTGAGGTCGATGCTGTTAATGTTGACAACATGAGTGACGATGAGGAGATTGGTTACCCGAGTGACTTGGATGAGGATTTATCATTTGAGGAACCCTCTCCACTCCCTTTCGACAACATTTTAGAGCCATCCCCTTTGACTGTTGTGGAGCCTTTTGATGATCCTAAGTCGATTGATATTCTAGCTGAGTCAGAAGAGTTACAGTCTGCTGAGAGCTTACCCTGTCGTGATTCATTTGACGATTTGTTTGGACATGAGCTTGCTATTTCTAGTCCGAGACGTATCGAAGTGCCCATTTTTGAGATTTTCACTGTAACTGATGTCAGGACTGATGTGTTGGAAGATTGTTTTAGTAAAGGAGTTAAACTTTTGGAATACGATATTGAAGTGGCACCGGATGAGCATCCCCTAATGCTAACTCCTTTACCTAAACTTGAATGTGATTTTAACTCTGTACCGTTTGTAACGCCTGATCTCGTTGTAGCATTGCCGATCTATGATCCGATCACTGAATCTGAAATACATGATTACCCACATGATTTAGAAGACATGTCAGATGATTTTTCCGTAAGAGCGAATCCACTGTTTGAACTTTCTTATGACTTTATTGGGTTGCGACTGGATGATCTTTATTGGAAGTCAAATCCATGTTTTTAGGTTTCGAATTGGATTACTAGTGGTACCTTGGTGATGGTGCCTTATGACGTGATGTCCCCTCGACAAACTTATTTGCCAAGCCCGGTCGCACGCATTTATCCCTCGCCTTTTGATGACCCGTGCACGCACATGCTAGTGAACGTAGTTGCGAATGTTAAGTTGTGTTGCCCGCACGTAATGTTAATTCTGGGAGCGCCCCGTTATATATATAGTGATGAGTGTTTTCCGTTAGCTTTTATTCATGATGTTTTGAAATTTAAATTTAAGTTTAAATCTAAAACTACGACGTTGTATGGCATTGATTTCACCACTACTTTATTAGCACCCGTGCCACCTAACTTGGTCTCGTTACTGCCCACCGTTAAAGCAAGTCACGTTGCACATGGGTTCTCCCCACACAGTTCTAAGATTGTTTGTTGGAATCGGAGAGTATCCTACCGTTATATAAGTGATTTTGTTTTGGTTTGTCTCTTCCCTGAACGGATGCCTCTGGGCACCTCAGAAATATTTATGAACCGGACAGTCCATTATTTGCGAATCTTATGGAAATTTAGTAGTATGACATTTCTTGTAGAATTTTCCATTGATTGGGGCATCGCTCCTATTTTCTACTTTTCATACTTTACGCGTCATGTTTCTATGCCCCTTGAAAAGTCTATCTCTCTGTTTACATATTCCACTATGTTTTCTATTGGGTTTGGTGGTGATAGTTTGTTTGGATCGTTCTCTTCTCCGGTCTCCATCAGAGGTATGTTGGTTGATGTTGTGGAAATACTTTGTTCTTATTTGTCTAATGCGTCTTTGAGGTCCCCCCAAGACCACCTTTTGCTTTGCAGGTTCCTCTTCCTCAACGATTATACCCGGGACTACTCATCAGTGATGAGTATTTTTGAGTGGGGGAGGATTGATGGCGTCGCCACCCCCCGACATGTTGACGTGGAGCGTCCCCCTGTCACAACCCGCATTTTCTCCGAATTAAGAATTATCAGAGTAAGAGAAAACACGCGTCATGATGCCACGTCAAGCAGGGGATAACTGCTGACGCTCAGGCAAATCCAACTACAATCTTTATGCAAGGAAATCATGTGCTTAATGAATAGAAAAAAATCAGTTATGTTTAGAGTCCGTATCCCTCGGCTCAGTGGATCATCTAGTCCACAAAAGAAAACTATATTTAAATGCTGCGGAAAAATACTTTGATTAGGTTTTACACCCTAAAGAGCGCATAAGGGTCCCAAGAGAACCACTCATACTATGCAAGACACTACACTTAGTTTATATAATATATATAAGAAAACGGTTTTCGTACGTGATTTGGAAAGTAGTGATTAAGTTTACAAAACATGCTGATCATGAGCTTCATTTATAATAGTAATTATAGTTTAAAAATAACTAGCAACCTAGCATAAAACCTTCTCAAAGCAAGTAGACTATCTCCAGAAAATAAATGGTAGCAGCAATAGTATATATCTAGTACAAGGTAAAAACTACTAGTGGGCGCCAACAACCTGACACGAACCCACCAGCACACATATATGTCTGTAAGAAAGTACTGAAAACAACCTCACAAACAAGGTAAACAGAACTCCAAAGGTCCGGAAGTCCACCAACAACACCACCTCCAACTAGCCACCAGACTGGCTACAGCTCAGAACCTGGGGTATTCCAAAAGAAAACAGAATACCTCAGCAAGCAAAAATCAAGGTAAAACTGCATGAAAGAGTCAACCAAAGGACAAAATAACAGAAAACATGCAGTAGAAAGAGTCACAACTGTCCAAACAGGACCACAAGAAATGCACAACGTGCAAAGAAACAGCAACGATCCAGCCCAGGAACCACATCCTGCAGGGCCTACTAGGCTACCAAGAGCCAGAATACTGCAAACTACCAAAGAAGAAACTTCTAACACCCTAATCTGCGGGAAGTGATAGTAGCAAAAACAACAACGAGGAACCGGATCGAAGGCAAACGCAGTCCCCCAATCCACCATGTCCAAGTCAAAAGCTCGAGGGTCAACACGTGAAAACACAAGGGACCTTCCACCCGACATGCCCAGCCCGTACCTGGAGCAAGAAATCCATGGGTGGCCTTGGCTATATCACACAACTCCACCCCCATAAAGAGCTACAACCACCACTACTATTCACGACCCACGATTCGGCCTTTAGGAAAAATAAAGAAAACGGCTGATAAGGAAAACCCAGAAATACAACTGGAAAATCCACTCGGAAACGAAATACAAGGTAAAGGAAGAGTGTTGAAATAAACCAACACGACTAGGCGTTGAGTGAAACGCACTCAGCGCCTACCTAAACTTTGGCGTTGAGCGAGCTAGCCTCACTCACCGCCAAAATTATACCACTACCCACAAGCCCACTAAAGAAAGCGGAGCTCGACGACAGTCGAACGACCAAGGCAGAAGATCCAGAACTCGAGTAGTTGCTTGCCACTTGAGTATCTAAACTCCCGCACTCGAAACCATCTAAATTCGCTTATCAACAGAAAATATACAAAGCGCACCATCAGTGTCGCACGATCAGTGGTCGTGCGCACTCATCGGCTGATGATCATGCGAAACGAACCTGGAAAACCTGACAGAAAACCTAGCAACTGCGCACGATCAGTGTCGCACGATCAGTGGTCGTGCGCACTGATGTCAGCGCTCGTGCGATTGCCCGAGACAGAACTTTGGAAACTGAAGTTTATACGCGCACGAAAAGAGGCACACGACCAGTGGTCGTGCGCCCTAAAGGTTGATGACCGTGCGCGGTCAACCTGCACCGTTTGGAATTTCCCGAACGACACCGGAACGCGCACACGACTCACGCCACTGCAGTAGCAGTAGACAACTCTCAACGCCGCATGCTACTACCATTCAAACTATGCCTAACCATTCGAATAATATCTTAACGAAGGAAACTGGCAACCACACCCCCCCCTCCTAACTTTCCCTCTCGGCTATACCCGAACCAGAGCAACATTCAAAAATAAAGGAAAACAACGGCTCCACGCCGACAATTTGGATTCCAAACATCACAACATAGGGGGGTTTCAGTAGGAAGAACTAAGCCCTATAGTTAGCAAGAAAATGAGAACAACAAGGCCTCTAACCTGGGCTAACCGGAATTTCAATTTCAGCAAATAAATTCAAAGAAAACACTTGGCAAGGGCAAGAATACCACTTGCCTCAAATCTCAGCGAAGCTTTGGACTGCTTTCCTTCTCTTCGCACGGATCAAAATGGCCGCAACACCTAGAACAAAGATTTGGCCATTAATGGCGGAAAACTTCCAAAACCGAAAATTCCAATCCTTCCAAAACTCCACGAAAATCGAAATTTCTTACCGCAGGAATGAAGGTCTCGACGAGAGCAATCCGTATCCACTCTCGGAATCAAATTCCGTCGACAAACGCTCCGGGAATCGGCGTCCGAAGGGAAGGCTCGGCGGTTACTCGTTTCTCTCGTACAAGGCCGGCGGTTTTCTATCGGGAAGAAGATGAAGATCGGCTCCTATCATTCTAATACTATAAATATATATATAATTATATAATTATATTATTAATTACAAAATTACATAAAGCACCAAATCGACTCGAAAACCGATTCACCTCGGAATTCGACGAAATTCGCACCGTAGCTAAATATCCACGCTACGAACACAACGGCGAAGTCGAAATTAACTTTCGACGAACAGAACTCGAGTTACACCCAAACGAAGCCAAACACAAACATCCCCCGAGAGGCCTCACCGGTCACCAAAACGACACGGTTTGCTAGGGAGATCTTGCCAACAGGCTACCAAACAGGGCACTCAGTTCTAAGGAGCTAAACCATACTCCACACATGGCACAAGCCACGGAAACGCGTCATCGTAACGCCAACCGAGAATAAAAACAATCGCTGAACAAAAAACGGGGCGTTACAGTCACTCCCCCTAAAAGAAAGTTTCGTCCTGAAACTTTACGCACAACCCTCCTACAAAAGAAGGACAAGTAACAAACAGAAGTTACAAAGGGAAACATACCGATCAAATCAGAGAAACAGGTGAGGGTACGCCCTTCTCATGGACGACTCTAGCTCCCAAGTCGCGCTCTCCAAATCCTGATTCTTCCATAGAATTTTCACCATCGGTATGGACTTCTTTCGCAGCACACGCTCCTGAGTATCCAAAATACGAACTGGCACCTCAACGAAAGAGAGGTTGGGCTCTAACTGGGGCACAACATCCAAGAGTTGCCCACTGCTGCGCACACACTTCCGCAATTGGCTAACGTGAAAAACATTATGAACACTAGGGAAGTTCGCTGGCAAATCTAGTCTATAAGCAGACACACCAACCCGCTCCAAAACCTCAAACGGGCCCACATACCTTGGGTCCAATTTCCGGTTTTTACCAAATCTCTTTACACCAACCATTGGAGAAACCTTGAGGTATACATGATCCCCTACTAAAAACTCCAAGGCAGACCTACGCCGATTGGCGTTCTTTTCATACCTCTCCTGGGCTAAACGAAGCTTCTCCCGAATAAGCTTCACGGCGACTTCCATCTCTTCCAGAGCATCAGGACCCAACAAAGGCTTCTCACCAGCCTCAGCCCAAAACAACGGAGTCCTACAACGCCTCCCATACAAAGCTTCAAACGGAGCCATCTGCAAGCTTTCCTGATAACTGTTATTATAAGCAAATTCCATGAGTCGCAGACGCTCATCCCACGCTCCACCGTGGTCTAAAATATAGCACCGGATCATATCCTCAACAATCTGATTGACCCGCTCCGTCTGCCCATTGGTCTGAGGGTGGTACGCAGTAGAATACCTCAGATCCGTACCCAAACCCTCCTGCAGACTCTGCCAAAAACGAGAAGTAAACCGGGAGTCTCGATCAGAAATGATGCTAACCGGCACACCGTGGAGTCGGATGACTTCATTCAAGTACAACTCCGCTATCTTCTTCATCGGGTAATCAATCTTATAAGGCACGAAGTGAGCACACTTCGTGCATCTATCCACTATAACCCAAACAGAATCAAATCCTCTCGGGGATTTTGGCAAACCCGTAATGAAGTCCATTGATATACTCTCCCACTTCCAAGTCGGGATATCTAGCGGAGTCAACTTACCACCGGGCCTTCCATGATCGGCCTTCACACGCTTGCAAGTGTGACACTTAGCAACATATCGGGCTATATCTCCTTTCATACCATTCCACCAAGCAATTTGCCTTAAGTCACGGTACATCTTCGTAGATCCTGGATGGTAGGCAACGCTGGAACCATGAGCCTCACTGCAAATCATACTCTTAATGTCCCCAACAGCGGGAACGCAAAACCTGCCGCGGTACTTCAAAGTACCCGCATCATCAATAGAAAAATCTGGCAACTCTCCCTTCTCTGTCCTGGTAAAAAGGTGCAACAGATCCGGATCATCCTTCTGATGCAGTCTAGTTAAAGAAATCCAGGACGGCTCTTCCACTGATAAGCTACTCTGCAAACTACAGCATCCCACTGAAATATCCATAAGGAGGAACTCCTCAACTAATCGATCGGCGGAGAGGTTAAAGATCTTTCCCGTCTTTCGGCTCAGGGCGTCGGCCACCACATTGGCCTTGCCCGGATGATACTGGATTTCCACATCATAATCCGCCACATACTCAAGCCACCGCCGCTGACGCAGATTCAACTCCTTCTGCGTGAACACGTACTTCAGGCTCTTATGGTCAGTAAAAATCTTGCACTGAGCCCCATAAAGTAAGTGCCTCCACAACTTCAACGCATAGATAACCGCTGCAAACTCAAGGTCATGCGTAGGATAATTCCGCTCATGAGTTTTCAACTGCCTTGACCCATAAGCAATTACTTTTCCATCCTGCATTAATACGCATCCCAGTCCTATATGCGAAGCATCCACATACACATCATAATCCACGCCCTCAGTAGGAAGGGTCAGAACGGGAGCAGTACACAATCTCCTCTTTAACTCCTGAAAAGCTTCTTCGCACTTCTCGCTCCAAACAAATGCCACATTCTTCTGAGTCAGCTTGGTCAACGGTGCGGCTAGAGAAGAGAAACCCTCCACGAATCTCCTGTAATAGCCAGCCAACCCTAAGAAACTTCTGATCTCCTTAGGAGTATTCGGCCTACTCCAATCCGTCACTGCTGCAATCTTTTCTGGGTCAACCGAGATCCCATCCTTGTTCACCACGTGGCCTAGAAAAGAAACCTGAGGCAACCAAAATGCGCACTTGCTCAACTTGGCGAATAACTTGTGGCTCCTTAACTCTGATAGGACCAAACGCAAATGCTGCTCGTGCTCCTCAGCACTGCGAGAATAAACCAACACGTCATCAATGAAGACCACAACGAACTTGTCTAGGAAATCCTTGAACACCCTGTTCATCATATCCATGAAGGCTGATGGTGCGTTGGTCAGACCAAACGACATCACCAAAAACACAAAGTGCCCATGCCTCGACCTAAACGCAGTCCGTGGAATATCTGCCTCACAGATCCTGAGCTGATGATAGCCCGAACGAAGATCGATCTTGGAGAACACCGTGCTACCACGCAACTGGTCAAATAAATCATCGATCCTCGGCAGAGGGTACCTGTTCTTGATAGTGACCTTGTTCAACTCTCTATAGTCGATGCAAAGCCGCATCGACCCATCTTTCTTCTTTACGAACAAAACAGGAGCACCCCAAGGCGACGAACTCTGCCTGATAAAACCTTTAGCCAACAACTCATCTAACTGAATTCGCAACTCCTCTAACTCACGAGGGTCCATCCGGTACGGCGCCTTGGCAATAGGACGCGTACCCGGCTCCAAATCAATAACAAACTCCTCATCCCGCTCAGGAGGGATACCAGGAAGATCATCAGGAAAAACATCGGCGAAACCACGAACAATAGGAATCTCCTCCAAGCGTGGCACGCTATCAACGGTTCCAACCGCCGAGACTAAACAAACACAACAATCAGAAAGAAACAATCTCTGAACACATACCGCAGAGAGAACAGGAGAATCCTGACACGGATCAGCATACACGCTGCCAGGCTGACTGTCGTCCCTGATGAAGTCCAAGCGCTTTCCTTTGCACTGAATGACCGCATCATACCGAGAGAGCCAGTCCATGCCCAAAATGACATCGAAGTCCTCTAGATCAATCATCTTCAGATCCGCCTTCGCAAGAAAATCCCCCAACAAAACCGGGCAATCCAAAATACCCAAATCTGACAACACAGATTCACCAGAGGGAAACTTGACACGGAAGGAATCCCGAACACGATCTAGAGACAACCGATGACGCTCCACAAAGGCTCTAGCCACGAATGAGTGGGTAGCGCCGGAGTCAAACAGAACACGCGCCCAGCGGTTCTTCACCTTAAATTTCCCTATAGGAACGCACAAAGCTAAGGAACTAGCACAACAGTACCGCAAATAAACTAGCAACTAAACTACCAGGCTAGAAAGAAAATAACAAACTACTAACCTGAGATCACCTGGGCCGAAGTCTGAGCCTCCTCGGAAGAAATCACGTTCAGCTTCCCTTTTCCCTTGTCCACACGCTGAGGTGGAGGTAATGCCTGCAATGGAACTGCAGGAAGAGCTGACTGGACCTGAGGACACCTCGACTTAACGTGACCCTTCTGCCCACACTGATAGCAGACTCTATCCCTGGACCAACACTGGGCTGCATCATGCCCGGATCGCTTGCAAACTGAACAGGAGACATCTCTCCCAGGAGCACCCTGAATAGCATGAACCTGCTCCTTCTTCTGAGCTGCCGCCTTCTTGAAACACCTCTCAACAGGATGGCCTGACCGGCCACAAAAACTGCACACCACCCTGCTCCTCTTTCCCGGAACAGCATCGGGTACCAGGGGTTTCTTCTCCTCTACCAACTTCCTCTTATCCTTCCTCAACTGCTGGCCTCTGCTCTTCGCCGTCTCAATGGCCTCAACCTTAAGAGCAGCCTCTACAACTCCAGCATAAGTCACTGTCCCATAAGCACTGGCCAACTGCTGCACCTCACTCCTCAAACCACCGAGGAATCGCTTAACTCGATCAGCCTCAACGCTGACCAATCTAGGGGCAAAACGGCTCAACTTACTAAACTCTATCTCATACTCACCCACCGTGAGCTGCCTTTGCTTCAGATAGAGGAAATCATTCATGAGGCGGTCACGCTCGATCGAGGGTAAGAACTTCCTCAACAGCATCTCCTTGAACACTTCCCAAGAGCATCCGGCTACCAGGCTCTCCTTCTCTCTCAGCCACCAACTCTTAGCCAAACCTTTAAGCTGATAGGCGGCTATCATCACCCTCTGATCATCTGAAATCCCTGAGTACAAGAACATCTCCTCCATGGAGAGCAGCCAGTTGTCTATCACCATGAAATCTGCCTTCCCATCATAAGTGGGAGGGCTCAGCCTCTGAAACTGCGAGATGAAGGCCATCTCTGCTGGCACCACCACTGGAGGCCTCAAGGGTGCAGGAGGAGGAGGAACAGCTAACCCCCCTGCAGGAACTTGCGCACCCTGAGCCTGCCCTGCCACAACTGCCACCAAAGACTGAATCTGGGCTTGCACCTCCTCCAACTGCCTACCCATAGCTTCGCTACTCTGACGCAGACCCTCGATCACCGCATCGTTCTGAGCTCCAGAAGATTCACCCTTAGACAGGGGAGTAGATCGAGTCGCAGGACGCCTAGCCATCCTAAAAAAAAATCAATACAACGCAAATCAGATCCAAATCCCACGACGAGAACCGACTACCAGTACAGACAATACATATGTAGATATAGACTTAAAGCTGCCAAACTTGCTCTGAGAGTTTATCTTCTTCACAATAATTAGATGATATGCCCTAACCTAGGATGGTTAACCACCACCTCACCAACTCTTGTGCCTAGATCGGATGCATGAACTTATGTTAGTTTGAAAATTTATGTGTGTACATATGTCATCCTGCAAATCTTTAGCTCGGCGCGTTGTGCTTATGCAATGTTATGATATGCATGATTGTGTTATGCATTCTAAAAAGGCCCTATTGCATGATATGAGCGGCGTACACATGAAAATGTTATGCATCCCATACTACATAACATTTCCATGCAACGAAAAAGAAACGCGCTAGTCGCAGTCATGTGGTGAGGTTATGCATCCCATACTACATAACCCTCACATGTAGACCCTATGGTGGATCCATATACGAACACATATTATGCATCCCATACTACATAATATGCCCCGTATACTTCATGTTATGCTATGAGTGTAGTGTTCGTGCTTTTGCCAAGACGTGCTGATGACATATCGGTGTGTGAATGACATGATGCTGAACTACTAAAAGCATCCAAGGAAGGTTGCCCAACTAACTTGTCAAGCAACCTCCCTCTGATACCAACTGTCACAACCCGCATTTTCTCCGAATTAAGAATTATCAGAGTAAGAGAAAACACGCGTCATGATGCCACGTCAAGCAGGGGATAACTGCTGACGCTCAGGCAAATCCAACTACAATCTTTATGCAAGGAAATCATGTGCTTAATGAATAGAAAAAAATCAGTTATGTTTAGAGTCCGTATCCCTCGGCTCAGTGGATCATCTAGTCCACAAAAGAAAACTATATTTAAACGCTGCGGAAAAATACTTTGATTAGGTTTTACACCCTAAAGAGCGCATAAGGGTCCCAAGAGAACCACTCATACTATGCAAGACACTACACTTAGTTTATATAATATATATAAGAAAACGGTTTTCGTACGTGATTTGGAAAGTAGTGATTAAGTTTACAAAACATGCTGATCATGAGCTTCATTTATAATAGTAATTATAGTTTAAAAATAACTAGCAACCTAGCATAAAACCTTCTCAAAGCAAGTAGACTATCTCCAGAAAATAAATGGTAGCAGCAATAGTATATATCTAGTACAAGGTAAAAACTACTAGTGGGCGCCAACAACCTGACACGAACCCACCAGCACACATATATGTCTGTAAGAAAGTACTGAAAACAACCTCACAAACAAGGTAAACAGAACTCCAAAGGTCCGGAAGTCCACCAACAACACCACCTCCAACTAGCCACCAGACTGGCTACAACTCAGAACCTGGGGTATTCCAAAAGAAAACAGAATACCTCAGCAAGCAAAAATCAAGGTAAAACTGCATGAAAGAGTCAACCAAAGGACAAAATAACAGAAAACATGCAGTAGAAAGAGTCACAACTGTCCAAACAGGACCACAAGAAATGCACAACGTGCAAAGAAACAGCAACGATCCAGCCCAGGAACCACATCCTGCAGGGCCTACTAGGCTACCAAGAGCCAGAATGCTGCAAACTACCAAAGAAGAAACTTCTAACACCCTAATCTGCGGGAAGTGATAGTAGCAAAAACAACAACGAGGAACCGGATCGAAGGCAAACGCAGTCCCCCAATCCACCATGTCCAAGTCAAAAGCTCGAGGGTCAACAAGTGAAAACACAAGGGACCTTCCACCCGACATGCCCAGCCCGTACCTGGAGCAAGAAATCCATGGGTGGCCTTGGCTATATCACACAACTCCACCCCCATAAAGAGCTACAACCACCACTACTATTCACGACCCACGATTCGGCCTTTAGGAAAAATAAAGAAAACGGCCGACAAGGAAAACCCAGAAATACAACTGGAAAATCCACTCGGAAACGAAATACAAGGTAAAGGAAGAGTGTTGAAATAAACCAACACGACTAGGCGTTGAGTGAAACGCACTCAGCGCCTACCTAAACTTTGGCGTTGAGCGAGCTAGCCTCACTCACCGCCAAAATTATACCACTACCCACAAGCCCACTAAAGAAAGCGGAGCTCGACGACAGTCGAACGACCAAGGCAGAAGATCCAGAACTCGAGTAGTTGCTTGCCACTTGAGTATCTAAACTCCCGCACTCGAAACCATCTAAATTCGCTTATCAACAGAAAATATACAAAGCGCACGATCAGTGTCGCACGATCAGTGGTCGTGCGCACTCATCGGCTGATGATCGTGCGAAACGAACCTGGAAAACCTGACAGAAAACCTAGCAACTGCGCACGATCAGTGTCGCACGATCAGTGGTCGTGCGCACTGATGTCAGCGCTCGTGCGATTGCCCGAGACAGAACTTTGGAAACTGAAGTTTATACGCGCACGAACAGAGGCACACGACCAGTGGTCGTGCGCCCTAAAGGTTGATGACCGTGCGCGGTCAACCTGCACCGTTTGGAATTTCCCGAACGACACTGGAACGCGCACACGACTCACGCCACTGCAGTAGCAGTAGACAACTCTCAACGCCGCACGATACTACCATTCAAACTATGCCTAACCATTCGAATAATATCTTAACGAAGGAAACTGGCAACCACACCCCCCCTCCTAACTTTCCCTCTCGGCTATACCCGAACCAGAGCAACATTCAAAAATAAAGGAAAACAACGGCTCCACGCCGACAATTTGGATTCCAAACATCACAACATAGGGGGGGTTTCAGTAGGAAGAACTAAGCCCTATAGTTAGCAAGAAAATGAGAACAACAAGGCCTCTAACCTGGGCTAACCGGGATTTCAATTTCAGCAAATAAATTCAAAGAAAACACTTGGCAAGGGCAAGAATACCACTTGCCTCAAATCTCAGCGAAGCTTTGGACTGCTTTCCTCCTCTTTGCACGGATCAAAATGGCCGCAACACCTAGAACAAAGATTTGGCCATTAATGGCGGAAAACTTCCAAAACCGAAAATTCCAATCCTTCCAAAACTCCACGAAAATCGAATTTCTTACCGCAGGAATGAAGGTCTCGACGAGAGCAATCCGTATCCACTCTCGGAATCGAATTCAGTCCACAAACGCTCCGGGAATCGGCGTCCGAAGGGAAGGCTCGGCGGTTACTCGTTTCTCTCGTACAAGGCCGGCAGTTTTCTATCGTGAAGAAGATGAAGATCGGCTCCTATCATTCTAATACTATATATATATATATATAATTATATAATTATATTATTAATTACAAAATTACATAAAGCACCAAATCGACTCGAAAACCGATTCACCTCGGAATTCGACGAAATTCGCACCGTAGCTAAATATCCACGCTACGAACACAACGGCGAAGTCGAAATTAACTTTCGACGAACAGAACTCGAGTTACACCCAAACGAAGCCAAACACAAACATCCCCCCGAGAGGCCTCACCGGTCACCAAAACGACACGGTTTGCTAGGGAGATCTTGCCAACAGGCTACCAAACAGGGCACTCAGTTCTAAGGAGCTAAACCATACTCCACACATGGCACAAGCCACGGAAACGCATCATCGTAACGCCAACCGAGAATAAAAATAATCGTTGAACAAAAAACGGGGCGTTACACCCCCACTGGACGACGTTGGTGATCCGGTACATGTCAAAGATCCACGTCATGTTGCCGAAAAAGATCCCCTTCCAGATGATTATGGTGACCCGGTTTATGTTGGTGCCGACTCAAGCTTGATGTTCCTTCGCCGCCTCGAGATGAAGATTTGTCACATCCTCCGCCATGGCCGCGTCAACATCTCCGCCAATGTCGTGTCAAATCTCCGCCGCGTCATTTTAAATATTATTTCAGATTTTAATTATGTTTTTATTTTGGCCTTTGTTTAGCCAAAAGTTTTAATTATTTGTCATTTCATTTTGGCCTTTGTTTAGCCACATTTGGGGTGCTTATAACCCTTGTCTTTGTAAAGCCTATATAAGGCTATGTTGTATTGGATTTTGAGATTAGTGAATGAATGAATTAAAATTGAAACCTAAATTGGTTTTCCCTCTTCCCTCTTCCTCTTAGAGTTCGGCTCCCCTACCCCCTCTCCTCCTTGGCCGCCGGCCACCCCTCTCCTTCCTCTCCCTATTTCGGCCTCCTCTCTACCTCCACCTCCTCTTTTCCAATAATCAACCATAACCTTTAATCCCTCTCCAAAAACCGAGCCCTCCTCTTCATCTTTAAGAAGGCCGACCACTTGCAACCTCCCCTAGCCGTCGGCCTCCACCTCCATCACCACACTCGAGCCCCCCTTTCAACATCAACCCGACCACCATCTCTCCTCCACAAAACCATCCTCATCCCTCTCAACACAACCCGACCATCACATATATCATCTTCCCAAAAACCGATTCCTTTGGTGAGATCCAAATCAGCCCCATCTTCTAATCCAAGAGAAGAATCGGCCAAAGCATGTGGTGAATCTTATGAAACTTCAATGGCGTCGGAAGGCAACGAAGAACTTGGAGTTTCCCTCCAACCGACACGCTTTCGGTGGATCCGTAACGGAGCAATCCAAAGAGAGTTAAATCGGAATCATCCATTCCGGTTGGGTAATGAACGTCTCCACTCTTGTGTGTTTCTCTCTTAGATCTTTTCTTTGGGCATTTAGCATATCGTGTGATTTGTGATTGGTAGAATTTTCGTGGATAATATCTATTAAATTATTGTTATTGTTATTTGATTCCCATTTGAATTCGTGAGGCGTGGCGGCCCTCATTTTAATTTCGTTGGGAGAGAACCACCCGTTATCCGAATCCTTATTTCGGTGGTGTCTCTTTTGGTACAACGTACGCTCAATCGAACTGTGTGGGTTCATTTCGCTTGAGAGGATCTTGGCCTATAGCCTTGATATTATCTTAAGGGGCCTAGTGAACCCCCCCGAATCCTATTAAATTAATTATTGCAACTTGCGTAGTGGCTGTGTTTATTCTTCGTGTGAGCGTAATAGTAACTATAATTAAGCGAGCGTGCGAATCCCTTAGCTGTTACGGTGTCGAAACCCGTGGCCTACATCACAGGAGGACATGATAGGCTCTCTACCTTTATGTTCAGTCTGATGACAAGGATAATCTATAAGATTAACACAGATTGGTCAGCAGTTCTATTTGAGAAGATAAAGGAAGGAATCAAAAAGCCTAATTTGGCTAGATTGATGAGTTTATACCTGGATGGAGCAATTCCAGAGGTAATGCATCAGATTATAGGATCTAAAATAAATCATATGAGAAGGATGGATATCAGGATAATATACAGATGGGATAGGGTCCTCTCAAAGGACATACTTGATTTGGATACCCAAGAGACTGCAGCAAAATCACCAGTACATGACATTACTGAGCATGACCATGTGCAGGAGGACACAATAAGTGCACAAGTGCAGGGAGAGCAAGTAAGGGAACAGGTCCAGGACCTGACTGAAAATGCCCAAGTCCATTAGGAGCCACTTTCTACACAGGCGTAGGAGAAAGACAGAATCAACTTAGCAGAAGAAATAGATTCACAAATTGGTCTTGATACTTCTGGAGTTACTGATGCTGCTGAGAAAGAACTATCACATGCTCACACTAAACAGGAATTCACTCTGGAAGAGTTGTTTCCTGAGATTGAGAGAGCAGTCGATAAGGAGGAGCATATCAGGGTTGAGGAGGTACAGATAAGGTTTGAGGGGGAGCAGGCTAATCTTGAGGGGGAGCAGATTGGGACTGAAAAAGATACACCCTCTACTCAACCATAAAGGGTTGAGATAGCCAGTACTTCTGATTCAGAGAATGAAGAACTCATGAATGCCAAGAAGAGAAAACTTCAGGTCTTTAAGAGAAGAAGCCAAAGTTATAAAAGGGCACTAAAAACTACTCCTCCACAACCTGCTCCTGAGACTGATTACAACAAATTTTTGGTAGATTTACAAGTTAAATTGGATGAGCAGAGAATGGCTCTTGAAAAATATGTGGATGAAATCCATAAGGCCCTTCAATTGGATCTAGCACAAGATATAAAATCAATCAGATTTGAGGTAAATAAGAATAAGAAAGAGATGACAGATTGTTTCCACAAGGGGGCAATGTTGTAGTATTTCTGGCTAACCAACAAGCAGAAGTCAAGAAACAAGTGGATGATATTGCTGTCAAACAAGGCTATGTCCTTGAAAATCAGATTAGAATGAATGACAATCTGACTGAATCTCACAATGAGAAAGTCACTGAAGTAAAGAACACAGTTATTGCAATGACTGAAGCAAGGGCTAAGGAGAAAGAGGAATTTGATCAGAAGCTACAAGAAGCCCTGGATTCCTTTAAGACAGCCATCACTACTTCTCAGTAAATAATTTCTGACCAGCTTCTAAAGTTAAAATCATTTTATAAAGATGGTGTCAATTTTCTTGATGGCCAAATAAATTTCAAAAAGATGACTTAAGAGATCACATTGTAAGAGAAGCCATAAAGGGGGAGAGAGTGTTAGTCAATACTGGCTCAGATCATGCAAAATAGATATCTAATAGCATCAGAGCCACTCTGGGATATCCACCCCTTTGTGATGATGACAATGTTACAGAATCTGGTGTGCAACCTACTTATGCTGGAGGTGATCAACCTGAAGTTGCTCAGATTATCTACCCTCCAACAGATTTTGATATGATTCAACAACAGGTTCAGACAATGTACATCCCTCCACAGGATGTTGACAATGTCATTATAGAGAAAGTTGAAATGCCAAAAGGTGTCTTGAAAGCTCAGCAAGATGCTCAATTATCAAAGAAGAGATTCAGAGAGCAGACAGAGTTAAAACCTGATTTTGAGAAATGGAGCCCCACTTCTAGAAATATCATATTAACTGTCTGGAAAACTGTAAAACACCAGGTTCATGAAATGGATAAATGATATAATGAGCAGGAATGGCAGAAGTATGTGGCAAGGCAGGAAGCCATAGTTCAATACAGAAGAAAGGCTAAGAGTGGGAAGCTACCTCCTGATGCTCAGGAGCCTAGCAAGTATTTCCCTAAGCCTTTTCATTATTTTGAAAGGCAAAGGATTAAGGCTGAAGCATATAAGAAGGCTGAGTTTAAAAGCAAGAAGCTTATTGAAGATACAGAACCTTCTGTGCAGGCTCAGATTAGATCAGGGAAAGGAATAGTCATCAAGGAGCCTGTCCAGCCTTAGTTTTGTTTTACTAAATTTTTCAAGAACTATGAAATTCTTGTTTTTTTAAAAGAAATCTATGTAATAAGGTGTTAAGAAACTTTTTGATATGATAAACAAAACAATGTTCCATGTTCATTTAATTTGCATCCTCATTCTGTGATGTGATTTTGATATATGTTTTGTTTATAAGTTGCCCTGTCATATAATGCTTATTTACATCATAATGTTTGTTCATTATAAGTGATGTATATCATTGACTAAAGGGTTATGACTTCTCCAAATAGGGGGAGATTGTTGGGTACATTGGAAAATGTGTACCTGATTTGGAGAAGCCTCACTTAGCTCAATGATATACATCAAGGTGTATTTGATGTTATTTTGAGTTTATATGTACAGGTTAAGTATTGGCTAAAATGCAGAGAAAAGTTTCTAAGTCCATGTGTCGACACCAGAAAAAGCTGTGTCGATACTTCAGTAAGTTTGTATCGACACTTGGAAAAGGCTGTGTCGACACACATAATCGTTAGTCGACATCGACTGTGTCGACACCGGGAGGCAGTGTCGACAAACAGAAGTATTAGTCGACATCAACTGTGTCGACACCAGACGGCTATATCGACACAAAGAAGCAGAGTCGACATCAACTGTGTCGACACCTGGAGGCTGTGTCGACACACAAATTCTGAGACTATATCAACTGTGTCGACACACAGGACTTGTGTCGACACTCAGCAGAGTTTCAACAATGTTGAGTGTTATGCAGTGAAGAAGTGTCTATGTCGACACAAAGAAGCAATGTCGACACATTCTACAGATGCAGTGTCAAGAAGCTATGTCGACACCAAAGGAGTTATGTTGACATCACCAAAGCTTGTGTCGACACTTTATCTACTTGTGTCGACACATAATGACAGTCAGTCTCGACGCTTTGCTGACAAAGACAAAGGTTCAAGAACTGACTAGAGACTTGACATTTGTATATTCCAACAAGTTTACTGAAGCAGTCAGACTTGTCAGAAGTTGGTTAGAAAACGGACCAGCCAGTTACCATGGATGAAGTATATATATATGGATTGATTCTGTCAAATCAATGATGATGAACAACAACAACAGACACAACTACTAAAGTATTGATCATTGATCAAGAAAATGCACGTCACACTGAAGAAGATTTTTGTGAGAATATCTAAGGAGAGTTTAAGCAAGAATTCTGAAGAAACTTCATAAGTTCTGAAGAGAGAGAGAGAGATCTTCAGCTGTTGAAGTAAAGGAGGAGACATCTACAAGTCTCCTAAGAAGCAGATCTTGAACCAATCTGCTAAGAAGGATTTAGATTTATTTCTCATTCTAAGAAAGAAGCTGGCAGTCAGTCATCTTCAAAGGAGATCAACCCTACTGAGTTCAGATTCAAGAAGCTTTGAAGAAAGCTAAGAACATGTTGATTTCATCCATCAGTCTCATCAAGAAGCTGATCAAGAATCCTCTTATCCTTTCTCTCTCAACAAGGGTAAGAGTCCATCAAAAATACTTATCAATTTCTGTAAGATCTTTTCAAAGATCTGAGTTGTAAGCCTGTGGTATAAAGGCTGAGTGTAGGAGATTTAGATCTCTGAGTGGTAAGGCTGTTTGAGCCTGAGTGTAGGAGAATTAGTTCTCTGAGTTGTAGGCCTTGGGGCAAGGCTGAGGTAGGGCTATTTGAGCCTGAGTGTAGGAAAAAGGAAGAAGTTAGGTCGTATCTAGCACACTACTAGATAGGTGAAGGGGGAAAGTGGATGTACCCAGACCTTGGGGAACCACTATAAACCTGTGTGTAATCTGTGATATGTGTATGATTGTGATTTCTGTGTTGTGATTGCTGTAGAATACTTAGAATCTATTTTAAGATCTGAAAAATATTCTTCCTTAAGTAAAAAAGGAAAATAACCTATTCACCCCCCCCCCTCTAGGTGTTTGGGTTATCTTGAAATTAATTCTATCAGGGGTCTTGCCCTTGAGCTTGTGTATCAAACTTCTGTTAAGGCCATAGTTTGTTGTGCTCGCAGCCTCTGCCCAAAAGGATAGGAGAAAGAGAGCATCTGCAATTAATGTGCCTGCAGCTTCAATGAGTGTTCTGTTTTTCCTTTGAGCTACCCCATTTTGTTGAGGAGTTCTAGGAGCAGATAAGCAATGCCTGATACCTTCCTTCTCACAGAATTCTTGCATGGGAAGAGACTCAAACTCATTACCATGATCACTTCTGATCAATGCAACTAGAGTAGAGTTCTCAATCCTTATGCTCTTATGAAAATCTGTAAGAACCTTTAAGTTATGTAACTTGTTACTCAAGAAGAACACCCAAGTGAACCTTGAGAAGTCATCAACAATTACTAAGGTATAAGACTTCCCTCCTAGGCTCTGTACAACAATGGGTCCAAAAAGATCCATATGGATCATGTACAATGTCCTGGGTGAATCACTCTTATAATGTGACTAAAAACTATTTTTAGTTTGCTTGCCTAACTGACAAGCCCTGCAAAGGCTTTCCTTCTTGTAGGGGTAAGAAGGCAATCCTCTAACAAGGTGGTCCCTAGAAAGTTTAGCAATGTTTTTCAGGTTTATATGACCTAATCTCCTATGCCAAAGATCATTATTATTATTGGTTTGGTTAAACAGGAAAATTTCAGTTTTAGCTAACTTAAAATTAACTATATAGACATTTCCTACTCTAGTGCAAGTTAAAACTACTTGGTTATCAACTGAAGTAATAATACAGGAAGTTTTGTTAAATGATACCTGAAACCTTTCATCACATTGACTTATGTATATAAGGTTGTGCTTCAGTCCACTTACATATGCAACCTTCCTGAAGGTGACTGTTCCAATCTTGACCTTTCCATATCCTTCAGTCTGGCCACAATTGGAATCACCAAATATTACTTTGGGTCCTAACTTTGACTTATATTTGATTAGGTTGTCCTTGTTTCCAGTCATATTCTTTGAATAGCCACTATCCAGATACCATTGTTACTTTGTGGTGGGATAGTCTTTAACCTGCAATAAAACAGATTAGCAATTCTTTACCCAGGTTACCTTGGGTCCTTATTGAGTTACATAGCTAAAGCTGGAAATATATGAGTATTCTGGTTAATTTTTGTAACCTAAGGGATCATATCTTCTGGGTGGAATATCCGTTGGTTAAAAGGATTAATGTTTTGTCTTGGTTGATTAAATGGTATGTTGAAATTAAAGTTTCTATTATTATAAACTGGAGTCGACGAATTCTGGTACGTTTGTCGATCTGAGGTCGATGAACGGGGATGATTTCATCGAACTCCACTCAGAGAATGAATGTATTAATTTTCTGTGCCCAAATTTCTTCGATCTCTGGTCGAAGAACCATACTGGTTTCGTCGATCGCAGTTCAGAGAATAGTTATAGTAAAAGTTTGCGTTCGAAGTTCGTCGACTTGAGTTCGACAAACTATACACATTTCGTCGATCTGAGTTCGACGAAATCTGCAGAACATAGTTCTAGTTAAGATTTTTCTTACTCTTTCTCCTTTTCTTATTCTTGTGTTTAAGTTCTGTTTGATTAAGATTGTTATCTTCTCTTTTCTCTTTACCCTTTTTTGAAACAATTTGTATAGGGGTTGTTAAGATATTCTTCTGAATCAGTGGGGGTTGGCTTGATGAAGCACCTAAGCCCAGCTTGTCATTGAGCCTTGCATTCACTGTGCTTGTGATGTTCATCAGCTTGATACTTCTCCCATTTAGGGATCTTTAAGTTGCCTAGCCTTAGCTAATTCAGATTTTAATGATATAATCTGTTCATTAGCTAAAGTTATTTCATCTTTAAACTTGTTATTTTACTAAAGCAGGTTTTCTTGTTCATTTAGTCTTTCTCTAAGTTGCTTAATCTCTTTTTTAGAATTAATTAAATCAATACAAAAGGACTTGAATTCAGTTCTAAATTCATCTGAATCAAAATCAAAAGAGGACAGTACCTGATCTTCTGTAAGACCCCCCCCCCCTTTTTTCTTTCAAACCCGGGGTCTTAGGCCCAGAACCGCCGCTTTGCGGTGACTCCTTCACGTCCCGAAGGGTCATCACCACAAGGCGCCGATTCTGCCGGCCAATTTCGATCACAGAAAGTAGCACAATTATTGAAGTAAGAGCAATGCAGTCCACAATAATAAAAATCACATATATATTATAAAACTCCACGAAGGGAGTGTCCACAGAAACATCAGTGTACTATAAATACGGGCTTATGCCCGGTACAAAATGTCCTCACTACAAGTCTCTCATGCGGAAGCGAAACAGTAAACTACTCAAGGTCGAGACTCACGGTCCCGGCTGTGTGAACACCGGAGCTAGACTGCCCCATCTCTAGGAGCACCGATCTCTGGGGCTGCTCCTCCATGCTGGGCTCCACGATCCCCTAAATGATGCGGTTCGAAAACTGTTAGTCATAAAGACTAAGCCCTATCATCCCCTACCCCTTCCCCCATGGCTCCTAGGTACCGAGCGGAGAGGAAGAAAGGGAAGGACATGAAGGTGGAGATTAAACATGAAAACAGATGGCAGCGGAAACTAATTCTAGCAAGTTGTGTTAGGTGAGCAGTTAATAAATTGTTATAATAGGTCTAGCAGTAAGAAAAGCAATTAAATGAATTTAAACCTTCACTTATGCGAGAACACATAAGCAAAGGGATCTTTTGCAAGGCTCCCATCATATAAGTGTCCCATACCACTTATACCTTGGGGTGTCGGTTATCAAACAGCAGGGGTTATTATATGTTGGAAATAACCTTTGATTTATAAACTTGCCCACACAAGCTTATATACCAAGGGGTCATTTTGCAGGTCCTAATGTATAAGCGTCCCATACCACTTATACTTTAGGTGTCAGGGTTAAATGAATCGATTATGCTATGACATGCTAGTGGGTATGATGAAACATGCAAGTGCAACTCACACACCCGACTCTGTGCACACAGACCTTTAGTTCCCCCTTTCGGAGCCGTTACCTCCCAGGATACCTCCGTAGTGGCAAATGGAAGCGGTGGGTTGGGCCTCGCCCACCTCCAAAACCAGTAAAAGCACCACTGGTCTGACCTATCGTACGCCTCAACGCTTGGTGCACTAAGCGGACGCCTGCGTACTCTTGCCGGCTGGCGCACCGGACTTCTGCTGGCGAAGTGCTAATCACCCCGCCGAGTCAACGATATCGGTGTCGGTGCAATCGAACTCCCCGATATCGAAAGACCCACCA
Source organism: Platanthera zijinensis (assembly GCA_039513925.1). NCBI lineage: Eukaryota > Viridiplantae > Streptophyta > Magnoliopsida > Asparagales > Orchidaceae > Platanthera > Platanthera zijinensis. The sequence continues at coordinate 105,841,780 of CM077079.1, read as the reverse complement.
CCTTAACTTTTCCTATTTTATGCACATGCAAGTTTATCGTAAACACATAAAAACCGAGCCGAAGCTCCCCGGACCAAAACGTCCGTCTCCAAACCAACCGAGCCGAAGCTCCCCGGACCATCCGTCCGTCTCCAAACCAACCGAGCCGAAGCTCTCTTCATTCTTCCTGTGCCAACAGTGTTTGTGAAGAGTGCAACCCTAGTTACTAAGTTACTCTTGTCGGTTTATTATTACAGTTTACGTTAGCCCAGGACTGCCCCGGTATACCCCGTGAAGGGCTCTCAAGGGGCACTAGGAACCAAGACGGTGCATTACGGCCCGAAGTTCCCTTTCGCAAGGCACTTATTATTATTGGTTGTCTATCCTTTTACCCGATTTCCTTCTCGTATTACATTAGACTATCCTAGGGTGATTTTAAACCTTCCACTCCTCGGGGAAGATGATCTTTCGTCGAACCCGAGCACCTCTTAACTCTAGCTATCACCACTACTCACTACTCTTTATATCTTCCTATTGTAATTTCTTCCACAATTGTTCACCCAGACAAAATGTTTAAACCTCAAAGACTTTCTCAGATCGTGTCCTATTGCATCTCACAACCTGCTATATGCAGACCGACCTAGGCTACATGTCGAACCGGTTATGCAATGATCCATTACTCATCCAAATGCCCTAAACTATTTACTGGAGACTTATCTTGGTATAAATAACCTAAATCCAGAAAATGGAAATTTTCCTAATTTATTTGGCATTTAATTAAATTCCTCGAAAATCTCAAGGGCCACCGGTTTGAACATGAACTATCCTAATTATTCATGCAAGATGTCCAGCAAATTTATGATAATTAGTAGGCTATCTCAGAAGGCTAAATCCTAAGTATCATAATTTTCTATCATCAAAATGACCTGAAAAACTATTTGGAAATAATTTCTAATTTCTATAGTTTATGAATCAAGTACAGAAAATATTCTTCCAAAAATTCTAAATAATTTATGACATGAAGATTAAGGCCTAAAATTTGCACTGCCTAAGTTTCATAATTTTCCAGCAAGTGTTCTATCCATAATAATTTTTTAAACATAAAAGCCCTTTCTATCATTTGTGAATAAAGTACTAGATTTACTCAACATAAAATTCTATAAAAATTCAGGGATCAATGTTCTACTAGTCAAGATCTAAATCCAGAATTTTAACTGATTATAATTAATGTAAAGCCTCCAAATAATTGAAACAACAAATTGGGCTAATAATTCTTTAACACATGAAGTATAATATAAATTAATCATAAAATTCCAGGAAAATTACCATAAGTCTAATACATCCTAAAACTCCCTCCTCCCGAGTTTCATAATTTTTGGATTAGATTTAGTGCTTAAAATAATTAAATTACATGTTTATCCTATTCCAAAATCTCAACTTTCGAGGTACCTAACTACCTCCAATTCCTTCACTATTTCAACCAGAGGGTTTTCATCATATCCTCCCCCTCTCCTCCAAATTTCAAGGGCATACAAGAGCTTTTGCTCCTATGTCCTTGACAAACCTCAAACTCCCAACCGTTGGATTTGAGCCAATCTCTTAGGGTAAAATCCACCCTAAGCCACACCATGTTACCCAAGAGGGTAGACATAGACTCAACAATTCAGTGGCCAACAACTTCAGCCTCTTTTGAGGAGATTTGTCCACTCCATCTCCAATTGTACTTTTCCCCAAAGTACCCCTCACCAAGACCTATCTAGGACTTGATAATTCCCTATTCAAAACTCGACCAATCGAGTTGAAATTTTGTACAGATCTTAATATTGATGCCAGGGACCACCACCCAAAATTTGGGGGAGTTTGGGCTTAATTTCATCTCCTAATTAATTTTATATTGTTTATTAAATTTTTACAAAAACTTTAGGCAAAAGTTCTCCAAAAATTCTCATTTTTGGACAGCCTCTCGATATACATATTATAGACCTCCAGTCCAAATGTCAAGTCATTTGGATATGTTATGAACCGTGGGCAACCATTTTAATTTCTGGTTAACCTAGGTCTTGATCCCACCAAAATGAGTGCTGTGTTCAAACCACTCACCCAAATTGAATAAAATCAATTTTAAATTAAAGTAGACCCCGAGGGCTACAACTTTTGTGTCTGATCATTTTTCCTAATTCGGCCTCTAAGTGCCTCATTTTGCAGCCTTAAAATATACTAAACCGAGTATATTTCTCCTTATAAAATTATTTACATAATTTATAAGTATAAAACGATTTACTGTTCATCTTCTACAGAACCCGAAACTAGAACCAGGAAGCCATTTTTCCTGTAACGTTTCCGTGATCCGTTGCCGGCCGTCCGGTCACTTCCCTGGCCAGCCACCACCACCACCACCTCCGTTGAGGCGATGGCTAGCGGTCGGCGGTGGTTTGGCCGCCGGAGGTGGCGGTTTCCGGCGAACTCAAAATACCCTTTTTCATGGTTTATCCATGAAAACGAGAGACGGGCCCGGCTCCGTTGAGCGCGAACCTTCTTTCTAAGAATCCTAAGATCTACCCATGAAAGAGAAGGAGCAGAGGAGGACCTTGTTCGCGGTTTGAAGGCGAGAAGAACGTCGGGGTGCCATGGCGCGGTGGTGGCGTTTGCTGGACTTCTCCTACAGCAAGAACAAGGGTATGTTCTGATTACTTGAGCGTGTAACCTTCTCCTCTTTCCCTAAGTGGGCTTTTATAACTCAGGAAGTGGGAAGATGAAATGGTAAAAGCCATTATGTCCATGAAGTTTCCCCCTTAACGTTTCGGTTACGGTGAAGGGATAAGAAACGGCGGAACTGAACAGGTGTGTCCAGCTGGCGGTTTTCTATTGGACCACCTTTTCCTCATTTATTATATGATTTCAGAAGGAAAACGGCCGGTAGTTACTCCTGGTGTAACTTCCCACACCAGCATTTATTACCACGCGTGTTGGAATAATTTCGGGCCTGAACCGTCGTTTCGGCCAATGTCACGGGCGTGACACATAAGTCACGGGCGTGACAGGCCCGGGTAGCCCATTCTGGGTTCGACGATCGTCGAACTGAGATCGACGATCATCGATGGAAGGTCACGGGCGTGACACCTCGGGTCACGGGCGTGACAGACCCAAACGGCAGATTGTGGGTCGACGATCGTCGAATTGAGATCGACGATCGTCGAAGGCTGGTCACGCCCTAGGTCACGGGCGTGACCTATAGGTCACGGGCGTGACATGCCCGAACGGCAAATTTCGAGGTCGACGATCGTCGAATTGAGGTCGACGATCGTCGAAGGCTGGTCACGCCCTAGGTCACGGGCGTGACACTCATGTCACGGGCGTGACATGCCCGGGCCGCAAGCTCGACGATCGTCTCACGGCGATCGACGATCGTCGATGGGGTCACACCCATAGTCACGGGCGTGACATCTTGGTCACGGGCGTGACATGCCCAGACAGCACATTTGACGATCGTCTCGTGGAGATCGACGATCGTCGAAGTAGTCACGCCCAGGTCACGGGCGTGACGGGTCGGTCACGGGCGTGACAACCCTTGATCCGAAAACTCGGTCGATTTATTTTCACTTTTTGTGCTCCTTGGGGTTCTGACTCGACCATCCGACTCCTAGGGGTCTAGCCGGAAATGGGATGTTACAAATCCCAATAAACAAAACAAAAATTTCGTCCCCGAAATTGAGGTTGAGCCTATGGGGATTTCTATCGGAATAAATTAAACTTGTAACATCCCATACGATCTTTCTATTGGGTTCAGGCGACTGTTCGTTTGATAACGAAGACAATCTCCCCAATAAACAAAAGATTAGCCCCTACCTTTCTGATTAAGTGTGCATGCCTAGGTCCTGGATTTTTCCTTATCTAATCTTAACATTCCAAAACAAGAAGGCAGTCTATAATATACCGAGAGGTGGTGAGATGTACCTGACTGAACAACTCTGGGTATCTTTGCCTCATCAGATCCTGCGGTTCCCAGGTGTGCTCCTCCTGACCGTGATTTCTCCACAGAACCTTGACTAAGGGGATCTTCTTGCGGCGCAAGATCTGCACTCCTTTGTCATCGATCCGAACCGGCTCCAAGTGAACAGATCGGTCTGAAGCTACCGGCCCTTCGGTGGTCAAAATCCGCTGCTCCGGGCGTAGTAGAGCCCTTCTCAGCGAAGAGATGTGGAAGACGTCGTGTAGAGCTGCCAGCTCCGGTGGCAACTCTAGCCTGTAGGCTAGGGGTCCGATCCGCTCCAGGATCCGGTAAGGGCCCATATACCTAGGGCTGAGTTTCTTCCTCCGACCGCGCACCCGTGAGACTCCGTACATGGGTCGGATCTTCAAGAACACCCGATCCCCTACCCGAAACTCCACCTGACGATGTCGGGCGTCATAGTATTTGGCCTGTCTGCTCTGCGCCTCCAACATCCTATCTCTGATCAGTCTCACCTGAGCCTCGGTATCTTCAACGAAATCCGATCCCAGCAGCTTCGGATCCTCGTCCTGAACCCAGGAAAGCGGGGTCCTACATTTCCTTCCATACAAGGCCTCATAAGGCGCCATCCTGATGCTGGACTGGTAGCTATTATTGTAGGAGAACTCGACCAACGGTAACATCTTCTCCCACGGCTCCCCTCGGTCCAGTATACACAGCCGTAGTAAGTCCTCCAAGGTCCGGTTGGTGCGCTCGGTCTGCCCGTCCGTTTGAGGGTGGAAGGCCGTGCTAAAAGTCAACCGAGTGCCCAAATATGCCTGCACTGACCGCCACTCCCTGGATGTAAACCGTCCATCGCGGTCCGACACTATCGTCCGGGGCACGCCATGATATCGGACATACTGCTCCACAAACTTCCGTACCAGCACTCCCACCGAGTCATCCTTCCTGATCGGTATAAAGCGGGCCACCTTCGTCAAACGATCGACAATCACCCAAATCGAGTCGTTCCCTGTCCGAGACCGGGGAAGACCATGTATAAAATCCATCGCTATGTCGTCAAACTTCCACTCCGGCACCGGGAGTGGCTGCAACAGTCCTGCGGGGTTCCTGCACTCCGCCTTCACCAACTGACACGCCTCGCAATGGGTCACGAAGTACGTAATGTCTTTCTTCATGCCCGGCCAAAACATCGTCCTCTTCAGATCAGCGGTCATCTTTGTGATCCCCGGGTGCACGGAGTACCGGCTGAAATGCGCCTCCGTCAGAATATCCTCTCGGATCTGGCCTCCTGCGGGTATATATACTCTGCCTCTGAAGTGGAGCAAACCATCTCTCAGGGAATAATCTCCTGTCGAACCTTCCTCCAAAGCTCGGAACATCGGCTCCGCCCATGCATCTGTCCTCTGTCCGTCCCGAATGCGATCCCGAATATCGTCTATGGCCACTATCGATGCCAGATACTCCCTATACAGATCTGGGTCATCCTCGGACACTAGGGATATCTGCATGTCTCTGAATGACTGGACCAGCTCCATAGACATAACCTGGGGCCCAGCTTCGGAAGTGGCCGCCCTCCGGCTCAACACGTCGGCCACCACGTTTGCCTTCCCTGGGTGGTAGTGCATCTCATACTGATAATCTGCTAAGAACTCCACCCAACGCCTCTGCCTGATATTCAGCTCCTTCTGAGTGTCCACGTATTTCAAGTTCTTGTGATCGGAGAAGATATCGCAGTGGACTCCATAAAGGTAATGACGCCAGACCTTTAGAGCAAAAACGACCGCTCCCATCTTGAGGTCGTGCACCGGGTAGTTCCTCTCATGGGTCTTCAGCTGGCGGGAGGCATATGCTATGACATGTCCGTTCTGCATCAGCACCGCTCACATCCCTTGGTATGATGCGTCGGTATACACCTGGAATCCCTCCCTTCCAGATGGAAGGGCCAGGATAGGGGCCGAGATGAGTCGGTCCTTCAGCTCCTGGAAAGCCGCCTGGCACTGCGGGGTCCAAACAAAAGGTGCCTCCTTCTTTGTCAAAGATGTGAGGGGGAGGGCAATCCGAGAGAACCCCTCCACGAACTTCCGGTAGTAACCGGCAAGTCCCAAGAAACTGCGTACATCGGTGGCTGTCCTCAGCTGCGGCCAATCGTGAACTGCCCGAACCTTTGCTGGATCTACTGATAACCCGGCTCCGCTGATGATGTGGCCTAGGAAGGCCACCTCCTTCAACCAGAACTGACACTTGCTGAATTTGGCATAAAGGTGATGCTCCCGCAACCTCTCCAAGGTCAGTGCCAGATGCCGAGTGTGCTCCTCCTCCGTCCTAGAGTAGATCAGGATGTCGTCTATGAACACTATGACGAACACATCCAAGTAAGCCTCGAAAACCCGGTTCATGAGACTCATGAATGCCGACGGAGCATTCGTGAGCCCAAAGGGCATCACGGTGAACTCATACAGGCCATATCTGCTACTAAAGGCCGTCTTCGGGATATCCTCCTCCTGGATCCGCAGCTGGTAGTATCCTGATCTCAAGTCCAGCTTCGAGAAATAATGGGCCCCCTCCAGCTGGTCGAATAATTCGTCTATCCGTGGGAGCGGATAGGTATTCCGGACGGTCAGCCTGTTTAGTGCTCGATAATCGATGCACAGGCGGAGTGTCCCATCCTTCTTCTTTACGAACAGGACCGGAGCTCCCCATGGCGAGTAACTCGGTCTAACAAAACCTGCCTCAACTAATTCCTGCAACTGAGTCCGAAACTCTGCCAACTCCTTTGGGGCCATCCGATAAGGGGCCCTAGACGCCGGCTTGGCCCCCGGCACAAGCTGTATCTGAAAATCCTGCTCTCGGTGTGGAGGTAATCCTGGTAGTTTCTCTGGAAAGACGTCAGCGAAATCTCACACCACCGGGATGTCTGTCACCGACTCCTTAACCTCCGCCATCTCAAAAAGAATCTGATAGACCTCCTCTCCCTGCAGATGGGCCTTGACGGCCTGTACCGAAGATAAGAGTATACGAGAGACAGGTCTTATACCTTCAATGGTAATGAAAGAGTCCCCGTGTCTCACGGTGATCCTCTTTGCCTGGCAGTCAATCTGGGCATAGTTCCAGTGCAGCCATACCATGCCCAGGATCGGGTCGTAGTCCGTCAGCTTCAAAATCGTCGCTGGAGCCTCGAACGCTTTTCCACCAATCTCCGCCTCCATATTGCAGTGATCCGTGGTAAGGAGCTCAGATCCATCCGGTAGTCGCACCCTCATCCTCGAGCCTGTGAACCGCTCCACACCTTCCAGTCCTTCCACGAACGACTCCGACACAAAGGAGTGAGAAGCTCCAGTATCGAACAGCGTGCGGGCAGGCTTGCCGCTGATGAAGACTATACCTGGGGTGATTATATATCTTAGGGTTCTATAATGAGTTTTTACTTTCCTTGCTATCAATCTAGTGCGATTCAAAGTTTTAACAACTTAAAGGGGAAATTCTATGAAAACAAAGAAGCATTTCGGCATACCTGCGATGACCTGCTCCGGATTCCGCGGCTGTGCAAGGTCCAAGGCATATACCTGCTCTCTTCCCTGTCTACGATCTTCCCCCTGGTATCCTCGACCGCAGCCGCGTCCTCGGCCTCCGTAATGCTGAGCTGGTGGGCCGCCCTGATGTGCTGGAGGTGGTGCCCCCCTCATGGGGCAGTTCCTCCGAATGTGCCCAATCTGATGACAAAAGTAGCACTCTGGGGGATACGCCATTCCCCCGGGTCTCGGCATCTCCTGCATCCGAAGGGGTGGAGGGGCCAATACCACCTGTTCCCTCGGCTCCGGCCTCACGTCCTGACGAGGCTGGTCCTCTGTCCTCCTCCCCTCTGGTACAACACCCCGCCGCTGGTCATTCCTTCCTCTTCGTCCCTGATCCTCTGCTGGCCGTTTCCGGCCCCGGGTGGTGTGCCAATCTGCCTCAATCCTTTTGGCCATCTCCAAAATCCGGGAGATGGGCCCGTCAGATACAAACAAGAGGGCCTCCCTCAAGTCCTCACGTAGGCCCTTGTGGAACCTCCTGATATACCCTGCCTCGTCCAGCTGGTAGGAATCTGCGTATCGAGCCAGGTGGTCAAACTCTCGATGGTACTCCACCACGGTCCGAGTACCCTGCTTCAGCTGTAAGAACCGCTCCTCCAAATCATCCCTAGCCGACTGCGGAACGAAATGCTCCAGCAGTGCGGCCCTGAACTCCTCCCAAGTGACCTCCGCAACCTCCCTATCAGCAAATGTCGTGTCCAACAGCCTCTTCCACCACCTCTTTGCATGGGACTCCAGGCAGGAGACAACCAGAGCCACCCTCTCCTCCCATGGACACCGAATCCCGGTCAACATCTTGTAAATGATATCTAGCCATTCCTCCGTCCGAACAGCCGACTCTGTCCCCAGATAGGACGGGGGAGAAAGACCCCGGAAGATGCTGAGCCAGTTGGCCCCCAGATTGGGCTGCGGGACCGGAACCTGCTGGGCCCTGAAGGCCTCCAGAATGGCAGTCAGGGTCTGTCCCATGTCTGACTGAAGGAAAGGGGTGGGGACCGGTGGAGGTGGTGCAACTCCCTGAGTCTGCTGAACTCCGCCCTGTGGCGTAGGCTGTGCTGGAGGCTGCGCAACGAAAACACATGCTGAGAAAAACGTTCAAATATTACCTAAAGGTGGACAAATTATATGTGATCCCCATATGGGCACACCACTGCTTCCGCTGCTTAGTTTGTCCCCAAACTAAACTCGAGCGGGGGTGACCTAGGGTTTGTGGACTGCGACTTCCTTCTGATCGATGTTTCCTCTGATACCACTTGTAAGACCCCCCCCCCCCTTTTTTTCTTTCAAACCCGGGGTCTTAGGCCCAGAACCGCCGCTTTGCGGTGACTCCTTCACGTCCCGAAGGGTCATCACCACAAGGCGCCGATTCTGCCGGCCAATTTCGATCACAGAAAGTAGCACAATTATTGAAGTAAGAGCAATGCAGTCCACAATAATAAAAATCACATATATATAATAAAACTCCACGAAGGGAATGTCCACAGAAACATCAGTGTACTATAAATACGGGCTTATGCCCGGTACAAAATGTCCTCACTACAAGTCTCTCATGCGGAAGCGAAATAGTAAACTACTCAAGGTCGAGACTCACGGTCCCGGCTGTGTGAACTCCGGAGCTAGACTGCCCCATCTCTAGGCGCACCGATCTCTGGGGCTGCTCCTCCATGCTGGGCTCCACGATCCCCTAAATGATGCGGTTCGAAAACCGTTAGTCATAAAGACTAAGCCCTATCATCCCTACCCCTTCCCCCATGGCTCCTAGGTACCGAGCAGAGAGGAAGAAAGGGAAGGACATGAAGGTGGAGATTAAACATGAAAACAGATGGCAGCGGAAACTAATTCTAGCAAGTTGTGTTAGGTGAGCAGTTAATAAATTGTTATAATAGGTCTAGCAGTAAGAAAAGCAATTAAATGAATTTAAACCTTCACTTATGCGAGAACACATAAGCAAAGGGATCTTTTGCAAGGCTCCCATCATATAAGTGTCCCATACCACTTATACCTTGGGGTGTCGGTTATCAAACAGCAGGGGTTATTATATGTTGAAAATAACCTTTGATTTATAAACTTGCCCACACAAGCTTATATA